>JAPVLV010000010.1:24801500-25463000 GCA_029168935.1 Oxyria digyna
ATATGTGCTTCTCTATGCTAGGTGAAATGTGCTACGTTTTTGCCTAGATGTGCTTCTCTATGGCTGAAATGTGCTACGCTTTTCGCCTATATGTGCTTCTCTATGGCTAACTGAAGTGTGCTACGCTTTTTTCTATAAGTGCTTCTCTATGATAGGTGAAGTGTGTTATGCTTTTGCCTAGGTGTGCTTCTCTATGGCTGAAATGTGCTACACTTTTCGCCTATATGTGCTTCTCTATGGCTAGGTGAAAGGTTCTAGGCTTTTGCCTAAATGTGCTTCTCTATGGCTGAAATGTGTTACACGTACTTTTCGCCTATATGTGCTTCTCTATGGCTAACTGAAGTGTGTTACGCTTTTGCCTACATGTTCTTCTCTATGCTAGGTGAAATGTGTTATGTTTTTGCCTAGAAAGATATATAGCACTTTTACTTACAAACATAGCACTTTTGCTTACAAACCATAGCACAAAAAATTGGTAGAAAACAACATAGCACTTAATCGTAGCAAAAAAAAACAAAGCATTTTTGCTTACAAAGAATAGCACTTTTACTTACAAATCATACCACAAAAAAAATTGCAATGGAAACAAATCCGATAAAAAAAAACCGACCTCAATTTTTTTTTTTAAAAGTCAATGACTGGTCAACGGAAGGTCACAGGTGGTCAACAGACGGTTAATGGACGGTCAACGATCGGTGAACTCCAAGGAGGAAGGAGGAAGCTCCTTCCCCCTTCCTTTTTTTTTGGTGAAAATGAGGGTCGAAGCCCTACGAATAAATACCCTAGGCTACATTGGGAAAACCTGAGGTGAGCCTGCAACCCCGAACTACTTTGGGATAACACGGGGTGTAGTTCGACCCCTTACATCGTACCTAAGAATGTTTAAAATACAAGAAGGGGGCGAATTAAAGAGGGAAAGCCCTATGAGAAGGGAGAGGGCCAAATAAGCCAACGAATCCGCTCCAAAATTAGCTTCCCAGAACACATGACAAACTTGGACAGACCAAGCTCTAAGAATGAAGCTTTGAAAACTAGTAACAAGGCTAGCCAAGGGGTGGTTAGGATGAGTTTATGAACTAGGTCAATAACTAACTTGGAATCTGATTCAAAAATGACATATCTGAAGCCTCTATCCCAAGCGAGTCTCATACCATTGAGGAAGCCCCAAAGTTCGGCCATCGGAACGAACAAACACCAAGGTTATGAGCGAAGCCAACAATCCACGCACGATTGTGGTCACGAATAAGACCTCCTGCTGATGCTCGAGTTCCCTCTAAGACAACCTCATCCAAGTTCACTTTGACCCACCCTTCTGGAGGGCGAGTCCAGCTGACCAGAATCTCAACCTTTTCCACGATATTTTGTCTAGTAAATGAACTAGTATAAGCCTCCTTGTAGTCCTCCACTGCATCCCGGATAAAAGCAATCTTGTCTCCATTGAAGAGAAAGCCTTCAAATATCATTTTGTTCCTCCATTTCCAAGCCCACCAGAGTTTTGTTGCGAAGATACTCCTACATAGCTAACCATTTGAAACAATATGAGAAGAAAACAAGTTAAAACGTACCCATGTAGAGATAGGGAGGGAGAAAAAGGAAGGGTCATTAGCCACAAAAGGCCATCCCAGCCAGAAGTTCGACATAGCCACACAATCATGAAAGAGGTCCGTCGGACCGCCGCCAGACCGCCTTTGGCCACCACCGACCACCTTCAGGTCACCGCCGACCACGCCGGACGACCTCCTGGTCACCTCCGACCACACCATATTACCTCCGGGCGTCGCCGGAACAAAATTGTCACAAAGATGTATAAAGTTGTTCACAAATATTACAAATTTATTTATTACTCAAAAGTTCATTACAATTGAGTTAAATGTTCATCACATTGTTCATAAATGTTCATCACAATGTTCATAAATGTTCATTTGGATATACTTTACTGAATGTTCATCACATTATACTTAAATGTTCACCAACTGAATGTTCATCACATTATACTTAAATGTTCATCACATTAAAGGTTCATCACATTATACTTAAATGTACATGTTCATCAATTTAATGTTCATCAAATTATATTTAAATGTTAACCAAGTTTATTACACTTAAATGTTTATGTTATTTGGACAAACGGCGGACCACCACCGCACCACGACTGCACCACTGACCCACCATCAAGCCAATGTCGAACCACCGGACCACCACTTATGTGGAACACCACTTTAATATAATTTCGAGTAAAAAAAACACTTGATTTTCATAAAAATTACATAAATGTTCATCGTCTCATACTTAAATGTTCATCAAACATCCTTAAATGTTCACAAGGATTTAATAAAATGTTCATTACTCAAAAGTTCATTACAATCGGCTTAAATGTTCATCACGTTGTTCATAAATGTTCATCAAAATGTTGATAAATGTTCATTTTGATATACTCTATTGAATGTTCATCACATTTTACTTACATGTTCACCAACTAATTGTTCATCACATTATACTTAAATGTTCATCAACTGAATGTTCATCACATTATTTTTAAATGTTCACCAATTTGAATTAGACTTAAATTTTCATTTATTTTTATACTTTAACTTTTTCATTTATTGTTGGAACATCGCCGGACCTCCTCCAGACCTCCGTCGGACCTCTACCGGACAGTCACTGAATGCTCGTCGAGAGGTCGCCGGACCACCACACTTACTCTATTACAAGTGAGGGGTAGATTCATTATTTTTTATTTCTATAAGGGACTTTATCATGAAACTCACACCCATAATAGATTACAAGAAGCTAACTTTATTCTTAATTAAAAAAACTAATTAAATATTAATTTTGTCCAAAATATCAAATATACAGATCTTTTATCAACTTACTTCTTGCGGCCAAGTCTCCTAAAGATGAAAATTTCTTTTCATAAATCAAATTTTATAAATAAGTTTTCAGCTTGTGCATCACAACATTCGAGTTGTTACTTGTCAGTTTCACTTCTCATCTGGCTCCAGTGCATCTTTCTTTGCGTCGTTTATTACTTATCCGCAATCCGATTAGCCTCGCGGTAGACATGACGGACTTGAATTAACCAATTCCTACCGATGACTCCACTTTCACGTTTCCTGACCGTCCACAACTACACTTTCTTCACATCTTTCGGTCCCCTGGGTGAGCTGTGGTCTTCTGTGGAGGACAATGAATTCAATCTTGTTGGGCTTGCTTCAAATTAATTACTTCTTTCCCGTCCATTTCTTGCATTAATTAATCAACGGTACGTTAGAATTCGTAGGGTAGTTTTGTCAATATTGTATTGTTGCGAACTGGTGCACGATATTTCATTTTGCTGCGTCTATTAACACCTTAATGGAAGCTTATGTCTTATTCACATAGTATTCCAAACACACCTTATAAGTCTTATTAGCTTGAAAACTACGTCCACGAGCTAGTAGTCAAAGCTAGAATCAGACTAGATAAGACCGTTGAACTAATATTAATGATCCTATCCGACTTTAATACTCCCCACCATATATTTCTCATGATCCTTTGACTTCACCAAAAAAGAGTCGTGCTAAACATCTCCATAAAAATTCGTCACCATTTTAAAATTCCTATTTTACCCTTAATATTAGAACTGTAGATTAGAGCCTTATCTGTCCCTTTTTCAATCTGTTTTCATGTTTGTTGATGAGTAATCTTACACGTATCATTTCAAATAATTGATACATCATTAAAAAAATCGGATAATTGACGATCCAACGATTTAGTGTTTTAGGGCTACAAAATCAGTGGTATTTTTCTAAGAATATGCAAGTACCTACTAATTGATAATCCGTAAATAGATACAGTAGATGATAAGTATCCACATATGTTAATGAAAATTATGCAAGTGCAGGTTTGGAATTGTTTGCAGAGAAATAAAACCCTAAAGTGGAGCAGAGAAGTTTTAGGGTTTGAGGAGAAGGGTAAATCTGTCAAAAAAATGTATATATGGAGACGCATTAGTGAAAAACAGGAGACGTTTAGCACTTATGGCAAAAATGTGGAAAACTTTGTCATAGAGTTGGCAAGATTAGAACTAGCAAGAGAACGAAACATGCCTTGGTGTTGCATGACCATGTACAAGCAGAGGTTTGTAAATTAATTGGGTGTACTATACAGTATACCCCCTCATCCTATTCTCAAAAAAAATCTGAAGAACAAGATTCATATCAAGAACACACTATAAAATCAGGAACAATTTTTGGGCTTGCTAGCTAGCTACAATATATGAGATTTGAGCTTGTTATGTCCTTTATGGCTTCTTCAATGAGCTCGCTTGTGATTTGAGCTTCCACATCACTACAGACCACTATGAGCTTTTCGTCAATCAGATCAAACCATGGTATGACGTCTAGATCATATGACACCATATCTTCAAGAGAAGGAAAACCGTGTTCTAGTGATGGATATGTATGTTGACGAACAATCGTCCAGACTCTTTGTAACAATGCTCTTCCCTGTGGAGGCCTGGGAAAGATGGAGCTGATTGTACTCCTTCTGAATCTGGAAGAATTTTTGGGTGGTTTGAGAACTATGCAAAGAGCTTCATTTAACAGATCAAATAGCATTTTGCGGTTGTAACACGCCTCATTTTCCAGGTTGATGTAAGATTCTTCCACCTTTTCGAATACCCAATCATCAATGAGGTTATTATATGAATTCCAACTTAAAGAGGAATTCACTGAAGATCCATTATAAAATCCAGACGCCACAAGCAAATCTCTAATGTAGGTTTCTGATTGGTCTTCCAGATCCGCCACTTCAGCCTCTAGATGATCCTCGGTTAATGATGTGACGTCAGACTCTTCGTAGTCTATCGGGTTCAACTCTCTTTTCAAGTCTATAAATCAAAAGATAGAATAGTGGAATTTAAAATGAGTATTCAAGGACTAGTTCAAATGAAACTGAGCTCATGTTTCACATACCATTAAGATTTGAGGCGGTTTCTCTAAACACATTATCAACCGTCTGATCTTCAACTGAAGTAATATCTGATACCGATATTGGACTGGTGTTGTCTGCTGGCTTCCAGAGTTCTTCATGTGTACTGCTGCATACAGATGCAGGGCTTGGGGGAACCTCAGTGTAGTTTTCCTGAGAACAATAGAATTAGAAAGTCTGCTTATTAAATCAACTGCAAATCTGATATATGAATAAAAAAAATGTGCACTTACATTTCTGTCTGGTAAGTTCAACAGAACGGTTGGTCCGCTGTTAATATCTTTTATCAACTCATACTCATTAATTTGGGATAGATCGAAAGAATGGAACTTTCTACTAAACAACTTCCCTTTTAGAGTAAAGTTGTATTTGATATTTGTTACCTTCTCCCGGATTTTAAACCTTTCCTTTTTTGGGTCTTTTCCATCAACCCTCACACTTTCAAGTGCTTCGTGTTTTCTTCTAACTTGAGCCCCTGTAAGTATATGACGATCCTCGAGAAGAAGCTTACCAAATGATGTTCCCGATGCAGGAGCTGACAACGATCTCATTAAGTTTCTAGGAGATGATTCACCCTCAATTGTTTTTTTTTCAGTAAGTTCATGACTGAAGGACGTTGCCTCGGCGTAATTCCCATTGTTGCTTTCGTTCCAATTATCCCACACATTTGTAGCGTTTAAAATATTCCTTACTTGCTCTAGCCGCCCCCTTGTATCATCTAAGGCTATTTGACTAGAGCTTCTGTTATGATAAATTTCTCCATTTATGACACTTCTCAACTGCTTGAATAAGAGTTGCTTAGAATCTTGTCTTGTAAATTCTGGTGAATCATCATTCGGGTATGTTTCGCTTCTGTATGACCTTGTTGATTCTGATCTATGCAACTGCCTTGCGTGGTCTCCATTAATGTTTTCTCTGACCTGCATGTTAAGATCCCAAGCTCTTTGGCTTTTAGATGATACCCTTTCTTTCTCGCCTCCTCTTATCATACTACCTGTTCTACACATTTTCCCATGTAGTTCAGATTTCAATCTTTCCTTCACCTCTTCAAGAAGATCTTCAATACAATCTCTGTCATCCAAAGAGTCTGAACTACTTGCCCATGACTCGTCGTTGGAGCTAAAGCTTTCTGGACCAGGCTTCAAGATTACTATTTTTGCAGGAGTAAGTGATTTATTTGGTCTCTTGTCAGAATTCATCCTTGAAATTTCTTCAAACTCCATATCCATGCTTTTTGCTCTAGGACCATACGCCTTTTTATCCTTGGGGGAAAAGGAACTCCTTTTATATCCACAATAGTCTTGAGGAGCTGATTTCCTAACACTTTCATAGGAAACCGTCTTTTCTTTGTTCATATCTAACTGAGCCCGCCACTGATCAGGAGCATTTTCCAGGTCAGCAACTCTCGCGCATTCTAGAAACCTAGAAGCTTGCCATGCTGCAAAGTCTTTCTTAAACTGCTGTAGTTCTTTTTCCTGAGGATGCAACCGGTTTCGCGGTCTCCCCATATTTGTTCCATTGGTCAACAAATGATTATACATTTGCTTATTATCAGATGAGTGGAGATCCTTATCCCCGAAAGATTTCTTACGAGCATAACCAGCTGAGAAATTTTCCCTATGCTGTTTCTGTTGACCACGAATTCCTGTCCTGTCTTCCTTTAGATCGAAAGGTTGAGTAACCGACTCTGTATCTGATGGGTACACATCTACTCCCATTAGACGAGCAACAATATTTGGACCACGCTGCCTGTGATTCGATCCTTTGTACATTTCATCACTGATCAGCTTCTTCATTGAGGCATTAGTAGAAAAGGAGTTACTTTTGGACAAGTTCTGTCTCACAGCATATTTGTACTGGACATGGAAAAACAATGTTTTAATACAAAGATCACATACAGGAAATTAAAGAGGAAGGCTAGGCCAACTCTTCTATATTTGAGCACAAAAGGTAAGCGGCTATAAACGACAAATACAACATATTGGACCTGACCAATTAGAGAGGCTTGTCTCCTTTATTTATGGGGAGAAACCAAAGAGGCATTGATTGTACTGGAGTATATTCTAATTTATCTGGTATCATAAGTTTGCAGCAATCAACAAGGAGAAAACGACCTTAATATGCCTCATATACAAGAGAAATATCATTAGCCTATATGGAATAACTAGGATAAAATATTGCAAATTTGCATTTCAGGACCAAGGAATCAACTAGAAGCAAAGCAAGACGAGGAGGGTAGTAAACTGCCCTTTACAATGTAAAAAAATATTGATTCAGACACTCGATAGTGAAATTGGTATTGATATTCAGCCATTAGTAGTATGATGTATGAAGTTCAATCATTTGCCTATGTCTTAGCTTGCATTATCATCTCATGGTGCAGACTAACTAGACTAAGAAGAATTAGCAACACAAAAGAACAGACTGTTAACTGTCTCTGAATTGAACTAAAAGAACTCCTTCGAGACTTTAAGATCAAAGCAATTACCGGTTCATAATCTCTAAAAGGAGAACAGGACTGAACTGACTCTGCCAGCTCTAAACTATTACGAGGTGCTTCAAAACCTGCAAAGTCAGTATACGATGTCCGCTTGTATCGTTAGCCAAAGGAAAAACAAGTTTGAGAGCAGGACTTCTTGTGTTGTTTCCATGAAATCCAATGCATATATAGATTAATACAGAAATAGAAATATTGTGTTGCTTAGGGCTGGAATGATGTCCAGTTTGTCCACCCTTACTAAAGATACTGAGTTTACATACCTCCAATATGATAATTGTGCTTTTTTGCCATGCTTCCTGGATCTAAACAAAAAGAAATGTAAAATGCCTTCCATGCAGACACAGGTTCAATGGATTAACTGAAATGATTGCATGAAATTTTTATTAACTCTACCACCACACTTGCTCATGAATCTTCAGATCAAAACATCACAACTGAATTCCCGTAGTCAATAGACCCTGCACAGGCTCAAGTAATAAAAAAAAAAAAGTAGACACAATTAGGAGCTGCACTATTTATATAAATTTCAATCAGAAATTCAGAACAAATCTGAAACAACGGAAAAAAGAAGAAGCAGAATGCCAGAAAGAAGTAGGTAGGGTAGTTCAATGAAAAACAAAGGAATGTACAAACAGGGAAATTCTGAATCCTGACAACACCAACCGGCAACAGATACAGAAAGGAAGAAGCAGAAACAGTAAAGAAAAACGTACTTCAACAAGCAAACGAGAAGAGGAAAATTCAATCCTAAACCACAACAAGATCCGTAATGTACAAAATCGGTATCAATTCGAGCAGAAAAATTCTCAATTGGACATGATCCATTAACAATTTAATCATCAAAAGGAAACCGCAAAATCGCATTAAGACGAACGCAACGGAAACAGAAAAGCTACCATTGGAGATGAATAGAAGCTGTAGGAGCAAGCTTTCAAGTGCTACTTCTTCCGCCGCCTGATGAAAGAGATGAATGATTGTGATGGAAAGGAGTTTAGTTAACAGGAGAAGAAGACGTCCATGGAAATGATAGCTTTAGAGAAAGGCAAAACAGCTAGTCTCCGTTACTCCATGTTCAGCAAAGTTTAAGTTGTTATTTATGATCTGAATAAATAATAGTAATTAAAAAGGGAATTGAGCTGCTGCTGCCTGTGGCTGCGCTGCTCTTTTTTGCGCTCTGAGTTTTATTCTCTTGAAGTGAGGAGGAGAAGTGATCCGGTGTTGCAGGGTCCACCCAGAATACGATGCTCATCAATTTATTAAAGCATGCCAAGTTGCCAACACCGTTCGATGGACTGTTCTCGCAAAGTTGCATCTTATTTTCTTCTTTTGTGAGACATCATCATTTTCTATGATCCACCACTGGCTTCAGTTTCAGTGTATATTAAAGTGAATTGCATAACCTTCATTTTTTCTTATAATTACGTTACTACGATTAATTAATCGAACTGTTCCTATCCATAAGTTGTGTATAATCATTATGGTTGATGGACATATGATATGTGAAGGTAAAAAGTGCGAAAGGTGAATCCCAATGAAATGAGAAGCATGTGATTACATCAAAGCGTCTTTAACTTTGGGAGCATATAGTAGTACTCCGTATATGTTAATGTTATGGTCTTCTCTGTACCAAAAAAATATGTTATGGTCTACTCAGGCCTCTGTATGTACAATGTACCACAACCAGTGTACCAGTGTACCACACCACCTCACCATCTTTCTTTTTCTCTTAAAAAATTATTTCTTTAATCTTAGAAAATCTCTTTAATACAATTATTATTTTTAGAGATGGAAGATAAAGCAAGCTATGGAGCTAGCTAGCAGCATATGATGTACTACCTCTCTCCCTATTTGTTTGTCCACTTTTTTTTTTGGGTTTTTCTTTTTATTTGTCCACTATTTCATTTATGTTACTTTATTTTAATAATTTTATCCCTACTATCAACCTATAATTACCACATTTTCACTATTTCTCTCTCCCAAATTCCAATATTATCTACACTTTCTCTCTATCTCTCCTCTAACCATTCACTTTATATTTTTCTCTCTCCTATAATCATTATATTTCTACAATTCCTTAATTCCCGCGAAAATCGTACTTCTGGACAAACAAAAAGGGACGGAGGGAGTAATTATTAAAGGATGATTTTAATTATATGAGGCTTTGGAAGCGCCCGTACAATATGGGTAGCATCATTACGCATAAAACTTGGCTAATGTTGGACATTCAAGAATTATGTGTCCTGTAAAGCATGAGCCACTTACTTAAACTACTCCAATATTTAGTTTTACCATAGTTTAGTTTAGTTTAGTTTAGTTTAGTTTAATACTATTTGGAAGGAAAAAATAGTAATTAACACGTGGAAATGAAATTGAAATTAATACGGTAGATTTATTGTTGACCAATCACATCATTATTATATGCACTTTGATGATATGAAATGTATGCGTTTAAAAGTCAATAAAAAACGCGTCTGATTCACAGTACTCCATCACACATTGTATCTTGTCAAAATTATTAAGAAGAAAGTAAGCCAATATACATCGAGGAAAATATGTAATTTGTCGTTCAAAGGGGAAGTTAAAAGTTAACGACGACCGTTTTATGAGGGGAAAATTAACCAACAAACTTTCATGGGGTAAAAAAGACTTGATTTATTGTTTGGAATTGAGACAATGGGCCACAGTTTCACAATTATCTGTCTCCCGCCAAGGCCCAATCCGAGTTATGACATTATTAGTCGGCCCAAGTTATGTGAGTTGGGCATTCTTTGATAGTATTCGGGCATTCAAGTTTCTCCAAGTGAAACAGAGGAACTATTTGTGCCCAATGCCCTATTTGGCACAATAATTAAAATAACTACACTCCTTCAATTAAGTTCTAATTTTTTAACCTATCTCGTCTAAACACGCGTCTCTCTCCATTCCTTTCTTCATTCCGTATTTCTTCCCAGATCTGTCAAACAAACGCCTCTCTCCCGGCTCCCTTTCGTTGAATCCCAAACCATCTCCAGATCTGAAATCGTCGCGGAAGCACTCCTTCGAGCGATCCTCCTTCCAAAACCACCTTGATTCCTCCATTACCGCCACCTCTGCTCGATCCTTCTCCATGTGTTCCCTCAGAGAAAATCGAAAGCGAAGATGCAGACTATCGAAATCGAAATCGAAGATCCAGATCCAAGCTCTCTGAGAGACAGTGGCGGCGCCTTTAGCAACGACGGTGACTCGCTGCGAGTGGCAATGACCGGGACTAGCGCAAGGAATGGAGACAGCAACGACGACACATCGATTCTTGTCTGCAAATGGAGGGAGGATAATTGATCGAAAAAATTTGCATAGCCTATCTCGGTCTTCAATTCGTAGAGGACAGCGGAGAACGAGGGGGATTTGAAGAGGAATAAATATCGGTTAGATAACGATCTCAGTATAATCTCCACCAGATCGATGCTTCGATGCTTTCGTTCAGCCTATCTCCACCAGACCTGATGTGCGGCTTAAGCAAACTCTGTTATAATTGTTGACAACTGTGTTAAAATTTTTGTTGACAACTCTGTTATAATTGCCACGTCAGCAAAGGGGTATTTACTTATAACTTAAAAAAGTGATGCAAAAACTTAAAAAATATTACAGTTTTGGGGTATTTACCAAAAAACTGGAGTGAAATGTGATGCTTTATTGGTTGGAATGTGATGTCTAGTAGTCGGAGGCTTTCTTCTCCTTCTCTTTTTCTAGCTGAACTTTCTTAAGCGTTTGTCCAGAGGTTTCGAATTAAAATTTCGTTGACGACGTTTATTCAATTATTGATTTTAGACAATTTCCCTCAACAAAGGTCTCTATGGTATCCGGTCCGGAAGTAGAGCGACTCAGATTGAATTGGACGAAAGACAAAAAAGCATAGGCTGAAAGGATGTTAAATAGCAGAGGGACGGTTTGAACTTTGAATGTTTCGATATCTTGCAATTTGTAGTACAATTTGGTTATACTACAATTAGACCTGGTCAAATTAGGGCTTGGGTCGGGCCAAATTCCAAATTCTACCCATTTATCAGGGCCGGGCCAAGCCCTTTCATTTAAAATGGGACAATTTCGCTACCCATATCCTCCCATAAGGGCCCTCAGGGCGGCCCTCAACTACTTACACAGATAAATTAAATATCAGAAATCGGGCTAAACCGTGTTATTAAAACCTGTTTAGTTCTTACAAGCAATTCACCATCCAAAAACGCATGCTAAAAAGGTACAAAATGCATGCTTACATAACAATCCTCATAACCGAATTCAACAAAATTTTAGTGTGATGGAATGGAAGGAAGGAGGCTGGAGGCGTGAAGATACTAGGTTTACACTTTACAACGTCAAAGAGTTAGGTTGCCTGATATTTTTACTTTTTTTTTTAGTTATTTATTAAATTTTATTTAAAACTATAATATTATATTAATAATATAATATCATATATAATATGAGTCGGGTAGGGCCGACCCTCAGGGCTCTACTCCGATACCATATCCTCCCACTTTAAAAAAGAGCCGGACATGACCGGTCCTTATGGATAAAATCTTCTATCCGTATTCTCCCAAATTTTAGGGCGGAATGGGAGGGCCGAGCGGGCCGGCCCTAGTTTGGCCAGGTGTAACCATAATACATAACTGGCATTAGACTTGCGTTACTGTTGACCAAAACAATGATTTTCTGTGTACACGTAAATTGTGGATACATGCACTCAACTAAAAAGGGACATACAAATAGAATAGGGAAAAAAAGCAACGCATTACACGTAGGAGTAGAAGACTGAAAACAGCAGTTAACTCATCCAAAACTCATTTAACAAATTTAATTACGTGTCATTAGCTGACTCGCCACCAGCCGACCATGAGTGCCCATCAAACCGTCCAAAAGACGCCTTTCTTTGACACGTGTACGGTTCTGATCTGTTTTCTTTATTTTAACTTTTCAAATAGAAAAGGAATTTTTAGAAAACGTAATCGACGATAGGGGCGTTTTCGTCATACCTCATTTCCATCGACCCAGCAGTTTTAAAAGACAGAAAAAACAACCGTAATATCTAACGTCTTCAGTTAGTATTCACTCTCTTTCTTTTTCCTCTCCCGACTGTCATCAAGCGATCGCCATAGCCAAGAAGCTTGAGTTTCTGTGAACTCACTGCTCCGAGTTCCGGATTAATGGACGCCTTTGTTAAAAAGCTCGTCGACAAGGCTACAAAGAAGGTACGCTTTCGTTCTTATCATCTCTCGATCATTGTTCTCTTGATCGAATTGAATCAATTTGAATCCTGAAACAGAGATTACTTGTTAGAATAGACTTCAGTCCGAGTAATCGTAGTGTTTATCTACTACAGATTTTTTAGTTTCTTAGTTAGATTGTGAATTCTTGTGCATTTGCTTAAATTGAAATGTGAGAGCGATCTGGTTTTGAATTATCTCTATATCTATTCTCTAGGTCAAATTGAAACCTGAAACAGGAAATTCGGTTCGAAAAATTGTGTCGTTCTGCTGTGGAGTATGCTCTTCTATAGCTTGAATTTGAATTCTTGGTCAATGTAAAGTTTTTTGGTTTGAAATTGGATCTAGATTTGGCTGAATCATAGTATTCAGTGTATGCTGGTAAAGAATTGGAGTAGATGATGATGAACGGGAGATTATAATAAATTACGAATATTTGCTAGTATGGATATTCGAGATTTCCTTGAATTCCGAAGAAATTAAAATAATCACTTTCTCTTTTGGCTGGATATACTAAATGAATTGGCAAATATAGCTTATTGCGTATAGCAGAAGTTGATGGTAGTATCGGTGACAGTAGTAAATTCACTAATGCCTTATGGGATAGGGCAGTTACTATATGTTTGCAAACTAACCGCCAATCTCTGGTTCTTGTTTGATCATCAAAGCATTTGACACATTTAATTGGATATTTTTTTGGTCAAGTGAAATAATCAAATAAATATCCATTTCACATCAATCTTTGGTTTTTATTTTATGGAGTAGTAATATAAAGAAGAAAAGAGTTTTTAAACAATTTTTGTTCTTTGATCAGTCGGTGGTTTCAAATCCCACGTGAGCAGTCGGTGGTTTCAAATCCTAGTGTCCAGTTAAAAACCAACTTTTCGAATCTGATTAATTTTTTATCATCAAATTTCTCTGGGCACGGTGATATTAGTACATTGTATTTGTAATTGTATGTAAACCAAAATAAATATATTTCGAATTGTTAATAACCAAATATAGCATATGCTGAACTTTTTCCACGTGAGTATTATGATGCAAGGTTGCTTATAATTATCCGAGCATTTCTGTTGCAGCCTGGGAGTAATTCAGAAGCTTTGAAGCCTGAAGATGTGGAACCACTTGTGGCTTTTCATCATGGAATTCCAGTTGGGGCTACTATGCTAGCGTATGACCATTTACAGCGAATACTTGCAATTTCCACCAAGTAAGTCTATAATAATGACTACTGCAACTAGTTCCACCAAGTAAGTCTATAATAATGACTACTGCAACTAGTTAATCTGATTTAGTTTTTTTCATAAAAAAAAACTACTACTAAGATTCTCACCTCATAGTTTTTGTGTCTTATTAATGTCCATGATTACTGTTTACATGTCTTTTTCCTTTTTATTTTTCCTTTCGACGCCGTAGAGTCGAGTCTTGGGATTTGTCGGTTCACATCCTCCTGACGTGTTGTTGGGGTACGGATTGTCCACATCTCGCCCCCCCAGACCCTGCTTCGGCCGGACTAAACTGGGTTTATTGTTGTTGTTGTAATTGAGGTTAATAGATTCTAAATATGGTTGCTTCTTGCAGAAATGGCCAGATCAAACTGCTGGGGAAAGATAACACCCAAGCATTACTAGAATCTAAGGAGATGCTTCCCAGCAAGTTTTTGCAGGTTCTCAAATCAATTCTCCATTTAAATAATTACCGTAGCCATGTATCAATCTTTAAATAATTGTTTGGATTGCATATTCCTACTGGAACACTGAACATTTTTTGTTCTTTGATCATACATTCGTACAGTTTGCTCAAGGAGTTCTTCTAAATGTGACGATCAGTAATCAAATTGAGGTACAGTTTCTACTCTCTTCCCCGGATGGCAAATTAGAACCACAACATAAGGTCTTCTAATATCTAGACTTACTACTGAAAATATATTTTCTAATGTATATCCTAGGTTTGGGACATAGATAGAAGGTCATTGGCATGTGTGCATGATTTTCACAAGGAGATCACATCAATGGCAGTACTCCAGCATTGTCCTTTCTTGTATGTTTTAAAAATAGAATTCTGTCATGTGCTTATGTTATGTTTCAAACTATGGTAATTTTCTCAATATCTATTTTCAGATACATTGGAGATTCTACTGGTAATGTAGCAGTATTAAAACTTGACCAAGAATCCCATACTATTGAGAAAATGATGTACAGCATACCCTTTTCATCTTCACATGGTAAGATAAATAAAATCAAGTAAAAGTTTTAGTCTTAAATCTTTGGATTGAACCTTAAATTATAGTGAACAAATCTGTCCCCATCTCAGGAGGCACAACTGATAATGCAGTACTACAGATTCTACCTCAGCCCACAGCAGAAAGCAAGAGGTATTTCTTCACTTAATAAGTTTTGTTTTATTTTATGAAAAAAACATAATCTTTCTGTTTTACAATTTATGTGCAGGGTCCTTCTTGTATTCAGTGATGGAGTGGTTGCATTGTGGGACATTCGAGAAAGCAAAACTATTTTCTCCTCTGGAGGATCTTTGTTTACGTCTGCTGGTCACGAAACCAAAAAAGCGACTTCTGCGTGCTGGGCATGCTCTTTAGGTAGTAAATTCATTATAGGATATAGCAATGGTGAGATTCTGGTGTACAGCATTTCTTCTACACCTGATCTTACTACTCAGAGTGGTCCTATTTCTAAACTTAACCTTGGATATAAGTTGGAGAAAATACCAATAGCCTCATTGAAGTGGGCATATGCAGAAGGAAAGGCAACTCGGTTATATGTTATGGGTACTTCTGATAATCTATCTTCAAATATGGTTCAGGTAAAACCATTTCTATATAACTCCAAGCTCATTGCACATTTTGGGAGCTCAGTCTTATTTTATTTTATATTGATTCAGGTGCTTTTGTTGAATGAGCATACTGAATCACGAATGATCAAAGTGGGACTTCATCTGCCTGAACCTTGTATAGACATGGAGATTATTCCAAGCTCCAGTGATCAAAGCAAACATAACAGACAAGGCCTAATCCTTTTGCTCGGGAAATCAGGAAATTTATATGCCTATGACGATCAATTAATTGAGAAGTACTTGCTCCAGAGCCAGTCTAAATCCCCACCATCAAACCCAAGCGAGATAAAGATAAAACTTCCATTCACAGATTCATCTATAATAACCTCCGCTTTCTTCATCACGAACAATTTGAGCTCATCAGATGAGGTAGCAGGATAGCCTTCACAATATTTTTCTATTGTGCTCTGAAAGTTATTAACATATTTGAGGGCACTGTGCAGGGTGGCATGATAGCTAAAATAGTGCCTCCACTGATTCCAACTGAATCCAAGCAATTTGATTCAGCTGGATTCAATGGTTTTGCGAAAGTTAAGAACTTATATGTTACGGGGCACAATGATGGATCAGTTAAATTTTGGGACGCTTCATCTCCCATTTTTATCCCTCTCATGTCACTGAAAGATCAGTGTGATTCTGAAAGTTGTGCAGCCATTACATCAGTTTTTTATGATATGGAGTCACGATTTCTTGTCTCTGGAGATCAAGTTGGAATGGTGATGCATCTCTCTTGCAAAGAAAAACTCTTTTTTAATTCTTTTTTCATCTTTTAAATGATGGTTTCATCTTTATACTATGCAGATTTGCATATACAAGTTTAAGCCAGAACCCTACTCCCGAGAAAACAGCTTCATTTCGTTGACAGGTAAAGGCACCTCATACATAAGATTTTGGTTGATATTAGCCCCAAAATCAAATAAGACATTTGTAATTTGAAGTCATACTTCTTTAACTGATAAATGCTGATGATTGCTTGCAGGAAGTTCTAAAAAAGGAAGCCATCACTATATTCAGTTTGTTAAGCAAGTGAAAGTCAATCACCCCGTTCTTACCATAAACTTTAATGGTAGCTCAAAGCAGGTTGCTGTTGGATCTGAGCAAGGATATGTAAAGTTTCTTCTTGCATCTATGATCTCTCTCATCTCCATTTTTCACTTCTTTTGACATATTTGATCAGATTGGCTAAATCTTTTTTTTTTTCAAATATGGAAAAATTAACATCCTAGATGTTGATGCTCAATTGTGTGAATTCAGTACATATTAAATGGATCTTTATTTTGATTGTCGCAGGTTTCACTGATTGACATCGACGAGGCGACTCTCTTATGGCAGAAACAAATCCCAAGTGAGCTATCTCCTGGAGTCATATCTTTGCTATTCGGATCTAGCAACCTTCAAGGTTTCGAGAAGAATATATTGGTGCTGACTACAAAGGATTCATCTTTGCTTGCGCTTGAGAGGGATACGGGTAACGTAATAAGCAACACGTCAGTCCATCCTAAGAAACCATCAAGGGCTCTTTTCTCAGAGATTTTAGGTAAAAAACTTGCACTTGCTAGTGTTATTATACTAATTATTTAGTAAAATACTTTTAGGTAAGCAGTACACCTTTTATACATTTACTACGGACAAACTTGCACTTGCTAATGTTATTATACCAAGTAGATTGATTCTAGGCGACCAGTAAATCTTTTATATCCTTACTGTACAGATGGGCAAGGACTGAGTCTAAGTTCAAATAAGGGGGCTGCTGCAGAAAGTGATACAGCCAAGCAACTATTTGTACTGTGTGCAGAAAAAGCTATTTATGTATATTCATTAAGACATGCAGTTCAAGGGATTAAGAAAGTACACAACAAAGTGAAGTTTCAAAATGCGTCCTGTTGTTGGGCGTCATCATTCTCCAGTTCCTCCGGTTCTGGACTGATACTCCTCTTTACATGTGGAAGAACCGAAATAAGGTTAGACTGTCATAGGCTCATAGCATTGAGTTTGAGAGATCATTCCTTATCTTTTTTTATATCACAGGTCCCTTCCAGAACTATTGCTAATAAAAGAAATCAAGGTTAGAAGTTTCATCCATTCGCCTACAAAACCTATTTCATACGAAACTTCAGTGTGTGCTTCACTTGATGGGGAACTTCTTGTGGTATGATTCTAATTCTTCCCCTTCTATTCTGCAACATTACAATTCTTTTCCTTTGACATTTTTGTTTGTTTATTTGTAATCTGATGTAGGCAAGGAGTGATCAAGAGGTGACCATTGTATCCCTGCTACCCAAAAAGAGAACTTACAGGTACATGGACATTTACTGTCACAAAAAACTTGAGGGACTTTTAATCTGTAGTCACTGATATTATTGGTTCACACTAGGGATCTTGACTTCTTTGTACAAGTCTATGACATGAATTTGGTGGGTTCATGTGAAGAGATCAGTTCCCCCACTGTCAAGAAAGAAAGCAAAAAGGTTCTTGTCACACCATCTATTTTTTACTGTTTGGACAGTGTTGAATAATTTTTTTGCTGTTATAGGGTTTATTTGGCTCTGTGATTAAGGATTTGAAAGGCGGGAAAACGAAAACTGGAGCTGATGTAGGAGCTGAAGACTTGCGAGCGAGCTTTGAAGAGCTTCCAATCATCTTTTCAGCTCACAATTTTGCTGCTGAGACTGAAACTATAAATAATCCTGGACCTGAAGAAGATGAGGCTGACATGGATATTGGTATGCCTTGCAATTATGTTAGAGTACATTAATAATCCTGTACCTGAAGGATATGGCGATTCATATGCATTTCCATTTTCTGGTTTCTTGACGTTTCTTAGATGACATCAAATTCGATGATGAAGAAGACAAACCAAAGGGATTTAATATGATGGCTTCAATAAACAAGCAGAAGCTTTCTAGCAAGTTCCAATTACTGAAAGGTCTGTGCTGATGTTTCTTCTGCATACTTAGACTGATATTGTTCTAAAACTGTTAATATTGTGAATAGCTCTTCTAGACATCAAACTTACGAATGTTTTCACATCTCAGGTAAATTAAAACAAATGAAACCCAAGCAAGAAAAGGCTTCAGTAAAGGAAGAACCACAGCAGGAAAACACTGGATCTGTTGATGAAATCAAGAAAAAATATGGGTTTTCATCATCTACAAATGTAAGAATCCCCCTATTATCTTCTTATGCTGTATCCTTTTGCATGATTGTTTTTTGTGCTGTTTTATTTCCCCACTCAGATATTAGATGATGAAACATAATTTGAATTCAGGAAACAACTTCAATTGCAAGTGCCGCTCAAAGCAAACTTGCAGAGAACTTGAAAAAGCTGCAGGTGAGTGATTCTCCTTACATCTATCAATTATCATAGAAGCCACAATTAAGACATTCTCCTAATCCAATTCTGTGTGAAATTATAGGGAATAAGTTTGAGAACATCAGAGATGCAGAATAATGCTGAGTCATTCTCATCTAATGCCAAAGACTTGCTTCAGGCAGTTGAGAAAAATCGTCTATGAGTAACTGAAAAGTAGAAGAGTTAGATTTTCCATCTCTGCCCACAAAACTTGAAGTTGCTTGTGTATATATTAGTGTTTTTTCATATTTATTTTTTTACGAAATCTTGGATTTAATTTTCTTGATTTGATTTTTTATAGACACAGATACCTCTGAAATTTGGTTTTGAGTTGATTTGTTTGTTTCCGTTGTAAAAAAGTGAGGTTATATAAGCTTTGTATTGTGAGATCAATACTAGAAATACACATTAACTGAATATCCCATAACATTGAAGTATAAACCTATTTACTAAAGTAACAAAAATACAGCAGACTATCCAATTCTGTAGGTTTAACAATATTACATACCACAGCATGCCTTCACAATCTACTATCATTTATGCAGAAGATCAGTCAATTGGCAGTAAATCCTTTCTCTCAACGCATCCCTGTTACTTTGGCTAAGTGTATAGATGACTGCCCTTGGATGATTCCTCACCCTTGAAACTGCATGACAAATCAAAGGTATAATCACAAGTTTTCTCTTTCATTTATATATCACCTTTTATTTTCTATGTTTACCTTCGGCTATGTCACGGCCCTGCTTTGGAATAGGTATGGAAGCCAAAACCGGGATGTTTGAGTCCAAAATTCTCAATACTGCAGGGAGGAAAGATGAACTATACAGCTCCATTTTGCCAACCTCATCAATGACGAACAGTTCAGTGTCTTCTTTGATCTGAATTGAAAGAATAAACCACATACAATTACAAACCTACATGATCTTCCTCACTACAATCGACAAGCTTAACATTTGGACGTGTTAGTACCTGTAGTACTGGCAACGCAACTGATTCAAAAGAAGCTACGTCCACCCTGTACCTCCCAACACTAGGCCATCTCACTGATTCAGGGCTGATAATGAGCATAATGGTAAGTTTATTATATAACAATATATTGAAAGACAATCCCATGTTCTCAAATAAATTATATGCCGAGCTAAGGCATCAAGCATCAGCAGCCAGACGATGGGGGATAACGTCAATCTACCTGATATTTTAGACGAGAAGCAAAGATTTTTATTTTGATTTGAAAGTGCAAAGACATGGCATCACAGTATAAAGGCGCGGCTAATCTTAGAGAGTGGCTAAACTGGCTTGCTACATTTATTAGGCAGCATAGCACCATTTTCCAATACAGTTTTCTTCGCGATCTCATAATGATCATCTGATTTTAGAGGAATACCTATGAATGCAAGAGTATGTGCTATAGCGCCTATCTTTCACCCCAAAAAAGAGAGTATGTGCTATAAACAAGTTATAGAGGCTGAAATTTAGATTGTTGATAAAAACATCCGTAGCATATGGTATGTTTCAGCGTTGCTACTGGTAATCTGGTATCTTTTCTAAACAATTTTATATTCTTCAAACAATAGTTAAACCCCTAAATCATTAATCAAATGCAATTGCAAGCTAAGCTGGATTGTAATTAGCTTTAATGTGCAGGAATAAGATTACTTTGATAATAATTTCATACCTTGGGCTATTGGTTGAAGCAAGGGGACCCCTTTGACCACCCACAGTTACAACCTCAAAACCAATCCTCTCATTGTCATGTCTGATTTCACCTTCATTCATCCACAATTCAGAAGTATTACAATTGAGCCATTCAATTTTCAAATTAGGGCAAAATTTTAGAAACAGAAAATAGACTTACGAGTATAGAAACCCTGAACTCTTAAGCTAGGGTTCGAGGATTTGAGGCTCTCCAGAACTCTCATGATCAGACTAGTTTTTCCAACACCCTAAAAAAAAGAGAGATTAAAGCTGTGTTAAGAAAGAACCGCCACTGACGAAGAGTAAGAAGGAAGCTTA
The DNA here is from genome assembly GCA_029168935.1 of Oxyria digyna. Lineage (NCBI taxonomy): Eukaryota > Viridiplantae > Streptophyta > Magnoliopsida > Caryophyllales > Polygonaceae > Oxyria > Oxyria digyna. Next base: position 24,822,424 of record JAPVLV010000010.1, read on the forward strand.
CAGGTGGGCCAGTGAGCAGAATGCACTTTGCTGAAGCTGCCATTGATCTGACAAGTTACTCTGAATTCCCGAACCTTAAACTGTACCAGTATGAGATACAGTTTTATACCCACAAATAACAATAGTCTAACCGAATTTTCACATATTTCAAATACAGTTTTATACCCACAAGTCAGATCGAGCTTGCTTTTCTTTTCCATCCTCATTCCTTCCGAACCTCGACAAGTCAGATCGAGCTTTCTATGGGATGTGGAGGATATATTCGAGAGATTTTTCGTCGTTGGATATGAGAATTGGGATGCTAAGAAGAATGGCGAGCATGCGAGGATTCCAATCTCTGATGTTTTTTTGCTAATTGATTTCAGAGTAATTCAATTGGATGTATGATTCCAAATTTGACCTGAATTAGGAATTTCAGATATTGAAGTGGGAACCCATTATACTTGTTTAACATAAAAACAAAATGCAACAACACAAAAAGCGTTCAAGAGGTTATAGGGATTGACATCAAATCTAGTTAGAAAAAAAAGGCAAAAGGATTACGTTCCCGGAGAAAGGCAACCAAGGTCCAGGATCAATTCCAGACGATCTCACATATGTATTGTCATTGTAGGTAGATCTTTGTTAAAACTTCAACTGATAATCATCATTTTTGCAGTCTCTGTTGTATCTTCCAATTTCCATTGCAAATGCATTGACCGCCGAACTCAATGACGGGTCAGTATTATTCTCTTGTTCTGCTTTTTCCATCTTCGAACCTTATTTTTTGATGTTGTTTATATCTTCTTTTCGAGTGTTAGAAAGGATTCTCACATCGGGTTTGAGTTATAAAGATTGCCCACTATATAAGCTAATGGATTACTCCCCCTATTGCCAATTGGTTTTAGGGTGGAACCCCGTTGGGCTTATCTATTGGGCCTAATGCGCGTATGCGCTTGTGTTGTGCGCGCCCTCAGTCCAGTCCGTGGTTGTCCCTATGGGCCCACGAAGTTTCACAACGAGTCTCTAGTTCTTAGCTGTTATTGCGCATTCACAGGTTGTAGTCCCAACCATTTGACCATCTCATAGCCCTCACTTTTTTCCATAGCTTATTTGGCATTATCATTGCTTTGTGATCTTTGCTGCAATTATTTCGATGTATATTAGACCTTCTCTTTTTTTTTTTTATGTATCTCGGTTGAGGCTCAAGATAAAACCTTATGGATCTAGTATTTGAATCTAACATTATTTTACTTCATTACGACTATCAGGTTCATTATATGTGCACTTTGCTACTACAATAACACATAAGATAACCACAACTCTCAGTATTTATTGCTTTAGGTGAGAAATATTCCCATGGTGTTTAGACGAACTCAGTAGTTGGCATAGTTTGTTTGGTTCAAGTGCTTCATTACAATGGAAGACATTAAAATTATTTGCTTTTTCCACTTTCACTTATTTCTATCTTGACCTGGTCTCTGAAAGCTTGTTTGCAATTGTTGAATAACAAGATAACAAGGAGCGTGATGGAATTAAAAGGTAGGTATTTGGATTTTCCACAAATGAAGCATGCCTACCTGCATGTTTTATCAGATGAGTTCATTGAAGGAGAGCATACTGGAAGTTTGGGAGAGATTCTTATCAGGTTAGAAACTTATAACTAGCCTATGATACTCCCTTTTGATCCTTGTTCATTATTTGATATATACTAAGCTTTGTACCTTGTTATGTGTAGTTTTTTATCATGTTCATTATCTGGGTATGTAGGTGCAACAATGTTCTATATCTTCGTGGAGTTCCTAAAGACGAGGAGCTACAAGATGCTAACCAAACTGAATAGTGGATTTGGATTTGACCAGCATTGTTGATTCAATTATATCTTTGTTGTTGTTTGACAGTTTATCAGTAGCTTTAATCCTAGTAGTAAACAAAGCATAGTGTGAGTTTTTGAGACACTTATCATTGTGAATTGACAATCAAGTAGATGCAAATTTTTTGTTGGCTGGGTCGAGCCTTGAAGCAATGGAATCTTGGAGTTGCTTTGTCGAGATGTAAACAATATAATGTGCCTTTGCCCTTGGGTAGTGATTTCAACTGAAGTCCCAAATCACCATGCCAAAATATGTAATGAGTTGTAGAGTGATAGCCTTACATGTTCATACTAATAGTCTTACATGTTCATTTAGTGTAATATATTTTTTAATGAACACATTGAACTAAAAGACACTAGGTTTATGTTGATAGTCGTGTAGGTTCATGTCGATAGCCTTACAAGTTCATACTAATAGTCTTGCAGGTTCATTTAGCCTAATATATTTTTTTAATGAACACATTGAACTAAAAGATAATAAGTTCATGTCGATAGTCGTGTAGGTTCATGTCGATAGCCTTATAGATTCATGCTAATAGTCTTGCAGGTTCATTTAGCGTAATATATTTTTTAATGAACACATTGAACTAAAAGACACTAGGTTCATGTCGATAGTCGTGTAGGTTCATGTCGATAGTCGTGTAGGTTCATGTCGATAGCCTTATAGGTTCATGCTAATAGTCGTGCAGGTTCATTTAGCCTAATATATTTTTAAATGACACAATGAACTAAAAGACACTAGATTCATGTTGATAGTCGTGTAGGTTCATGTCGATAGCCTTACAGGTTCATTCTAATAGTCTTGCAGGTTCATTTAGCCTAATTTATTGTTGGAGACTGAGAAGAGGAGATCATACGCTAGATTTGTGGAAGTTCACCAAATAAATACACACTTAGGTTCATGTCGATATGCCTAGAGGTTTATGAAAATATACCTAGAGGTTCATGAAAATATACACTTAGGTTCATTAATATATACATACTTAGGTTAATGAAAACATGCCTAGAGGTTCATGAAAATATGCCTAGAGGTTCATGAAAATATGCCTAGAGGTTTATGAAAATATACACTTGGGTTTATGAAAATATACACTTAGGTTCATGAAAATATACTCTTAGGTTCATAGCAATACACTTAGGTTCATGAAAATATACTCTTAGGTTCATAGCAATACACTTAGGTTCATGAAAATATGCCTAGAGGTTCATGAAAATACACACTTAGGTTCATGAAAAATATGTCTAGAGGTTTATGAAAATATACAATTTGGTTCATGAAAATATGTAGGTTAATTTTTCACTAAAAGACATTAGGTTCACGTCGATAGTCATGTAGGTTAATTTAATAGTCTTGCAGGTTCATGAACTTTTTAGTCGGATTTATTGGTTATGAACACATTGCACAAAAAATACTTACGTTCATAAATATTATTCCAAGGTTCATAAATATTATGCGCGAGATTCATAAACATTATTCTAGAGGTTCATGTTGATAATCTTACATGTTCATGTTACTTATAAACCTGACTAATATAAACGAGAAGGCTCATAAACTGTATATATAAGGTTCATAAATATTATGTGTGAGGTTCATAAACATTATTCGAGAGATTCATGTTGATAATCTTACAAATGTATGTTAGGTAGTATTACAAGTGCATTAGATATTTTTTAAGCCGGCCTTTTATGTCAATAAAGATTATTCCATTAATTTCTATTTAGTAAATTGAACTTGAAGGCTTTAGGTTCATGTCGATAGTTTTACAGGTTCATGTCGGTAGTTTTGCAGGTTCATGAAAAGAAAAATGTATCTTGTAGTTCATGAATTTTTACTAACAATTTCATTAGTTTTCACTTTCATGTACTTGAGTATACCCTTGCAGTTTCAAGACTTTATCAAGTTCATTAATTTCATAGTGTAGGTTCATAAGTTTACTCTTACGAGTTCATAAGTTTACTCTTACGAGTTCATTAGGATTTTTACAAGAATCACACGGACAAGAGACATGATGCTCGTGTTGAGTGCCTCGTCACTTGTCACAAACCTACCTTTACGAACGGTTAACTTTAATCCAAAACTGAATTATTTGATAAACTATTTGACCTATTTAAAGCACCATGGAAGAGACAAGAAAATGCTCTAGCTTTTATTCACAACTAGTTTTAGACCCGTACCCTGTCCGGGATTATATTTTAAATAAATAATGTATATATAAGTGTGAAACCACTTCAAAACACAATATTTGTTAAGTTAACATAGATAAAATTAATCATTGTTTACTAATCATGATTTTTTCCTATAGTAGGCATATTTTTAAAAAGGATTTGTCTAATGTTTGCCCATGCGCCCATAATAAACAACTAATAAAGGAAAAAATCTAGGTCCTACCTCCTCTAAGAAAATGGGATAAACCCATCACAACAAAATAGACGTTGTTTCTAGGTTTGAAAATAATATCTTTTCAATTTTGTAGACAATACTCCACTTCTCTTAGAGAAAATTAGATCTATGATTCTTGTATTTATAGCATGAAGAAATTTGAATAATCAAACTTAAAACAGACATTTTTGTTTACAATTTCATATTTTTATTAGCTGCTAATTAAGAGCCATATTAGGCTATATCTCTTTATTAAAATATCAAATATGAGGTTGTGTCAAAAATAATGTATCTGTTATTCCTTATACTAAATAAAAGTGTAAAACCATTTCAAAATAAGTTTCATACTCAACCTTCTTGAACATTATACACATACTACATAAGCAAAGTAACAAAAGTTCATCTGAAACAAAATTAATTATGAGGTATAACAAATGAAAACACCTTTGACAACTCCAATCTGTACATTCAGCAAGGGACCTGGTTTGATTGCATCCTTCTAGTAAATAAAACATTCCCTTTATATGTTACTTCAACTCTTTACAACATAAAAATAAAAAGAGAGACTTAACATATTCCTGCACTCCTCTAGTGGAAGTATTCTGCTTTGCTGATGTACTGATTTTCATTACGATGCATGCTACAAAAGCTCCTTTGTATTGAATTTAGTATGTGTGTGTATATATATATATATATATATATTTTTCTAATATGGGGCCTATACGATCTTCATTCACTCAAGCCTCAAGGGGATCAATTATTGAACCGGAAGTTGCCCTAATTCAAACATATATCCTGCACTAGTAAGTATTAACTCATGTGGTTTTATAATGTCACCAAATATGGAGCTAGCAAGTGACATGTCATCTATTAACCAGATGAAGAAGTTACCTCTCAACTGTCTAAGCTCAACTTTATTCTTTATGCTGATGTCTTGGTGATGCCGCATATCCATGGTCAATGATTTATGCTTCAAATGAAGATCCTCAAGAACCCATCTCATGTTTTTTAGTTTTGAGCCCAAGTCATTTGACATCCTCTGCTTGCATGAATCTACATGAGTAAAAAAACGCATCAAAGCTCAGTATAAAGAAAAGTTAATGCACAATGAACTGTCTACAAAGCTATCATAGGATAAAAGAGAAAGATATAACTTAACCACTCCTTTGAACAACCATAGATGATGTAGAACAGATTTTATCCTTTAAGACCCACGCGTTATCTTCTGCTACAACTAAATTCGCTAAAAGGTTTTTAATCTTTTCAGAAGCTTTGTCACCCTCAAACACCTCATTCGCATCATAAGACACCTAAGAAACGAAATGTCCATAGTTGATGAAGCGCCATTTGTGCAACAAATTAGTGACTGCATTTAGCAAAAATTGAAATCTTACAAGTGTTTCTAAGTTGTGATTTACTACCAGAAGACACTTAATAAGTTACACAGTAGAAGAAAACAATCTCCTATGTTTCACACTAGCTAATAATGTAAGAATAGTGAGTCGCTATAAAGCCAAAATCTACTTGAAAACAATTACTAAGATGTAGTAATGCAAGATTTAGGATGAAGTTTAACCTTCCGAGGGGGATGAATCATGAATATATTTCCCATGGTTGATGCACATCTTCTAACGTCAATAGAATTTGAATCCAATTCATCTACAAGCTATTTAGAAAAAACAAAATCAGATTCTAAATAATGAAATTAAAATGTAGTCACGCAAAGAAATATACTGTATGAGATAAGAATATATGAAATTCCAAATTTAATGACCAACAATTACATAAGGATAACAGTATCCAGTCCCATGACTTCTTAACAAATGCTGAATTTTTGTCATGTAAGCATTCTTATCAGGTCAAAGATCTCACTGATATCTCTCTAATTTTCAGGAATTTATATGTATAAAGCTCATGCATTATAAATTTATGAGTCATATACATGATCTCAAATAGCATTGCTTAATCTCTTAACGTGTTATATTAGCATTGACCAAAGTACTAAATCAATTTCCATAAACAAAACTGAAGAGAATCAATCATTACAGGAAAAGGCAAGAGTACAGATGAACAATGTATAATGATATAATTTCAGCTCATGTAATCATCAAAAGCCACAAAGATTTCCCTATACATCGATGAAGGAACCAATGTCGACTAAGTAGGATAAATTTAATAGACTATATGAGATTGTTGTTGTAGTCTAACTATCGATGGAGAAGTTGATGAAAAAAGTCAGACATGACCGAAACTCTTGAGGACAACCCTCTTCATTTAATTACTGAAGAAAAGAGTTATATTTTAATTTTGTTCATCTCATAAAAAACCATTACCTTTAGCTTGAATTCTCGCCAATATCAAATGCAATATATACTTCCAAATGCAGTCGCAATTGGTCTTAAAAAGTTAGAATAGTAGATTCAGGAATTTCGGCAGGAGCAAATAGCAAACCAGTAGCTCTCCTTTTCGAAATGTTGGTCATCTGAATCATGAAGATTGAAGTTTCTGATTGCATGGCTGGAAAAAACATCCATGAAAATGACATCAAGATTAGAAGACATGGTAATGACTGCTTAAAACACTAAATTTTTAACCACAAACCATTAGCCATCATAATTTGATCCCATTAACATACTAATATACTAATACAACATAAGAATGTTACCTGGTTCCTTATATATCTTCAACCTGAACATTCAACATTTATAACCCATCAATTTTTCAAGTACAAAGAAACTACCTGTAAAGAATCATAATTAAATACAATTCAAAACAAAGATTTGCCAATCTTCTCGATTCTTAAAAACTACATGATATGTTGTATGATCACCAGAGATCGGTATATTAACAATACATGATCTCAAATAGCACTGCTTAATCTCTTAACGTGTTATATTAGCATTGACCAAAGTACTAAATCAATTTCCCTAAACAAAACTGAAGAGAATCAATCATTACAGGAAAAGGCAAGAGTAAAGATGAACAATGTATAATGATATAATTTCAGCTCATGTAATCATCAAAAGCCACAAAGATTTCCCTATACATCGATGAAGGAACCAAGTGTCTCACTGTCACCATATTGATTTACACACTTACATTGAATTCATTCAGTGTTTAGAGGCTACAAATGCAAGTTAAGAATGGACTAAATTAGTGATGCCAAGTTAACTGCTTTTCCAACTTTTATTGACCTGTCTTCTATATAAAAATTCAACTCGTTGAATTCAACTTAAAGTCACTTTTTTCTCAGTAACAACTCTAAACAGAGCCTTAACACATTTACCTTAAATAATCAAGGTATAGATCTGTATTTGAAGTAAAATATTGAACAACAACATTCAACAACTCTAAAAATCAGATGTATGCAACTTTCTTACATTCAATCGATGCAAACTTGTTGTTCTTGGATCCACATTATTCAGGTGTATCTTGGAGACCATAAGATTTGCAGCATGCTATGACAAAAAAAATTCAATTACTCACAACAATTATACATCAAACTGTAAGTATCTTGATCAGATAAAAATTGCATCTGTCCACATACTAAGTATTATTTCTTATGTCTTGGTCATTCTCATCAAGAGGACCCTATCAATGTAAAATATTAGAACAGAAAAACAGAAAATGATAAATAGATGCAGATTTACACAATCTATAAACAAAATGAGGAATTCATGATGTTAGATGCATAAACTTGTTGTAAATTGATGTCTTCCACGCCTTTTACATTATAAATGAGGATGGATGACCATGTAAACAAAACTAATTGGATAAGTAGAGCTCCACAAATCACAAAGACATCATCTTCACAGAGTAAAACTACAGAGGATGAAGAAAATATAGAAATTCCAAACAAAAGAGCGCAGCTTTCAAATTCATCACCCTAATTTTATGTCGAAAGAATGCAAATTTCAATGAAGAACCCTAAGTTATGAAAAAGCTCAAACTCAAGCTGATCAGGATAGAATTGAAAACAAAAACAATAACAATAACAATGAATAGAAGAGTCAGACCTTGGCAAGCGGAGTGGAGAAGAGGGGAGACGTCAGTCCAGAAAGAGCCATCGCCGGTGGGGATAGTGGAAGGAGCTCCGGCGGAAGCCATCCTTAATTCAGACATCAATCACCCGCCGCCAACCTTCTGTAGATGATGACCTATGGAGGGATTTAGAGGACTTGTTTAGAGAGTTTACGGGGAATAGGAGAGAGTGGAGGTGAATGGGAGGAGTTGTTTGGAGAATTTACAGGAAACAGGGGGTTGAAGGCAGAAAATGTAGGATTTTTAGTTTTTTTTATCAGCTTTTCACGATAGAGAATTATTATTTTAATTTTTTTTTGCAAATAAAAATATGTGGCGCTTAAGTGACGATGATGTGGCGCAAATTTTTACACAGACATGGCTTCTCTCTTATATTGTAGTTAGGTAGATGAATCTAATTCAATCAAAAGATGATCCACCGTCAAGTTTACAGCCTTTAAAATGACACATAGCTTGATGAAATAGTGGAATGTCTCATATCCTTGTATTCTGTTGCATCAAGGACGCAAACGTCCCCAAGGGATTCAAATATACAGTTGCATTAGCAAGTCACATACTAACATATATATACAGTATGATAGTTCCATATTTACAGCCATTGAATCTTAAAGATGTCTTTGTTGGAAAAAATACTCAACTTTTCCGACTTATCAGATTTGTGTGAATGCAAAATAATAGAGAAAATAACACACAATATCAATATTCTCTAACACTACTTTAACTATGAAGAAAACTGAAATGATTACAATGTTTGAACTCTCAACCCAATATTCCCTTACAACAAAGAATTCTGAAAAGCATTCCTGTTTTAATCTAAACTAGCTTTTCTCTTTTGTTTCTGGAATCCCTTTTTAATTGAATGCGCTAACAAAATAATTACAACATTATTTATACTTGCAAAACAACTTAAAATAGTTTGTGGAATTACGAAGCTCCTTAATTCCATCACACATTCTTCTCCTAATTTTAACTCCATAAAATCGGGTTGTATTTATTCTTCTTAATTGTAGTAAAAATAGCTAATTGCTATTTCCAACAATCTCCCACTTGAAGACTAATTTTAATTTGTCTTCACACCTTGGTTTATGTACTAGAGCATTTTGGTCTCAATTCTCTAGTAGGTCAACTAAAGTTGAGCATAACTTCAATTTATCCACTGTCACTGTCTTTGTCAACATATCAGCAGGATTCTTGCTTCCTTGGATCTTTTCCAATTTCAAAACTTCATCTTCTAACAAAGATCTGATGAAATGATATCGAAGTCCAATATGCTTAGTTCTTGAATGAAAGGCTGAATTCTTTGCCAAATGTATTGCACTCTGACTGTCACTGTACAACACATTATTATCCTGCTTAAATCCCAACTCAGTTAACAAACCTTGAAGCCATATCATCTCTTTATTGGCTTCAGTTACTGCTACATATTCTGCCTTTGTAGTGGATAGAGCTACAATCTTTTGTAGTTGTGACATCCAACTCACAGCTGTAGTTCCAACAGTGAATATATAACCTGTGGTGCTTTTCCGGTGATCAACTTCACCTCCAAAGTCTGCATCTACATAGCCTTGTATATTTGGTTCACCCTTACCAAAGTACAAACACTTCTCTGTGGTGCCTTTAGATACCTTAGTATCCACTTCACTGCTTCCCAATGTGCTTTTCCTGGATTTTTCATGTGTCTACTGACAACTCCGACTGCATGCCCAATATCTGGTCTAGTACAAACCATCGCATACATCAAGCTTCCAATGGCCGAGGCATAAGGAACCTTGTTCATGGTATTTCTATCATCCTCTGTCTGAGGAGACTGGTCCTTGGATAAGCGAAAATGACTCGCCGGTGGTGTACTGACCGGTTTAGCCTTATCCATGTTAAATCTCTCTAAAACGCAATTGATGTACTCTGATTGAGATAACTGCAAAGTTTCCTTGTGCTTATCTCTTGTAATCTGCATCCCAAGAATCTTTTTCGCTGGACCTAAGTCTTTCATGTCAAACTCCTTCGACAATTGTTGTTTCAGCCTTTTGATATCATCAAAATTTGAACCTGCTACCAACATATCATCAACATAAAGTAGTAAAATGATATAGCTAGATTTATAGCTTTTCACGTAGCAACAATGATCGGCGTTGCACTTCTGGAAACCTTCCTTGTGCATGAAGCCATCAAACTTTTTATACCACTGCCTTGGGGCTTGTTTCAAGCCATACAAACTCTTCTTGAGTTTACACACCATATCCTCTTTTCCACTTTCTGAGAAACCTTCAGGTTGGTGCATGTATATCTCTTCATCTAAATCACCGTGAAGAAATGCAGTCTTCACATCTAACTGTTCTAGATGAAGATCTTCAATGGCAACAATACTCAAGACTGTTCTGATGGTATTGAGCTTCACAACTGGAGCAAATATCTCAGTGTAGTCTACTCCTTCCTTCTTTTGAAATCCTTTTACAACTAGGCGAGCTTTGTATCTCTTAGAGCCATCATGCTCATCTTTCACTCGATATATCCATTTGTTATGAAGTGCCTTCTTCCCCATAGGTAACTCGGAGAGCTCCCATGTCTTGTTTGAAATCAAAGATTTCATCTCATCTTTCATTGCAAGCTCCCACTTGCTTGCATCTGTGGTCTGACATGCTTCTTCATAGCATTCAGGCTCTCCTCCATCTGTCAACAACAAATAATTCATGTATTTTCTATTAGGAACATGAGGCCGTGAAGATCTTCTCAATGCTGGAGCTGGAACTTGTGGTGTGCCTGAAGGTAGAACACCTTGCCCAGATTCTTCGATCTCATGACTTGTTACAATTGGTTCTGTCACAAGATTATCTGGAACATCCTCAACTTCTGCAAATATCGGCCATCTTTGCTCTGCATCATCATCTTCTATTTTATGCCTATCTTTATACATGATCCTTTCGTTGAAAATCACATCTCTACTACGAATCATCTTCTTGTTTTCGTCATCCCAAAGGCGATAGCCAAGCTCATCACCACCATAGCCAATGAACGTGCATTTCTTGGATTTGGGATCAAGCTTGTTTCTGCCGTGGTCACCAATATGCACATATGCTGCACAACCGAAAACTTTAAGATGCGACAATGTAATCTCTTTTCTACTCCATACCTCTTCTGGTATCCGATGCTCTAACGGAACCGATGGACTTCGATTAATCAAGTAAGCTGCTATATTGACTGCCTCTGCCCAAAACTGCTTTGGTAAACCTAATTGTAAACGAATGCTTCTAGCTCTCTCTGTCAATGTTCGATTCATACGCTCAGCTACACCATTTTGTTGAGGTGTACCTGACACTGTTCTCTCCATTCGGATCCCATGCTCATAGCAGAAATTCTTAAATGTGATGTCCACATATTCACCACCATTGTCAGTTCTAATTCGTTTAACCTTCAAGTTTGTCTCATTTTCAACCATTGTCTTCCATCTCTTAAAAATCTCAAAAACTTCAGACGTATGTTTTAGAAAGTAAACCCATACCTTCCGAGAGTGATCATCAATGAAAGTAACAAAATAGTGTTTCCCACCAATGGATGAAATACTTGTTGGTCTCCAAACATCAGAGTGTACAAGCTCTAACCTCTCCTTCTTTGGGGTTCTGAAATTGATTTGAAAGCTTACCCTCTTTTGCTTTCCAAGTATGCAGTCCTCACATATGTCTATCTCAACTGAACGTAGACCTGGGAGTTTTCCTTTTGAAAGCATAACTTTCATTCCTTTCTCACTCATGTGGCCAAGTCTTTGATGCCATAAGTTGGAATACTCATTTCCTTCAGCAACTGAGATTGAACAATAGCCTCCTGTCGTCATGTAAAGAGTACCACTCTTTTTACCATGAGCTACTATCATCGCACCCTTTAAAACCTTCCAATTGTCACCGTGGAATATTGTAGTGTAACCTTCGTCAGCCAACTGACCAACTGATATTAAGCTCTTTCTTAGGTCGGGAATGTGTCTAACATCCCTTAGCTTCCAAACAGACTCGTTCAACTTAATGTTTATTGCACCCTTTCCAACCACTTTGCATGGTTGATCATCTCCAAGGTATACATACCCATGGTTTCCCGAGACATAACTATCGAAGTTCTCTTTCTTCGAAGTGGCGTGAAATGACGCTCCATAATCTATCACCCAAGATTCTTTCTTGCTCTCTAAAGAGCAAATCAACACATTGTCTTTTTCCAAGCTGGAAGTTATATTCGCCTCTGCCTTCGTCTCTTGGTTCTTTGGTGCACTCCTGCACTGATTCTTGTAGTGCCCAGTCTTCCCACAATTCCAACACTCAATAGTCTTTGAGCTAGAGGAATTATTTGGGTTTGTAGATCTTGACTTCTTGTCTCTTGACCTACTATGATGGTTTGATCTTCCGTGTCCATTCCCTCTGGTTGAATTTCTTCCTCTAGACTCTGTATGCAATACTGAAGAGGTTGATGATTCACCCGACCCTTTTCGTCGGATCTCCTCATTGAGAACCAGATCACGAACATCATCATATTTTAACTTATTACTTCCTGATGAGCTACTCACAGCTGTGACAGTAGCATTCCAACTGTCTGGAAGTGATGATAAAAGTATCAATGCTCGTACTTCTTCATCGAATTCAATTCCAACGGAACTTAATTGGGTTGTGACCGTATTAAGTGCATTCAGATGTTTAGCTACTGATGCATCTTCTGTCATTAGCAAATTAAATAATCGCCTCATTAAATGAACTTTGTTTGAGGCTGATGGTTTCTCATACATATTGCAAAGAGCTGCCATGAGACCTGCCGTGGTCTTTTCTTTCGCTATGTTGAAAGCAACATTGCGAGATAGCGTCAAGCGAATGACTCCAAGAGCTTGTCTATCCAGAAGATTCCAATCTGCATCTTTCATGTCCTCTGGCTTATTCTCTGACAGAGGTAAATAAAGATTTTTCTGATATAGGTAATCTTCAATCTGCATCTTCCAAAATCCAAAATCTGCACCATCGAACTTCTCGATTTTGACCTTTCCTTCATCTATAGCCATTGCTCCCACTCAAATCTGACTTCGTTGGATCGTGTAGAACCAAACGCTCTGATACCAATTGTTGGGAAAAATACTCAACTTTTCCGACTTATCAGATTTGTGTGAATGCAAAATAATAGAGAAAATAACACACAGTATCAATATTCTCTAACACTACTTTAACTATGAAGAAAACTGAAATGATTACAATGTTTGAACTCTCAACCCAATATTCCCTTACAACAAAGAATTCTGAAAAGCATTCCTGTTTTAATCTAAACTAGTTTTTCTCTTTTGTTTCTGGAATCCCTTTTTAATTGATTGCGCTAACAAAATAATTACAACATTATTTATACTTGCAAAACAACTTAAAATAGTTTGTGGAATTATGTAGCTCCTTAATTCCATCACACATTCTTCTCCTAATTTTAACTCCATAAAATCGGGTTGTATTTATTCTTCTTAATTGTAGTAAAAATAGCTAATTGCTATTTCCAACAGTCTTTCCACCATCCTTGTTTAGTGCAGCTTGCAACTACTCTATCTAACTGAATGACGATCTCTGCAAAACTCGGCCTCGTTGCAGGATCTCTGCTCCAGGCTCCAACATACTTCAATCAATCTGGATGTGTACCAAGAAGAAGAAGAAGAAGAAGTTTTATAACAAGATTAAGATGACAATATGACATTTAATTAATTAATTAATTAATTAATTTCACTTCAGAAAGAAACTTACTCCTTCAATTCTAAAGGGTAATGCTTCATCTTCTTAATCGGCGGTCTCTTCCCCTCTACACAAATCAGTCTTGTTTCTTCTTGTGGTGATTTTGGATGGAGATATGGGTAATTTTCTGGTTATGTGAGTGTTTGCTATTGTGTTTGGAGGTACTTTAGGATTCTATTGAAGAATTTGTGTTGGTTGGTTAGTGGCATGGTGGTAATAGGCATTGTTGATATAGTTTGTTTCTAGTGATAATATGCATCCAGATGCACAATTACTTCTAAGCAAGAATGCCTATGTATATGACTAAATGGTTGTTCAAGATGTAACTAGGGCGCTGAATAGGCTGCATATTTGTGTTGTATTAATTCCTTAGTCCATTTCCAACTTTGGAACCTTGTCATAGTTGGGATTGCTGTTGTAATAGCCTAAGAGGTAGATCAAAAGAAAACCGATAAATCCCTTGAGTTTTGTAGTGACGAATGTGCATTGATGTGTTTGTGAATGTGTAAAAGAATTTTCCTTTATGAGCCGTTTTTTGTAAATGTAAATAGAATAGATTTCATCAAAAGATTCTTTACAAACTCAAGAGGACCACAACTAGATCATACCAAAGTAATTAGAAACTTCCCTAGAGTACAAAAATGACACGGTCGGAATCACAAATTAAGGACTAACAAGCGTTAAGTCAAGAATGAAAACACAAGTTTACAAGCGACAAACCTGTTGAGGAAAGCTATGGAATTCACCAGAAAGAGAAAACTCTTGGATTTTATTTTGAATTAAATATAAGGACGATGACCACATCCCAAAAGTATTTAAATACTAAAAAATATCCTAATGCGAAAAATATCTAAAACAAAAATAAAACAATAAATTTGCAGAAAATATTAAAATGTTGTTTCCGAACCTGAAACGAACTCTGATGGCCTAAAAAGCTCATATATCACCGCAGAGAAGTGAGTTCGACATGTAGTGTCGGTTCCCTATCCGAAAAGGTATAATACTTGTCATTCTTTCATCGAACGCCACACTTGCGCAAATCCTGTCAACCTTTCTGACGAGCGACTTAATCGTCGATACATGCAACCAACGTTTCTACATCATAAAACGAGCAAGTACATCACTTCATATTCAATTGTCACATCCAAAACAAAGATGAGAATTCGAAATGATTCCAACGGGTCTTTGTAGTGAGCAAAATGAATTTATTGGTTGAGGCATTTATAAGTTGATGTAAGTTTGCTCTGGAAGATGCATGGCAACATTGTGGGTTTTCCAAATCAAGTAGACAAAAGTGGTGAGAGTCAGACCTCGAGTATAGAGTTGAATCTTGGTGTGGTTGGTCATGGAGGTGATCTCAAACATACAATCTTGGAATGTGCAAGGTGAAATGGGGAACTGAAGCCAGAGAAGGAGCCAAGCAAGAACATCCTTAACATAGGTGCAGTGCAGTCATTTCATAAACGAGAGTTTGTTTTGTTTCATTGAGAGTTTTGATGAGCCTTTTAGTTGTGACCATCTTTCGTTAAACCTTGATTGGGTGGCTAATGAGTTATAGTTTAAATTGTGTGATGATATGTGAAGTGATTGGGATTTGTGCTAAATTATGTTGATATGGTGTTATTGCATTTATTCGTGTTTAAGCTCTTAGTTGCATACTTAGGTTATGACATTGTTAGTTTTATTATAAGGTTTAAGGAAAAAGCTTTTACAAAGAAGAAGTAATGTCATATATTAAG
Source organism: Oxyria digyna (assembly GCA_029168935.1). Taxonomy (NCBI): domain Eukaryota; kingdom Viridiplantae; phylum Streptophyta; class Magnoliopsida; order Caryophyllales; family Polygonaceae; genus Oxyria; species Oxyria digyna. The sequence continues at coordinate 24,838,165 of JAPVLV010000010.1, forward strand.
ATTTATAGAATAAGTATAGCATAAATATACATGGTTTGGTTCTGGTGAGGAGATCTCTTATGGTAAACAGTAGGGAGTGATCTAGAGTGTTAGATTACTTTTCTATGGCAGAGAAAAATACATTGAAACTTAATGATAGGTTAATTGTTCAATGAACAATTTCTTAAAAGAAAATTAAAATTAAAATCATTACTCTAAAATCTCTCCATGTCAAGACGAAAAAGTTCTCTTACACGATTCAGTCAAGAGAACACAGTCCTCCATCATCTTCTACGCAACCTAAAATCTTTGATTCAAGTTGGTTGTTACTTTTTCAAGTTAAGATCTATTGCATATTTTCATCGTTGATCTTTCAATTTCTAATTAGATCCTTGGATATTTGTGAACCTTGTGGTTTGTTCATTGCTTATGAACGAGTTGTTCGTTGAACAATTGATTTGTTCATCTGTAAACCTACGATTTTTTCATTGGTGAACCCAAGGATTTGTTCATTTGTTCATTTAATACGATTTGTTCTATTGTTCACTTCATTCGATTTGTTCTCGTGCACCTTGTCCAATTATTCATATGAACGGTTGAAATTTATTTTGTTAGTAGGAAGTTCGAGCAATACTAATATTTTGTTTGTTAGTACCATTAGTTCTCGTGCTCTGATTTCCAATTGCGTATGAATGTTCTAAAAAGATGACAAACACATTCAGTTGCGAATTAAATCGTGGAAATGATATAAGAGACTGAAGTTGCTCAAATAAACAAAAAGTTCTACTAGGAAAAAACGACAACCCTGAAATCGAGGGGTTGGAAGTTCGGTAACAACTATTTCCTTATTTTGGTTACGTCAACTTGATTGTTCTAAGTAAAAAAAATTCAAACTGAAGAACAAATTAAAAATTGCAATCACAAGTAACTTGTAAAATTGATATACAACAAAAAACTAACCTTCATCTTGTTCAACATTCATCTTTGGTACATTTTGACAACCGGTCATGTCTTCATATTGTCCATCAATTATCGTGGGTACATATTAAAAATCAGTCATGGTGTTGATGAAGAGAAGACGAAGTGGTTTCTAGCGTATGAATCTAGAGAGAGATTAATAGAAACATTCTATATAAGATATGAGAGGTATGGAACAAAAATCAAGGATAGACACTAGGATGTGATTTTTTTAATTAATTATTTTTTACTTAATGAGATTTATTTTTGATTGTTTGGTTAGTTTGATTAGTTTGTTCTAAGGGATAATAAGACTTCTCACTATTTACTCTAAGGATACTATGCTCTTGTTCTAATTATAAATATACATACCTTGCAAGAGAAAATGAGATTCAAAAATAATAAACCAAATACCCTTTCCTAATTCTTGTATATATGTATTGTATATTCAGAAAAATTCTATATCAGATATGAGAGGCATGGAACGAAAAATCAAGGATAGACAGTAGGATGTCATTTTTTGAATTAATTATTTTTTATTGTTTGGTTAGTTTGATTAGTTTGTTCTAAGGGCTAATAAGACTTCTCACTATTTACTCTAACGATACTATGTGCTTGATCTAATTATAAATATACATACCTTGCAAGAGAAAATGAAATTCATAAATAATAAACCAAAATACCCTTTCCTAATTCTTGTATATATGTATTTTACCCCTCCAATTAAAACTATTTTTATTGAACGTTTTAAATTCTACATATTTCACAATTAATCTTAAAATATGTAGAAGGTCACATATAATGTGATATATATAGTCTATATTGTTGGAACTATTTTTAATTATGTTACATTTGGCTTCAACTCCGAAAATGCATGTACTTAAGAATCTCTTTGATTTTGTTCATACCGTCTATTTTCAAGGAATACCAACAAGTATATTGGGAAAATGCTTAGTAGCCATGCATCTTTTTCTACTTATTATATATATAAATCAATCAAAAATTTATTTTTAAACCACAAGAAAATCGAGAAGAAACAATGGCATTCTTCAAGTTAAATCCTCGCTTCATCGTGTTTTCGTTGGTCGTCTTTCTTTTCATAACACACTCAGTTTCTTACAATGAATATTCATCTCCAAGAAAGCTCAAAGAATTAGAATCCTCGCCACCTATGTCAAATGATGCGAATAAGGAAAAAGAAGTGGAAGTGGCGAAAGCGCCTTCTTCTTCGGTAGACAAGTCAGAGAAGGAGAAAGAAGAGACACATGAGGAGAACAAGAAAGAAAATCAGAAGACGGAAGAGAAGAAGGAGCAGAAACACGAGGAAAACAAGAAGAAAAATGAGAAGATAGAAGAAAAGGAGGAAAAACACGAGGAGAACAAAAAGGAAATCACGAAGAAGGAGAAAGGAAAGGAGGAAAAACATGAGGAGAACGAGAAAGAAAACGAGGTGAAGGAGAAGGGGAAGGAGGAGAAACACGAGGAGAACAAGAAGGAAAACGAGAAGAAGGAGAAGGGAAAGGAGGAGAAACATGAGGAAAACAAGAAAGAAGTTAAAGAAGATGAGAAAAAACATGAGGAAATCAAGAAGGAAGTGAAGGAGGGTGAGAAGAAACACGAGGAAGACAAGAAGGAAGTTAAGGGGGATGAGAAGAAACACGAGGAAGACAAGAAGGAAGTTAAGGGGGATGAGAAGAAACATGAGGAAGACAAGAAGGAAGTTAAGGGAGATGAGAAGAAACACGTGGAAGACAAGAAGGAAATTAAAGAGGAAGAGAAGGCAAATCAACCATCAGCGTCGCCATCAGCCTCCCCCCTAGCGTCAGCCAAATTACCTGCTACACATGCCCCAGGGTCGGGAGTGTCACCTTCCCCTTTATGATCCATCATTGCAAGTGGAATGGAGCGAATAATAATGAGAAATAAATGTAGAGGAAGATTAGGAAAAAGAGATGAAAACTTACATGCGAGAATCACTTGCGGCTACGAAACAACACATAAAAACTTAAACTCGTTATATGTGTGAGGATTTCTTCATGCTTGAACTGAGTTGTTAGATTTTTATTATATGGCTTGTTTCAATTTTCTTAGTTACTATAATATTCGTTTTTTATTTAGATATTTTTAGGATGTTGATTATGCTAATAACTTGTAATATTATAATTATGGAATTTTCATCAAATACTGAATTTGTGATTTACATTAACTTTATCTTACTGGTATATCATGAATTCATAATGTTAATTCAATAAACATGGAAAGCTAATGGCCTACAAGTTTTTTATTAATGTGAATGATGAAATAAGAATGGGAAAATTAACAGGGATTGAAAATCCTCGTGGGAAAACTAAATGGAGAAAATTAACGAAGATGGAGATTTCTTGATAGAGACATGTCGGGATGCGGATAACAAAGTTTAAACAAGAAACAAAGAATTCATAAATGGTACTAGCGGTTGGCACATGACCGTATATAAAATATCAAACTGAAAATCTATCCATATTTTTTTATTAACCATACCGAATAAATGATAAATTTAGACATAATTAACTGACCAATAATATAGTTGGTTAAACGGGTTGGTAACACTTTTAATAAAAAAAGGTTCATTTACTTAAGTGATTAACCGAAATATAATATACACGTTTATAGATAAGGAACACCATTAATTTGATGGTTGGATAGTTGAAGACATCTTTTAAAAAATACAGGAGAAGCCAATGATCCCCCATTACATGTGCAATCCCAAAATAAACATATTCAGATTCGGGTCGGAAATAGGTTTGGGTTTATCGGGTCGACAAAATTACCGAATTGTGCTAGTTCGGGTTAGGTTGATGTTTGGTTTTTTTTATAGTAATAAAGAAAATAATTTTTTTATAATAAGATAATAATTATTATTTAATAAAATGTATTATTATTTTGTAAAATAAATGAAATAGAATATGTGAAAAGCATCGATGAGTTTCGAGAAGTTCGGGTTGATCCAAGTTTAACTCAACGGATTTCATGAACTTTTCGGGTCATATTTTTCCGGATCGAGTCGGCTCGACCCAGTGGGTTGGATCAAAAGGTCTATTCCTGACCCTTGCTAAATAAGTTGCTCAACGACATTACAATAATAATCGTAACAAATATTAACCAAACACCAACAAAGAATAATATATAAAAGAATAAAATCAAGCCAAATATAACGCGTTTTTGGCTCATTTGAACACATATGTTGTCCGTTTGAACACATACGTTATTACTAATGAACATACAGTACATCCACGTATGAACACACATGCAATTTAGGTAAAAACACATAAAAATGGTTCTCTTTCCATACATAAATTTGTAACACTAATTCACATGCATATATGCGGTGTTTCACATGCACACATACGTTGTTTCACATAAACATATATATGTTTACAAGAACATATAATTTAGAAGTTTTTTTATACACACTTTGTTTGCCCTGTTTGAACACATACGTTGTCATCGATAAACACATGGGTAAGCAACTATGAACACACAATTCATCCACACATGAACACACATGTAATTCAGCTAAAGACGCAAAAAATGATTATCATTTTCACACATAAACTTGCAAAACTATTAACATGCATACTTTCGTGTTTCACATGATCACATGCGTTGTTTCACATGATCACATGCGTTGTTTCACATGAACATATGCGTTGTTTCACATGAACATTATACAGACATATGACTTATCCATTCTCTATATAAACACTTTGTTTTGCCATTTGAACACATATGTTGTTACCAATGAACACAAACGTTATCATCGATGAACACACAGTTCATCCACGTATAAACACACATGTAATTCAGCTTTAAACACATAAAAATGTTTCGATTTTCCCATAAATTGTATGACTAATACACATGAACACATGCATTGTTTTACATGAACACATAGCTTAACAATATTTTTTTATATGCGCACCTTATTTGGCCTACATGAACACATACGTAGTCACCAATTAACACAAACATGATCACTTATGAACACAATGGTTTAAAGTCATGCACACACAAGTTCTCTTGGATAAACATTTAATTGATAGCGTGTTATACATAATGATGGTAAACTAATACAAGTGTTCATCACAAAAGTACATCCACAAACCAATATAAGCAATTAACTGAGTATTTACATCTTTCGAACCAACAAAACTAGTAAAAAACGTCAATATTTTTACATATGTTCTCAATTAAACATAACAAGCATCATTTTCTATTTCTTCTTCCTAGCAAATCTTTCATATATGGCCTCTTCATGGTATGGTTCACTTCTTTGCAAAAGAGTTTTTGATGCTTAAACCGGGTTCTGCGCAATAATCGTAGCAAAAGGGACTCATACGAGTGGATCTATATATTAAAAAAACAGAAGCATTAACATATGAACACACTCATATATATTTCCTAATAGACACAGGAGATTGAAAAAAATGTGTAAAGCTCATATATGCACATATATGAGCTTTGCACATTTGAACACATACATATTCATTACTGAACACATACATATTTAGTGATGCACCCCCATGTAATTTTTAATGAACACGAGATTAACATATGGATTCCGTGATTTTCCTAAGGAACCTAAATTTATCTTGCATTGAACAACTAAGTAGGAGTATCGTTTCAATTTGATTGAAGATCGAAAAACTAGATTTGACATTTTACTACATGAAATGGTCAATTTTCAGAGTTTCAACATACAAAAAAAATAGATATGAGTTTCCAAATATCAACAATAACTCCAATGTCAAACTTAAGCAATCTAAAATTGTAGAAAAATAAACCTGAAGCTTGAACAACACTAGATGAGTCATCACTCATCACCAATGAACTATAAGTCAAAGCTAAATCACTTCTGATTGACAAGAATCAAGTGGGATCTCCTTGGATTCGTCTCAAAATATCGAAAATGCTCGGAATCACTTGAATCGATTTGAAATCATGATTGATTTTGGCTTGCAATCGATGGATATTGGCCCGATTGTGAACAACGTGAGGAAGAATATGATAAGGTAGGAATTTTGTGAATAGAGAGACAGAAAGGGGATGGGGGGAGGAGGAGATTTCACGTTGGTGCAGGTGCCCTAGAAGTTAGATGGATTGACTCTTGGATCAAGAATGAAATTGGTCATTATTCTTAACACTAAAGGGTGTCCTCACCCGAACTTAATCCAAAAATATCATAACAATATCGCATTAGATAAACGATTGGGCCCTATATAGTATCCTAATTCCTATTTATAATCTAATAAGGAAACTAAATATTATACCGAAAATAAATTTATTAAAGATATTATTTTAGAATCTCTTCACTTTCTGCCTGGTGCTCATGCATGAGACTACAACACATTATAGTTCATCTTCATTATTCTTGGTGTGTCCCACTACCATGTAGCACACTTATTACGTGTTAACTTGTCTCTTTCATAGCTTCTTGGGATTATTATCCTATTTACTAATTTTACATACTAGTTTAATTCTCTTGTCTCACACGGAATTGGTTAAATATAATTTTAGATTTCATATTTTTTAAATAAAATATTAATTTTTTTAAGAGGATAATACAATAATTTTAACTAAACATAAATTATTTTAAATTAGTTAATATAAAATTAACTATATAGCAAAGCATTAAAAGTTTAATTTAAACTTAGCATTCTTTGTTTTTATTAGGAACATGTGATGCGCGATTGATTTGTGGGTATTGTGTTGAACCTCTTAATTGTCGTAACAAGATTATGGAAAGGGTCGAAGACAATATTAGGATGTGAGAAATTTGAAATATATAGAAATGATAAAACGAAGGGACGAGATTCGAGGACAATGAAGAGTATGTGTTCGTTTGAGATGCATGTGTTATTTTAAAAGTTTAGTTTGAAGGGGACCTTATATGTCATTTGTTGATGGAACAACCATTAAATGTATTATACTTCCTTATTCAATCATCATTCAGTCGGACGTATAAGGCGAAATGGCAAAGTGTTACTCTTCATGCAGCCAGGCCCCGAAGGATATTACGACTATATTTACAAAATTAGATCTAGGTTGCTTGACATCAAGGAGTCAACTGTAAAATCGAAAAGTCAAAGAGAGGAAGAAAAACATGGGAAAGTTGACGGTACCGCAATACACGATATAGTATCTATGGTCAAAAGGATAATTTGCGGATATCGAAAGGATATTGCAAATGACATGTTCATTTGTCACTCTGATGCTCACACTTGTTGAGCGTGTTTCTCAACATCGTCATCACGGATTCAATCTAGAAGACCAATACATAACCTTTATATGTTTATAACTTAATAGCATATGTACTATGAAATTTTATTTGATGTTTTTGGTGTACATTTAGAGGAATTGTAAGAGTTTACTGGAGTTTGTTGGATTCACCTCCACTAAATTGAACTTTTGTATTGCCATGGTATTCATGGAAAATGAGCCAGTTGAGCACTATTTGTGGGCCCTAGCTAAGTCGATTTGAATGTTTTTCAAACGAATTTTAATATTATATTTTAGAAAATTCAAAGATTTAGTTTACCTATTCGTCTTGTATGTCGCATCCACACCCTAAGGAACATTGTCAACAAATGTTGTGCGGTCGGATGAGACATAAAAACCGTTGTAACGATTTTCTCGCCTTTCGCATTCGTTTCATAGTCGTAGTCGACAGCATACCCTCTATCCCTATAAAATTCCAATGACCATTGGGTGACGTTTAGATTTCCCAATGATTTGATCCTCTGCTTCTCTCTAACAGTGAACACTTGCGGCTTGCATCCTTGACATCGTTGCAGATGGATCTTCTTAAAGCATCCGTGTATAAATAACCGTCGGCATTGTACGGTTGTACCCGTCGTTGATGCAATCATTATTTTTCGTCGCTGTTCTTTCGTCAATCTCGAAGCAAATCCATGTTCAATCAAACTGTTCGAAAGACAATGGTTGTGACATGTTGGAACTACATTTAATATCCATCTTGCCGGCTCGGAAGGAGTTGCTTGTCGATAATATCCTTTCAACATGAAAGGAAAATATTTCTTCTTTGTCCTGCTTTTTTTGCTGCGTTGGGAAGAAGGTTGTACTACACCTTCGATATTAATCTTCTTTCGATGAGGTCTATGAAGACCTGATTGCTCATAATGAAGGAAAATCCTCTTCGTCATTTAAGACTTTGTAGTGATCACCATATAAAGCCCGAAACCGACCTTTCTAACCCACTCTCTCAAATCATCCATAGTAGGAAATCTCTCTCTAGTTGTAAAATGAGAAGAATAGTCGATTTTTAAATATTCGTCATCACTACAATATCAATAACGAAATCAATTTCAAATATTCCAAGGTTACTTACTTGGAAATATGCAATATCTAACGGCGACTCCAGATCGCCCTCCTCATCTACAGACATCCCGCTACTTTAAGCCTTCTTCGTTGGTTGTCTCTAACTAGCCGCCCTTGACGAGCTACTTGAACCGCTTGAAGACATCATTTTTGTGATTACTAAAATGATTGTTTGGTTGTGCATCAACTCTTTACAAAAACTATGTTAAATAGACTTCACAAACATCCAATTTTTCCAAGTATTGGTTCCATCTACACGACGTGTAGACGGGAAATAGCCGTTAAAACTCATCTACACCATGTGATGAGGGAAGTAGATATTACAACCAAATTTCTGGTTATGGGTTCCATTGTCACGATGTGTAGATAGAAAATCACATCTACACATCGTGGCGATGGAAAATTGTCATCGTCACGTTGTGACGACAACATTACCGAGAGCATGGTTTATAAGAACTCGTGGCGATGAAAACTATATTATTATTTTTGAACCTGGCTCCATCGTCACGGAAGTTTTCCCCATCATCACGTTGTGATGACAAGGGGTGCGTGGTGCACAAATTGGTGTTGCGCGGATGTTTCACCTAATATTATCAGAGTATGACATTTTCTGGAATGCAGTGAGAGTCCAAAATTCTACGGAGTAGATGAAAAATTCTTTTGTAGTTCTAGTCACTAAAAGAGACCAACGAGAGGAAAAAAAAAACGGGGATTGTATGATCTTATGAAGAGAGTTCTTTTCTTTCTTTCATTATTTGACATAGTGAAGCTCGGCTGAAAAGGAGAGGGTGCAAAGGGGAAAGGGGTACTGTTTGTGCCTAAAAATACGACGAGCAAGGAACGCGTGGTAAGCTACGCGTAGAAGGATTACGTTGACGCGACAGAAAGTAGTGAAGACGTCGTCGACGTGACGAGACGTGGCAAAGATCTCGCTCTCCTTGAAGATTAGGTCGGCCGAGTGTATTTTATCTTATTCCCTTGTATATTATTGTAATTGGTAAAAGATACGATAAAGAATATCTTTTACCTTATTTATTATATCGTTATTAGATAGAAGGAAGAGATAAGATCTCGTTTCCTTAAAGATATTATTAGGGTTAGCCTATAAAAAGAGGCTAACGCCTGCTTTGTAAGTATTCAGCCACCATTCGAGTAATACCAAGTACAAGCTTCAAACCCTAAATTCTTATTTCATCTTGCATCGCTCTTGAGTGTTGAGATTATACCGTATTCTTTGATCTTTGCCCTACAATTGCTTAGTTATCATCTCGTTGGTAATTTCGCTACAAACAATTGGCGCCCACCGTGGGGACAAGATCAAAAAGGTATTGTCTCTCCATACGAAAAGAGCTTCTTTTTTGCAGGAAATCATGACGAATCCGACCAACAGCCCACGTGACGGCGAAAAGAGGTCTGAAGAAGAAGACCATGCGACGATTCCTCTCGTTCCGGCGGACTAAGACGCGGGGAAAGATCTCGAGAATACTCCCAATACTCCAAAAGACAACACTCCCACAGAAGAACAAGGAACGAACGGCGAGGTAACCGGTGTGGCCGTAGTCAGAGCACAATTCAACACCCTTCAGAAAACATGGGTAGAGACCAAAAACGCTAGTGAGGAAAACACGTTGGGACTCACCAAAGAGAACGAGCGACTTCGTTCCGTGATAAAGGAGCTTAAAGCAGAAGCGGCGAAACCACACACCTATGTTCGTAGTCAAAGCGTTGTGCGACGCCTAGACATGGATGTCGTCGCCGAGGAGGAAGAGATCTATGAGTCCCAAGAACACCAAAGTATCGTCCCGTCAAGAGAGACGATCCCAAGAAAGAGAACCGAAGAAGCCATGACGTCGAGCGTTGTTGCAAAGCTCGTGGCACAGCAAGTCGGCGCCTTGAGGAAGGAGATGATGTTGATGCCCGGAGCCCCCAAGTCCATAGTCCCTGAGCATGAGTTCGGATATGAGGAGAGTCCCTTCGTCGCCGCTATTGCCGCTCAGAAGATAGCCAATAAATTCACCGTTGTGGATCTCCCCGTCTACGACGGATCCGATGACCCAGAAGAGCATATCCTACTCTACAAAGCCAAGCTCTCCACGAGTCCAATCGAACCAAAACTGAGGGAAGCAATGATGTGCAAATTCTTTAGCTCGACGTTGAAAGGTCCAGCCTTGACGTGGTTTATCCATTTGCCCAGAGAAAGTATCTCGTCTTACGCCGAGCTCTCCAACATATTCCGCCTACAATTCGCCAGCAGTAAGATGTTCGCAAAACAACCTTCAGATCTTCACAACATGCGCATGAACAAGGGCGAAACCATAAGAGCCTTCATGAAGCGTTTCAATGACGAGAAGATCACCATCCCATATTGTAGCGAATCTACCACTGCCGACGCGTTCAGACGTGCCCTCCCCCGAGATAGTGACCTATACAAGGAGTTGACAAAGACTCGCCCTGATTCATTCATCGCGACGAGGGAAAGGGCCATGGAAGCTATGCACTTAGAGGAAGATCTCCAGAGGCACGCCAAACAAAATTATCGATCTCCGCGTAGACGAACCCCTCCTCGCAGAGACTCTCCTCAACAGAAAAGTGGCGAGCGTTACGATAGAAGAAACAAGACGTTCCATAGAGAACTTCCCATGGTGCATAACGTGAGCGAGATCAATAACGTTTACGCAGTCGAAAGAGGTGTATACATGAAGACCGATGCGTTGCGAGTCATGAACGCGATGGAAAAACTCCACAACGTAAAGTGGCCTAAAAAGCCAAATTCGGAAAAGAGGTCAGGATCAGGAAGAGGATACTGTGAGTTCCACAACGATTCAGGACATCCCACAGACGATTTCTATACCTTGAGAAAAGAAGTATTGCGCCTCCTAAAAAAGAGGTGACCTACTAGATCTACTTTCCAAAGAGGGAAGAGACGTGTTCGAAGGAGGAAGAAAAGGGAAAAGATCTCCAACGCCACCGCCTCCCTCGTCGATTCGTTCAAGGACAATTAACACAATCTTCGGAGGCTCTCCCATAAGAGGCTATACCGCATCCGCCGCCAAGAGAAGCGTCAAAGCGTTGCGCGGCGAAGGAAGCACTTTGGCTATCTACCACGTCAGGACTGTTAGAAGAGATTGTCCAATCACGTTCGAGGAACCCAATGGAAGCGTAGATCATCACGACGGGTTAGTTATCTCCCTGACCATTAGTAATTGCAAAGTTAAAAGGATCCTCATCGATAACGGAAGCTCGGCCAACATCATCACCTTATCCGCAATCAAAGAACTCAGATTATCTAGCGACGACGTGGTGAAGAAATAAATCCCCCTAGTAGGTTTCAGCGGCAAAGTCGCCGATATGCTAGGAGAGATCACTCTAACCACTCTGGCGGAAGGGGTCAATATGCAGACTAAGTTCGTGGTGATGGAAGCAGAGTCGCCCTATAACATGATCTTGGGAAGGCCGTGGTTACACGATATGAGAGCTATACCCTCGACGTACCATCAATCCCTGAAGTTTCCATATCCATGGGGAATCCAAGAGATCAAAGGTGAACCACAGATAGCAAGGGAGTGCTACAGCATAGGAATGAAGAGTACAACCAACGCGTCCCTAGAGAAAAAGAATAAGGCGTAGCAATTAAAAGACCATGGAGAACGAGTAAGATATGCTCAGCGAAGGATCTATGAGGTAAAAGAAGAAATTGGTCGGGTAGGCGACGAGACATACATCCTGGAAATCAAGTCACACGCCATCCGAAAAGTAGAGAAAAGAAAAGCATCTTCATGGTCTGAATCACCGAGTAACGAAGGATCAAAACGCCTAAGAATACGGAAGAATCATGGAAGGCCTAAGAAAAAATCTAAGGGTAGGAAAGTAACCCGCGACGCGTCGAAGAAAGAGTCGTCCAAGAAACAAGATAAGAGCGTCGATAAGTATGACGCGTCCCTAAGGAAACATAAGCAGAATCTCCGAGTTCAAAAGTGGCGAAACTTTATGGCGGAGAACCCCGACCTAAGCTACATGTTCTTGAAACACCACCCACCATAAAGACACCACCAGGAAAGAGTTTGAGAAATTTCTATGCGTCTTTTGATTCCCTTTTGCATGAGTAGGATTAAGTCTTTTGATAAGAATGTGTCGTCATCTTTAGGTCAAAGCGACAAGGGGTCGCGGCGACTAGGGGTAGGCGTCGAAGTCAGTATTTGTTGTTGCATGATGCATCTTTTATTAATATACAAGTAGACCTTTTCTCTCCAACGTGTTAAGCATGCCGAGTTGTTTCATTTTCATGACTTGCTCTATGTCTATTAAGACAACGTGCCTCTTGAGTACGGTGTACCAAATAAGAAGCAAGAAGGCCGCGGTGAAAATCCGCGCCGGGGGCGAATTTCGTTAGTCTACACGTTTGAGGCTCCATCTACGCGTATGCAACGTTAGCCGAATCGCTGACTCTGAGTCGACGCTTCCCATGATTGTTAGCGACGTGTGGCAATGGTCATGGGGAATGAAGCCTGGTACCTCACGAAGCCGGCCGGATCCTCTGAGCAAACAAGGTTAAGCCTATTTGACACGGCCATTCTCCAGGAACGCGTCTTCACGCCTTCCAGCCCCTCTGAGAGTCATGAATCCACGGGCAAAACGCCAAACCGGCAAGGATGCGTCCACCGGCATCGTAAGTCCAAACAATCGAAAAATCGGACGCTACACGATGAATAGGCCCGTCGATTAAAAGAGTTTGACGTCGACCTAACGCTAGCGTGTGGCAAAGGACCCACCTTAAATGTAAGGGGTAACGTCACAAGCTGATAAAATCACACGCTGACCTATGTCCGCCACTCGCTTCAGGGTTCGGAGGAAATGTTGGACCCAACCTTCATATAAGCCGGCAACGTAACGAAAGCAGCCGCATTGACCATACCACCCTATCAAGTAAGCAAAACTTTCTAACACTTTCACTACGAACAAAGTGTCATACCAGGGGTAGAAAACCACACCCTAAAGATAAAGTAGCAAAAGAAAAAACCAAGGACCAAACCTAGGCATTCATAAACAAGCTACGCGTAAGGGGTCACAGAAGTTAGAATCAAAGAGAAAAAGTTCGTGAAACATCAAAACCAAAAGAGCAAGCTCCCAAAACGTCTCTGACGCGAAGAATACACGCGCACGATGCAAAAAACAAAGTACAAGATATAACAAGTAAAGCAAGCACAAGGGTCTTTGGTAGCTCTAACCTAGTCTACGGGGAGTCTAAGTCAAACCTACCAAAAGAGGTAGGATTACGCCAAAAGAATGAAACGTATCTAAAAGATAGCAACGACGTAAGAACAAGAAATTTAACAGCAATAAAACGCTATCACCAAAGCAGCGTAGATGATTCAAGGAATAGAAGAACAAGTGCATTGAAAAGAAAGTCTCGTCAAGAAGAACGTGGATAACAACGTTTAAAAAGAAAAAGCGCCCCAACTATAGGCAACGCGTACAAGTGCCCTACGCAAAGAAAAAGAAAAAATTACAAAGATTTGGATTCGCCCTTAGACGACCCAGAGCCGGATGCGCGACCATCACCCTCCTCGTCATCATTCGCAGACTCCTCCTCGTCGACGCGTTCACCACCTTCAATATCTGCGACATCGAGATCGGCGTCAAGACGCGAGGAAGAAGGACCATCTACGACACCTTCAGGAGGTTCTGGATAAGCCCACCGGATCCCAATCTTTGTAATTGCCAGCAGCATACTCCTAATAAACCTCCACTCTGGACAACCAAGACCAATAGATCTTCGCCTCGTGTAAATCTTTGTCATGCTACACCTTGTTCTTCTCCACGTCGGTCCTCAAGGTAACGAGGTTCTCCTCCAAATTCTTGACTCACTTGGTGATCGTCTTGTTAAGTGTAAGAACTCCAACGACCTTATCCTTCGCCGCCTTCTCCGCATCACGGGATTTCTCTAATTTGCCATTGAGACGCGTAATCTCCGACGACGCGTCAGACACCTTTTTCTCCAATTCCTCCATTTGTTCCGGATACGTAGACAAAAGCGTCTAAGCACATAGCGACGCCTGAATCCCCTGGAAAAAAAAAGAAAGAAAAGAAAGAAAGCTCATGAAAAGATCAAAGAGAAGATAAAAGTTACAATCTTCCTGCCACTGAGCAGCGAAAGCCTCTCCCATAACATCGGCAGGATCCATCGACGCGTAATGGTCAAGGGACGCCGAAGAACGAAGCCCCATCAAAGCCTTTAGAAGTTCCCTTCCTGGAGCAAAAACACGAGAGATCACGCCAGGGAAATCATATACAGACAGGTATTTTTCCTCGGAAGCTTCGACCACTTTCTCCTTTCCCTTCTTTGAACGCGCCGCCTTAGCCGGAGAAGGAGACGGCGTAGATTCCAAGGTAGCCATAAGATCGATGTCTAGGGGAGCAGTAGACGAACATCCTTTTATGGCAAGTTGTCTCTTCCTCGACGTCACGAGGCCAGTGGCAGATTCGTCACGAGCGCGAACGCGAGAAATTGAAGCTGCACCACCAACGGATTACAAGCAGTTAAAACACAAGTATGAAAAGAGAAGTTGAAATAAGCTAACGAGAAGAAGTCGATTTACCAGATGGCGTCGCGGGAGCACTACGATGACCCTCTCCGTCATGGTCGTGGAAGGTCCGATCGACTTCAGGGATCGCCAAAAGCGCAGCTACCACCTTCTTCGATTTAGCCCTCGTCTTAAGAGCCTCAGCGTTGACTGAAAAGTATATAAGGTTACGTGTAAGCAAAGCGTCGATAAGTAAAAATATGCTTCAAAGAAAAAGAAAAGTTGATAAGACAAAGTAAGGGAGCTCACTCTTAGGGTTCCATTCCTCGATGAGCCAAGAGAACACATCTCTGAGGGAAGATTTATCCACGAAGTAAAATACCTCGGCCCAACCCCGATCAGCCGTGCTTTTCTCAAATGCTATCCTAGCTTTCTTCTGCTTGATTTTGAAGTAGACTCTGCCCGGTGAAGAGAGCGAGACGGTCAAAGAATTGGCAAGATCTTCCGCGACGAAATCCAAGCTATGTTTTTCAATGGCATCGTCGAGAGCACCCAAGATGCGCCAAGCCCCAGGGAGAAGTTAACCCATCGCCAACCCTAGGGTGAGCATGAAAGCCTTGACTAAAGGCGAGAAAGGGAATCGATGCCCCGCCAGAAAAGGATATTCGTAGACCGCTATCCATCTCGGTCGGTGAGCATCCGCACAAACCCCCCTTGGAGGGATTTCAATCATCACGTCCGGACCAAGTTCAGCGATGCTCCTCAGACGGCTGACGTCGTGTGCTTCAGAATAGTAACGGTCCAACTCGCAGAGTACTTTCCCTGGTTCTTAAAGCACTGGAGTTGCCATTGGAAAGAAGTAAGTAGAAGGGCGGTGCAATAGAGTGATCGAGCGAGAAAGAAATGAGGAGAGCATAGAAATAGTCGGAAGAAATGAAGTTAGAAGAAGTGTATGGAGAAAGGAAGGATCCCCGCTCATTTATAGGAAGGAAATCGCGAAGATCTCGGGAAAGATATTCTCCAACGGCAACATCCCCCACTAGAGAAACTAGCCGTTAAAAGTGAACGTTGCCGGCACAGATAACGAAGCTCCTCGCCTGTCACATGGAAATGATTGAAGAGAAACGGTGGTCGAAGTTCTACGCCGATATTAAAAATTCAAGTGACGTAATCATCAACGCGTTCCTAGTGTAATGAAGACGTATTCCTTGACGAAAGAAGGCGTCTCCCAGCTCTACTAGACGTTAAGCCATGTAAACCGCCTTAGGGGTATTGTTTGTGCCTAAAAATACGACGAGCAAGGAACGCGCGGTAAGCTACGCGTAGAAGGATTACGTCGACGCGACGGGAAGTAGTGAAGACGTCGTCGACGTGACGAGATGTGGCAAAGATCTCTCTCTCCTTGAAGATTAGGTCGGCCGAGTGTATTTTATCTTATTCCCTTGTATATTATTGTAATTGGTAAAAGAAACGATAAAGAATATATTTTACCTTATTTATTATATCGTTATTAGATAGAAGGAAGAGATAAGATCTCGTTTCCTTAAAGATATTATTAGGGTTAGCCTATAAAAAGAGGCTAACGCCTGCTTTGTAAGTATTCAGCCACCATTCGAGTAATACCAAGTACAAGCTTCAAACCCTAAATTCCTATTTCATCTTGCATCGCTCTTGAGTGTTGAGATTATACCGTATTCTTTGATTTTTGCCCTACAACTGCTTAGTTATCATCTCGTTGGTAATTTCGCTACAAACAATTGGCGCCCACCGTGTTAGGAGGTCCACCATCCTATACAACCTCTGACACTAAAAGGCTTGCGAGAACTATCGAAGGACAAGTTGACTCCATTCCAACTCGCCACGCCAGAACAACGAGCCGTGATCTACCTATCACGTTCGAAGATCCAGACGAAAGAATCGAACATCACGATAGCTTGGTGATCTCCGTGGTGATTCGGAATTGCAACGTAAAGAGAATCCTGGTAGATAACGGAAGTTCGACCAACATCATCACCCTCTCTGCTATTCTTGAACTCGGACTTTCAGTCGACAATGTCGTCGTGAAGCGTATCCGTTTGAAAGGCTTTAGCGGAGAAATTGCCGAGATGTTGGGGGAAATCACCCTCGAGACAACAACCCAAGGCGTCGACCTCCCAACCAGATTCGCCGTGATGGAGGCGAAATCACCCTATAACGCCATCCTAGGAAGACCCTGGATCCATGATATGCGAGCGGTTCCGTCTACATATCACCAATCCTTGAAGTTCCCAACGCCCTGGGGAGTGCGTGAAGTCAAAGGAGAACCCTACGCAGCCAAAGAGTGTTACCGGATCGGGATGAAAGGGGTCACGGCGCCAGAAATCAAAAAAGATGAAGTAAGAGAATTTCAAGTTAAGATGCCAACTAAGTACGTCAAGCCAAAGTGTCCCGAATTAGAAGACGTGGTCATCGACGACTCCATACCAGAACGAGTCGTTAAGATAGGGATCGACGTCCCCAACGAAATTAGAGAAGAATTGATAGCGTTCTTGAAGTCAAAAGCCAAGTGCTTCGCCTGGAGCCACGAAGACATGACATGCATATCTCCAAACGTGATGCTTCACAAGCTAAACGTCGATCCAAAGTTCACCCCAGTCAGCAGAAGAGGAGGAAATTCGCTCCCGAACGTAACAAAGTTGTAGACGAAGAAGTCAGAAATCTCCTCAAAACAGGCAAAATACGAGAAGCAAAGTATCCCGATTGGCTCGCCAACGTCGTAGTCGTCCAGAAGAAGAATGGGAAGTGGAGAGTATGCGTCCATTTCACGAAACTTAACAAAGCTTGTCCTAAAGATTCCTTCCCACTCCCTCATATCGACGCCATGGTAGACGCGACGGCAGGGCACGAGATGCTAACATTCATGGACGCGTTCAGTGGATATCAGCAGATACAGATGAACCCTGTCGATCAAGAAAAGACAGCGTTCGTAACGAACCAGGGGATATACTGCTACAAGGTCATGCCTTTCGGCCTCAAGAACGCCGGAGCCACATATCAAAGGCTAGTAAACAAGATGTTCGAAGAACAGATAGGGGACACGATGGAAGTTTACATAGACAACATGCTCGTGAAGTCTAAGCAAGCAAAACATCACGTAACACATCTGAGGGAAGCGTTCGAGATCTTGGAAGAATATAGCATGAAACTCAATCCTACCAAGTGTTCCTTCGGGGTCTCTTCCGGGAAATTCCTCGGATATGTGGTAACACAGAGAGGAATAGAAGCTAGTCCCGAGCAGATCAAAGACATACTCGACCTCGAATCTCCGCGTTGCGTGAAAGACATCCAAAAGCTGACAGGAAGAGTCGTTGCGTTAAACAGGTTCATCTCCAAAGCCTCCGACAGAAACCGACTCTTCTACGATACTCTCAGGAAGAACGAGTCTTTCTCTTGGACGGAACGCCACGAAGAAACCTTCACGGAGCTCAAGAATTATTTGACGAATCCCTTACTCCTATCGAAGCCTAAAGAGGGAGAGCCTTTGTTTATGTATCTAGCGGTCTCTGAGATAGCTATTAGCGTCGCGCTCGTAAGAGAAGAACGGGAAGAACAACAGCCTGTCTACTACGTGAGCAAAACGTTGTCGTAAGCAAAAACGAGATACTCCGCCATGGAAAAGCTAACTTTGGCACTAGTAATGGCATCGGTGAAGTTGAAACCCTATTTCGAATCCCACACCATCGTAGTAAGAACCACATCGCCTTTGAAGAACATAGTAAAGAAGCCAGAATTGTCGGGAAGAATGACGAAGTGGACGGTTCATCTCGGCGGCTATGATATCGTCTACGAAGGAAGGAAAGCAATCAAATCCCAAGCATTGGCAGACTTTGTGGCGGATTTCAGTCCAACTCTAGAGCAAGATGCAATCTCACAAGTAAACAAAGTAGAATTCGCAAAATGGATCCTACACACGGACGGAGCAATGAACCAGAACGGGGTAGGATTAGGTATCGTCCTAAAATCTCCACAAGGGGATAGGGTCGTCCAAGCCATAAGATGCGACTTCAAAGCAACGAACAACGAAGCCGAATACGAAGCCCTAATCGCCGGTATACGCGTCGCCATCGACTTACATGTTCAGAAATTTGATATTTATTGTGATTCATTGCTGGTGGTCAACCAAGTTCGAGGTGAATACGCCACTAAAGACTCGAAGATGACCTTGTATCTCAAAGTGGTAAAAGACTTGTTCGAGAAATTCAAAAGTTGTCAAATCAGACAGATCCCCAGAGACTCTAATGCGCAAGCCGACGCGTTAGCAAAGATAGGTTCATCCATCGACCCGAGAGAATATCAAAAGATCTTGTTCCTTCACCTCAGCGACGCGTCCATCAACAAGGAAGCAATTCCAGAACAAACGCTCACGGTAAGAAGTCAAGACTCATGGGTAACGCCTTACTACGAGTGGTTGCAACACGGACGCCTCCCGAGTAACGCGTATGAAGCAAGGTTGTTGAAGCAAAAGGCAACTACCTTCATAGTAGACAAAGGCCAATTACTGAAATGGTCATCGAACGGTATGTTCTTAACGTGCCCAACAGAAGAAAAAATCCAAGATATTCTACGCGAGCTACACAACGGAGAATATGGGAATCATTCAGGAGGGAGAAGCCTAGCCGCCAAAGCACACTCAGCTGGATATTATTGGCCCACAATGAGACAAGACGTGATGAATCACATCAAAAGGTGTGACGCTTGCCAAAGACACGCTCTGATCCCACATCAGCCGGCGAAAAAGCTCAACTCCATAACGTCTCCTTGGCCATTCATGCAATGGGGGATGGATATAGTAGGACCTATGCCCTTAACCCTAGGACCAAAGATGCTAATGCTCGTTGTTACAGACTACTTCTCCAAGTGGATAGAGGCAAAAACATTCAAGAGTATCAAAGATTCCCATGTCATCTCCTTCATCGAGAGAAATATCATCATGAGATTCGGAATCCCTCATACCATTGTATGCGATAACGGATCACAATTCATTAGCAAAAACATCGTATCGTTCTGCGAAGACAAAGGTATACGCCTTGTCTACTCGACGCCAAGATACCCTCAAGCGAACGGACAAGCAGAATCAAGTAACAAGGTCATCGTGAGTAATCTCAAGAAAAGGATAGAAGAATGCAAGGGGAATTGGGCGGATCAACTCCAGGCTATATTATGGGCCGACAGAACGACGCCTAAGAGAGAAACGGGAAGAACACCATTTTCTCTCGTGTATGGTTGCGAAGCCGTTCTGCCAATCGAGGTAGAGGTACCAACAGAAAGATATCGATCTCTACCTGAGGAAAGAAATACTCCAATGATGGCGTTCATGATAGATATCGTAGACGAATTAAGAGATAGCGCAGCAATGAGAATGGCGGCACAGAAACAAATCGTCGCCCGAAGCTATAATCGACGAGTAAAAGCAAGAACTTTCCAAGTAGGAGACTCAGTCTTAAGAAACGTATTCCCAAACACCGAGGATAAGAGTGTCGGTAAGCTCGTCGCGTCCTAGGAAGGTCCATACCAAGTTGCACAAGTCGTAGGGCGAGGAGCCTACGAACTCGTTACGCCCGAGGGAGTACCACTGATGCGTTCATGGAACGCAACACATCTTAAGAAGTATTACCATTAGAGAACGTGATAGTTGATTTGATTTCTGCCTGTTCTTATGCATATTTTAGATTCCTTATTATGTCCAAGCATGTTTTAGCGTCAAGACGACAAGGGGTTGTCGAGACTAGGGGTAGATGTCCTAGCTCATCAAAATTCATGAAGTCTCCGTTAATACATGAGTATGCACTTTCTTGTCCGATATGCAATACATGCCGAGTTGTTTCATTTCAAAGTACTTGCTCTGTGTCTATGACGTAACACCAAGATTAATAAGGCTGTGGCAAAAATCCGCGTCGGGGGCGAATTTCGTTATCTTACGCATTTAAGGCTCCATCTACGCGTATGCAACGTTAGCCGAACCGCCGACTCTGAGTCGACGCTTCCCATGACTGTTAGCGACGTGTGGCAATGGTCATGGGGAATGAAGCCCGGCACCTCACGAAATCGGCACGGTCCGCTGAGCAAAGAAGGGAAACCTATTGCCACGACCACTCTCCAGGAACGCGTACTCGCGCCTTCCACGGCCCCTCTGAGAGTCATGAATCCACGGGCAAAACACCAAACCGGCAGGGATGCGTCCATCGGCATCGTAAGTCCTAACAATCAAGAAATCGGATGCTACACGATGAATAGGCCCGTCGATTAAAAGAGTTTGACGTCGACCTAACGCTAGCGTGAGGCAAAGGATCCACCTTAAAGTAAGGGGTAACGTCACAAGCTGATGAAATCACACGCTGACCTACGTCCGCCGCTCGCTTCAGGGTTCGGAGGAAATGTTGGACCCAACCTTCATGTAAGCCGGCAACATAACAAAAGCAGCCTCCATGACCATAGCAATATCAGGGGTAGAAAAATCAATACCTCAAAGATGAGACATTAAAAACAAAGTCAAAGATCGACCTACGCGTCGCAAGTAAGAAATGTTTAGCGAACCCGACTCCATAGAGGTTCTGAAGCCAAATTCTCCAAAAGGGGATAGTACTCCCACCAAAGGCTAAAGATAAACAAAAGCCTTACGTAAAGAAAGAAGCAATAAGTATCCAATACGTATTCAAAAAAGAAATCCCCACACAGGAACGTGACGAAAAGCTAAAATCCATGATCCACAAAAGCAAAGGTGCAACAAGCAAAAAGAAAAAATCCCAAGAACTAAGAAGAAGGAGAAACATCCTTATCCGCAAGAACAACGTCGCCATCTAAAGCTACATCCGCGTCACTAGGAGCTAAGACTGGCGAGCTCGAGGGAACGTGTATAAGAGAGACCCCCTCAGGCGGAACGGGATAAAGAACAGAAAATTCGCTGCGCTCACGCTCCACATCCCAATCTACGTGGCGACCTGCACGAAACTCCTCCATAGCCTCAATACGAGATGACCATGAATAGTAAGTACTAGTCTCTCGCAAGTTCTTCTCGTACACTTTCTCTTTCTCCTCGGCGTCGGCCTCAAGGGACGCAACCTTCCCAGTCAACACATCGACATGTCGCGCCAGCACACCCCTCTGCTTCGCCGTCTCCAAAGTTTCCATACGAGCGTCCTTCTCAGACGTCGTAAGGCGAACAATTTTCTTGTTAAGTTCCTTGATCTTCTTACTAAGATCACTCACCTGACCCTTCAAGGCCTCCTCAGACTCGGAGTACTTATGGAGGCGTTCCCAGATACACAGCGAAGCTTGGAGAGCCTGAAAGACCCCAACAGGTAAGAAACGACATAACGCCAAAAAGAAAAACAAAAAGGCAGGAAAGGGTACGCACCTGCCACTGTGCTACGAGAGAATTGCCCAAAACATCTACAGCTTGCATAGACAGATAATGGTTCCAAGAAGAATTAGAAGCCAAAGCTTGCATCGCCGGGATGAAGTTACGCGTAGGTGCTACGGAACGAGACACCATCGCGGGAAAGTCGCTCACTTCAACGTATGTAACGGAAGCTGCACCAGGATCCTTTATTTTGTTCTTCTCACTCTTCTTCGAAGGGTCTACGAGAGGCTCTTCCATCCCTACGCTTAAAGGAGCATCTGAAACACTTGCACCCCCGTGGCTGATGGAATTGTTTCCTCTACGCATACTGGAGCAGGAGCAGCCTCTTCCTTTGCAGCTTTCAACTTTTCCTCCGAGATACACCTCCTCTTAGCAGTAATCAAGTCGTTAGCATACTCTTGACGAGTACGAGACGCGACACCTGAAGTAAAACTACGCTCAGCATAGAAGATAAAAAGGAAAGGCGACGCGTAATTTGTACGAGAAGATTCACCTCGAGAAGGAATAGGGGTCGCAAGACGATACCCCTTCCCATCACGGTCGGTAAAGGTACGTTCTACCAATGGAATCGCCATGATTTTATTGGTAATCTCCTCTGATTCCTCCCGCGTCGCAATAGCGTGGATGTCAACTACACACGAAGTCACACGTAAGAATAAGCATCAAGATGCACAAGTCTAAAGAAAACCATAAAAAGTAAAGAAGCATACTGGAAGGAGTCCATTCTTCAAGCAAGAAAGCGCAGTCTTTCCCCAAGGTAGACTTCCTGATGAAATAGAATTTGTCTGCCCAACCCAATCGGATGAAGTTCCTTCATTCACCAAAGGATGAAACCCAACACGAGATTTGATGTTAATTCTGCCCGCAGAAGGAGTAGAGAGTATGCAAGAATGCATGACGTCGGCGATCGTGAATGCGACATCAAAATTAGCAAGAATATGGTTCAACACCGCCAAACCTCTCCAAGCGCTCGGAAGAACTTGTCCGACCGCGATGCCCAGAGTAGTCAAGAAGGATTGAACTAAAGGAGAAAAGGGAAAATGATGTCCAACCAAGAAAGGGTACTCGTAGACGCAAACCCATCATGGGCGTAAGGCGTCAGCGAACACGTCCGGAGGAGGAATAGCAATTTCCACGTGAGCAGAAAGCCCAGCTATGGAACGAAAGAACTCAATGTTGCGAGCCGAGGAAGAACGGCGGTTGACGTCGCTGAGAATCATCTTAGGATCATAGACAATCGGAGCCATTGAAAAGAGAGAAGGAAAAGATTAGGGTTTGCAAGAAGATCGCGGATGAGAGGAAGAAAGCCGGAACGGGTTTAAATAAGGAAGGAGAAAAGATCTCGCTCGAGATTTTTCAAGAATTGGTTTGTTACCGTTAGAGATAAATCTGAACGTTGGGAAGTAGCCGTTGGAGCGGATACGAGTTGGTTAGCCGCATTTAATGAGAATCGGAGAGAAAGTATTATTACAAAATCAAGGTTTCGGTTCGAGTAAATATCCTACGTGTTCCGAATCTAATGAAGACGTATTCCTTGAAAAAAGAAGGCGTCTCCCAGCTCTACTAGACGTTAAGCCTTGAAAGACGCCTTAGGGGTATTGTTTGTGCCTAAAAATACGACGAGTAAGGAACGCGTGATAAGCTACGCGAAGAAGGATTACGTCGACGCGACGGGATGTAAAGAAGATATCGTCGACGTGACGAGACGTGGCAGAGATCTCGTTCTCCTTGAAGATTGAGTCGGCCGAGTGAATTTTATCTTATTCTCGTGAATATTATTGTAATTGGTAAAAGATGCGATAAAGAATATATTTTACCTTATTTATTATATCGTTATTAGATAGAAGGAAGAGATAAAGATCTCGTTTCCTTAAAGATATTATTAGGGTTAGCCTATAAAAAGGGGCTAACGCCTGCTTTGTAATCATTCAGCCACCATTCGAGTAATACAAAGTTCAAGCTTCAAACCCTAAATTCCTATTTCATCTTACATCGTTCTTGAGTGTTCAGATTATACCATATTCTTTGATTTCTGCCCTACAATTGCTTAGTTATCATCTCGTTGATAATTTCGCTACAAATAGATACTAGCTCTACTAATAGCTTACTGGTCTTAGTCTTAGGGCTTTCTTACTTTAGGACGAGTGTCTCATTTCTTACTCCTCTCTTCGGCCCAAAAACTTCTTTGTCTACTGAACGAATGGGTCGAATCCGTTCTTCTGATCTGCTAGTGCTGTGAATTACCTTATACCTACGCAACATGAACGATATAGAGCACCTACTTTATTGGCCGTTTGCTCTCTCGAGGCCCTCCTTCTCTAGGTACAAAAAGGGAGTGGGTTTCTTTCTTTATTTTATTTTTTAAACAAGTCAACAAAAGACACTTATAGATCGTAAGTTACACCTAAATCATCAGAGGGGATGATTGAAAAGAACTTTTTAAGCTTAAAAAGTCTCAAAGATTTAGAATGCAATTCTTGGCGTAAATGTAAAAGTTCTAAGTCTGTAGGATCTCCAATGAGTCGTATCATAGTTGAATTGAGATCTTGAATATTAACATCTCTTGAAGCCAAAAAGTTAGCAGCAACATTGGCTTCCCTGAAACAGTGAGAAAATTTACGATAGCTGAAATTGTTAGATAAGTGATTTCATAGATAAATTTCCTGATTTCCTAAAGAACTTTCCAAGATTTTCGAATTGAATTAATCACAACAAGCGTACTGTCCGTGCCATGCACGGGGATATGTTAGAAAAGATAATTAATTTTACATTATACTAAATGAATGATCTAAATAACTAATTAACTATAAAAGTTTTAAAAAATAATTTGATGTATTTGTAAATGTTCAACTCAAAAGGAACTTTATAACTATTGTGTCATTTGATGTAAAAGAATGAAAAAAGTGGCTAATATAAAATAAAATAAGAGATAATGGGAGAGGTTAGATTTTAAATTATTAGATAAATTCAAAATAAATAATTAAATTTCTTAACTACTTTTGCTAAAAGCACTCTCTTGCCTTTAGGTATTAACTTTAATGTACTCCCTCTATTCCAAAATATAAATCTCAGCTTTGTACGAATGTCGATGCGCGTTTTATTTCGTCAATATTTTTAATTATACGTTAGTTTAAATTATAAAATTTTGATATTGTTAAAGTACTTATCGATACGAATCAAACAAGACGCAACATGACTATATTTTTCTTCATATATTACAAAAAAATATACAAAATTATTTTGAATTGTGAACAGTGTAACAAAAATCCATGGGATCTATATACCGGAGTATAAGATAGATAGATAGATAGATTGTTGTCACAATATAACTTTTTAAGGATGGTAACAGCTGATTAAAGCTACCCAACAAAGGCAGAAGCTACCTAAAACTAACTTTACAAAAGTGAAAAATGATCAAGGAGGAACATAGATTTATCCCAAACAATAAATGATCAATCTTTAGTAGGTCTATGACTCTAAACTTCATCCACTAAGGTCAAACGTTATATAAGAACATTACATATCAAATAAGGAGATCAATAACACAAAACTCAGTTTTTCTATAATCTTAATTAGGAAAGATGAGCCCTTCATAGAAAAGATATATTAAAATTCTGAAAAAATATCTTTCTACATTTAGGACCGTATACTATATTACTATGCCCTTAAAATCCCAAATAAAACAAGGAGATCAATTTGACCAAGAAAGATGTACAAAAACATCAGCACCAAACCTGATCTCATCGTCGACTTGATTAATGGACATGCATATATCAGTGGGGAGATAACATTTGACTGACAACTTCAGTTTTGGATTAGTTTGAACATCAGTAAAGTAATTAACATCCTTGAGAATTATTATCTATAATTTTAATGTCTCTTCCAGAATAAATAACCACATGAGGATACAGCTTATTTGACATTTCAAATGAATCCCCAGCTTCTTATCTTATATACCAAAGAAAAAGAGGAAGAAGGATTAACTGATTCGGCAGATTGGTACACTTAATTGTAAATGAACTTAACAAAATCTATGGTCCAACCTTAGGGTTGCCTGCTCCCGCTGCTGCAACGCCCATCCCACCAACATGTCCCGAATTCTTTTGGCTGTCTGAATCCAAAAAACCGACTTTCGAATCTTCCAGTTCTTGGACAAGATTGTCTATCTTCTTGAACTGATATGGCCATCTAGAGTTGTAGAGGAACTGCCTCAGATCAAACCGGTTATCCTCTGGAGAATAACTCTGCATATAAAATTTGATTAGTGTTACAGTTACTGTGATAAATTCTGATCGGACTTCTGCACATTTTCAACTAGGAGATGAGGAAAGGGTTTACCTCTGCATGGTAGGAAGGAGTCAAAACAGTCATTTTGTGTCGGTTTATCGAGTAATACTTAAAGAAGTACTTTACTTTCTCAGCAATTTCAGATGGTGTCAATTGCGAAGCCCATTTGAAGCACAGATTCTGCATCAAGAACAGCAACATGGTAAGACTAACACAGTTTCTAATAATAATAAAAGTTCGTTGTTTGGTAATTTTGTCTCAGAATATCTTCTTTTTTTACAAATCTCTCCCAGCATAGGCTTCTTCTCATTTTAGACATTTTTTTAATTTAGGCTACCGTCTGCGCATATATTTGGTTCCTATATTATCACAACTATGTCAGTAGAATGGAAATTCGAGTGTAGAAAAAGCATACCTTAAACATGGAAACTGGGCCACAGCGGAAGATCTTGCGTAATCTACCATAAACTGAGAGCTCCTCATATGTCATTCCCATGTCTACTTCATCAAGCTGTTTCAGCATGACACATACAAGGATAAGCTTTGAATGATACAGCAAATGTCGAAGACATGTAGCACTTAAGGTAATTTTTATCATAGTATGCATAAACATGAGATGACTTCAATGAACCGTGATTTTGACCAATAAATTTGAAAGAACTAACTACACTTACTTTCTTCTTGGAAGTATGATATAGTACATGGGAAAGGGGAAACTAGAAATTAAAATCTGGAAACTACAAAAAAAATTACATGGGGAGATGGGTGCATCTATGAGCCATCCCAACTCTCAAGTCCAAATAGCTAAAGATATACCTGGGTGTAATCTGATCGTATTGGCTCCAATTCAGCAGTTGGTGGAGCAGCCTCAACTTCTGCTAAGGAAGCGTAACCTAGATGCTTAGCAGCCCACTTCAGGAATGAACGAATATCCGTCTTGCTGATACTACCTATAGGGTTTATGTCGGCTGCACTGCAATCATACTGTCATGAAGATACCAAATCAGAGTTCCAATTATGATATGTCAGGACTCAATTTAGAATCATTTAAGCAGGAATTTTGTACTTGGTACAAATTCATAGTGGCATCATGACATTATTGCCTTATAATAACTTCAGGATAGTAGGATCATAATATATTTTTGGTTGAACAAACAAGAAATATATAATTGTGGGTGTCATATGAACAATAATATTGTCCGCTGACAGCAGTTTCAGTGTTTTTGAAAAAATCAGACAGGATATCCTACCTTCGTTAAGTAACCACGCAATCCTTCATCGACGTTTGAGCTTCCAAGAACCAGATAAAAGCCGGACTTACTGTGAATCCAAGGCATGAGTGATGCCAACATGAAGGCTACTACCATTCTAATACGAGCTTGGATGTTTTGCAAGCCTAAGTTTTCAGCATTTGATCCTCCATCCACCTAAGCCCATAAAAAGAAATGGTCAGTGTTGAAAAATATAGAGTTTCCAAACAGTGAAGGAAGGTATTTACTTTGTAACGAGGGCGCTTCCCAGTTAGCGTCTGGAATAATAAAAGTAGAGAAGATATGACACTGTCAATGGACACATCAAGATGCCATGATCCAATTTCATCTGCTAGAACTTTGGCACGGGATTTCGTGGCTGCAGAACTGCCAACTTGCCAAGCACATCCAATAATAAGATCACAATTGGAGAGCAAAGATTCAATATCTAGAAAATTTTGATTAATATATCACAGTTACAATCTCAAGGTATTGATTTAGAAGTTGAAAATTATATATTTTGACAAGTCTCATACTATGGGCTCAAAGGTGAATGAAACAACTTGTGGTTTAAGAGTACTGCAGAAACCAGTGGATCTCTACACCGTTATAGTTTAAATTATAACTTAATACTTCTTTTTATCCAACTAAAAAAATGAATGCGCACCTATTCTCAGTTCCCATGAACACGGTATAAAATATTCGTTTTGCAAATTCCTTGCTATCAGTTGGAAATTGTCCATCAGGATATTGGCCAATCCTTATAGCATCTGCCTTCACTTGCTCATCCCCATTCTGGATATCTGATGCAACATGCATAATTGTTTAGACATTAGAATTGTTAGGCAAGAGATAAGATGCTATGTATGCAATATAGTCACCATTAACTTCAACATTCAACGACAGTCTTTGAAAGTGAAAAACATTGTCTCAGCTGACCTTTGACAACAAGCTGACACATGCATCCAACGATGGCAGCTACAGAAGAACTATCTGCACCACCAGAGAGGGGTAGCAAGAAACCGGATGCTCCACTTCTTCTCAAGTAATCCCACAGCCAACAAGCTGGACCAAATGCAATCTCTTCCTCGGGCTCATGGTAATGGATCTGAATCAAAAGCATCTCAAATGAGAAAATTCAACCAACATATGATCTATACTAGATACATGATGTTTAGAAATTCTACCTTGAGTGGGATAGAAATTGGAGAAGACAAATTAAAAGGTTGGCAGAGCTTGTAGGGCACGGATACTGATGCAACTCTTGTCTTGTTACTTGCCTGCTCTTGGAAACTACTTATGGAGCCTCTAAGACTAGCAACCTGGAAACAAGAAACATAGTAATATGAATCCATAGGTGGGTTTTTGGCATGCATTAATGTACAGATTTGGAAAAGCTATGACATAAAGTCAGTAATACTCTTAAGTCTTAATCTCTAAAGTGTCTACTATAAATTGTGTTGACGCCACAACTGTAACAATTTGTCAGTTTGATTTTTTCTTAGCTCATCAATCCAAAACGCAGATAATTCTCTACTTATAAATGATGTAACAGATCGAAAGGTATAACCTACCGCATCAAGGTCAACTAGAGCAACCATGACGTCCACATCCTTCAAAGAGAATTGTGATCCTTGAACAACCACATCTCCATTCACAATCACACAAGAGCATCCATCTAGGCAAACACCGTTTGATAAAACATAAATCCCAGGATACTATTGTTATTGATAACTTAACAATTGGGTCGGGTTTTGATACAATAGAGCCAAAGCAATGGCAAATAAAACTTCAGGTACCAAAAATTTATTAAAGAAGTGATCAATTAGAATAGTGCAACATACCATAATACAAGCGCCCACCATCACATCCTTGGTGATTGCTGTACATATAAACCCCTCCACGAGTATGAGTGGCAGCTATAAAAGCACGCATACGAAGATCAAGCTTTCTCAGTTGGTGATGGCTTCCACTAGCATTTAGAAATACTTCAACACCGTTTAGTGCAAGCTCTGTATGAGGAGGAATAGGGGCAAAAAGCTCTTCACAAACTTCAGCAGCCACAGCTCTGACAATAAAATAATTTCTCTTTTTAGTTCACAATGACAAAACATTAACTCAACCCCCTTCCAGAATCCCAAACTATATATAACTAGATACAAGGGTGAAGGATGTTATTATAGACCTTAAATTGCAAGGTATTCCAAATTGCATGTGATTGAAAAGCTTGCATTTGCGTATATTGGTAACAAACTTCTACATAAGCACAAATCATTACAAAAAGCAACAAGATGAGACCTTTCTACAAGATTGTTGTATGTGAGTTTAACTCTGAGGTGAAGACTGAGCCAAGTCACGATATAATTCATTCAAAATATGAAACTCCTTCCATGATTCATTTTTTTTGGTGAAAGTTCTTCCAAGATTCGTGATTGTTTAATAATGGTTAAATTGAAACAGACAAATTTATTTGCATGCTACTTATTATGATGGATATATTTCCATAAATGAAAATCACCATAGCCGAAAAGAAGTTAGTAGCAGCATACGTGTCTAGGAACTGGATAAATCCATAGCCAAAGGGGACGTTTTGTTGCGATAAAGCCTCTGCAACATCAAGTGGAAGCTGAAAGTCCACAATCTGGTCTTTTTGCTTCCATGAAGTGAACCACCGAAGCTCTCTGTAGTTGCCATCATTAGCAAGCCACATCTTCGGGCGTATCATAACAATCTTCCTATTCAAACAGAATACTTGACAGTTGTAGCGCTCTGATCCATTAATAATTGGCATACCAATGCTGCATAAGATTCCATCAGTCAAGTCCCCCTGCAATATATCCTTCAGGCATTCCCACCTGCATATGAATCAGCCTTCTAATCTTAGCTCATGAAAAACAACACCAGGAAACTATATCAGTACAGCAACATATTTTATAACAAAGATAATGTTATAAATTGACTTCCAATGAATAAAATTTGATATGAAATTTCTCACGCGTGAAAAATGGTATCAAGCTCCAAGAAGTGGTCTTCGCAGCCATAGCCGGTGATCTCCAGCTCCGGGCCGAGACGAATCATAGCACCTTCCTTCTTCGCAGTAGCAATTGAATCCTTGATATTCTTCAAATTGCAATCGAAATCCATCGCCCATTGGTTCAAATTGCAAGTTGCCACCTTCAACAACCTCATATTTCCCACTCGAAAATCAACACGGTATTCAGAATTGGTTCTCTCCTTCTTCTGAAGATATAAAACCTACGTTGCACGGACACGGACACAGCACTTGGACACGGACACGGCACTTGGACTTGGACACGGCAAAACACAGGGAAACGGAAAACCTAAAATATACAAGAAAAGGACACGGCGGGACATTTTAATATTATATATCATTTTAAAGCTATTGTAATAAAGATCACATTAATATTACTAAGAGGCACATAAAACATAAGTAAATCAAGTCTTCAACATAAATTAAGTTTATAAACACAAACCAAATAACTAACACAAGCATAAAAGACAAGTACTTCACTTCAAAAGAAGCATACAACACAAGTACTTCACTTCAAAAGAAGAACATAAAACACAAGTACTCCAAGTTCGAATCCATTATACTGCCAAAACAGAACTGAATTTGGAATTCAGTTCATTAAATAAAGCCACTGCTGTCGGGTTCACAAAACTGAATTCAGTTCAGAAAACGCAATCAAAGTCAGTTCACAAAACTAAATTCCCAATTCCAATAACTCCAAGTCCGAATTCAGTAACTCACGAAAATTCAGTAACTCAACAAAGCCTTGAAAACTGCTGCTGAGCGCTGAAGAGTGAAGACTGATGTTGGTTCGAAGTTGAATGGTAGTGTAAAATTGTTGCAAACCTCGACGGTGATGCCCTAACCGGATGCCCAGCGTTCTGTTTCTCCGTCGGCGCCCTTACCCAGCGATCTGCAAACTCTAACCGACCCGCCCAATGAACCCTAACCCACCTGCACTGCGCCTGGCTCGCAATTGGGCCCTCCCAAGGCTCGCCCTTGCTGCCTCCTGCTCTCGCAGCTCTGCTGGCTTTTTCTATTGGCTTTTTATGGGTGTGGCTCTGTTACTGTGCTTGCTCACAGGAGAGATTGCCCTGTAACCTGCTATTCTCCGTCTACAACGTGAACAGCTTAGCTTACAGCACGTCAGTTCTCCAAATTCCCTGCCGAGCTGTTGGTCGCGATTCATGGTATACCCTACGGCTGTTCATTTAACAGAACCCAACCGAACCAAAAACAACAATTACAATTTACAAGCATGTGTCCATACAACAACAATAGATGTATTGGCATCTTCTCCGATTTCATAATCAAAACCAACTTCAAAATCATGTTGCTTCTCCTTGCCAGTATCCTGGTATTTCAACTAAGAAAATATTTAGGATATCAAAGATACTAGTTAACTCAACAATTCAAAAGAGCATAATATAATCAAGATAAACAATATGAAAAGGGATAAATGAAGAACATAAGATCATTCCTTTTTATGTAATATTCATAAGATCACTTTTGTATTGCAAGCATAAATAACTATTCTACTTTAAAAAAAATCTCTTTAAATTCCAATACATCCATCCCCAAGCTTAAAGCATCCAAACATTGTAAAATAAGCCATTATAATTGATTTGCATACCAAATTTTCCTACACTTAATCGGTCATCACCTCGTACAAAAATATTATAATTTTTCAAAATTGAAATTTATATATATGTGAAAATAAAAATTGGTGCACTAAAATCCATCATCAAAGTCTAACAAAGATGAACAAATGCAATAGATTGAAATATGGTATCACATCCATTTGACTATTGGCATATCGTCTCCACATGAAACAAATTTGGTCTTAATCATCATTTTACTATAACTAAGTAATTAAAACAATTCCTCACAGGCACATATTTGTTTTCACAAACAATATAGAGCATGTTGATGCAAATATAGCTAGTAGAATCATGGAGTAACAAACAATTACATCAGAAATCCTAGGATTAGAATATCTTATAAAAAAAAGTTATTAACCAACACCCAAAAAAAGGGCAAGAGATAGCTGTAAAGAGTGAGAGTGAAGTTTCCACCTAGACAATTTAGATAACAATCAAGAAACTAATGTTTGATTAGATCAAGAACACATAATTGACCATGTTAGATGCGAGAAATTTATAAGGTTAGGGTTCATACCTTGATTTCATATGAGGGCTTGCTGAGAGAAGGCCAAGTAAAGGCAAATGTACATTTTTATTGTCAAAAAAAGAAAATTCATATATGAAGGTCAAACGATCAGTGATTAGAACTCCAGTTTTATTTCCTTATTTTGATCAAGCATAGTGAAAGAAGTAACCAAGATTAGATAAATGCAGCAAGTTGCCAATATCAAAGCTTTAATCTTTATTCAGAAAAATCTAAATAATTGTGATGCACTTCTCGTATTCATAATCATATTGGGATCATTCATACACTATAACTATGATTAAAAGTTCAAAACTAAATATAAATAAATTAATCCCACATTCGCACACAACAAAACAATCAATATACAAACAAAGTAAAGTACTATACAAACATGATACCATGTCCAACAATTTGAGAGATGGCTTCAAAAAACTTGATCGAAGGTCAAATACTTGTGAATATAAGAAGCAATAGGTAATGATGATCGGTGGTTAGGTAATGGCTTCGAAAGAGAACCGAGCAGTTAAAAAGTGACCTCTGATGAACACAAACCAGAAAATAAATTGACACGATTGAAGAGTGTGGAATGAAGTTCCATGAGAAATTCTAATTTATATTCAATCATGTTGAAGAAGATTAGGAGAGGCGGAGGCGTTTAAGGGAATATGGGAATACGGAGAAGCACGATCAACTGGAAGATGGTGGAGAAGGTTGTGGGCAAGATGGTGGAGAAGGTTGACCTGAAGTATAACCCTAATTTTTTCAAATTTTTATTTTCTTAATGATTTAATTAGGAATATTTCTTTTCTTTTCTTTTTTGGAAAATAAGATGAGGTGGATATGAAGTGGCGCTTAGGTGGTGTAATTTTTTGCAAAGAGATGACTTCTCCCTTATATTGTAGTTAGATAGATTCTCGTTCTCAGTTGCCTTTGGTTAGAGATGATCTTATCAGTTTTGACATCTCACTTCTTGAACATGTTTTTTCTAAAAAAGTTTTGGATCGATAAGAGCATTTCCTTAAATTGCGACTTGGGTTCGCAAGTGTTTCTTTTTTTTTGGTAGACGCAAGAGTGTTTCTTTTTTTTGGTGGACGCAAGAGTGTTTCTCAATGCCCTTGATTTTATCATTGCACGTTTGGGTGATTTGTGTGCTTGAGTGCAAATTCTTATCTTGCCTTGCTGCGTTTTGAGTACTTTTTGCCTAAGAACAAAAGCGAGCGGAGGTCGGGAGAGAGGCGACGGTGCCAAGTTGATAGTATTTCCCGCACCATTCCCAAATGGAGTGATCACGGGGATAGGCTTAGCTTGGTGTTGGATCGATTATCTGATGCGGCTCCTTCACCTTATGGCATGAAGAAGCCGAAAAGCCTTGAAGAGCTCAACATTTTTCAATGCAAACAGAAGTTGAGGGATGGGCACTTCACCACCGCCATTAAAGTGCTTACTTCATCAGGTAATCGTTTTTTGATGACACTATCCGGGAACTTGAGGCCAAGCATCTTTACGCTCCTCCTCTCGTTCTACCAACTTCTACGCTTGTTGAGCTGCGTCTTTTTGTTAGAAAAGATATTGTGTTGAGTAGAAATCATGGGCTCGGAGCCCAACATCGTGTTGATATTCTTGGAGGTGTTGCGTCTGCAGTTGCTCATGATTTGTTATGTTCTATCACTGGGATTGTTATCTATTCCTCGTCGAGAAATGTCCTCGTCTACTTGGGGAGTTTTGCTATTCTCAACCTGGTAAGGCTTTACTACGATGACTCCATCCTTTGGTCTTGTCAAGGAGTTCAATAACATGATATGTTTGGTCGTTTGTTGTTCGCTTTAGTTTTTCACCCTTTGATTCTTCATATTAATCGTGCTTGTAAGCTCGATCTTCAGGCTTGGTATCTCGATAATGGTACTATTGTTGGGGATAGACTCATGGTTGTCAAGGCTATCGACATCATTAGCATCGCACCGCTTAATTCTCCCGACAGGATTGGTAAAAACACGGTCCAGAGCTTTGGTCTTGTCAAGGAGTTCAATAACATGATCTGTTTGGTCGTTTGTTGTTCGCTTTAGTTTTTCACCCTTTGATTCTTCATATTAATCGTGCTTGTAAGCTCGATCTTCAGGCTTGGTATCTCGATAATGGTACTATTGTTGGGGATAGACTCATGGTTGTCAAGGCTATCGACATCATTAGCATCGCACCGCTTAATTCTCCCAACAGGATTGGTAAAAACACGGTCCAGAGCTTTGATACTCTCCGTTATCTAGATACGTATGATCATGATAGATTGTTAAAATGAGTGACGATGATTGTGAATGTTATGATTACAACTAGAAAAGCCAAACTTAATCTCTAGTACCCAATGATTCACCCACTTAAAGTCCCACCCTCTAACAGTACTCTTTTCAAGATATTTTGAACTTCATATTGACTAAACGAGTATTACAGCACAGCTTGTACTTGTGAATCTGTAACACAACTTCAGCAAGCATTATCTCCAAAATGTTACCATATTTACATATAGCCATCTAACCTTAAAACACAGCCAAAAACGGCTTCACCTAGCTCAAATTTTGGCATGTTCCCATTGGTTTCGCTGATTCCAATGCAATCATTCTCACACACAACAACAAAGCATATTCTATCAAATTTGTACTGTATTCCAGTCAAAGACTCGAAACCATGACCAAACAACGCTGTAACCCAACCGAACAGATTCAATGATTGAGATGAAGAAATAACCGAAGGAGACTAAAAATATTCAAAGACATTCATTCAAACTGTTGATAATAGTAGATACACCATCCAAACTGAGGGTTAATAAAAACAAGGAAGCACCGAAAGCTAGTTGTCCTCCTCCCCTTACATAAATGAGCACATAAAACTAAAAATAAGACAAATCCAAAGTTATGGGTTTGATAAGGGGAAGGAGCAGCAATTGCTCCGGTTTCACTGAGTTTTTTTTTTTTGTTTCTCTACCTACAAAAGCTAGAAAGTTGATATATAGCCAAGCTAGCAAATCCTACACCAAATTTGCCAAGCTAGCTTTCATTTGCTTCCATTGTTGTCTCTGATCTAATCATCATCCTCATCTTCCTGTAAAAAAGTCAAAACAAAAGTCAAAACAAATCATTGCTTGATCATACAACGCACTGTAAAAAAGTTGAATTCAACCCACCTCCTCACTGCCATCCTCTTCATCTTCATCGTTGACTTCAGATTTTGACTTGTCAGACTCTTCCTCGGCATCATCAGATTGACCAGCCTAATTCATCGGATCATAAGTATCAAAAAACATCTTCAACCAAGATACTACTATACTTTTAAACATAAAAAGAGGGGAAATTTTGCAGTACCAATTTCTTGTTGTAAGCGACCATGGTTTTCTCATATTCCTTCTTCCTTTTCTCGGCCTTCTCAACATAGGGGGCTTTCTCCTGATTAATTTCATAATCATAGAATCAGTTTCAGCAACAAATCAAATCAGCACCATGATGAAAATTCAGAATATATACTCACAGTTTCAGTCAAGGATTTCCACTTCTCACCAGCAGCTTTACCAACCTATAAGATATTTCATGAAATTAAATTAGACTAGAGGCGTTGACCAAAAGTACATCACAGATCCAAAATATACATACAGTAGCGACAGATTTGTTGGTTGGATTCTTCTCCTTGAACTGCTTCCTGAAATCCTCCCTGCAATTGAACAGCACATAAAGCTCCGAAATCCTGAAAATGAAAAGAGATCTGCAATAGCACATACATGAAAACGAAGAAGGCACTAGGAGGCCTCTTAGGCTTGTTAGGATCCTTGGCTGCCTTTCCAGTCTTCTTGACCGACAACCTAATAGAAGGAAATGAAATGAATGAATCAAACGACCGTAGGTATGGAGAGATCTAAATGGAGAGAATTGGAAATGGAACTTACTTGGTGTCTTTGGCACCGGCCTTGGATTTTCCGCCTTTCATATCCGAAAAAGGAAAGGTGGATGAGAAGAAACGGTGGAAGACGAGAGAGGAGAGGTGTGTTAGGGTTTGGGTTTGGATTTTGGCAAGCGAGGAGATATAGAGGAAGAAGGAGGGAGAGAAATGGGTTTTTCTCTTTAGCGTGTATTTGTGAGTGTGGGTATAAGGGGTAAACACAAGACAGCACAAGAGAGAGAAGAGATTTTGTATTTTAAAAAAGAAAAGGGAAAAGAAAAAGAAAAAGAAATGAAGAGAAGAGAAGAGGGTTTAGGCGGGATTTCGAATAACAGGTGACACGTCAGCGATCCGAGGGAGTTGATGGAAATCGAATCCCTTATTTGTTTCTCTCTCTTCGATTTTATGTGAGGGGTTTGTGCTTCTGCTCTGCCCTTTCTGTGTTTTCTTCTTCACACACTTTTAGATATTTTTACATACACGTGAGGTTCGAGCGTGCCAGGAATTACTCTTTTGCCCTTCCGGGCGTTAGGGTTAAGTATTAGGGGCTTCCTTGTACTTTCGAATGGCGCCGCAAGGGTACTCTCGGGTTTTCGGTATCTCAAAAGGATATGTTTTCAACCGGCATCTATTATTATTTCTGTATCATACACATACCTACTTTCCAAATTTTGCTTTCAAACAAATCCTAAATTTTTACGGAGTATCTTACTATGTTTTAGGCTCACTTCGGTAAGTTTGAAGGATTTGGTACTTGAAGCTCAAGTAATTAGTTGAAGGAAGTTGAAGGCTCAAGTTAGTAGCTGAAGTTGTTTTTTGGGTTGAAGTTGAAAAAAGTGGTGTTCGATAAGGTTTAAAAAACGGTAGTTGAAGTTGAGTGATTGTGAAGTGAAATTACCAAAATGGGTATGGATATAATTTTGTAAATGAATTTTTAATTAAAGTGTTTATGTGTTATATTTGTGTTTTGTTTGTATGAAATTTAGTTATTTAATTTTATATATAAATCGAAGTATATAAATTATTTTTAAATTATAAATAAAGTATATTAATTTATTAAATTCAATAAATAAAGTATATATTAAAAAAATTGATCATTCTCTTTGTGATAGATTCATAAGCACAACATAACTGATCAATACAAGATTCATTACACCAGTTTGCAAGAAAGAAAACAAACAATGATAGATTCATAAGCACAATCCAATAGCATAAACACAAAAATGAAGCACATGAAAAATTTATGCAAATAATGCAAACAACTTGATCCAATCCTCTCTCTGTAGTCTTGAAGACATGGCTTCCCATTTCGAACCAATTTGCTCATCAACTTAGTTCTAGACACAACTGTATTGCAACTGTTTTTCCTCGAGTAGATGAGGCAGCAGCTTTCAACTGGCTGATCAGTGCAGGTGGAAATTGGATATGAATTCTCCTGAAATGGTTTACACAAGAAGAACTAATTTTGTGTTACTAAATTAGTTATACAAAGTGGATGAGTAGCTACAACTAAAGTATATTGGTACCAATGAGGGTGATGCTAGCTTGAACCCTTTTCTTAGCCATTCGAGAAACCGAAGATTGATTCTCAGCTATTTTGTCGAACACCTTCACTGTCTGATCATGCTAACAAAGCCATAAATGAGAGAAGCAAGCTAGGGTTAGATATCATACATGAAAAAAAATCAATTGCCCCTTTGTCACAATACTCACCAGTGAACTAGACAGTTAAGAAATCAAACTATTAACCATATAAATGAGGGAAGCATTCTCATGGCTTATATCAGCATGCATATCACCATTTACTGGAGGAGCAACATGACTCCCAAGAACAACTTCACCATGAGGATTAGCCTCACTATTCTTTATGGCTAATTCTGTCATCTGTAAGGCCATACCTAGGCAACTTTAAAAAACAAGATGGAATCAACTTTAAAATTCCAGTAACACCTCCTATAAGTAAGGGTCTTCTTCCAAGATCATCAACTTTAAAAACAACTATCCCTGTCATAAGGAACTAGAAGATCATGGAAATAGAAAAGAATGAAGAAAACACAACAACTTCAGGTTCAAGAACCAATACCATGAACATTAAAAAATAGCCATTTGTGGATGAATCATGGACCAATACCATGATCTCAAGGACAACAAAAACAAGATGGAATCACACATCCCACAAGAAATCGACCAAATCCAAATCAAGTACTAACATAAGTAAATGTTCACTCAGGCATTTAATCAAACACTTTGAGTGCACAACTAGCAAAGTCAATAAAATACAATAATGAATTGATTTCAATCCACTTTCTATGTATATCAACCATAGATAATGCCTAATCGACAATCTTTACACCAAAGCTTAAGCATATGTAGCAAAAATTGAAGACATAAGACCACTGAAAATGCGAAATTCCGAGTTGAAGCACATTCAAATTTAAGGTTCGAGCACAATCAAATTTAGGGTTCAAGCAGAATCGAAATTATTAAGCAAAATATCAATTTAGGGTTGCACATACCTTGAAAATTTAGAAATTGGGCTTGAAACCTCAGGGGTATTTGTTGGAATTTTTTCACCTTCAACTGGGTTGAAGTTGAAGGATTTGCATAATCTACCCCCCCTAGATGAAGTAAATTGACATTGTTTGGTTGAAAATGCAAGTTTTCTTCAACTCCCATCAACTCCCTTCAACCCAATCCACTTTTTCCCTTAATCTTTGCCGAACAACACATATTTGCTTCAACCAGATGAAGTATGCTATTTTCTTCAACTTCAACTCAATTAAACTCCCATTTCAACCCAACCGAACGGGGCCTTAATATAAAATCATAAGTTAAATATGTAATCCTTTTCTTTCAAATAAGATTTTTAGTTTTACTAACCATAAGTATACAAAATTGTCTCAAAATATATTTTTTGATAACATAAATAAAAAGATATACTATTTATTATACATTTTTCAACAATACAATCGAAACTCCGACTATTGAAGAGACGGGACACAATTCCAAAATCACCGCGCGTCTTTTGAACATTGGAAAAGAACGTAAAAACTCGTCTCAATCCTTCCACAACCCTCACCAAAGGTGTCGTCAGTAATATTTTTTCTCCGTAAGTTCTTCTTGGTAGGGAGGGGTACACACCTTCCAAGTGAACAATCGTATCACGAGAAGAGTTTCGAGCTTCCACAAATTTGTTCACATACCATCACGAGTAGAGGTGTTGTCGGTTCGAAAACCGCCGGTTCCAGTTCATGAACCGCCAGTTCAAAGTTCAACATATACTTGAACCTAAACCTAAACCGACAAAGGGACGGTTCAGTCGGGCCAGTTCCGGTTTTGACTGGAAAACTGCCGATTTTTTAACCGGTTCCGGTTCGATCCTGAACCGGAATAATTTTTAAAAAGATAAAAAATATATATATGAAATTTATATTTTACAATTTCATTTTTTTAACAAGCTCAAATATTTAAGTTTAATCAAGAAATTGAGTCACTAGAGGCATGAAACTTGTAATTAATTTGTTGTTTTTATATACACAATCACAATTCACAAGGGTATTTTATTTCCTTCTAAATTCCAATGTCAAAAACTGTTTTATTACCAACATAAAACATTTAAAAACGTTCAAATCTACATATTAAAAAATGAAATTCTTCATCTCCTCTCAATTTTTTATGTATATATTTTATATTTTTTGGTGTGAACTAACGGTTAACTGAACGGTTTAGGTTCTGTGCCGGTTTGTCTGGTTAACCTTCATTAAAACCGTCGGTTCAAGGTTCCGTAATATCATGAACCTGAACCTAAACTGTTAGGAAGGCGGTTCGGCCGGTCCGTACCCGATGTCGGGCCGGTTTCGGTTTTGACCGGACCGGTTCCGGTCTGGTTAACCTTTTAACACCTCTAATCACGAGTAACAGATCAAAACGACGAGGGTGCATCAGATGACTTCATCTTCTATTGGACCAGCAGATGATAAGCGGAACGTACATTAATAACGAATCCATCTTTTGTATAGTGCAAAACTAATTCATCACGAAAAATAGGGTCAATCGGCCATATTTTACGAATAAGATCATGATCACAAGACAAGAAGAGTTTCATTATCATATTCTCTCTCCAACAACCAATACTTCAATCAACAAGATCAATCACCTTCGAAGCATAGAACAAGGGGTCGAGATTTATAGTCAGTAAAAAGCTTTGTAACCTTGGAAGCCACTTATCCCTCCAAACAAGACCCAAATTCAGCACCTCACAACCCTACCGTAAGTTACGTACGCCATGAGATGCAGGGAGAATGACCCGAAGAAGAAGTCATGAATGGAGATATAGGAAAGTATTTCGCCTTGAGCAATCTTGGCAGCAAAGAGGTTGGATCCTCGTAGCCACCATGCCTCTTTTGCTATAATCGCTCGATTAAAAATAGTCAGCTCTCGAAATTTCACCCCCCCCCCTTTACTTTTACGAAATCACATTCTTTTTCAGCTCATCCAATGAGTTTTAGAAGCACCATCCAAGTCGTCCCACTGAAAACTTCACAAAATTTGTTCCATCTCTTTGCAGAGCCCACCATGCGATGGAAGAAGAATCTGCAAGATCGAATACAAGAGGTAGAAAATGTGCTTCTTGTCATGATGAAGATGGATGAAGGCAATGAAATGGATTCAAGAGACCGTTATGGAGAGACAGTTGTTCGAATGGAGATAAGCGAGCAACACCCTTCTAGGAGTCGACTCCTATATTGACTTGCACGACTTTAGTCAGCCCTAAGAGTCTACACCAAGGGTTTCCTCAAGGTTTAAATCCTTGAAAAATGATGGAGTCGATAGTAACACTTCTTGAATCCGGGTTGATTGGTTGAACAATCGAGTCAACACCAAAACTAAATAACTCATAATCAAATTAATGCAAGAAATCCACTTGAATTAATCCAATCAAACTACAACTAAATATGTTTATGTAAACTAAGAAATTTGTCAAATCTACTTAATAACCTCCAAAAACACGTAATAAATCGTTTCTAAATATCAATCTCGAAATACTTATTTTACATATGTAATGGAGGGGATCTCCACAACAACGGTACTAAAATTTACCATATGTAATGGACGGGTGACCAAGTACTTGGAGAAGAGCTCGCTTGAACAATTGGCGAGGGAGGCGACATAGTAGTAGACGCAAAGTTTAACTTAGCAGTCCAATAGGCGTTCAAAATTGAGACTACAATGGTGGAGAGCGTAGAAATTTCATCAGTACATGAAAAGATCAAAGTGTTTCTCACCTTCCATGAATGCCATAACATGTAGCCGAAAATAGAGCTTCACTTATCCCTTCCCTAGGTATTTTATCTAACCCAACAACGAACGTCAGTGGTGTTGAAGAAATTTCGGGACAAAATGTTGCCACTAAACACCAGGCAAACATCTATGACAAGGTTGAAATCTCTCAAAACATGAAGGTTGGTTTCAGGCAAGGCCAACGAGGACAATCTACACTTTGATCCTGATGACGACGAACCCACATGGCATTGCAAATAAATCCCTCATGAACAACTATGTACAAAAATTATTGAGACGGAGGACAGCTAGGACAACTATGTGAGAAGATTACCCGATTGAGAGGCTTAATGAGACGGAGGCGACGATTCGTCGGCGTGTGAGGGAAAACAAGTTGTTTAGATTCGAAGATTGGAGAGGAAGCGTGAGAGGGGTGTCGTCCACCATGGAATCTCCAATCTCTGAGAAAAGAGGCAATACAAGATATTATTTTAGTTCTTCCTCCACGGATTTGTATGTGATGTACATGTACCAATGGAGGATGGCAGTGTGGAAAGAGACTGAGCAACCATTGTTAGGGTTTTGGAGGGGGGTTGAAAGCAGGGGTGGGCATAAATAACTGAAATCGAAAAACCGACTTATTTTTCAATTAACCGTACCGAAATAATAAAAGTTTTGAATACAATTAACCGAATTATATTATTTGCGGTTATACGGTTAGGAAACGGTTGATTAAATTGTATTTGCGGTTAACCGAAATAACCCAATATATATATTTTTATTATAAAACAATATGACTATAATAGATTTGTATAATATAATTTTATCTTAACACTATTTATCTTCATTTTTATTTTCGAATCGGTCTATTTACATAGTATAAGATTACCGTGACTTTTTTAGACAACAAAACTTTGTTGCTTTTGTGTCCCAATAGAACTTTGTGGCTTTTTTAGCTTTTTAATTATGTTTTGTATATGGGATTGTGAGATTTTACTTCTTTGAACTAATTCATTTCAGTGTTATTTTAGTTTTGTTCTTTTTTCTTAACAATTTGAAGAGCATATTTTTTAGTTTTTGTTATATTGGTTAACCGAACTAACCGATTTATTTATACCGAAAATTTGGTTAACCGAGAATTACGGTTAGGTAAATGGTTATTAGAAATCACTAACCGAACATTTGCTTAACCGAACATTGGTTAACCGAACGACGGTTAACGAACCACGCCTAGGCACACCCCTAGTTGAAAGGCCTAAGTTTTTGCTTTATTACAATTTTTACCCAAGTTTAGAAGGTGTGTAGAAAGTGAACGAAAATAAAAAAGTTCGGATTAAATTTGTAAATTTCAAGCCAAATATCAAACGAAATATGAGGTAGGGTGGTTGTTTGGTGAAGGTGGGCGATATGTGGGTGGTTTTCGGTAGATATTGGTTATACAAGTGGTTTCTGGCAAATTGCCTTATTATACAGGTGATCTTCAGTAATTGACCCTAGAATAAATACACCAGAACTTCTTATGTTTAAAGAAATTCAAGAAGGAAGCCCACACATCTATATATCACACCCTCGTTTGAGACGTTCTCCATCCCCTACATCTCATTGAAAAACACTCATATATTCTTCTTGAGAAATAGGAACCAAAAGAATGCATGATCACAAATTTGTTCTTGTTTAAAAGAGATGTAGCTCGCAAGAAACTTTGTCACGGGAAAAGCTCGTAGATTTTAACAATGTGTTGATATTTCAACGTCTAAAAAAAATGTAATACATCATTTTCTTTTTCCTCCAAAGGATGTTTATTTTGATATGACAAAGGAAATGAGAAATACCATCGGAAAAGATATTGAAATTGAAGCAATGAGAATTCTCATGGGATAAAAACATTAATCACCCTTCATACAAAATTAGTCAAGTCATTTGAGCAACATGTTTAACACTTTTTCTTGTAGATATAACAATTCTTGTATTGAGCATTTTTCCATGATTCGGATGGAAAATTGTTGTTCAAAACCATGAACGTATATTTTCATAAAAAAAATTCAAATCGAAGTGCTTGCTTGCAACCATTCAAGATATCAATAAGACAATATAATTGGGAACCCATAAAATAAATATTGAAGACGATAATCTTACTTTAATCAATTCAGTTAAGCAAATACAATATATTCATTGACAAATTTGAACGATTGCTACTGACATTAAAAATTAACTTCAATATTTCATAATGTGCAGATGCAACACTATTTCAATAGAGAGACTGATGTTTTGACCTCAAAGAACATCGACATTATTGTTTTGAAGACTTCTTTGTTAGTTGAACGTTCGTTCTTTATCTAACCCTCATATAAGAAATCTCTAAGTAGTTGATTCAACATATTGAATTCATTTTTAATCAACTTTTGTTTTGGTTTTCGTTTGATTATTTAAAAATGTCATTCGATTAAAAATGATTCATTTTGTTGGTTATGTAACAGGAAAAAAACAATTTTGTAGCCACATGATAAGATATCAAGTGAAAAAAACAACTTAAATGGAAGTATGTGTCTACACGAGAATTCAACAAGTTTGTATGCTAGAGAAGCATGAAAGAAGAAGTCAATCTCGATGCGTAAGGCATTAGGAATAAGTTGTAGTTGGGCCATACCATTAAATAGTAAGTTGGGCCTATTGGGCTTGTACTATTGACTTTGTCCCATTAAAT
Source organism: Oxyria digyna (assembly GCA_029168935.1). Lineage (NCBI taxonomy): Eukaryota > Viridiplantae > Streptophyta > Magnoliopsida > Caryophyllales > Polygonaceae > Oxyria > Oxyria digyna. Next base: position 24,883,037 of record JAPVLV010000010.1, read on the forward strand.
TTAAACTACGAAAGATTTGTGCCCTATACCTAGTTTGGGATTAAATATGTGGTTTTTAAACGTCTTCGTTAAATACTAGGGAAATACCATAATCCCTCATATGTATACACGGGAACCCCTCTTCCAACTCTCTCACTCCCTCCTCTTCTTCCAAAACACGGGCTTCTGGAAAAGCTACGTGTTGTCTCCACCAACAACATTGTCGTCTCCGTCTATCTTCTGCTTGCAACGGTTGACATCGCTCTTGTTTCGTGCAGAGATCTCATTAATCCTTCTCTCTATCTCCTTCCCCACCGAGATGCCGAACTCGAGTTCGTTGCCCTCCTTCCGCCTGGCCCAGGTTTGCATGGTTCGCAAAAGAATCGGAGCGTGAACGCGGTTTGCGGTTTGCCATTTGCGGAGAATCGATTCGCCGGTGAATCACAAAGTATTGGATCGTTGGAATTAGGAAGATGATTCGTTGATTTTAGGAACGTGATTCGGTAAATTTTGGAACGTGATTCGACAACACTTGTAATTTGATTAATTATTTTTCGGAACGTGATTCACCAACACTAGTAATTTTCGTTATTTTGCGGAACGTGATTCTTTCATTTTTGGAACATGATTCGCCAAAACTTGTTGTTTTCCTGCACCAATTCAAACGATAAGTCTACATACTTACATAACAACAACACCTTACGAAGCAATTCCTGCAATTCTTGCACACTTACATATTACTTAATTTTATAATCCACCTAACCAAGCAATTCATGCACACTTACATAACAACAACACACAACCAAGCAATTCATGATTTTCATGCACACTTACATATCACTTAATTTGATAATCTACCTTACCAAGCAATTCCTGCACACTTACATAACAACATCAACTAACCAAGCAATTCTTGCACCAATTAATTTGATAATCCATCATTCCATCTAACCAAGCAAAAACATATTGACAAAATGATAGCCCACCTAACCAAGCAAATACATATTAACAAAATGATAACCACCTAGCAAAATGATCCACCACGCATGTTGTAATCCCCAGTTACTAATTTTGTCTAGCTTGTTCTTCATCAATATCTTTCTCTTGGTCCAAGTTGTTCCATTCCATTTCATCAAGCTTCACTATAGATTCTTTCAAGGTTGGATTGTCGGGTTCAACGTCCCATTTCTTGAAGTCTCCAGATTTATATTCTTTTGAGAAACGAGCGACGAGACGAAGATTTGAGTGAATAAAAGCAGTTTTTCTGCCCTTGAACAATGTAGTCTATTCCGCACGACACTATGTATATACTTGTAGGTGCTCCAACTCCTCTCCGTCGAAGAACTGCTTATCGGTTGCGACAATATTTTGACCCAAAGATTGAAAGGACGTTCCTTTGGAACCAAAGAGCAGCTCTAAATCAAGAAAACGAGATGGGTGATCGACATGTACCGCCATTGCCTACTATGAGGAAACTCACTGCCCCAGACTTAAACCAACAACCTTTGGCAGTGAGGTTTCCTGAGATTGAAGAAGGTGTGAATTTTGAATTAAAAGCTGGTTTAATTCATGAGCTACCACACTTCCATGGCTCAACAGGAGAAGATCCCAACAAACACTTGGCTCAATTCCATGCCATATGTTCTAGTATGAAGCCAAGAGGTGTTACTGAGGAGCAAGTCATGCTGAGAGCTTTTGGATTTACTCTGAAAGATGCTGCAAATGATTGGCTCTATTATCAAGCTCCGGGGAGTATTGATACCTGGGCTAAGATGAAGAAAGTCTTCTTGGAGAAATATTTTCCAGCCACAAAACTGAGTAGCTTGAAGAAGGAGATCACGAATCTTCAACAACATTCAACTGAGAGTCTCTATGAGTATTATGAGAGATTCAAGAAGCTTTGCTCAAGCTACCCATTCCATAGTTATACTGACCATGATCTTCTTATGTACTTATTCAGTGGGCTGATTGATGAGGATCGTCGAATGGTAAACGCATCTTGTGGAGGTAATTTTCTGAAACTAACTATACCTCAGGCCACTGAAATGTTTGAAGAGCTAGCTGAGAGTTCAAGGCAGTTTGGCAGTAGACAGGGATCCCACTCAGTCAAAGCAATTAATTCAGATCAATTACAGACTGACATGAATGAGTTGAAAGATATGATGAAGTCTTTTATGCTGAAAAGTGATTCCCTCCATGATCCCAATGGTGAGGTAAACGCTGTTGGTGGATGGCAACCAAGGCCAAGGTATGATTCCCATAATATTAATTATCAGCCTAGACCTCAAAATTCTATGACTGTTGAAGATATGATCAAGTCCTTAGCTCAGACTGTGATGCAACAAAACTCTAAGACGGAGTCAAGCATCCAAAATCTTGAAAATCAGTTGGGACAAATTGCTCAAGCTGTGAGTAAATTAGAGGCCAGGGAACCAGTAAGAAACCCGAGAGAGAACGTCAGTGTAGTGTTCTTGAGAAGCGGAAAAACTTATGACGACTGTTCTGTGCCAAAACCGCGATCGCCAGATCTGAGTGGCGATCGCCATGAGATTACATAGAGCAAAACAGGGTCTGCATCTCGACCGCGATCGCCATATGTCGATGGCGATATCCATGCCATCCCAGAAGCTGAGGTGCAAAATCATCCGCGACCGCGATCGCCAGTTGTTGATGGCGATCGCCGGGAACCCCCTGAGTACATTGACGATTATGTTCTCCCAAATTTTCCACCTCTATTCTCTCAGAAGCCTGTTGCTCCCTTTCCTGAGGCATTGAAGGAAACTCGAAGACTGGATGACGACAAAGAAATCTTCGAAACCTTTAGTAGGTGTGAGGTAAACATTCCTTTGCTCAAACTTGTTAAGAGTATTCCTAGATTTGCTAAGTTTTTGAAAGAAGTTTGCACTATCAAAAGAAATCAAAAACTGAAAGGAAAGAAGAAAGTTGAAATAAGTGAACAAGTTTCTGCTGTGTTTCAAAAACGCATGCCTAAGAAATGTGGTGATCCATGCATATTTAGCATTCCATGTGTGATTGGTGAAACTAAATTTGACAAAGCCATGCTAGATTTAGGTGCATCAATCAATGTTCTGCCTTACTCTTTGTATGAATCACTAGGCTTAGGACCTTTGCATAAAACAGGAACTGTTATTCAACTTGCTGATAGGTCTACTGTATACCCGAAAGGGGTTGTTGAGGATGTTCTTGTTATGGTTGGTGATCTGATTTTTCCTGCTGATTTCTTTGTGTTAGATATGAAGCATGCTAATAATGTCACACCTATACTGTTAGGTAGACCTTTCATGAAAACTGCACAAACGAAAATTGATGTTAATAGTGGGACTCTCTCTATGGAGTTTGATGGGGATAAGGTAGAATGTAATATATATGATATGGATCTCATTGATAAGAATTCTCTATGTGATATTGATGTGATTAAGCCTACTTGTAAGGATGAATTGCAACCTATTTTAGAGAATATCTTAGAGCCCCCAAAAGTAGATGTTGTTTTGTCTACTAACATGCAGGAGTGTCAGGCTAAGCCAGAGCCTAAAGGTAAGCTCTCTTCACATCCTTTGGGCAATTGCCCTCCATTACTGACCTCGCCACGCGAGATACCATTGATGTCTAGTGTGCAGGCACTTGACATTGAGCTTAAACAACCGCCTGATACGGTCAAGGAGGATAAAGTGAATGAAACCACCTTCATTTCTAAGGACAAGGTGGTTAAGGTAAGAGGGACGAGATTCAAGGCGTTCCATGAGTGGTTCAAGAGGGAATTCAGACAAGAGGCGGTTTTCACAAAGCCAAATGGCGTTAGTTAAATCTCTTGAGTTTCATGTCGAGCCACGACATAAAATAAGGCGCTACTCGGGAGGCAACCCGAGGTTTGAGTTTGTTTTTATTTGTTTTTGTTCGGTTTAATTTTCTTTTTAGTTTTTCTATGGACAGGAGGAAATCACCGAAGCTTAGGGTCAGCTACAGTCAGTAGCCAATCTCGCTGTAAGTCTTCTCTCCCGTCAAAAAAAAAAAAAAACCGAAAATCTGAAAATCATTCTGAGAAAAAAAAAATATCGGATTAAAAAAATAGAGTGCAGAAAAAAAAATGAGAGAAAAGAAAGTAAGGAGTTGTATTACATCAAGTTTGGTTTCATTGGTACTATCATTCTAGATCTACATTCGCTGGAGCTTAGCTTGTTGGTGACCATGTTCTTTGCAAGGAGTTGATTTGTTTGGGTCACCTTCTACATTAGAGGTATTCTTTCTTTTGCTTTAGATGAGCTATGCATTATTGGATTACATTTAGTGCTGATCTAGTTTCTCATTCTACCACACTTTGAGTTTTATTGGAGGAAGGTCATCCGACCTTGTATGTGAGTCTTCTGTCTCCTCCCTGGGTTCGTTTTTATGTCTTCTATTTCATTGAGGACAATGCAATGTTTAAGTATGGGGGAGGAGAATGTATTCACATGTAATTATTTGGGTGTTGGTTGTATCTGCATGAGCTTATTGAATATATATTGTATGAAAAAGCCACAAAAATTGAAAAAGGGCATACAAAATCCTTGGATAGCAAGTTCTATGCAATAAGAAGGTGGCTTGACCGGCATTAGGTTGGGGCAAAAATAAGTCTTGAGTGATGCGAGCTTGTGAGCCTGGAACAATTATTGAGTGGTTGAGATGAAAACCCGAAAGGGCGCCCAAACAAGATGAGTGTTATAAAATAAATAAAAAATTGAGTGTTTTAGGATCTTTATCATCATGGCGTATGGAGACATAAGAAGGAGGCGTATAGGAGGATTCGGGTAGGCCACTTGGAGGAATAAGGTGTAGTTCTGGGTATGTGCTTATTATATCATATTGTTCTTGATTATTGTTGTTGTGTTTTGTACGTTTTGGAGGAGCTTATTGGTTATGTAATCACTAGGAGATATTCTTGTACTTCCTGAGACTTTGAGCATTTTATTGTATGGGTAGCTTTTCTGTAAGTTACTCGGGACGAGTAAAAGTCTAAGTATAGGGGTATTTGATACGCTGCACTTTGTATAGCGTAACTAGGGATTATTACATTAGTTTAGGAGTATTATCATATGTGTTTCGAGTCATTATTATGTTCTGAGATATTTATTAAGAAGTGAAGAAATGAAGATCAGAACCGAAGAAGATTGAAGACTTGAAGAATGAAGAAGCTTCTGCTACGCCAACCACGATCGCCATTCTACAACAGAAGCTTTACATGAGTTCGAGAGATCATGGCGATCGCCATGGGGCGACAGAGACCACGACCGAGCTTTACATGAAGACCGCGATCGCCAGGCATCTATGGCAATCGCCACAACAAGGCCGAAGACATTCCGGACTTTCCTTATTTTCCTTTGTTTGTTTTATTTCTTTTTCCTTATTTTATTATTTCGTTTAGGATATATCTTTTACCATATATTTTTAGGGTAGTCTCTATTTAAGAACCCTAGTTCTTTCTATTGTTATCATCATCTTTTCCATCAGACAATTTAGTTTTGCAACCATGAGCAGGAACTAATCTCCATTGTTTTGCTTAGCGGTTGAAACCTTCAGTTATTAAGTTGTGAGATTTCTAACTCTTGTTCTTTTCCTATGGGTTTGTATTAATTCTCTTGCTCTTCATCTATTGATTTCTATTAGTTTTGCTAGCTTGATCACCTAGTTTGATTGATGGTTTTCTATTGCTAGACTAGGAATATACGGTGGAATTCCTTGTCATTGTAGCACTCATATCTGCATGTTCTAGTAGTTGATTGCTTTTATGAAAGAGAATTGATTGCATGTTAATACTTGACGGTTGTAAGTTATTGCATACATCCTTATAATTCTTGTGCCCTTTGCTGCTATTTCATCTAATCTTGAGAGGTTTCCCTGATTGCTGAATAGTAAGTATTATCAGGATCGGTTGGCCTGCTGATATATTAAAGATTGGAATAGGAACATTCCCTAGGATTGATAAGAACTTGAGATAAATCTATGATCAACTTGATTGACTGTTGTGTGGATACTTGCTAGGTGAAACCCCTTCTCATCATATTCTCACCCAAACTTCCTCTGCTTGTTACTGGTTACTTGTGTGTTCTTGCAATCAAAACCCCCCCTTTGGTTACTTGTTATTAGTTGATATTTCACTTGACTGCATTGATTTGGTGTTTTGATTCCCTTGGGTTCGACCTCTACTTACTTGCTATACTCTAGTTAGTGTTTAGGGTTTTCTTTGATTTGACACTACGACTTTAGCCTCATCACCTGGTATAATACTATGGTGAGTAGCTTAACACCATAAGGTTATGAAACACTTACCTTCTTACCTTATTCCATCCATCTTTCTTGTGCAAGTAATGGTTGATTCACAAACTCTCGTCTCATTGTACATTATTTTCTTCTACTTCATCTTGTTTCATCATCTTTGTTTCATCATCTTTGTTTCCTAATCAATGGAAGATTTACAAGCATCTTAAAATTCTAACTATAATCATGGGTCGCTCAATCAAGGGATAACGTGTAGCGCACGTCGTTTTGGCCATTATGGCAAAAAAGACGTGCTTTTAATGTTTTTACGACTCTAATTATGTCTAAGCAAAACCTTAAAATATACTGATTTTATAGGCCTTCGGGATTTTAGAATTTTTTTAATATTTTATTCAAATATATTGATAAGTCTCCTCCCAAAATGGCAAAATCTTTATAGAACCACATTGTAAATAAAGTCACATTAACTATATTAAGAAAAGGAAAAAAATGTTTGTGAAAGTGTTATACAATTGGCAAATTATGTTACAACTTATGCCAAATTTCTAATTTAAAAATTAGAAAATAATGTTCGTTTAATCTATATATTATACTAATTTATTAAAATAATCCAGTCTTATTATAATTTAACATTATTAATCATTTGAGATTACTAGTAACCTTTTCTTTTATAATAATATCTATTTATGTGAGATAAAAGAAAATTTAAAAGTAATTGAAAACAAAACAAAAAATAAAATCAAATAGGTCATCTTCTCCGATTTGCAATTTGTCCAAACCTTCTACAGTGATCCAGTGATTTGGGATACATAGTCAGAAATTTGGAGAACGACTCAAGGAGGTCAGGAATTGACCCGTCTGATTCGAATGTACGTTCAACAACTAAGGTTGTCGCTCTGAGAAATTCCCTTTGAACGTGCAGCCTTGCAAGTTATCTTGACCTCCCTAAGCCTTCATCTTGATAGGATAAGGAATCTGACTCCATATCCTGAATGGATTTAAAAAGTGACCTACCTTCGGATGCTTCTTCTAGACCTTCTCTTGCAACTTCCTAAGAATTGACGGGTAACTGTTCCCAACATAGACGACAATATTAGACCCGTCCATTGATCTGCTCTTTTTGTCTGGGATCAGAGAAGCACAATGCGGAATTGGCTTCCACATTGACAAATGCATCTCAGCCAACAAGTTCTTCCCATCAAGCAAAGCTACAACAACACAGGGGAGGAAACAAAGTAGATTTTAAAATTCAAACAAAGCAGCAAATGCAGAAAAGAAGAGTCAATCTAATTTGCTTTACCAAAATCAAAGTAACAAATTCTCCTTTTTGTAAAAAACAAACAACTTGTTTTAAGAAGAAAAAACGGTACAAAACTCTTGACTCCAGTCCTCCTTATGCAGATTGTAGAGTTGTCTAAGACTCTAAGCTCCAAATACTCCTCCTCAATCAATCCTCCTGTTACAAGAAATAGAAATCAATCAATTTTCTCTCTAAATATAAACAAAATACGTGCAACAATTTTCCAAGTTCCAACTATTTCCTAAATCAAAAAACAGTAGACCTTATCCCTCTCTTCTCCAAGTAGAGAGTACAGAGCAGACCTATGCTTGGGTTTTTCGCCACCGATAATCCCGACGGTGGTCCGACAACGGCGTAGAAAACACAACATGCTCTTGAAGTCTTGAGTAAACAATTTCTTCAATTTTGAGTTCCTAGACGTCCTATGCTTGGGATTTCCGAGAGCCATATTCCCAACGAGTGATGTTCATTTGGAATATTCCACTCCAAGTTGAATGGTCCGCGTCCAATTTTGGGCAGGGATGGAGGAATTAGGGTTTTGGAGAAATCGGGCTAGGGTTTTAGAGTGAGGGGTTTGAACTTGGAGTGGGAGAAGAGGGTGCAGTGGAGAGGCGAGAGAACAAACTGGGTATCCATTTCCATGGCGATTGACTTCAGGAAGACATAATTCCCACATAGACTAAGGCCCCGTTCCGACAAGCTGAAGTTGAGCAAAAATCTGTATGAAGTTGAAGAAATAGGGGGGTTGAAGCTGATTTCACCCGTTCGGCAAAGTTGAAGGCAAAAAGCATATTTGGTTGAAGCTGGTTGAAGCTGATTGAAGCAAATGGCTAACTTCAACCAAATAGTGCCAATTTGCTTCATCTAGCCCCCCCAGATGAAGGAAATTCCTTCAACTTCAACCAGGTTGAAGCACCTCAAATTCCAACAAGTACCCCTGAGCAATTGGTCGATGGATTCATACTGTTCTTCATCCTGGTATTGCTCTCTTTTTATTGAACCCTAAACTCGATAATCAAATTTCGATCAAATTCTTCCTTGCTGAAATCTTTTCTTTTTTTGCAGCGCCAAATCGAAAGGAAGATCATCCAAGCTTTATCAAGGTTCGTGTTACTTCAATTTTGATTTTTGCTTCAGGCCTTACAATTTGCGTCAACTTGTGATGAACCCTAAAAATCACAAATGTGTAATTTCTTCAATTCTGCATAGCTTAGGATAGTATAATGGTTCGATTGAACCCTTTTACGAATTCAGTATTGTGAATTATAGACCAAAATAGTTGTGCACTCCAAGTGTTTGATGAAATGCCAAACATATGGATGATTGCTTGATGACTGTTTTCTCGGTATGTTGTGACTGAGATAAGTTAGATCAATGTTCAGGTAGCAAAGATTATTCATATTTGTCTTAAGTTTAGCAAGGTGTAGTGAAAGAATTGAGTGAAGTCAGTGATCCTGTGAAATTAGTTAGTGCAAGACCATGTCAAATAAGAGCTCAGTTTAGCAAGGTGTAGTTTAGAAAGTTTAGCAAAGATTATTCATATAAACAGAAAGTGGATCTATAAACAGAAACACCATGAGAGAAGGCAGTGATCATGTAAAATAATTAAGTGGTTGTGAAAGAAGTTATAGATGCATATTAAGATACAATATAATGATTGTCTTGTGGATATTATGAGAATATATATTATGTATCCTAGTTTATTTAGATGAGCATCCTAGTTTATGAAAGAAGGCAGTGATCATGTCAATGTCAAAGAAGTAGTTGGTTTTGGTTTGTAAATTAAAGTTATAGATGCATATTATGATGTTTGTATAAGATCTCTTTCAATTCATTACTATGTGAATTTGTTTGTGTATTCACATTTGTTTCAATTCATTACTATGTGAATTTGTTTGTGTATATGTTTGTATAAGATCTCTATAATAAACAATATTGTTTTAACAAAGCCTTTTTTAGATGTCGGATGAAAACTATGCACATGATATGGAAGCTCATTTGCTTGCTGAAGAGGCTGAACGTATGTACTATGCATCCCCTTGGGAAGCCGTGGAAGCCCTTACAGATTGCAAGCTGCAGCCCAACCTCAGCTAGTTCCTCATCTGCAACTGTATCACAAGATGAACTGTGGAGGGTAATGAACAATACTATCCCTTTTTGCATTTTTCAATTCAATCATAGTTTCCCGTTATGAAAGTAATGCTCCGTTAAGTCATTGATAAGAATGCCTTCTGTCCTTTGTCTTGCAATGTTTTTAGGATAATAATGTGGATCGATTCAACTACATTATCAATTACTCGGTTGAACAATCTAATAGTCGTGTTCTCTTGGTTCAAGAGGCTGCTCGAGCACTTCGTGACCAAGCTGGGAGGTTATTGGGACAAAATGCATTTGCCAACCGTCAACTACAAAGCATGAATTCTGCATTACAACAAATGGCTTCAAGGCTTAGTGATGAATTGGCTATAAATAAAATGCTAAATGATGAGAACCAAGAGCTCCATGAGCATGTAGCCGAAATTGCCACTTCTAATGTTCAGCTGAGACTTCAGCGTGACGACCTTATTTCTGAAAACAAACATCTTCGAGACGTTGCGACACGAAGCTCAACCTTAGTGTTGTTTCATTATGCTGTTACTGGTCTTGTGATGATGTTAGTTGCCATCTATATGGCTATGTAGTAGGGCAGGTTTTATGTACTAAAACATTGTGTCATTTTGGAACGTTGAAATTGTATGCAGGGGGTCATTTTGGACTAGTATTCCCCTCTCCTTTGCAACTTATCTTTGTAATGGTTGTTTTTATTTAAGTTATAATTTGGAGTACTATTTCACCACTTGTTTGAGTCACCCACCAAAGATGGACTAATCCATGTAGGTGCTACTATAATTTATAACATCTTTATATGTAAGTTTTATGTAAGTTGTAATGTCAATTTTATACTATTTTTTTTGAACACATGTGGCCTCTAATAAATGGATTAATCCATGTACCAACCTCTATATAAGAGCACATTGGGGTTTATCTCCTCTCCTCACACTTGTGTACTAACACACTCATCCTCTAGTAGAAGAAGCAAGCATCCTCATTTCAACATTCCCCACCGATGGCTAGTATGTGCTCAATTTCTTCTTTACTCATATTGTCCAATCTTTCTAATATTATGACGTTGTAATATGAACGTTTCATTAATGTAGGACAACACATTGTTTGGTTTATGAGTGATGAAGATAGGCTATGTTTCATGGAGGTGCTACACGAATTCCGTGAGGACCTTGAGAGACATTTGGTTCTCGATCTTGCAAGGGTTGAACTATCGTTTTTCCTCAAAACCGGAAAACATGTTGACCCGATATTGTTGAACGACACTTTCAACAAGATGGTCAAGATGTGGCGTTTATGGAAGAAATTTGTGACCTCCAGAAATGTTGCATGCGATCCGGTCTCGGGCAAAGTAATTGGTGATGATCAGTGGTGGGCGGATAAAATAAGGGTAATATGACTCGCTATAGACTTTTGTTTTGCAATACACTATTAATCTAAGATATTAGTCTTAAATTCATTTGTGTATATGTTTGTGAAGGAAAACCGACATTTCGCGGACTTCCGTTGGTTCCCGATGACCCCGGCAATGAAGGACGCTTGTGCTTATCTTTTCCGTAACGTTTAGGACGTTCAAGAGTTGAAACCTTCAAGTTGCGGATCATCGACATTCACTTTATGTCTTAGTATTTCCTTCCTTTTGCACTATGTCGTTTTCACTATGTCCGTTTAGTATGTCCACTAAGAATGTTGTCGTTTTACTATGCCTTTTCAATATGTGTTGCGTGCTCTCGTTTAATAATATGGTGTTTGTGTTCCTATCTATTGTTTGAGCTATAGTAAGAAATGATGATAACAAAAATGTCGAACTCTTAAAATATAGTAACACATTATATTATACTAAGACATGATGATAAATAAAAGGACAAACTATAGTAACACAACACATTGCATAATAGTAAGACCATGATGATAAAATAAAAGGACATACTCTTAAAACATAGTAACACAAAACATTACATTATAGTAAGACATGGGTGATTATAACCACTCAAGGTTGTTTGCATGGACTCTACTGAGGGTAGAATAGTCGAGATAACAACGTCTTCATGGTTGGATTGAACGGGAATACACGGAAGCACACATACTTGTTATCGTCCTGTATGCAAAAATAAAACTGTACGTCGTTATACAAAAAATGAACTTATGAAGGCATGAAATTTAGTACTGCGTAATCATACTCACCTCCAACAACGTTCCCCACCAATCGTCGTCTTTCAAAATGGCTCCCGTTACAAGGTCGCACTCAACGTTGCATGCTGTTTGGAACGACTTCCATAAGTTCCATCTTTTCTTCAATACTTGATAGTGGTTCTTCAGCAACGGGACACTACAGTTCAACCCCGTAGCTCGACCAAACTCCTCTCGTACTACGCCCCACATGAAGTGCTCATACGCACCATACTTCACTTGATAGTCAACCAAAACCTCGACAAACTTCTGCTTCTGAACGTCCGTTAAAGGTATAGGGGCTTCCATCTCTTATTCTTCTAACAAAACGTCAAATATAGTATGCAAATTTGTAGTTTTATTGAGTTGATAGAAACTACCATTTGCATTGGTTATATATGATTTCGAAATTGTATAAACATCACTATCATTTGTTATGGAAACATTTGTTACATGCTTTCCACTTTCACTATCATAATGTAATATGCATGCATGCAAATGACATTCAGTATTTGGTCTTCACTTGTCACTTTCAATATTGAAAAAACAATGTCATTATATGAAGCCACCGACGCATGCATTCCATCTTTGTAAACCCATGTCATTGTGCATTCAATTTTGTGTCTTCACTTGTCCCTATCACAACTAGCATCGATTTGAAGCTACATAAGGGGTCAAAGACAATGACATATGCATGCAAGTCACACTTGTCTTCTTCATTTGGTGAGAATTGTTCCATCAATGGTACAAAAAAACTTTTTGGTAACTTATCAACTTATGTACTTTAGTACATTACTATAACTTCTCACAAGTTTTGGTAACTTATCAACATGGCTACATTATTACATTAGTCAAACTTCTTAAAACATTGCTAACTTAAATACTTGTGTAACTTATCACAACTTATAACATGCAATGTACACTAGGGGACGTTTTCTTAGGAATAAATGACATAGAATGCTTGGGACAACTCTTCAAAAGCATGCTCATAAAAAACGAGATGTATAGCAACTTTGACCATATCTTTGACAACATTCATGACCTTAATTTTGCTATTTAAGGACCAACATATGTTACTCTTAAGCTCATCCTCTACAAAAACTTCTAGAAATCAACCCATACATTTGAGGATATTGCACATTTTGATTTGAGGTAAATTCATCTCATTCGTTGTTGCCAATCTTTTAGTTTATTTCCCATTGTCATTGTTTTAATGTCATCTTATATGTTTTGCAAGACCATGGACCGTAGGCCTCAATTCACCGGTGGGGACGAAGTTGAAGTCATGGGAGTGGAAAAGGGATTGAAAGGTTCATATCATGAGGCTCAGATAATATGCGAAAGCCAAGCGATCGGTTACTATACGGTAGAGTACGCAAACTTGTACGAGGATGACACTCATACAAAACGCATAAGGGAAGTTGTTACCGAGATGATAATTAGGACTCGTCCACCCATCCACACAAAGAAAAGGTATGAAGTTGGGGACCATGTCGAGTTGTACAAGCGTGAATGTTGGTGGTACGGTAAAATCAGTCGTGTTTACACTTCCGATGACACGTATCAGATCACGTTTTTCAATTTCGGATACAAAACCATAAGGGCCCCCCACCGTGCTATTAGGCTTGCATACGTGTGGAATGGCCGTCGTAATGTACCCGCCAATACCCCGACCGTCAATCTCGATTAAGTGGTCAATTATGTTGCTTCCCGTTTCGTCGTCACTTGTTTGTTTTAACTTCGCTGACAGTTTGCCTTAAGTGCGTTGACAGTTTGTTTTAAGTGCGTTGACAGTTGTTTAAGTGCGTTGACAGTTGTTTTAAGTTCGTTTACAGTTGTTTTAAGTTCGTTCACAGTTGTTGTAAGGACGTTTCCAGTTTTATTAAGTACGTTGCCAGTTTTATGAAGTGCGTTGCCAGTTTTAATAATTACATTGACAGTTTTATTAATTACGTTGACAGTTTTATTAAGTACGTTGACAGTTTTATTAAGTGAAACTACAAAACCATTTAAATAGAGTCCTAATATAAGAAGTTCAATACGTATAAGAGAGTGTTTGATAAAACTGTCATACATGTCACAAAGCATTAGGGCCTACCCAAAAAAGATTGCCACACATTCATGTTACCATGAGCTCAAAACACAAAAAATATCTACCGGGCATGTGCTTAAAGTTTACCTAAGTTCAAAGACCAGCTAGAAACATACTTTTGTACTTCCAAATGTGTGTTGCTATCTTATCTCGGATACAGCCCATTGCCGAGTTTTGATCGTTATCCTCTTCGTCATCTTCATCGGTGAACTTCTTATTGGCGTTATCCTCGTCTTCATCATCTTCGTCTGGGACAGAGTCGTAATGCTTGTGTTCTAGTATGAAGTTGCTTAAAGCAAAACATGCACATATAATGTCAACTTGAGTGGATAGTGGATATGAAGGCATACCCTTCAAAATCTTCCACCGTTTCTTCAAAATTCCAAAGCATCTTTCAATGGTTGTCCTCAATGACGAATGAATACGATTAAATGCTTCCTTATGGTTCTCTGGAATGTGTTTGATGAACTGGGATTGGTGATATTTAGTTTTCATATATGGCACCAAGTAACCTTTCCTATCCGGGTAGCCCTTGTCACACAAGTAGTAACAACCTATAATATATACCGTTACATGAGTAAAGAGATTGAAATACATTACATATGTATATATAAAAAATAGTTACCAGTTGGAGGATGTGGGAAATTCATATGAGCTTCATGTAAGGCGTGGTCGAACACTCGAGCATCATGAGCACTTCCTTCCCACCCAACAGATATGAATGTAAAGTACATGTCAAAGTCGCACACCGCCATTACATTGATCGATGTGAATCCTTTCCTACATCTAAAAGTCATTTGTTCGTCCTTTGGGACTACACATTCCACATGAACCCCATCAATTGCCCCAATAGCCCCCTGTAAAACAGTTAGTCAGATACTATACGGACTATATACATAAACCATGTTTAAAAATGTTTTATGACTTGCATAAAACGTTTACCTTAAATACCCTATAGCGAGGTTCATTTACGACTCTGGAAGGAAGGTTTGCAAAAGTTGGATCACGGGGTCTCAAAAGTTGTTTGACTAGCCCTCCAGAACCAAGGTTTCTCCCAACCAAAGCATCCAACACTTGGTGAAACACCCTGCTAATTGTGTCTCCCGATCGCTGGAAACGCTCACACGCATCTCTATTTGAGATCCCCACCGCAATTGTGTAAAGGAATATTCCAACTTTTTCCAACATTGACATTTTCTGAGAAGGTGAGAGTCGGTACGTATTTTGGAGTGCATCACATAGATTGTGTAGGACATGTCTTTCCATTCGGAATGCATTAACGCATCTCACTTCTGATTCAGAATCCATACACTGCCTCATCCACATGTAGCCGGTCAACTTGGAATTATAACAAGGAACTTTTAGCATATACCTAACAAAGTAAGCAGTACAAAGACGAGCATGGGTTGCCAGTAGTAGATGCAGCATAACTCCATATCTCCTTAGACGCTGAGCTCTTGTCAATCGTCCTCGAACCCGTAATCCTCGAGCCATTCCAATATGCAGTCACGTTTGTTCAAGCGAAAGCCATAACTGAACATATAAACGAAACAGGAGATGAATCTGTTAAAAACAGAATCCAACAAATTGAAAACAAGGACATGGGAAAATCTGTGATACAAATCACAATACATCATTACCCAAAGTACAAACATAAATTCATTACAAACAACAACATTAATTTAAAAAACAACAACAATTTAAAACACATGCAAATAACAGTTTGTCAGTCACAGAAAGACAATGCTCATCAAGGCAAACTCAACACATAACATCATTTCGATCTTGCTTCGAACTCATACTTCAGCCAAGCTAGTCGCAAAGAATTGTTGGGAATACAGATGAACACCTCTCTTGATGCTTCGTTCGAAAGCTTACTACAAGCAAAACAAAACATCACATTGTCGACTGCAAAATCCAGAGTCGCATCCTTACTCATTTGAACTAACAAATCCATGCACCGCTGAAAGGAATATAGATTTGCCGACCTTGAACTACTTTCAAACTCACCCTCCATAAGAGTATATAACCTCTGAGTTTGCTCTCCCACACTAGCCAATGTGTTAGTATAAGCAGATGTGTTGGCTGGAGGTTTTTTTCTTTTCTTTGTCATAGAATCGGGTAAAAGAGTTGGTTCAGATCGGGTTTGGTTTGCAGTAGCTACTCTTGAACCTTGTTTAGCACCGGTTTGAGGATTTCCCTGGATAGGTTTATTTATCGCATCACAAACACGATCTAGAAATGGATGAAGAGGCATGTCATCATCTAAACCATTTACAACATTCCTTAAGCTTGGACAATCTAACCCACTTTCTTTCGTAATACATCGATCAATGCTATCATCACTCAAACAGTGCACATCATTTCCACACTCATTCACATCATCAACAGCACCACCATTAACTTGGGAATCATCGCCGAGACCGGGATTTGTAAGAAGAAGCATAGGGTTGTCCATAGACGGTGACATGACAAACTTTCCATTAGCACAGATAACTGAAAATACGTCATCCCACAGCTCACTCAACTCTGGATTAACCCCCTTCTTTTTGAACTGGTGAAACTTGTCATTCTTAGTCTGCAAAGTATCAATTTAATTGTCAAAAAAATGAATACGAAAGTTGACAATGGAAGAGGCATTACAATGATTGAAAACTCACCGTTCTATGTTTTTCCCACCATTCCTCAGAAGCAGTAACTTGGCCAGTAACTGGATCCCATCCCGCTCCGGTCACACTATTACGTAACAATGACCAAACACGCCAAAATCCTTTCATGTGTTCAAACTTGTTCTTTAAACTTTGCTTACTAATCTTCTTCCCAGTCTTCTCCTCGAATGTCACAACTAACTCCTCCCACGCAAAACTGTTATTATACCCGTCAGACACGTGATAGTCCTTACAAATATGCATTAACATCAATTGATCTTCTTCAGAGAATTTAAAAATTCTCTTCTCTTCTAGTTCAGAGGTGGACTTGGCCTTAGCCTTATCCTTACCTCTACCCTTTCCTTTGCCTTTTGTCTTTCCACTTGCATTTCCATCAAGTTTTTCAACATCCATTTTTCCAATCTAACTTCACAAAAAGATTGTTGTTTAGACAATGGAATTCAATAATCAAAGGGAGCATAACATGTCTTAAATCAATTCATGCTCTCACAAACAATTTAGTAACATGGATGCACATGGATGCACATAAATACACATAACAATTCAACCAAAATTACAACCACAAAGTATAAGATAAACAAAGTCGAGTACCAAAAACTCGAGTATGAATTTCAACCCTACAACAAAATCCAGTAACAACAATTGAATAACATCTCAATGTTCTCCATTCAACAAAATCCAGTAACAACAATTGAATAACAAGATTACCAACAGATTCGGAATAACAGAAATTGAAAAACAGAAATTCAATAACAACCATTCTCAATGTTCTCCATTTCTAATAACTCCACTATCAATTTCTATTATTCCGAATCAGATTACTAATAACAACCATTATGTTCTTCAGATTACTAATAAGATGAGAAATTCAATAACAACCATTCTAGTTCTTCAATTCTGATAGTGGAGATGAGAATGATTGAGAATGGTTGTTATCTCCTCTGTTGAATAACAAGATTACTAAGATGAGAATACAGAACTTACCTCTACCAACAGATTCGGAATGTAAAGATTGTAAAGAAACCGACCTAGTTCTTCAATTCTTGTTATCGAGCACTTCGTGAAGGGAAACAAAAAACTGAAGTAAGTTTGAGGAAGCTTCAACGAAGGAGATGAAGGTTGATGAAGCAAAGAAATCGAGTACAAACCTGGAATGGGAAGATAGGTGAAGATGTTGTTCATCGACTTCAAGAACTGAGAGCTCGGAATTTTGGGGAAGCTGGGGAATAGAAATTGGGGGAAATTCATGGGAACGAATAAGCTACCATAGTCACGTGAGGCAGCAAATTTCGCACGTGATTTGTAATATCTACAAATACCCATGCCCTTTTATGTAATTTAACATACCAAAATACCCAACTTCAACTACCATTTTTTCATCTTTACCGAACACCCCTTTTTCCAACTTCAACCCGAAAAGCAACTTCAGCTACTAACTTCAGCTTCAGCTTCCTTCAACTACCTACTTCAACTTCCTTCAACTACCTACTTCAGCTTCAGCTACCTTCAGCTTCAGCTACCTTCAACTCTCATTTTCATCATCTAATCCGAACGGGGCCTAAGTTGGAGAAAGGTTGATGCATATACCTCTATATAATACTACTAGAAAATCTTGGCTTGGGATTCAACCTTCATTTAAAATTGGGTTAGGTTCCTATATTGGACTTTTATATTTAAAGCTCATTATGGAACCGTGACGATTTGAATCTCTTTTTTTAAAGATCCAAAACGCTAATTATGGCGAATCGACACGAACTGGAACGCCGATTCGCCAATTTTTCTTGGTTTGCTTGATTCACTCTTTTTGAAGAACCAGAACGCGAACCCAAGCGGTCTAGAGCGCGAACGAACCACGTTCAGGAGCGTGCGATCTGGTTCGTGATTCGCCATGGCTAGGAGCGAATCGTGCAACTCTGGCCTGACCTGCTTTTGTTCATCAGTGCCATGGCGGAGAATGTGTGAGGCTCGTCTAAGCCACATACTCAGGCTATATGGAACCGAGAGATCTTGAGCGCCAGATCTCCATCGCATTTTCAGATGACTACTCCACTTTCCGGGCCCGTTTGTTTGTAGTGTTCGGAAACGGAAAGGAAACGCAAATGAATCTAGACATTTATTAAGTGAAGATACGTTGACAATTTGATTTTGGATTCTAAAATTTATATGCCAAGAGAGGAGAAAAGATGAGGGAGAGGAGGGGGAGGTGAGTTGGCGAGGGGATTTGAAAACCCCTCCCAAGGGGAGGTTAACAAATATCCCAACATTACTACTAGAAGAAGGGGGAAAAGAAATAAAATCACAATTTTGATCAATGGACAATTCCACTAAAATGGACTAGGTTCGTTTCCTTTTCGTTTCCGTTACCGACAATCTAAACAAACGCCACCTCCATCTTCTCACTGCTTCAGTTTTGACGACGTCGAACCCTAACTCGCCCAATTTTTATATATACCGCAACTCAACTAATAACGATCTGCTTCTCATTTGTGGAGACGTGGAAATCTCAGGGAAATTGTCCATCGAACAACCATTGAATGACGATTTGAAGAAATTCGTAGTAAAGAAAGAGATTAAATGGCTGGATCTTCATTGGAGGTATGGTTGGTATATAATGCATGGAAATTGAAAGGATAACTAATACTCACATGATTCAATTACCACATTGTAGTATTCTAAATTGAATTGATTTGTTCGTCATTGTATAGTGGTCTAAATTGAATTGATGTGAGAAATTGAATGTTGTGAAGATTACTTTTTGTTTGTTGGGATTTAAGACTAAGTTGAATGTTTTGAGGATTTAGTTGATCTCTTTGTTTGTGAGGATTTAAAACTAAATTGAATGTTGTAGTATTCTAGTCTATGATATGAGAAATTAATGCTATGGAGAAGCTTTCTTTGTGTTAAGTCCTCACAACTTTCTTTTTGCTGCACAAATAATCAGAAACAAGATGAATAGTGAGATGTGTTACATATTTGGAACTTTTTGCACACCTTCCATCTTTTTCGAAACTTACGTCATAATATTTCTTGTCAACAAGCATAATGAATCTACATTTGAGGAGAAAATATGTAAACGGTTGATCATGTTTTGTTTCATGTCATCAAGCTTGTGTGTGAACCTGTCATTCTTTGCAAAGACAAAATTTAAAAGCTCGTGTGATGAAAGGGGTTTACTAGAACAAAATAAACGGATACAAAAGGAAAATAATGCACCTGAGGATTTTCCAAGTTTTGTTAGGGAAGTTTGACACTCATCTTTACCTTATAGCAAATACTTGCTAGCAAAACTTATGTTTCATGGATTCATCCAGGCTTTCGGGTTAAGGTAGTGACGCTTGTAGATTATATCAAGTGGAGTAGAAAAAATTTAAACTGCCTCGTTACACTTTAAGTTTCATGAATTTGTTTGGTGGAAAGTACACCCATTCTATCCCCTTTTCTCGGGGTTTAACCCAAAACTTTGTCAACATGGAACAATATTTGAATTTGAAAGTTTTCCTTACAAAATTGTTTTGTTTAAATGTTCAGACATTAGGTTTATGGGCTATCTACCTGCAATTGTTTCTTCTGCTACAATGTTGCTTCTTATTAATAATGTTGAGCCTTTTGTTGAAGAAGAGTACCAAAGCCAACCCTAGTTTTCATGATGACAAAATTCTTGGGGTTTAAACCTAAAGTATGAATTTGTTTAGTGATAATTGTTTAATCTATAACATTGAAAAATTAATAATGGTGTTTTACAATTTAATTATCTGGTTGACAAGATTATATAAGGTGTTTCTCTTTCTTGACGACTTTATTGGGGTTTACTAAGGCTGCCCCTATATGGACGCCATATTTCTCCTATCTGGACGCGAATTTGCGCGCCTAACATAGCCGAGCAATTATAGCGCGCCTACCGTAAGCGACCAGGGGCAAAATCGTCAAGTTTGGAAAATATACCAAAAATTTGCACGCCTATATTAGCCGCGCTAATAGAAAATAGTTTTGAAACAAAAAGATAAATATAATGGCGAAAATATTAAAAATTCAAAGATTTGCACCCCTAATATAGGAGTGTTATTTGCACGCCTAATATATGAGTGTTATTTGCACGCCTAATATAGGAGTGCAAAGTTAAGGTGATTTCAAAAAAAAAAAATTAAGGAAATATTAAATTAACGCTTTTAAGTTAGGCGTGCTATTTGTAGCGCTTCTAAAATAAAAAAAGTTTTTTTTATCTTAGTCCTCACATATTTATTAAATTAATTATTCTAATAATTTCAAGAAAAATTTATTATTTAAACTAATTATTTTAAGCCTTATTTTAATATATTTAATATTATTTTAATATTTTTATTATTTTTCATGTTTTTATAAAAATATTTATAATTATAAAACACGTACTAAAACCTATATTATTTTTTAAGATAAAAAATTATGATGATCGATACTATTCTCAATTTAATCTTTCTATAAATTCTAGACTTGGTGAAATGACCCAAACGATGTCGGAATAATTTGAACTTGGTTTCTATGACTATTATAGGTATTTGACCACTTCCATTACATATTGTGACAATTTAGAGAGTGATGACTAGTTTGATGTTTACAAAGGAGGTGTTACTTGAAAATGAAGAAGTTTTGATTGGAAGTTATCCACATGATCAAATATCTCTAATAGGAATTGAAACCAAGTTTCATTCCATTCCGACATCGTTTGGGCGTCGTTTTGCCAAATTGGGAGGCCTTTTATGGCTTTTTAGCGTTTACGTATAGTTTCGAGCCTCGTTTTGTGTGAGCAAGACCTTATTGGTACTTTATATGCCTAATAAGACTAAGTTGTATACTTTTTTAACAATAATCAACATCGATGTTGTAGACCATACATATTTCGACAAATTAGAGACTTATCACTAGTTTGGTTTTTACAAAGGAGGTGTTATTTGAAAAGTTAGAAGTTGTGATTGGAAGTTACCTACATGGTAAAATACCTCTAATAGGCATTGAAACCAAGTTTTATTCCATTCCGACACCGTTCGGACTTCGTTTTGCCAAATTGGGCCTTAAGCCCATTTATGGCCTTTTAAGGCCTTTTAGCGTTTACGAATAGTTTCGAACCTCGTTTTATGTGAGCGAGACTTTATTGTGTCTTTATATACATAATAAGACTAAGTTGTAAAAAAAATTCAAACATAATAATACATCGATGTTGTTAACCATACATATTGCGACAAGTTAAAAGAGTGATGACTAGTTTGATGTTTACAAAGGAGGTGTTACTTGAAAATGAATAAGTTTTGATTGAGAATTACCCACATGGTCAAATATCTCTAATAGGCATTGAAACCAAGTTTCATTCCATTCCGACATCGTTTGGGTGTCGTTTTGTCAAATTGGGCCTTAAGCCCATCTAAGGCCTTTTAGCGTTTACGAATAGATTCGAGCCTCGTTTTGTGTGAGAAAGACCTTATTGGTACTTTATATGTCTAGTAAGCCTAAGTTGTATAATGTTTTCAACAATAATCAACATCGATGATGTAAACCATACATATAGCGACAAGTTAGAGAGTTATCACTAGTTTGTTTTTTACAAAGGAGGTGCTATTTGAAAAGTTAGAAGTTGTGATTGGAAGTTATTTACATGATCAAATATCTCTAATAGGCATTTAAACCAAGTTTCATTCCATTCCGACACCGTTTCAGCGTCGTTTTGCCAAATTGGGCCTTAAGCCCATTTAAAGCCTTTTAAGGCTTTTAACGTTTACAAATAGTTTCGAGCCTCGTTTTATGTGATCAATACCATATTGTGACTTTATATACATAATGTGACTAAGTTGTAAAAAAAATTCAAACAAAATAATACATCGATGTTGTTAACCATACATATTGCGACAAGTTAAAAGAGTGATGACTAGTTTGATGTTTACAAAGGAGGTGTTACTTGAAAATGAATAAGTTTTGATTGAGAATTACCCACATGGTCAAATATCTCTAATAGGCATTGAAACCAAGTTTCATTCCATTCCGACATCGTTTGGGTGTTGTTTTGTCAAATTGGGCCTTAAGCCCATCTAAGGCCTTTTAGCGTTTACGAATAGTTTCGAGCCTCGTTTTATGTGAGCGAGACCTGTGACTTTATATGCCTAATAAGACTAGGTTGGATCCATTCCAACACCGTTTTGTGTGAGCGAGACTTTATTATGTAACTCGAGACCTCAAAGAGTTTGCACAGTGCCTTACGACTAGAGCAATGAGGTAGTAATAATATTACCGCACAGATAATTTTTTTTTATAAAAAAATAAAACATGTGCGGTTTAATTTTAAAAAATTAAAAAAATAAAAAAAATATAAAAAAAAATAAATAAAAAAAAACAAAAAAAACTTGTGCGGTAGCACTCCTATATTAGGCGTGCAAATAACACTCCTATATTAAGCGTGTAAATATTTGAGTTTTTTAATATTTTCGCCGTTATATTTATCTTTTTGTTTCAAAACCATTTTCTATTAGCGCGGCTAATATTGGCGTGCAAATTTTTGGTATATTTTCCAAACTTTACGATTTTGCCCCTGGTCGCTTAAGTTAGGTGCGCTATAATTGCTCGGCTATGTTAGGCGCGCAAACTCGCGTCCAGATAGGAGAAATATGGCGTCCAGATAGGGGGATCCTTTACTAAAGGTGTTGACAATTTAATTAGTGATGTTACATATTTATATAAGGTTTTTCTCTTTTTTGATAAGCGTTGACAATTCAATAGTGGTGTTGACAAATTTACATAAGGTTTTTTTTCCCATTGTTGATAGTTATTTTATGGTTTAATAAAGGCGATGACCGTTGAATTAGTGGTGTTGACAAGCTTTAAAAAGGGTTTTTCTCTTTGTTGACAGTTATTTTGTGGTTCAATAAAGACATTGATAGTTTATTTAGTTGTGTTGGTAGTTTAATTAGATGTGTTGATAAATGATTATTCGTGTTGACAGTTTAATTAATCGCGTTGACGGATCATTATTCGTGTTGACTATTTAGTTAGTCGTATTAACGATTTATCATTCATGTTGGCAATTTATTATCCGTCTTGAAAACTTAATTAATTGTGTTGATATTTTGTTACCCATGTTGTGAGTTTGACAATTCAAATATTCTCATCTATTTTGGATTTAATAATGATGAAGGTAAGGTAAGACATTACCATTGAATTTATTTGTTCAATCTATAAGTTCCGATTTGAATTTCGATTAGAATTGAACGAAAAACGTACAACTTTTATGGAGTATGTAGTATACTCTATATGAAGGCCCTTGCTAAATACAGCCCGGGCGTTTTCTAAATAACGCCCGGGCCCTCGCGTTACGCGCGGGAGCGCATCCTCGCAGAACGCGAGGGTGCGTCACCTCGCGTAACGCGAGGGTGTCTTTTTCCTATAAAAGGGGAAAAACCCTACTCGGCCCATTTTTTACATCACACACACTTTTCTACCGCCGCTCTCGCGTTTTCTCTCGGTTAAAGCTTCTTCTTCTTCCTCTTTTCACTTCAAATCTCCATATAAGGTATGTTTCTTATACTCTTATGCTTTCTAATGTTGTTTCTAGATGAATATATGTTGTTAGTATAGGAAATTGCATATTATATGATGTTTTGATATTGAATGTTGATTTAGAAATGGTTGTATAATGGATGAAAGATGATGATTTTGAATTATGGTTGATGAGTGGATGTTGTTTTATGTTGAAATTCATTAGGGTTAGGGTTGCCTGGTTGATGCGTGCAAATTCACGCAGAACGCTACATCCCTCGCGTTCTGCGAGAATCATGTCCCTCGCGTTCTGCGAGAGTCATGTCCTTCGCAGAACGCGAGGAGTTGCCATAACTGGCAATTCTGTTTGTTCTGCAGAATATATGTTTGTGTTTTTTGGTTGTTTGTTCTGTTTTCTGATTTTATTTTCTGCGTTCGTTTATTTATTGATTTTACTTTGTATTGTTTTAGGCAATGTATCGTCCTGGTCGTTCGACTCGTCGGAGAAACAGAGATGCTGTTAGGGAAGAACCCCCGGTTGAAAAACCAAAGGGGAAGGGGAAAGCAAAGAAATGTCACCCCGTACAACTCTTCCCAGAGGGACTCCCCGACGTTGAAGAACGTCCCAATCCCAATTGGTCCCAAGGTAGTTATTCAACTGGACAACCGCGTAGTAGTTGGGAGTCATACCCAGTTGGCTGGGACCTTGTTTCCCAAGATAGTTATTCTACTGGACAACCGGGTTGCTGGGACCAGTTTTTTGAACATAATGCAGTTATGGAAGTCGGACAGGGGTGGGCGGGAGGCAGTTGGGGCGGTGGAGAAGGGATGGTTGGACAAAGTTGGGGCGGTGGATATGCCGAGGGAAGTGGACAAGCTGGTTCTTCTTCACACAATCAAGCCCCAGAACCGATGGAAGCAGAAATGGAGGATGAATTTTTTGGGGATGAAGAAGAGGAACAAGAAAAAGAAGGTGATGATGTTGAAGAAGAAGAAGAAGAAGAAGTGGTCGAGAACGCAAAAGAAAGAGGAAGTCCAAGAAGAATGAGCCAAAGTATGATCCTGAGCTCACTCATGACACACCTGGAGGTCCAGAAGATCCCGAGTTGCTTAAGGGATTTGAAGCACATGTTGCGTTCCACATCCAGAAAGGGGAGGTAATTTAATTATTTATTTATTTTCTGCATTTTCAATATATTGCACATATTCTGCAAAATTATCAGAAAATGCAAGATATATGCATCTTCTCGCAGAACGCGAGAAGTGGCACACTCGCAGAACGCGAGGAAATGCACATATTATGCATTTCCTGATAATTCTGCAGAAACTGTATTTTTTGAAAATTTATTCTGCAGAGTCTAATTTTTGTATTTTTCTGCAGTTGAAAGGTCCGATGAAGGCACAACAACGGACAAAGCAAAGCAGTGATTGGCCATTGGACAACAATGACTGGTCAGAGATTCCCGGTGCAGTTGGACTGTCAGATCTACCTGACATGATGTACGAAGAAATCGACTTTCCGTTGATTGAAGCGTTCATCGAACGATGGCAACCGAAGACAAATTCATTCCACCTCCCTTGTGGTGAGATCACTATTGGCCTTCTTGATGTACATATGATTTTAGGCCTACCTATAGAAGGGAAAGCAATGACGACATGTAAGAAACTGGGTGCCAAGTTTAGTCATGATGAGATTGTAAAATACTATGGTAGGAAGGGGGCGGAAATTTTTGGAATAAATCCTCATACTTTAGATTCTGGGAGGGTGAAAGCTGAATGGTTTAGAAGGCATTGTGAAAACCTAGGTCCAGAGCGAAAGGGTTTAGGTTGGGTGTTGTATACTGCTTCCTCTTTCTTATTTCCGGACAAGTCACAGAACTTGATTCGGCTTAGATATGGACCTTTTTTGGAAACCTATGCCCATGCTACGGGCATATCGTGGGGTTCAGCTGCTTTGGCCCATCTGTATAGGCAGCTGGGGATATGCACACGACAGGGTTGTGCCCAGATGTCTTTCTGTTACACCTTGTTGCAGGTATTATACTTTCTAAGCGTTTAATTTACATACTTATATATATTTTCATATTTAACGTACTTTGTATTTCTTAGGCATGGATCTACAACTACTTCCCACACTTTCGACCTACTGAACGTCCTCGGTGGAGAGCGGAGCAACCATGGGCATACCGGTGGATGCCTAAGAATGTAAAGCTGAAGAAGGGGCAAGTCGGAAGGGACTATAGGTGAGCGCTCGATATTCTTATGTCGGAGATGGTAAGTTTCTGCATTTTCTGGGCTTTCTGCATTTTTGAGTACGCAGCAGTCATTTGTTTGATTACGCAACATTTTCTCGCAGAACGCGAGTTTGTGGCTCCTCGCAGAACGCGAGGATGCACACACTCGCAGAACGCGAGAAAATACAGGTTTCTGCATTTTGTCCTAGTTTCTGCATTTTGTCCTAGTTTCTGCATTTTGTCCTAGTTTCTGCATTTTCTGCTGTTTTACAGACTTGGCGTTTTTCTGTCATTTTTTTAGGTATGTTGGAACCCGTATGGAGCACAAGACTTCACCGATCCTGAGCTTGCTCCCGCTCTATTTCACGGGGTGCTATCCTGCTGTGACATCACCGAACCACACATGCCTGATAGGTGTCCGAGACAATTTGGGAGAGTGCAGCGTATTCCTAGGCCAGTCATCGAACCGCTCAAAGCTCATAGGTTGAAAAACATTAGGTGTTATAGTGTTTTTTATGACGCCAACCAATGGCTTTGGGAGTCAAGAGATGTTCACTCTTTGTCTCTCGATGATATGGGGCCAGTTGCCTTTGCACCACATGAATGCTCCCATGATTACATGGATTGGTACATCAAGAGGACCCATAGGTATATCCGTCCTGCAATCCCTGGGATGATTACTGAGAGACAGGTAATATTAATTGTTTTGGTTTATCTTGCGTTTCTAGTCTTTGTTTGTCTCTAATATTAACATAGAATGAATGTTTACTTGCGTATAGGTGATTGGCCGGGTGTACAATGACATGGACCGGTATCGGTTTGCCACTCCAGAGGATTTTTCTTCAATTCATGCCAATTTGCTACTATGTATGTCAAATCTCGCTCCCTTCCGACCACGAGAAGACGAATAGCCTTTTGTTTTGTGTTTTGGATAATTTTGTTGCTTGGAATGACATTTTCTGGAAAATGTCGTTCCTCCTGTTTAAGAATTTAAAAAACCATCTCCAGTTCAACATTACATTACAAATTCAGCGAATAAAACATAACTTCAACATTACATTTCAAAGGCGGCACATCGATGTGACACAAGATCGTGCAAAGAAAAAGCATCTCTTTCAGCGTTTCGCCACCAAGGAGTAAACACATGAGGTAATGGGCAGTTTTCTTCAAGACGCAACTACAAGAAAACAACAACGTTAGGAAGTTGCATATTAGATAGTAATTCATAAGTAGATCCAAAAACTTACCGGAACAAAATGTCTCTCACTCTGAATATAGAATAAGCAGAACGTCGGAAGTGTGTCACCATCTTCTAACCAAGTAGGACGTTGTAGAGGAAGGTAAGTGTAGTTAGCATTTTTTCCCACCGTTACGAACACTATGTTGAATGTGGATGCCACAAGGCATCCCATTTCCGGGGTAGCTAGCCAGTGATCTTCTGGAGCCCTTCCTATTCCTTCCCATGTAAGTTGATGTAAAGCGCTCTCCAAAGTTGCTTGTTGTGGAGGTCCAATCCAAGTTCCTTGAACTAGGTGCCAAATCTCTTTGACCTTAGCTATCATCAAATCTCTGACTTCCCTCCATAAGTGTTGGTTGTCATGCAATTCATGAGCTATTGCTCTAAATCCACAATTTCCATCTCCATTTACCTCAAACCAACCATTCACATGGGTGCGCATTGACGCGGGTATGTGAGACTTGTACTTGCCAATCACCTTAATCTTTGGTTTCTTGAATGTTTTAGAATTAGAAGCATTTCTTTGCTTCTTTGGGGGTGTTTCTTCCAAATCTCTAGCATCCATCTCAACATTAGTGTGCTCCCATGCAGACGGTCTTCTTTGCGTTGACCTAGGTTGTTTGTTAGGAGCTCCGACTGGACGACCTCCGGTGTGCTTCTAAATAGCCGACTCTTTTAAAGGAGTATTTACTTTCCCAATGTCTAAAACAGTTTGTGCACACTTTTCTTGATCATGGGGGCACAATTTCGGAAACGTTTCCTCATAGAAAGTCTGAAAAAGACGCCTTGCCACCTTACTCTTAACTTCCAGTATGCCGGGAACATCAACTTCTTCCAAACTCAAAGTACTCCAGAAAGGGTGCAACTCTGATACTCTTAGTGGTCTTTGCTCCTTCCAATGTCTTACAATCTGATGAACACACATCAACCCATCTCTAATCTTGATCCCGCAGCTACAAAACATATTAAAGTGCGCACCTAATCTCTCCCCCTTCGTGTATTCCTTAAGCAAAAATTCTATGCATTTGTAAGAGACTTTGAACTTCAAGACTTTAAACAAGTCGGCCCCTTCAACAACTGTGAAGCTCTTATTCAAACTCTCGGTGAAAGACACAGTAATCTCCTTAAGTTGGTTCTCCGCCATTGTTTTGTATTCTTTGAACATTGTGTCTAGCCTAGCATTTCCACTTGACAAGTATGACTTAAGACATGAATGTGTTCCTTCAACTCTAAAATGTTCGAAAAACAATAAAATGCAAATACAAATCAGAACCTGTGGATCCTTCTGTAATGTGCAACTCCTCGCGTTCTGCGAGGCCTGTACACCTCGCGTTCTGCGAGTTAATACATTACTCGCGTTCTGCGAGGTGTGCATTACAGAAGCTCTTTTTATCATATGTAGAAGGTAGACAGAAATTACAGAACATACCTGTTTGTCGTGTTATTCCCGAGAGTGAAGACATTATCCGTCCATGCTGAAACAAGTCTTTCTTTGTAACGGTTTAGCCAATTCATTCTCACGTACTTCAATACGGTTGGATAAGCTCGCCATTCGTCCTCAAGTTTCTTCAAAGTACTCTTGTAATCTTCTTCAGTGGTTTGTTCGAACACGTTATAATAATCATTTGAAATATGAACCCCCAATGCTTGTGTGCCCATAGCTATCTTCGCTCTCGCCTCTATGTTCTTCCTTACATGTCGCCTACATAAGAGAAACTTTGCATTTGGCCATAACTTGTCTGTTGCATTCATAAGAGCCATCTCACGGTCAGTGACGAAGCAAGTAGGCGATGCTCCTATTCTCAAATACATCGTCTGCAGCTGCTGCAACGCCCAGAAATAACTATCCTCGCTCTCAGCCTCTAACCATACCCCGCACACAACAAAATTCTTCCATGTAGAAGTCAAACCGACTATCTCCAGGAAGGGAACATTGTACCTTAAACCAAAATACAGTAAGATAAATACAACATAAAAACAGAATGATAAATACTTACCTGTTCGTGCTATAAGTCGAGTCCATCAAAAGGACATATGGAAACGCCTTTAAGAGTTTCATTGATTCGGGGCTAGCAAAGAACAAGTCGCCTATTATCGAAGGATTCGTTGCACTTGACCTATACTCCATGAAGTAGTTGCTCTCTTTGCATTGGTGAAAGAATTCTTGAACCACGGTTCTACCTTCCATTTCCTCTTCCCTTATATGTCTTACCAAATTGTACACTTGGTTCTTCTTTGTGCAACTTCCGGGATCCTTGTTTATCTCAGTGTAAATCTGATTTGGAGAACAATGTGAAAGTACCATCTCACGAACCTTTTTCTTTTGATCCGGGGTTGGCCTCCCGGCAAATGCATTCCCGACCAAACTATCTCCAATAGGATGGTTGTGCAAACCACAAACAACCACTAATCTCCAATTCTCTTCAACCCGGTTCTCCATGAGCTTCAACTGAAATTTACACCCCGTTTTCTTGCTCTTTGTGTTTGATCTAACACCGACACCTTTAGGCCTATGGCTTCCCCCTTTCTGACAAATGATTTGAATCTTACCACTTTGCCCCGGTTTAGATGGTACACTCCTTCCAATAGAGATCATAAACTTGTGTTGCTTTGCAACATTCAAAGCCCACAAATGACCAATCTCCTTAGAGGCAAACACTTGCTCCGTAGTGAAATATTCCGAATAATCCCTAGAAACAACCTCTTCCTCACATACGGGACTATCAAACTTTGGTGTAGTGCGTAAAGAAGGAAGAAAACACATCTCCTCTCCTACGTTTGTTGGTGGGTTAGCAAATTGTGAATCAAACGCATCATAGCTTGATGGCACCTCATATGTACATGGCAATTCATAAGTAGATGGCACGGGCAACTCATAAGTAGGTGGCACGGGCAACTCATAAGTAGATGGCACAGGCAATTCATATGTAGATGGCACATGTTGTTCATATAAAGATGGTTGATGATAATATCCAAAGTGGTCAATCCCTAAATCAAATGACGGTGGCGAACATGGCCTTGTATTCCGGGAGGGGTAATTGTAGTCATTCAACTGGATTGCATTCAATCCAGTGAACAAAGAAAAATTCACCTATACACAATGCTTCTGTTAATACTCTGTAATGTGCAACTTCTCGCGTTCTGCGAGGGGGGCACATCTCGCGTGACGCGAGGGGCTACCTCTCGCAGAACGCGAGAAGTTGCTATTTCCTGAAACTAGTCATTCAACGGGATAATTTAACATAACATGAGTTTCTACATTAAAAACCCTAAAAACCCTAAAAACATGAACACATCTAAGTTTTTGACATTATATGCAAAAGTCATCTCTTCAACACTTACTACTACTAGATTTAACATGAAATACAACATAATAAGTTCATTTTAGCTCTTAATGGTGCAAAACAAATTAAAATTCAAAAATTAAGTAAGAACATTACCTCATTTGAATGGTAACTTGATGAACCATCATCTTCATTCCCTCCTTTGTTGAATTTCTCTTCATCTTCCATTATTTTAGGTGTTTTTAGAGTGTTTTGAAGTTTTAAGGTTTTGAAAATGGGTTTTAATGGAGGGTGAAAGATGATAAAAAGAGGTGTTAGGGTAGGGTTAATAGGTGTTACGGATTACTTAAAATAAAGGGGTAGTTATTATAGTTAGGTGGGGACAAGACATGTAGTAATGGCGCACAACAACGTCCATCTGACATGCTAATCTCGCGTTCTGCGAGGGACGTGACACTCGCGTTCTGCGAGGACACGTACACTCGCGGAACGCGAGATTAGCATGCATGAAATTAACCTAATTTTTTGCTAATCTCGCGTAACGCGAGTGTACGTGTCCTCGCAGAACGCGAGTGACCCGGCGTTGTTTGAATAAAGCACCGGGCTGTATATAAGAACCGTGTATATGAAGTAATATTACAATAATATTAACTCACAAGGAATCTTCGTTAGGGGAGTGGGGGACCACATCTGCGTGAATGGGGAGAGAGGATAGAGGGATCGCACGTCAGCAGGAGAGGAAAACTCCACGTCAGCACGAAGGTGGGGTTTGATGAGGTGTAATACAACTAAGGTATTACCATCTATCTATATATAAAAATTCATGACTTTGATCAAGTAAAAACAATGTGTACCTAATAAATGTTAGTATTTTAATTTTTTACCTTAATTAATTATTCTCTTAAATGCTAATCTCATCACCAACTAAAAACACCTTCCTCTACCACAATCTCCAAACTCATTCTCATCTCTATCCCGTTCATCAATTCCTTTGTTTCATCCCGACGCCCCCTCCTTCCCGGATAAAAATTAATCTGGTTTAATTAGATATTGTTAATCTATATTTTGACAACACCTAAGATTGATTCATATGCATGGCCTCAGTAAAACATGTAACACGCCAAACAAAATTAGACTCAGTAAAACGTGAACCTTATATAAATACTTTATGTTGCATATATACATACATAACAACAACAAAATTATTAAAATGATAACACAACTTCAATTTAATAGATCCATTCGGTCAAGAGAAACGTCACCTCTGACAAGAAGAAGAGAAACACCACCGTTGATAAGAAAAGGAAGTCAATAAAAAAATTGACAAAAAATGGATGCTAAGGCGGAGAGTTGAATTTAATGCGGGATGACAGTAACGTTTTTTTTATATGAAGGAGAGATTGAAAGATAATATTGTGAGCATTTATTGTATTCTTTTTATATAATTACATACATTTATCCAAAATATTATAGTTAATATCGGTATTTGGCCCGTGCGAAGCACGGACTTTCGTATCTAGTATAACTTAATAACTTAAGGTAAAAACCAATAAAACAAATTTAACTTTGGAGCATTTATCAAAAAACTGGCTTAAACTACTGTGTAAACTCATGAAGCGAGTATTAGAATTAGAAATCTCATGCGACGCAAAATTTCAAATTGATAACAAAGTCGACAAAATGTATCTTCACTTGTTACATGCAACTAAGTTGATAATACATGGTGCTCAAAAAAAAGTTGATAATTCATTAGTCGATAAGGTTATTCTCTAACCCCATTCCTTTCCTACCTAAATGTGCATCTCTTTAGGGATATTTTGTTTGCAAAAGTGCAGTTTTAAGTTTTAGAGCTATTGTGTTTAGGATTCTTTATTGTGTTTTGGTATCTTAAGTTAGGATGGTGTAAGCTGAAAATTTAAATTTAATCATAAGTTTCGTTTAACATATTGAACTGAAACAAAAACTGAAGTTGAATAGGTAATTGAAACTAAATGAGTAGTTGGTTAAGTTAAGCTTTTTTTATTAGGAGAGGGTCACAGTAAGAATCTTTAATCTTGACCAACTATTGTGACTCTGGTTACTGTCTCATATTAGGTCATTAGACGGATTAGTGGAGCAATTTGACGTTGAATGCTACTAAGAATTTGTTGTAATGATCATCTAGTGCGTCTCTCTTTGTATTTTGGAATACAAATTCTCTATACCGAAGTAATGTAAGTTATGTAACCAATTGATGTATCTTTGGAATATAAATTGTAAATTGAAATTAAAAATCACATTTTTCCTCTCTTTTTTAAAAGGATACAAAAATTATATGCATAATTTGGATATAGAGAATTTGGATTGGATTGATTGGTGTACGAGGCAATTAGTTTTCTTATTCTTCATGGATAGAGCTTTACAACCTGTACCCCACTAAAAATAATTTAGCTTATACGGAGTATTATCAATAATATTGTTGAAATTATAGCTTATTGACAAAATAAGCTAGCTTATAAGATTTTAAAACAAAGGCAAGTTAATACTGAGTCGAACATGCCCTAAAAGTTTAAAGCCGTATAGAAAGAAGTAAGGTTGCACAACCGGTTCAGACCGGAGTTTCCCAGGTTGGTCCGGACCGGTGGACCAGAAATTTCTAAATTTATGGACCGGAGACCGGACCAGATTTTTCAATATATAAAAATTATATATATTTTTTTTTAATACTTTTAATTTTTTAAAATTTATCCGGGTTTCCGGTCCTAAACCGGACCGGAACACGAAAAATTCCGACCTTGTCCGGGTTTTTTTGGCTGTTACTTAAACCCCACACCTGTTTTTTTACACCTCGCATCCGTTTTGGGCGCATCCTTAATGTGCCCAAATGAACCGGGTGCATACATATTGCGCCCAAAGTAGAAACCGAATTTAAAAAAAAAACTTGGACACAACAGAAATGCGCCCGCTATGTTATAAATTTCCGAGTGTGAGGGTTTCTCTCCGTTTTTTTTTGTGCATCCCTAGAAAAAAAAAGTAATTTTATCCAAAAAAAAAAAAAGGTAAGAAGTATTTTTTTTCCCTATGATACATGTTTGACAATTGCAATTAGGAGTAACTCCAATTTGACTGTATCTCTTAAAAATAATTGTTCAGTATTTGTTTGGTCAATAATTTCAACGTTTTTGGAGTATTATTCAAGCATATGTGAACACACACAAAAAATCAAAAGGAATTATGAAAGAAACTTCAAGGAAATAATATTTTCTGAATTTTGGTGACAGCAAGCGGATCGGATATGATTTGGCAATTGAATAACAGTATGCAATCATGGCGTGCAAAATTAAATTCTTCAAAACATAAATTAAAAATAGAAAGTAAATGGTCGACAGTGATTAACAAAGTCGTCACAAGTCAAGCTGAAAAGTAAGCTTGTAATGGAGAATTTTGCTCAATAATCCTTGCTACTCTTTTCTTTCTTCTTCTCACCATCAAGAAACACAATTCGAACAAAAACCCATGTTTCAGTTTCTTGATTGCTTTGATCCAGTTTAAGTATATAATGGGAAACTGTATATTTTCATCATCATGTGATGATAAGAAATCACTTGCTACCATTCCCACTTTACAATCCTCAGGTAAAACCTCTAGGCTCTTTACATGCTATTCTCTTCATTCAACTTCCACTATGAATTGTTTCTGTTTCTATAGGGATTTCTATGCCTAGCAGTACAACTACAAACACAGGACTTTCAGAGAGTATCAGTAGTGGTGGAAATAATCGATTCTCGGTTGCTGCAAGCATTGATGAAAGGGATCCAAATGGTGAGATGTTGGAGACACCCAATTTGAGAATCTTTAGCTATGCTGAGCTCAAAACTGCTACCAAAGGTTTTAAGTCCGATACCGTGTTGGGAATAGGAGGTTTTGGTAGGGTCTATAGAGGTTGGATTGATGATAATAAGAATGTCGTCTCCACCAAGAACGCGTCTAAGACTATTGTCGCTGTCAAGAAACTTAGCTCTGACAGCGTACAAGGATTCGAGCAATGGCAGGTTTGGGATTCAAACCTTTTAAATGCTTGTATTTAGAGGTTAAGTGATTTATTTCTTACTAAATGAAATGTAGTCAGAGGTGAACTTCTTAGGAAGCCTTTCGCATCTTAACTTGGTAAGGTTGATTGGATATTGTTGGGAGGATAAAGAACTTCTTCTTGTTTACGAGTATATGTCGAAGGGGAGCTTGGAAAATCACCTCTTTGGAAGTAAGTTTTTGATCAATCACTAATAGCAACTCCAATGGCTTGTACTTATGTTTCGTTCGGCTTTTCAGGGTCTGTTGATCCGCTTTATTGGAGCAGGCGGATTAGTATAGCGTTAGGAGCAGCTCGAGGCTTGGCTTTTCTTCATACATTGCATAAACAAGTCATATACAGAGACTTCAAGGCCTCAAATATCCTCCTTGATGAAGTAAAAGCTTAAAAAAACACTTCCTAAAGTCCTTGTGAATGGATCTTATTATCTTACTTGTTCACATCTTATGTTTTTTGCAGAGCTATAATGCCAAGTTGTCGGATTTCGGGTTAGCCAAGTTTGGACCATCACCAGAGCAATCACATCTTACAACCCGAATTATGGGAACATATGGCTACGCTGCCCCTGAATATGTCGCCACAGGTGATTCCTACTTATTCATATGCCCCTAATAGACATTAACTTATATGAGTATAACATTTCATGGATTTGACTTGGTACTTAAAATTGCTGAATTGGACAGGGCACTTATATGTAAAGAGCGATGTATACGGGTTCGGAGTGGTGCTTCTCGAGCTGCTGACGGGTCTGAGATCGGTAGATAATAACCGGCCTGAGGGGCAGAAAAGCCTGGTTCAATGGCTAAGTCCAAAGCTAGTAAACAAGAAGAAACTAAAATCCATAATGGACCCAAAATTGGAAGGGAATTATCCACAAAAGGGAGCACAACAGGCAGCTCAACTTACCATAAAATGTTTGAGGTCAGACCATAAATCAAGACCATCAATGGAGGAAGTGGTTGAGGTATTGCAGCAGATAGAGTCCATTGTTTGGAAGCCGAATGAGGTCAGGACGAGGTCATCAGCTCGCGCCTCTGCTAGACCAGCTCTGTGATTGTTTGCTTGTGTTGCACTGCTATAGGTATTCTGTTGTATAACATTGATTCTTAGATTTACTTTTGCCTCAAGTATCACTGCTTCTGGGTTATTATTTGTTATTCTAGTGTGTTCAATTCTTTCGGTTATACTGCTTGTGAGTAACTTGGGCATTAGTCACTTCATTATTGGTAAGACTTGCCACAGAAATGTCTGTACTTTGGTCATTGATTTTGTATGTGTTGTTGATATGAAACAGTGCTACAATGGACTGTTAAAGTCAAAATGGTTCTATAGTCTCAAGAAACGAGTCTTGTCATAACTAGTGTAAGTAGTTGTCAAGAATGATATTCATAAATGATGAAATTTGTGTCGATATTGGAAAAATATTTTCTTTAAAAGAAGCTGAAATTTATCATAACTAGTGTAATCTAAGTAGTTGTACATTTGTATATACAGATTACAGAAAGTAAGTATCTATTTCAATTTCAACCATGTGTAAGTGTGTTGATTATCATTTGCCTGTTTATGCAAACATTTCTTCCTTGAACTTTGGGCTTCGTGGCCCATTACACAAAGCTCATACCTGTCAGTATTTAGTGCTAAAGATAATTCAACCTTTTCATGATAGGTAGTAGTCACTAGTCAGGACAAATAGAAGATTGGCGTTAAATAGAAAGTCTTACTATTTACGTCCACCCTTTTTCTATTTAACGCCCAGTGCCGTGCGTCACGCATGGTTTAAATCCACACGTCACGCACCGAATAAAACCATGCGTGACGCATGAACACAAACCATGTGTCACGCATGAATTTGTTTACCTATAAAAGCCCAAAAATGAAACCCTACCACATTATCATCTTCCTCAACATTGTTCCACGGCGGCTACGCTCTCAAACGCACCGATTTACCCAAAAACCATCATTCTCGTCATCTTTTTTGCATATAAGGTATGTAAACATTAAGATTTCATTGTTATGGTATGATATTGATGTATATATGAGGTTTTCATGTTGTTTTGATGATATTTACTTCAAAATCCAATGTGTATGTTAATTAGTTGATTAGAAATGATTAAACTTGTAATATATGAATGGATTGTGTACTTTGTTGATAATTTATTGACCAATTTGATATTTTCATGTGTATATAGTTTATTAGGGTTTTGATATTGAATTAGGGTTTTGTGAATTAGGGTTATGAAATTAGGTTGTTGAAATTTGGTATGGTTTTAATGAAATTATTGAAAAACTGTTAGAATTTTGGAAAAACTGTTGAGATTAGGGTTTGAAACATGGAAAAACTGTTGACGAACAATATCTAGAATTGCACATTCCAGAAATTGTGTTCTGCAGTTTCAGATTGGATTTGATGATATACTGATTGAGTTTTTGATGATATGCTGATTAAATTCAGTAAACTGATTAATTTTGTGGAATTGCACATTTTATGATGCAGATATGGATGATGGTCGTCGACCTGGACGCGATACTCGTCAAAGAAACAGAGAACTGAAGAAAAAAGATCCCATAGTTCCAAAACCAAGGAAGAAGAAGAATAGACAAGAATCGCCTCCTCGTCGTTTAGAGTTTTCTGGTGAGATGCAACAACAGCAACAACAACAACAACAACAACAGATACAAGAGCAACAACAACAACATCAACAACAACAACAACATCAGCAGCTAGCTTTGTCTGCTGCAAGTTTCGATCCCCAGGGTTCCCCTCATTACTTTCCTGGCACCCC
This sequence comes from Oxyria digyna, assembly GCA_029168935.1. Taxonomy (NCBI): domain Eukaryota; kingdom Viridiplantae; phylum Streptophyta; class Magnoliopsida; order Caryophyllales; family Polygonaceae; genus Oxyria; species Oxyria digyna. Next base: position 24,920,723 of record JAPVLV010000010.1, read on the forward strand.
CATTCTGATCCCACATCAAACACTGTTTCCACAACAAACACAGTTTCCAGGCTATCCGGGCTATCCACAACAAGAGCAATCATTTGTGGAGATGATGAGACAAGCTACTGGTTCTCATAACTTTCAGAACCCTCAGACGGGTGATGACCAGTCCGCACTGGTTGCTTGTAGCAGTGCAGGGCCATCAGCTAGGGGTGCAAATGCTGATTCTGATTCTGATTATGAGCAGGAGCATGAGCATGAGGAACATGGTGAGGAAGAGGACCGAACATATGAGAATGTTCATGAAGAACATGAAGAAGCGGAAGAGCAAGAGGAGCGAGAGGAACAACCCAGAAGACGACGACGACGACAACCTCCGGTCAAAAACATATACGTCCCTCAGTTAGAGGGGGGTACTCCTGGAGGTCCACAAATTCCGGAGCTGCTCATAAGCTTTGAAGCTCATACAACCTTTTTTGTGCAAAAAGGAAAGGTATGTAATTAGAATTTGGTTTATAGATTCAATACTTATCATAACTAATTTAATGTTAGGAAAATGGTTGAAAAAAATGAAAAAATTACATTCAGTTCATTATTTGATTATATGAAAGATGAAGTATGTTTATTTTTATTTATGAATTGTAAATGTGTTGTGATATTAAATTTGTTAATGTATGAATTGATTTGATTAAATTGATGGATTTTTTGTTGAACTATTTGTAGTTTTGTTGAAAATTTGGTTAAGGTGTGCTGCACAGAATGCAGAAACTGGTTTCTTTGCATTCTGTTTAATGCAAATCCACGCGTGACGCATGGTTCATGTCCATGCGTCACGCGTGGATTTTCATTTCAAAGAATGTCAAAGTTTCTGGAAAAAAATTATGCGTTATTGAAATGATTTGTGTTACGTAATCAATTTACAGGATAGAGGCGTACTCCCTTACCAGACCAAACAATCACAGCTGAAAGATTGGGAACTTAATTTTGACTTGCCATGGGGTAATCACGCAGTTGCAACGGAGCTGACTCATCTCAGGCTGTTGATGTACGATGTGATTGATTATCCGCTCATCTGCGCCTTTATAGAAAGGTGGCATCCTGAAACAAACAGCTTCCACATGCCATTTGCTGAGATGACAGTGACGTTGCTCGACATCAAGAAACTGATGTTGCTTCCTATTCACGGGAAAGCTATGGTGACCGACCCCACCGCTTCAGTCGGGAGAACTACGAACAAGAACTATTTTGGTGAAAAGGGACGGCAAAATTTTCATCTTCAAAATGAACAGCTCGATAGTTATTGTATTAGAGCGAAAGAGTTTAAGGTGCACATTGAGGGCCTAAATGATCCCGTAGTTCATGGAATGGGCTATATATTCCACTTGTTGGCTTCCACAGTCTTCACTGACAAGTCACAACATAAGCTCCCGGTGAGATTTGGTGCATTTCTAGGGAGTGTTGAAGAGGCAAGAAGTATGTCTTGGGGATCTGCGGCGCTAGCATATTTTTATCGCCAAATGGGCATCGCTACACGCCAAAATTGTGGTTTGATCTCATTTTGTTTCACTCTCCTTCAAGTAAGTTTTTAATTATTTAGGAACTACATTTTTTAGCAATCATAACTTATTTCTATGGTTTTAATGCTAACTATATTTTTTAAATGGTAGGGTTGGATATACACATACTTCCCATCCTTAGCAGCTGGTGTTCGGCTTAATCCTGATTGGTCAGTTGATCATCCTTATGCGTTTCGGTTTCTACCAGAGGAAGCGTTGCCAAACTACGACCCTAAAGCACGAAACTACAGAGCTGAACTAGATGCAATGAGGGCGGATCAGGTATTTGTGTTGCATTTTGTTTATATTTTTAAGCCTCAGTTTTGGTACCTCAGTTTTTTTGCAATTCCATGCGTCACGCATGGATCTGTTTCATGCGTCACGCATGGATTAATTCTATGCGTGACGCATGGCTTGATTCTATGCGTGGCGCATGGAATTGCAAAAAAAAACTGCGTACTATTTTTTACCTCAGTTTTGGTACCTTAAGGTGTAAAATTACTGTTTGAGTAATGCAAGACGTTGATATCGTTTTTAGGTTAATTGGAACCCGTATGGTGAAATCGACTTCAATGATCCTGCCTATGCTCCTGCTCTTTTTTTCGGGGTGCTGAGCTGCATGGACATAACCGAGCCCCACCATCCCGATAGGTCGCCTAGGCAGTTTGGTAGGGTGCAGATGATTCCCAGGCCTCCAATTTCACCCCTTAAAGCCCATAGGCTCATCATCCCTAGGTCATATGTGGTGAATTATGATAGAATGGCGTGGAGTTGGGAGGGGATGGATATCCACAGGGCGACCCTTGAGCAGATGGGACCACCTGCGGAGACAGGTTTTGAAGAAGCTCTGGAGTATCTTGTGTGGTACATCCCCCGCACTCATCGATTTCTGATACCCGGCAGACACGCTAGCTTGGAAGCACAGCAGGTAATACATTTTTCTCATGTAACTTGAGATCTTGATTTTTCTTTAAGTTTGATTTAAGGTAAACATTATGCAAATAGCTGATTTCAATATTTTATTTTATTTGTAGGTTTTTGACAGGGTCTACGATCACTTGTCACCATATGCAACCTTGCCTGATCCCTATGATGTTTCTGCAATGCATGGATCCATAACCGAGGTCCTTCAAGATATTGAGCCGTGGACAACTATGTATCAACAACATCGGTGGTGATCTCGTTGGATTGGGTTCGATTGTTTTTTATGAACTGTTTGTTTTCGGATTTTCAGGATTGTCCGTTTTTCGTAAGGATTGTTTGTTATGATGTTGTTGAACTTTTAAATTCTGGTTAGCGTTGTTGAATTTGTTGGATTATTTGTTTAGGGTGTAATAGACATAAATCCGCATTCTGTTGGTCAAATGCAAAACCATGCGTCATGCACGGATTCATTCCATGCGTCACGCACGGTTCTCTTCAATGCGTGATGCATGGAAGTGTAAACCTAGTTTAAAATCGCCTATAAATTCACCCCCTCAGCATACCATTTCAACTCATTAATCTCTCCTTTTCACTCCCTCAGCCTGTAAGTTGATTTTTGAAGTTCTTCTTTGAAGCTCCATATTCCACATCTTATTCCTTACTTTCTCACTTGTTTTCTTACATTGTATTACAGATTGGAAACCAACATGGCATCATCCTCATCATCATCTTCAATACCACGAGAAGGCAGCACCATTCAGTGTCCAAATAAGAGGTGTAGGAAGTCTATCACGGTTTTCAGCGCTAATGACGAGATGAGACCAGACCAGTATGGCCGAAGGTTTTTTACATGCCAATGTAACTTCAGGTGGGTGTTTCTTGATCCTGAGTATGACCGTCATCATCTCCGTGTTATGACGAAATTGTTGGAGGAAAACCGGACACAAGCCATGAAACTGAAAATCTTTAACGAAGAGAAAGATTTGGAAACGGCTAAATGGTGGGTGAAGGAGCTCTATGAGGATTTTGAAGAGAAACCAACTGATTCTGACGATGCGTAGTGGTCTTAGTATTTCGTTCCTTTTAAGATGTAATGTGAAGTGTCTTGGTGTTTTGTCTTTGTTATGTTCGTTTTAATTTACGTTTCAAGAATGAGTCTTTTTTATGCTGTAATGAATCTGTTTTATTTTGTAATGTATCGGTTTTTTGTTGTAACGTATCTGTTTTATGTTGTAATATATCTGTTTTATGTTGTAATTCCGATGTCTCCTTTTGATAAGACAACTCATATGTCTCCTATTGATAAGACTACTCATATGTCTCCTTTTGACAAGACAACTCATATGTCTCCTTTTGACAAGAAAACTCATATGTCTCCTTTTGACAAGACAACTCATATGTCTCCTTTTGACAGGACAATTCGGAAGTGTTGCTTTTGACAAGTAATTAAAGCTGAAATGGAATTTCTGCATTCTGTAAGAAAAATGCAATTCCACGCGTGACGCATGGAATTGCATTTTTCTTACAAAATGCAGAAATTCCAATGGTTGAAATGTGCATCAAATGATACAACCTTACAACATTAGAAGGTCATTTGAAACTCGAAATAAAATACACATTACAACATTGTCAGGACTGACAATAACTCTTGAACTAGTATTCGTCATCATCATCGTCTGGAATTGTGATGCTTTGTTTGGACGATTGATGTCCTCCTCTTTTCAGGGGTGTGTAAGCCCCACATCTTTGCCACACTTCGTCATACAAGTCCGCAGCAGATTCTTCACAATTACGCTCCCAAAGATTATAAACAGGTGGTAGTGGACATCCATCCTTCAGGCGAATCTGAGATAGATTTTATGGAATTGCATAATTAAATTTACATGTAATGCACTAGGTAAATAGCAATTGAAAAAAACATACCGGGATGAAATGTTCCTTCTGTGTAAGTAGTAATAGGCAAACAACTTGCATCTTGGCTCCAGGTTGACCATACCAAGTCGGAAGTCTAAGAGGTAGGAATGTCTGTTTAATTTGCTCGCCTAGACACACAAAGACACAATTACATGCCGAAGCCACCAAACATGCCATTTCTGGTACGGTAAGCCACTTATCCCTTGGAGCTGGGTAGTAATCGCTTGCCCATGTAAGTTGATGTATAGCGGACTCCAATGTTGGATTTACTTCTCCACCAATCCACGTGCCTTTAAGTAAATGCCAAATCTCTTTAGCCTTTCTTATCATCTCTTCTCGTATGAACTTCCAATGCTCTTGGGTCCCACCTGTTACATGACTCTCAAAAACAGATTGAGTGATGGAATATTTTGGATAAAGTGTACATTAGAGTGAAGATAATATCGGTCACCTGTTTCCATAGAAATAGATCTAAACCCGCAGTTTCCATTGGCTCTGATGTCAAACCAACCCTCCACATATGGTCGCATGCACATTAGTATCTTTCTAATGTACTTAGAAGGCGCATACATTTTTTGTGGAGCGGGAGGTGCACCAAAGGGTTTAGGAACCCTTTGCTTCTTGGGAGGTGTTTCTTCCAAAGCTCTAGACCTCATCTCTTGGTCGGTGTATTCCCATGCAGACTTATTTCTTTGTGTAGATCTAGGCACTTTGTTAGGGGCTCCTTGGGGACGACCACCGGTGTGTTTCGAAATAGGCGGCTCTTTGAGAGGTGTATCCACTTTAGCTATCTTTCTGACAGATTCAATACACTTCTCTTGATCATGTGGTGACAAGGTGTTCCATGTTTCTTCATAAAATTCATCAAATAAACGTCTTGCCACGTTTTTCTTAGTTTCAAGATGACACTGTGTATCCACTTCTTCCAAAGACAACGTACTCCAAAAAGGATGCAAAGACACGGGCTGAATTGGCATTTGTTTCTTCACACAAGTCGCAAGGTCATGGACACACAGCATCCCGTCTCTGACCTTGGCTGCACAATCGCACTATTGTGGATTGTACATGCCTTGTACACCTTTGTCGTATTCTTTAATTAAGAGCTCCATTGCCTTGTACGAAACTTTGCACTTCAAATGTACAAACAAAGATGTTTGGTGAACAAGTCTATACGTCTTTGTTAGGCTCTCGTTAAATGAACCCAATATCTCTTTCAGCTGGTTTCGTGCCATGTCACTGTATTCCTCAAACACTGTGTCGAGCCTACCTTGTCCACCACTCAAATATGACTTCAAGCAGGAATGTGCTCCTTCCACTCTGTAAACTTCACATCCATGCGTGACGCATGGATGTGCAGTTTACAGAAACTGGTTAAATGCACAGAAAACTGAATATAGTTGTGTAACTGCAATTATAGATAAATTACCTGTTTGTCGTGTTGCTTCCAAGAGTAAACACGTCATCCGTCCATGCCGACACACATCTTTCTTTGAAAGGACCAAGCCAACTGTCTCTAACATATTGCAGTACGAGAATATGCGCGTTCCAAGCTCTCTCTATAGTATCCAACTTTTTTTCATATCCTTCTACGGTGGTTTCCGCGAACAAGTTGTAGTAGTCGTTGGATAAGTTTTTTCCCTTTAGTTTCGATCTCATTTCGAGCGAAGCTTTGGCCTCTATGTTTTTCCTTATATGTCGTCTACATAGAAGAAACTTTGCATTTGGAAAAAGAAGATCCGTTGCACTCATTAAAGCTTGTTCACGGTCGGTGACAATGCAAGTCGGCGTTGCTCCAATTCTTCTATACATCTCTTGAAGTTGTTGCATTGCCCACAAATAATGCTCTTTAGTCTCGCCCTCAAGAAATGCCCCACAAACTACAAAGTTCCTCCATGTAGACGTGATTCCAACAATCTCGAAAAATGGCATTTTGTACCTGTAAAGAGATAATTTGAAATAATATTATTGCAATGTTATGGAAAATCATATGTAATGGTCAATAATCACACAAAACTTACTTGATTGTGGCATATGTGGAGTCCATTATAAGTACATAGGGAAATGATTTCAAGAGCTTCATTGATTCTGGGGACGCAAAGAACATATCACCAATCATAGACGCATCATCTTTTCTTGTCCTATACTCTATGAAATAGTCGCTCTGTTTGCATTTGCAGAAAAACTCTTGGATAACAGTTCTTCCTTCCCTGTTTTCGATCCTCGTCTTGGCCATCAAATTGTAAACTTGTTTTTTTTTTGTAAGGTTCTTGGGAGACTTGTTGAGCATAGTGTAAATCTCATTTGGTTTACAATGAGCCCTAGTCATTTCAACTACTGTACACACTTCATCAGGCGTCAATCTGCCTGCAAACGCATTCCCAAACAAGCTACAACCAATAGGATGGTTGTGGGTACCTAACATTACAGTAAGTTTCCAAGCCCCTCTATGCTCCTCTCGAAGCTTTAATTCGAACCAACATCTACATTTTTTCGTCTTGATGTTTTTCCTCACTCCCTTAGCTTTTGAGTAATTCACTCGTCCTCTATCACAGATAAGCTGAAGTTTTCCAGATTTTGTTTCGGTAGGTGCTCTACTCCTTCCATTGACTATGCAAAAGTTGTTGGCTTGTGCAATGTTAACGGCCCAACTCACTTACTGTTGTCTAGAGGCGAATACCAAGTCATTTGCAAACAACTCTGAGTAATCAACAGAGACATATTGTTATTCTTGAACTTCAATATCAAATTGTGGTGCAGTACGCAAAGGACGAAACACATTTAAGCTACTTGTGTCTGAAAGTGGCCTCATCAAATGCGAAGGCCATTGCGACAAACCGTAACCGGTTCCAAAAGATCCAGTGTTGATATCAACAAACTGTGATTGCGGTTGCTCCCATGTTGTAAAATCAATGCCCAAATCAAACGAAGGTATGTAGTCGAGGTATGACGGAGGTGGGCAGTCATTAAGAGTAATCTTGTCTAATCCAGTAAACACAGAAAAGTTCATCTATGCACAAACACACAGATAACAAACCAGTTAAGCTTCTGTATGGCAAATCCACACGTCACGTGTGGATCCATTCCATGCGTGACGCACGGTATTGAACCATGCGTGACGTGTGGAATTGACATAAGTCATACATTTCAAACCCCTTAACCAAAAAGTCATACATTATAATACATTTCAAACATCATAATCAACATGTTTAGTCATACAACTAATACCTTGAACATGTAAAATCCATTAAACCTAACTAATACAAACCCCTAAAACAAGTCAAAACCTTAAAAAGTAATATTATAATACATTTTAAATATCATAAATCAACATAAATTCACAAATCAACATGTTTATTCATACAACTAATACCTTCAACATGTAAAATCCATTAAACCTAACTAATACAAACCGTAAAACAAGTCAACACCTTAAAAAATATCATTATGAACAACAAATGTTACCTTATTAAGGTTGTAACTTGAAAATGGAGCTTCTCCACCTCTTTCATTGGTGCATTCCTCTTCATTCTCCATATAGAAGGAAAGGAAGATAGTTAAAAATGGTGTTTTGCTCTAAAAAATGTTCAACAATGGTGTTCAAAGGTTTTTGACATTTGAAATATGGAAAGAAAGGAAGATAATAGGGATTAATGTAGGTGTTACGGAAATACTAAAAATATTAATGGAGTTATTACAGTAGGTGAGACAAGACGTACGTGCTGGCATGAGTTCTGAAAATAAAATCTATGCGTCACACATGGTTAATGTCTACGCGTGACACATGGATATAATCCACGCGTGACGCATGGATATAATCCACGCGTGACGCACGGTTCTCTTTCATTCGTGACGCACAAAATGACACATGATCCCTTTGATTCTTAGTAACACTGATGTGTGCATGATTTCCAATCAAAATAAAATTACATATTGTCAAAGGTTGGACATTTAGGCTACGTAAGAAGTCCAAACAAAGGATATGCTACTTTACAAGTTAATAGGTGTTATTGGGAGTTACCCACATGGTTAAATATACCTAATAGGTATTGAAAACAAGTTTCATTACATTCGGACATCGTTTGAGTGTCGTTTCGCCAAAAACCGCCTTAAGTCCATTTAAGGCGTTTTTAGTGGTTTTAGCGTTTACGTGCCTCATTTCGTGTGAGCGAGACCTTGTTTCTATTGAATATCCCTAATAAGAGTAAGTTGTGTAGTATTTTCAACAATAATCACCGTCGATGTTGTAGAATATACATATTGCGACAAGTTAGAGAGTTACGACTAGTATGTTTTTTACAAAGGAGGCGGTACTTTAAAAGTTAGAAGTTGTGATTGGGAGTTACCCACATGGTTTAATATCCATAATAGCCACTGAAAACAAGTTTCATTACATTCGGACATCGTTCGTGTGTCGTTTCGCCAAAAACCGCCTTAAGTCCATTTAAGCTGTTTTTAGTGGTTTTAGCGTTTTGGCATAGTTTCGAATCCCGTTTTGTATGTGTGAGACATTATTGGGACTTTATATGCCTTATAACACATTTGTGTATAAATTTTTCAAACATACGTGAACATCAATGTTGCGACCATATATATTGCAACAAGTTAAGCTTGTGGTGAGTAGTTTGATGTTTTACAAAGAGCGTGTTACTCTAAAAGCAAAAGGTTTTGATGTAAAGTTACGGACATGGTTAAATATCTCTAATAGGCATTGTAAACAAGTTTCATTCCATTCCGATGATGTTTCGACGACGTTATGGCGAATTGTGGTTTTAAAGCCTTTAAAAACAACAGGGAACATGCATTATTTTGTGTGACATAAGTACAAATACATTGAATACATTGACATGGACCACATAAGCAACAAAAAAATACATTGACATCCATGCGTCACGTATGGTGTAAAACCATGCGTGGTGTGTGGATGCATTCCACCCGTGACGCATGGTTTTATGTTGCAAAATCTTATTGTTAAATTTAGAATGCTTATATTGTTGTTATGTTGACGAATGTTCAACCTTATTATATTTCAAATTGTATATGGTGCGCCATACATATTGCGACCTCGTTCAGTTTTCAAACTATGTTTCACTTACAAAGGTATAAATTTGATTTTCAAGTCACACACATGATCAAATAGACATTATAAGGATTGAAACAAAGTTTCATTCCATTTCGATAAAGTTTCGATGACGTTTTTGTCGAATTGGGCTTTATCGCCTTAAAAAAGACACTAAAAATGTGTTTCTTTGCACACTTAACTAGAAATACATTGAATACATTGAATAACCCTAGAGTCATATATGCAAATCCATGCATGACGTACGGATACAATCTGTGCGTCATGCATGGATGATATCCATGCGTCAAGTGACGCATGGATACAAGCCGTGCGTGACGCATGGATATAATCCGTGCGTTTTCTGGAATGTGCAATCCGTGCGTCACGCACGGATGACCTGGGCGGCAAATAGCAAAAAGGGTGGGCGTTAAATAGAAAGTATGTATAACTAGGCAAGTAGCTAATATGTTAATTCATTAAGAGCTCAAGGCAGTGCTGTTGGTCAAGTGTCAGGCGCCAAAACAACTTCTGGTACTCGGCATAAGTAAAGTCTCGATACACCGAACGAGAGCCATTAAGCGCGAGTGTTTGTGGGGCGCTGATGAGTGCTTCATCCGCTGGGCAAAGGAACGACGCCACTGACATCCGAGGCTTGTCCCCATTCACTATCGCTCTGTGCCACCCACTCTTGTAAACTCAATTGCTCAATGCCTAAAAATAGATTATGTTAAAGTCATTTGAGTCAGTTTTTGACAGGTCTATGAATAACTAATTTTAAAAACTTACTTGAAGTTGGTCACCGATGTTAATGACAAAGGCATTTGGGTGAGGGTCGACATTGATCCAATGTCCATCCTTGAGAATCTGTAAGCCATTCACTGTTGAGTCTTGTAGAAGGATGGTGAGGGAGTTTGGGTCCGTATGAGCCTGGAGTCCGAACGTCATCTCCGGCTCAGGACACTATGGGTAGAAGTTGATGGCCATGCGTTGCCCATGTTCACCCATCACCTTTGTTATGTAGTCCCTCTCTAACCCTAAGCTCTCTGATATCAACTCTTCGATTCGAAACCCTAGGCTTCGAATCTCTAAACAGCAGTGGCTCACTATCTCCCTGCATCTTATAAAACCATGTTATGCATTCTGCCTATTATGAATTGATTGACAAACATATGAAACAATCTCTTAATAACAATAAGATACACTAGTAAGTAGACCTGTCAAAAGCTGACCCAATCCGTTTGATCGACCCGACCCGAAAAAACTCAACTCAACCCGACCCGAAAACTCATGAAACCTGTTGGGTTCAAACCCGAGCCGACCCGAGATCCGTTGGGTCAAACCCGGATCAACCCAAACTTCTCGAAACTCGTCGAGGGACCCACTTTTCACATATTTTATTCCATTTAAATTAAAAAATAACAATGTATTTTATTAATAATACTAGATACGGAAACCCGCGATTCGAAACCCTAGGCTTCGAACCTCTAAACAGCAGTGGCTCACTATCTCCCTGCATCTTATAAAACCATGTTATGCATTTTGCCTATTATGAATTGATTGACAAACATATGAAACAATCTCTTAATAACAATAAGATACACTAGTAAGTAGACCTGTCAAAAGCTGACCCAATCCGTTGGATCGACGCGACCCGAAAAAACTCAACCCAACCCGACCCGAAAACTCATGAAACCTGTTGGGTTCAAACCCGAGCCGACCCGAGATCCGTTGGGTCAAACCCGGATCAACCCAAACTTCTCGAAACTCGTCGAGGGACCCACTTTTCACATATTTTATTCCATTTAAATTAAAAAATAACAATGTATTTTATTAATAATACTAGATACGGAAACCCGCGCTTTGCGCGGGTCTAATTCGGTTTTATTTGACTGTTTTTTATGCTATGTGTATATCTCATCTTTGACGTGTTTCTTAGGTTTATAACGGGGCCTAATTTAAACTGTTTTGTTTGCTTGTTTGACGTTTGATAACAATGTTACGACCGTTTACATGATAAAGCATATGATTGACTGCTTGTGTTTGGCCATACCGCTGAATCGTGTACATTTGACCGTCCATAATATTAGGGATTTGTTAATGCTTCTCATTAGGGACCCTTTTTTATTCCCTAAAATAAAAGTCTATTCTCCAAACTTGTAATGAAATAATTATTTTGACAATCTTACCTTAATTTTGTTTTGTTTTTAGCGATGCCCTAATAAATATATGATATTTGAGTGTGTTTGTTTGCGTTGGTTTGTCACCTACTTTGCTGATGATTGTTTATGAAATATATATATATTTAATTTCTTATGCCTATCATTTTCTTAAATATATGTGTATGTTTTGTTATCAAGTATTTATCATTTGACCCGCGTATAACACATCTATCTATATCTATCTATATTTATCTAAGTGGATAGATCCTTCTAACAGATACACAGAATTGAAGAGGTATTTTTACGAACAATTAGTGACCATAATACAATCCGTTCACAAATCTGTTGCTCGTGAGATTTGATTTCTATGAGGATCAGACGCTTGACAACGCTTAATATCAACGGAGAGCCTGCAAAGAACTGGAAACAAACGACATCTTTGGATTGCAAGCGAATTGAACTGCAAAAATAATAAGAGACGATGAAAATTTATGGTTAATTTGGCTGTTCAATTGAGAGATCTAATGCTGAAATCATGTCGACCAAGAAGATTTGAAAATGAGAAGACTCGTGTTAGCTAAGTACAAAGACATTCATCAAAACACACATACATATATACAAATAGATTCTTGAATCCTAACAATATGCAAAACACATTGCCTGGATCTAAAATAATTACAGGAATAGATTTAAACACAAATCCAAAATGATCCAAATAACCCTGCCGCATGTACTATCCTGCAAGAATAGATCAAACACACATAAATTTAAACACGTTGATAGGCTGAGAGTTGAGATGGTCATTTGTTGATTAACCCTACAACATTAACTGTTTAAATTGTTCCAAATAATGCAGCCCCACTCAAAACCCAAATTACAATCTCTTCTACATATACGTTCTAGACAATCAGATTAACTTCCTAATCTGAAATTAAGCAAGAAGCTGAACATTAAACAACACTGAGCTTCAATTCAATGAATCAATATATGAGAACCCGTTGCTCCTTCGTGACTTGTTCTCTGAGGTTGTTGTGCTGCCTTTTAATTGCCTCCATAACATCTCTCTTGCCTTCCTACAACCTGATTTCTTCTCTTACTGAAATCTTTTTCCCCTCAAAACCAAGCACATGAAGCATCAGTTAGCATAAACAATTAGGTAAAGTTGCGACTGAATAGAATCTACAAAAGTTCCACTGCCTCTTAGGCCTCTAATATGAAAACCCACAACCAGAAGAAGACAGGCAAAGGATGAAGATCCTGTGAACCATCTTGAAAACTCAGACGGCTTGTACAAAAATAAAAGAAACTGATGCGGGGATAAGCCGCAATTGCCGACCTAGACATCAAACTCGAATAGGAACTCGAACAGAGAAGATAGGCGGAATTAGAATGAGATGAAAGAAGGATAAGTCGAATGATAGGCCAATTGGAACCAAATCAAACAACGATAAAACCCTTGAACTTAAGAACAAGAACCTTATCGAATGATGAAGAAACCCCAACGGATGATTACAACCAAAAACAATGACTTTGGTGGGTCAAGGCACCTGGAGGTTGCTCTATGAAGCCTCGATAGCACCAACCTTATGGAAGAGATTGACACACACAAGCACAACTAGGGCCAGCTCAACGACAATGCACACGGGGCACTCTTCTCACAAAAGCTCTCTTTTGGGAGGAAAAAACGATAAACGCTGTATTCAATATCAAAGTCTGGGGGGCCGTAAAACAACAACTAAGGCAGCCTTATATAGGGTTCATAAGGATGCCAACTAAAGAAATAAACAATAAAAAGTATATCCTAATAATAATCCGGAAAAACAATTAAACATCCGAAAATAATGTTTCAACGAGTTTCCTGGCCGCGGGCGCGGTTATGGAGCCGCGGGCACGGTTGGCGAATGAGCCGCGGGCGCGGTTTCCAGCCGCGGGCGCGGTTTCCAGCCGCGGGCGCGGTTCTTCTCTGCAGTCCTCTGCTCGTTCTCGAACCTCGATCATTAGAACAGTCTTCAATGATGGTTCTTCGTCTGTATTCAACTCCTTGGACCTGAAGAACGCTACTAACTTGTCTAGCTCTTGTTGGACTTCTTTAGCTCTCGAGCGAGTCAATGCACCTTCAAACTCGGGGACCGGAGGTGTCGGTTGCTGTCCAGATGATCCTTCATCATCCTCCCCTTCTTGAATAGGATTCGACCTCGAATCATCCAGCTCCTCTTCTTCTTCACCCTCAAATAAAGTCAAGTCTTGCACATTGAAGGTAGCACTCACTTGATAGTCACCGGGAAGCTCCAAGACATAAGCATTATCTCCAATCTTCTTGAGCACCTTGAATGGTTCAGCGCCTCTCGGGGATAGCTTTGAGTGGCGTTTGCTGGGGAAACGCTCTCTCCTAAAGTGGACCCACACGAGGTCTCCCTCCTTGAAGATGACCTTCTTCCTCTTCCTATTTGCCTTGCTAGCATTTGTAGCAGCTACTTCTAGCAATTTAGCTCTTGTCCTCTCATGAATCTCCTTGATGTGATCAACCTGTTTTCCTGCATTGAAATCCACTCGCTCCTTCGTAGGTAACGGCATAAGATCAAAAGGGGTTAGTGGATTCAAACCATACACACATTCAAAGGGACTCAGCGAGGTTGAGGAATGGATGGCTCTATTGTAGGCAAACTCAACATGGGGTAAGGCTTCTTCCCAAGCCTTCAAATTCTTCTTAAGGATGGCTCTCAAAAGGTTTCCTAAGGTCCTATTGGTTACTTCAGTTTGACCATCAGTTTGAGGATGACTAGATGTAGAGAATAGTAGTTTAGTCCCTAGTTTTCCCCAAAGAGTTTTCCAAAAGTAACTTAGAAATTTCACATCTCTATCACTCACAATAGTCTTTGGTACTCCATGTAACCTAACAACTCCGGTAAAGAACAAGTCAGCCACATGATGAGCATCATCAGTCTTGTTGCAAGCAATAAAATGAGCCATTTTAGAAAATCTATCAATAACCACAAAAATAGAATCTCTCCCCTTCTTAGTCCTAGGCAACCCTACAATAAAATCCATACTAATGTCTACCCATGGGGTCGTAGGAATAGGCAAAGGAGTATACAATCCATGTGGTTTAACTCTAGACTTACCCTTAAGACACTCCAAGCATCTTTTCAAACAATGCTCAACATCCCTAAGCATATGGGGCCAATAAAAATGAGTATGCAACATATGATATGTCTTATCTCTACCAAAGTGTCCCATTAATCCACCCTTATGGGCTTCTTCAACAAGCAATAATCTCAAAGAACACTTAGGTATGCACACTTTACTAGCCCTAAACAAGAAACCATCAAACAAGTAAAACTTATCCAAAGTTCCTTTATCTAAACATTGCTTATAAATAGCACCAAAATCAGCATCATTACGATATAACTCCTTGATGTAAACAAAGCCTAACACCTTAGAGTCAAGTTGAACAATTAAAGCATGCCTCCTAGATAGTGCATCAGCAACAACATTGTCTTTTCCTTTCTTGTATTTGATAATATAAGGGAAAGTCTCAATAAATTCCATCCATCTACCATGCCTCCTATCAAGTTTGTCTTGGCTCCTAAAATGTTTCAAAGATTCATGATCGGTATGCAAAACAAACTCTCTAGGCCATAGGTAGTGTTGCCACGTCTTAAGTACTCTATATAATGCATACAATTCCTTGTCATAAGTAGAGTAATTTAGACTGGCACCTTTCAACTTTTCAGAAAAGAAAGCAATAGGCTTACCTTCTTGCATGAGTACTCCTCCAATGCCAACTCCGGAAGCATCACATTCCACTTCGAAAGGCCTAGTGAAGTCGGGAAGCACAAGCAAAGGTGCCTCGGTCAATCTGCGTTTTAGCTCCTCAAACGCCCTTTCTTGAGCCTCCTTCCAAACAAATGTTGAATGCTTCTTAGTTACCTCAGTCAGCGGTGCAACAATGGTGCTGAAATCCTTCACAAAGCGCCGATAGAAGCTTGCTAACCCGTGGAAATTGTGTACCTGGCTGCTGGTCGTGGGTGTCGGCCATTCCTGAATGGCTTTAATCTTCTCTTCGTCAACCTGTAATCCCTGGGAGCTCACTACAAAACCAAGAAATATAACTCTATCAGTGCAAAAATCATACTTCTTTAAGTTAGCATATAGTCGCTGTATACTAAGAGTAACGAGTACTTCCCTGAGATGTTGCTCATGCTACCCTAGGGACCTGCTATAAATCAAGATATCATCGAAATAAACTACAACAAAATTCCCTATAAACTTCCTCAAGACATGGTTCATAAGCCTCATAAAAGTAGAGGGAGCATTAGTAAGTCCAAATGGCATAACAAGCCACTCATATAGACCAAATTTGGTCTTGAAGGCGGTCTTCCACTCATCGCCTTCCCTCATTCGGATTTGACGGTAGCCACTCCTAAGATCAATTTTGGTGAAGTTTGTGGCACCATGAAGCTCATCCAACATGTCATCCAGCCTTGGTATAGGATGACGGTACTTGACAGTTATGTTGTTGATAGCTCGGCAATCAACACACATCCGCCAAGAATTGTCTTTCTTAGGCACAAGTAAGACCGGAACTGCACAAGGACTAAGACTTTCTCGAACATACCCCTTATCTACAAGCTCCTGCACCTGCTTCTGAATCTCTTGACACTCCTGAGGGTTCATTCTGTAAGCTGGCCGGTTAGGTAAAGAAGCTCCTGGAATAAGATCAATTTGATGCTCAATGCCCCTAAAGGGCGGTAAGCCCGGTGGAATCTCATCCGGAAACACCTCAGCAAACTCATCAAGAATAGCTTGAATGCTAGGGGGTAGATCAACTCGAGAATCGGTACCTGTCAACACAAATCTCTTGCAAAGCATCATTAAGGTAGTATCGAAGGGTAAATACTCACCTTCCAGCTCGGCTTTGGACAACAATAGGGCTCGATTCGTCAATGCAGGAACCAGCATCGCGCCAGAAGAAGGATCCGCGGGCGCGGCTGAATTACCGCGGGCGCGGTTAGGCGAGTGCGGCGCGGGCGCGTCCACGGGGCCGCGGGCGCGGTTCTCGTGCTGGTCCTTCTGTTGCGATCTGTCGTGAGCCGCGGGTGCGGCATCTGAACCGCGGGTGCGGTTTTTGGTCGCTGCTTTTGTTGCTTCGGTTCTGTCCGCAGCCTTTTCCTTGCCTTTGCTCTTTTCGTAAGCTTCTGCTATCTACGCTGGAGTCATAGGTTTAAGAGTAATAGGCTTATCATTAAAGATGAATGTATGACGGTTAGTATGACCATCATGAGTAACCTTTCGATCGTATTGCCATGGTCTTCCTAACAATATATGACAAGCTTGCATAGGAACTACATCACATAAAACCGTATCCGTATATTTTCCTAAGGTGAATGTTATCTCAGCTTGTTTTAGAACTTTTAATTCACCACATTCATTCATCCAATGCAATTTATAAGGTCTAGGATGGAAAATAGTAGCAAAATCCAATTTAGTGATCAATTCAGTACTAACAATATTGCAACAAATTCCACCATCAATAATCATATTGCATACCTTTCCTTGAACTAAACACCTAGTGTGAAATAAATTTTCTCTTTGATTATCTTCACAAGGGGCGGGTTGTACATGTAAATTTCTTTTACAAATCAAAGAATCACCATGTTCATAACCAATTTCATCACTAAGATCATCCTCATCATGCATATCACCTAGGTTCTCTTCTTTTTCACTTTCACTTTCAAGTTCTCCTAGTTGGTTAACAATTAATACTCTAGAATTAGGACAATCTTTCATCATATGACCCTTTCCTCTACATTTAAAACATTCAATATCCCTAGCTCTAGAAGTAGGGTTAGAAGTACTCCCTCGGGGTGGATTAGAAGGGCCAAGTGTTGTCTTGGAGGGCACTTGAGTAGTAGGTGGCAGATTCCTTCGAGAACCACTGTCTTCCTTGTTAGGGACCCCTCGGGTTGAAGGATAGGAGTTCCTTCCTTGCTAATTTTTCCAGCCACCTGCGTTTTTGCTCCCTTGGCTCCTAATTTTGGTTTTTCTTTCCACCTTGATAGCCAAATGTAGCAACCCAGTCATTGAGTTGTAAGGGAACATCTCAATCTCACTAGACACATATGGGTGGAGGATCCGAAGATATCTAGCCATGGTTGTCTCCTCATCCTCCACCAAATTAGCTCGAACCATCGCTATTTGCATAGCATTGTAAGTCTCTTCGACTCCCATTGATCCTTGCTTCAAATTCTCGAGCCGCTGAATAAGTTCCCTAGTGTAATATGGGGGAACAAATCGAGCTCTCATCATCCTCTTCATGAGTTCCCAAGTAGTGACAGGGTAATCTCCATTGGCAACTCTCCCTCTGATCAAGCTATCCCACCAAACTAAAGCGTAACCACTAAACTCCAAAGATGCCAGCTGCACCTTTTTGGCTTCAGGAAAGTTGTGACAATTCCAGATTTGTTCAATCTTGGTCTCCCACTCCATATATATGTCTGGATCACACTTTCCCTCAAAACTCGGGATCTTAACCTTTATCTTTCCCACTCCATCTTGCTCAGGCTCTCTTCGCCTTCCTTGGTAACCTCGTTGGGGACGATGGGGTCGCCATCCCGCCTCATCTTCTTCTTCAGGCTCTTCTTCGTCATCATTATCACCTAGGTCCTGAAATGCATCATCAAAACGGTTAGCAACATTGTATCTATTAAAGTGAGGTATAGGAGAGTTACGAAAGCGTCCTCTCCGAGCTTGTGGGAGATCGTCTCGGGGTGTAGGCCTGCGTCTGGGTTCCCGACCCGTGCGGGCAGCCTCATAGGCTTCTTGCTGAGGAGGCAGGGGCCTCCGATTGTCGACTGGAGCATCATAGGAGGTCCCGATGTGCTCTAGAACCCTAGGGGACGGGGTGGATCGCTGCTGCCGCTCTATGGCGGTGGTAATGGCCGACGTCATCTCCCGAAACATGTTGGTCATAAATTCCGGGGTAATGGCGCGGGTCTCCGGGGCTTCTTGCCTCCCGTGGGGAGAAACTGACCTGCTCATCACTAAAGAAAAGACTAACACAGAACAATATTAAGGTAAGTGTAAATGAAAACAACTCGCTAGTGTTTACTCTCGTATGTTTTCCTCTGCACTCTCTCTCAATTGTCGTTGCAACCAGCTTTTCTTTGATGAATTGACTTGTATGGATCAATAACCCACTAAGTTGAAACTACCTACTCCTAGCAATATATGAATGCTGGTAGAGATGGAGATGGCTAGCGTAGTGCGGGGTTTCGACTGTAAGGTTCTGACTCAAACAAGAGACTGACTCAATGAAAGAAAGAAAATAATACTCGAAGGCGTTTTGCAAGAATGATAATGCAAAACAAAGATATGAGTTAAGCTTCAAATTTCAAGAAGAGCCAAAAGGAAGCGTACCTTAACTTGTTCCGACTGATGTCGATTGAAGGATCGAAGACGGAGTCGGGAGGGTTAGGTAATAATTGAGGCTCGTATCTGAAAGGAATGGAAAGGCAACAGTGACGGTTCCGCGGGCGCGGATTTCGAACAGTGGCTTCTGAGGCGGAGCCGCGGGCGCGGCCTGAATTCCGCGGGCGCGGCTTGAACCGCGGGTGCGGCTACTGGGCCGCGGGTGCGGTTTCTGTCGCGGCCTGGTGGTTTCTCGCTTCCGTTCGGGTTCGTTCAACCCGATTTCCTTTGAGTTCTTGAGATCCGACTTAAACAATATCAAACTAGACTTTGACTCAACAAAACGTAAAATAAACTACTGACTTTGAGACTTTTCGATTTTTTTTTTTTTTTGAATTTTTTTTTTGTCTCAACTA
The DNA here is from genome assembly GCA_029168935.1 of Oxyria digyna. Lineage (NCBI taxonomy): Eukaryota > Viridiplantae > Streptophyta > Magnoliopsida > Caryophyllales > Polygonaceae > Oxyria > Oxyria digyna. The sequence continues at coordinate 24,940,143 of JAPVLV010000010.1, forward strand.
AACAAAACGAAATTACAGACTTGATCTGAGATACTATCTCAGAAAATTCGAATTTTAAAATAAAAGAAACTACTAACCACCTTGATTTCCTTGTAGAGAAGATAAAATTTCCTTCCTTGAAGATCTTGGCTTGGGGTGCAGGGACTGAAATTTTTCAGCAACTCTTCTAGGGTTTTGACGGCTGCGTTTTGGGTAGGGATGGATAGATTTTGTGATGGATGAAGGGATGGATGGATTTTGGGAACAAGGGTGCTCCAAACTCCAATCTTTCGATCTCCACCAACACTAATCGATCCAAGCTTCTTGCACACAACCTGTAATGACTCAACAAGAAATATCAAAGCAATGGAAGACTTAAAATCAATTTCTGAAAGAAACTGACAAACAAGAAAATAAAAGCTGACTCTTTTTGTGATTTTCTGGATAGGGGGTCTCTTGATGTTCTTGTGAAGACGAATGGTGTCAACACAGCTCTGATACCAATTTGATGCGGGGATAAGCCGCAGTTGCCGACCTAGACACCAAACTCGAATAGGAACTCGAACAGAGAAGATAGGCGGAATTAGAATGAGATGAAAGAAGGATAAGTCGAATGATAGGCCAATTGGAACCAAATCAAACAACGATAAAACCCTTGAACTTAAGAACAAGAACCTTACCGAATGATGAAGAAACCCCAACGGATGATTACAACCAAACACAATGACTTTGGTGGGTCAAGGCACCTGGAGGTTGCTCTATGAAGCCTCGATAGCACCAACCTTATGGAAGAGATTGACACACACAAGCACAACTAGGGCCAGCTCAACGACAATGCACACGGGGCACTCTTCTCACAAAAGCTCTCTTTTGGGAGGAAAAAACGATAAACGCTGTATTCAATATCAAAGTCTTGGGGGCCATAAAACAACAACTAAGGCAGCCTTATATAGGGTTCATAAGGATGCCAACTAAAGAAATAAACAATAAAAAGTATATCCTAATAATAATCCCGAAAAACAATTAAACATCCGAAAATAATGTTTCAACGAGTTTCTTGGCCGCGGGCGCGGTTATGGAGCCGCGGGCGCGGTTGGCAAATGAGCCGCAGCCGCGGTTCTTCTCTGCAGTCCTCTGCTCGTTCTCGAACCTCGATCATTAGAACAGTCTTCAATGGTGGTTCTTCGTCTGTATTCAACTCCTTGTACCTGAAGAACGCTACTAACTTGTCTAGCTCTTGTTGGACTTCTTTATCTCTCGAGCGAGTCAATGCACCTTCAAACTCGGGGACCGGAGGTGTCGGTTGCTGTCCAGATGATCCTTCATCAGAAACAGTATTAAAAAGTAACCTCCAACTCACAATGATACCATTCCAGTAATCATCCAATGTATAAACTCAATGTCGTTACCAATCTCAGATGGATTGTGTTTCACATCATTAACCTACATAGTCATGGAAAAAAAAGAACAGATCTTAACTGATAACACATTTCACCTATATGAGTGTATGTGTTTCACATCATTAGCCTGCATGCTCATGAAAAAAGAATAGATGATAACTGATAACGCATTTCACCTGTATACTCACTGAAGAATGTCATGAGAACAGTACAATGACATAATTTATCATCATAGTTGAGATCTTTCAAAAATTCCCATTTTATATGTAAGATTATCGAATCCCGCAGTTGTCCTCTTGAACTTGTGAAAAAAAGAAAGAATGACATATACATGCTTCGAAAGGCAACAAAACTTGTCTCCTTGAACTTGTGAAATGTATGAGTCTAAATGACAATCAAAGGGAGAATCAATTTTCAAGGCCAAAACTCAAATCCAGTTCATGTGATTTTTGTAATCTCAAGATTTGATGAACCACAAAAACTTAATTCATGCACAATTTTTTTTATAAATTAAGGGATCATGCTTGTTGACATCCAAATGATATAAGGTAAATAAAAAGAAAAGAAAAGAAAAAACAGAAAAGGTATTGTACAATAGAGGAAACTGGAAACTTTAGGGTTTCACAGAATGGCATGCTCTGGAGGAGAGAAAGCAAGACCAAAGAATAATTGAGTGGCTTACCTGCTACGACTTCTGCGAGAGCGAGAAAAAGGGGAGGCGGCTCAATGATGTCTACATCGAGGCAGCAAGAACAAAAAACTATTACAACGAAAGAACGAAAATTTAAATTAGATCAAATGCGCTGAAAACCAAGAGTTAAGTATAAGAACAAAAAACATGTGATAGCCTCATATTGTCTAAAAAAGAAATAGATCTCCTAACCTGTTCAGAACTGGAAAATTCTAATTATATCATAGAAAAAGAGGGAGATGCCCATATAAGCATTACTTCTATATTAAAAGTTGCATCATTATATGCACACAGATAAACGGCATGATCAAAATTATCGAACACTGTAATTTTCCCAAAGGGGGACAAAAAAGTGGTCAATGCAAAGCCCTCACAGTACTTGCTTCCATTACATGGATGGTTAGAATAAAGAAAACATACATTGTTAATTTCTGGTCATATGTTGTCTTAATCCTTATACTCGGTACAACCACGGTTCAATCATGTAAAATTTAACCAAGACAAGATGGAACCAAGACTCGACAAGCTAATTTATATCAGCCTAAATCTTATCAACAATCAAACCTAGTCATTGTTGTCATCAGTGTTGAGAATAGTATCCCACATCGGAAGTTGGGAGTAAAAGAAGCCTAGTATATAAGCCTATGGATTACTCCCCCTATTGCCAATTGGTTTTAGGGTGGAACCCTATTTGGCTTATATGTTGGGCCTAATGCGCATATGCGCTCGTGTGTGCACGCCCCCAGTCTATCTAACCGGTCCACGCTGCTCTCTAGCCCGTGGACCCCCAGATTGTCACATGGTATCAGAGCCATGCTCTATCCTAGACCCTTGGGTTGTGGGGTTTGGATATAAAGAGACTGAGAAGGCCCACCCACAACCGTGTGTTCAAGTGTCAACTGGGCTTCCGCCCGTTGCACTTGCGGGTGTGTGTTGAGAATAGTATCCCACATCGGAAGTTGGGAGTAAAAGAAGCCTAGTATATAAGCCTATGGATTACTCCCCCTATTGCCAATTGGTTTTAGGGTGGAACCCTATTGGGCTTATATGCTGGGCCTAATGCGCATATGCGCTCGTGTGTGCACGCCCCCCATTCTATCTAACCGGTCCACGCTGCTCTCTATCCCGTGGACCCCCAGATTGTCACAGAGAGCCAACTGATATAATAAATTAATTATAAAGTACACACCCCAAAATATCAATGACTTACGTGTGATGGAAAACACCGCAGATGTCAAAGTGAAAAACAAAAACCCGGAATTAAAATCAAGAAGAACCTGAGCTGAGTGATTCCAAGAAACCAATAAAACCGGTGAAATGGTTGCAACTATCATGGAGTAAATCGTAATCTAAAATAAAGAGATATTTAGATGTTAACCTCAGGCAAGCTGAACAAAACTCCCCACACCAAAAACAACCTCGATAGTATCTGAGGCAGTGGTGTTGACATTGGAGACCTGAGCAAACCTATCCATAAGAAATAGCCCAAGACACTCAGTCATAATTAAGCGAAGCGATGGAGGTAGATAAAGAGGACATATGACTATGATGAACGGGGTGAAGAAGAGATTCAATACATTAGAAAATAACAATGGATAACAATTTTTTTAGATAAATAGACACTAACCTTATTTCGTACCAACGAAATTTCTTAGGGTTGGTAACCTTTCTGCTAGATTTTCCAGTTAGACATGTAACCTAAAGCAACAGTCTTATTAGATATATTTTTTCAAACACTGTGGCCGACAATCATCAAAAGAATATTGTCAGCAAGTATTAATAGGTGGTAACAGATTAATTGCCATGTTCTTTGAGTGGAGCAAGATAGCAAGTAACAGAAAAAATATAGCAAGTAAAGGAAAAAAGAAGTCTAGAGATAACTTGCCATTGTTGACAGCATCTTCAACACCGAAGCAAACTTCACCATTGTTGACCTACAAAAAATAACTGATAACGAATCAACAACGTGAAAACTAATAACGAACAATTACTGCAAGTCCTATGCAACTGATCATTTTTTACTAAGTCTTACAAAATGAGTCTGACAAATAAACTAATATGATTGTATAAAGCTTAAGAAGATGTCAAATACATTAAACGCACATGCATTAATTAAAAAAGGAACAAAAGAGATTAGAATGGTTGAAGGAAAACATGTATATATAATTAGCTTTGATATACAACTACACCAAGTAGGAGGCATGATTTACTGACCTATTCCACTCATCATTATAATTTACTTGCAGGATTGCACCAGTATAAGAACAAATACATTTATCAGAGAAGGAACATAATGGTGATCCTAAGGAGACGAAAAAGAATATTAATGTGCAGCTCATCAAGACTGCACTGTAATAAAAAACATATATAGCCGGATAAGGAAAATAATTGTGATTTAAGGGAAAGAAAGGATGCGCACACAACACATGCGATGATACTAAAATGAATTTTTGATTCCCAAAACAGTAAAAGACAAAAGTTTTATACATACTTCAAAGAACTGCCTTTTTTTCAACATAGTCAAACAAATTTTCATCTAACTATATACTTAATGGGACTGATTTAATAAAACATGGTCGTAAATGATTGAATAGAATCTAGGAAGTGGGAATTAACCCACATTAATTCACTTTCTCAGAAACCTTCGATGAGTATAGGCCAAAAAGCAAGTAAAATATTATGGAAGTGACAATCAACAACCTTCAGCCCAAGATGATGAATCCGTCAAATGATCATCAGCAAATTGGCTTACATAACAAACCAAAATTGAATAAGTAAATAAAACACTTATATATAAACCTGTCCACAGTTGATAAATAGACCAGCCAACTGTTCCTTAGTAACCTAAATCCACACAGAATACCAATCAGTGCAATGGAATAAAAAAGCAAGACACAAAAGTGACAAAAGAGACATTACAATCACAAAAATATCATCAAACCCTCAAACCAAAAGAAAAATGAAAGCACACCTGCTCATCAATATCAGATACATATACAGTTCTCCTTATGACATCGTCTCTCTGCACCATTCTGTTGTAAGACATAATGATATTGAAGCCCACTCAAGCCCGTTTTTAATGGTTGGCCCGGTTCCGACCCGGTACCATTTGCCATTACTTTCTCAAACCCATGAATTATTATACAGATATAGATAATAAAAATATTTTATTATAAAAATATTGTTTAAATTTTATTTTCTTTATTACAACAAAAAAATCGAACATTTGAAACCCGCTGGGTTGACCCGAATCCGAACTCAACCAACCCAAAAATTTTATCGACCCGATTGACCCGAACCCGACCCGTTCGACACGTTTGCCAGGTCTACTAATAAGTACTAGCAACGGGTTAATAAGTACTAGCAACGGGTTAATGTAGCTAGCAGTAAACTAGCTAAAGACTAATTGAAGAGATACTTTGTACGGTTTTAGTTGTTTTTCCTTTGCAATCAAAGCTCTGATTTTTCATTGTAGCGCACGCGCACAGTTTAATAAGATGGCAATTACCATGACCTCTCTTTTCTGTAGCCTAACGGTGTAGGCATAGTGTCATTATCCACAAGTCATGAGTTCGACCTACACATCTTACCCTTTATAGGTGTGGGACCTGCTTGATGAAAGGGCCTCCTCCTTGCTTGTTAAAAAAAAAACATGACCTCTCTTTTATAAGTGTACAATTGTTAGTGCTTTTCATTATTTAACTGATTTATTTCTTCTCAGGCCATCCACACTAAGTTTCTTAAACTCTAAATTTAAAAGAAAAGTAAAAAAGTTGTTATAAAATTGTAAGAGAAAATCACCTTGATTCTTGTGGAGTTTCTTGAAGAAGAAACTCATTTCTCTTACACATAAAGAGAATTGACCAATTATTTTATTTCTTTTTTATTTCTAAGATAAAATATATTTATAAATATTATTATTTAATATTTGAGTGATGTAATCATGACAAGTAAAGAAACTTTATATCAATTTCTCCATTGTGGATAAAATTTGTATATATTTTCTTTTGCTTATGTGAAAAATAAATAAAATTCTAAAATCACATAAGAAACTCAAATTGGAGATTTCCAGTGAGTGTGGATGACCTCGAGTGTGTGCTAAATGATTCAAAAGGCATGCACTATGATTCTATGAATGATAAACCATATAAACGTTTTTCTATTTGTCTGGTTGAACAATGTAAAGCAAATTTAGAGCTGATAGTGATAGCTAGATTACTGTATGCCGACAAATAAAAAACGGGTAAAACGTTTGGACCGGCATATTTTGTTTTTGAGCCGGTAATGGTGAGCGCTACTATGTAGCGTTCTCAAACTCCCTTCATAAATTGTAAAACGCCGTGAATTGGCGCTTTAATTCACCGGCTCAACAATTAAAGAAGCCGATGTAAAACTCACCCCCATCAAAAACTCATAAGAGAGGGAGAAAACAATTGATATTACACATTCTAGTTTTTTTTTACCATTTTTATTATACATGAATCAATTTTTTTTTATAAATGTGTTAAGCTCTAAAATGACAACCTTTAGATCTAGGAATGAGTATATTTTTTCTCGAAGGATCGATGATTTTGCTATTATACCATATTACACCAAGTTATCATAGATGATGCCTTGTCTATCATATGAAGTCCAATAGCTTCATGGCCAGACTTGCCATCAAAGGGTCTTGAAGTAAACACACATCAGGGGTGAAAATGACATTAAGAGAAAGATCTTAGGTTAATTTGTGGACAGATAAAAGGTTGAAATGAAAATCAAGTACATGAAGAACATTATTAAGCCCGATATGTAAGGAAAGACTAATGGCGCCACTATGATGTATAACGATTTTCTTTCCATTAGGAAAAGTTTTGAAAGTTGGTTTCAAAATAGAAGTAAAGGAATAAAATAGATTAAGGTGTTGTGTAATATAGTACTATGAGGCACCACTATCTCGGACCCAACTTGAAAATTCTTGCAATAAGAAAAGAGAGAAACATTTACCATCCAATAAAGTTGCATGGCTTTCCCCTTCACCTCTAGGTTGCTTGTTCAAGAAATTAATCAACTACTCATATTTGGGTTGTGTGATGGACATGTTGTCACTATTGACTCCTTCAGAGGAAAAATTAATATCCATCTCCCCTCATTTGCCTTGAAGAATATCCATGTAGATTGTAGCATCTATCAGCTGTATGGACATAATTCTTGCAATGTTCACAAAAGAATTTGTTGGTGTTGCTATCTGTGGAAGGCTTGTTGGGAATAACCATGGACTTTCCACCACTTGTACATGCTATGACTTGTTATCTTGCAATGATCATAGAATAAACCTCCACTCTCTGAGTTCTTGGTTGGATAACCATGTAACTTCTAGCATTTATCTGTCAAATGTCCCTCAACCTTGCAATGATCACAATATCTAGAAGGCCCTTTGGAGTTTCCTCTTTGTCCTCTAGCGGCTAAAGCAATAGAATCTGTATCAACCTTACTAGGAACATTCAATTTTCTTAAGTCCTTTTCTTGAAGTACCAACTAATACAGTTCATTCAAGTTAGGCGGTGGATTTATCATTAAGATATTGCCTAAAAAAACATTAAAGCTGTTGGAGCCGGTTCTCGATGGGCTCGCGAGGCCCATAGGGAATTGGGTCAGGCCCATGAATCGCGTGCCGGGTCGGCCCAGGAAGTCAGCCCAGAAAAATAAAGCGGCCCATGAACAGGTGAAGCCCAATAAGAGGATACAACGGGACTAAGTATCGAGGGGCAAAACGGTAATAGGCACGCGTGGGTCCCAGGTGATAGTATAAAAGCGCAACCCAATGGATAAGGAAAGGGATCCGAGTCATAAGAGAAAAACGCTTCACCTCCCTCTAAAGAAGAAAGAAAACACAAGAGCAAACCCTAACTTCAATCTTCCGAAACACTCATTTCCTAGAGGAGTTTAGGCATAAAGTACTTGTTGTATCACTTATAGTTTTGTTGTAAAGCTTTAGTGTTGTTAGGAGTGGTATCTGAGTTACTCGGTTTATTGTAAGCTCGAAACGTGAAACGTTTTTGATAATATACTCTTCCTTCACGTTGTTTTTCCTTACCTTTGTGTATACTTGCGTTGTTTTGGTGTATCCGGTTTTACGTTAATCTTTCTTATCGGAGCTTAAAAGAGCCGGAGCCGGTTTCCTTCTCGGTTAAGTTACACAAGTGTCAGGTGTCGAGAGTAAGGTTAATTTCGAGGAAGAAGACGACGAATAGTATTACATAAGTTGATTGTCCAGACGCCCTGTGTCACGCGAAGTGTTGTGTCGCGTGATCGCAATTTCTGGGCTCCAACACTGGCGCCGACCGTGGGGACCTCCTCGCACAAGTAAGGCTTACTATCTATACTCGCGAAGTGTTTTCTAATACAACTGTCTGAGAAGATGAATACTAGTGGCGAAAGAAGCGACAACACCCCTCCCCAGACGAGAACTCAAGACATAAGTAGCACGCGAGCACGTTTTTCACACGTACATGAGGAGGAAATTGTTCTGGCAGGACCCGCACTGGTTCAGTATCGTGCTTTCCTGCAGACAATGGGACAAAGTGCGGGCGGAAGCCGAAACCAGCGGCAACCAAGGACTCGATCACGCGAGCACGAACAGAATCAGAGCGGACGAGAACAGTCGGTCGCGGAAGAGAGTGCTGAACACGAACCTGAAGACGGAATTTCAGTGTCGCATGGAACAAGGGTCGAAGGACGCGAAAGGCCTTGTCACCCAGGTAGATTCGATTTGACTCAACCCCCTGCGAGCCACGCGGAAGATCAATCTTACAGGGGGAGAACCGAAGGAAGAGGACAGGGGATTCACTCCGAACAAAGACCTTCCCGCCGCCGGTACGAGAGGGAACCTTTTTGCAACCAGGCCACCCACCCGCGGCAAGCCTTTGAGGCCTATCCGTCCGTCAACCCGACACTCTTGTTCGGCCCGACTGCTTTCGCGGGGCATATAGTCAGGTCAGTCCCTCTGCCTAATTTCAGATTTCCTATCATAAAAGAGTACAATGGTAAAGAAGATCCCAGCGAGCACCTAGCACGCTACAAGTATGCTATGCTCGCGAGGTGCCCTGATGAGGCCACAATGTGCAAAGGTTTCCCAGACACGCTCGCGGGACCCGCCATGACCTGGATGCTCAACCAACCGTCAGAAAGCATCCATTGTTTCGCCGATCTAGAGAAAAGTTTCTTGTTGCATTTCGGCTCCTCGAGGAAGAGAAAAGTGACAATGCAAGAAGTAGTAGGGGTCAAACAAGGGCCACATGAATCACTAGAGGATTACGTTAAGAGGTTCGCGGAAAAGATCTTGGAAGCTGAAGATTTCCATGATAAAACCGCTCGGGTCGCGTTCCTGGACGGACTCAATGATGGAAGCACCTTCAAGCAATACCTATACCGCAAGAGAGATTTAGACTACCAAGGCATGCTCGAGAGAGCATACACAGAAATTAATGTGGAAGCACACTCAGGAATCGCTTTGAAGGGAAATAATCAGAACAAGCCCGCTCAGGGTCATAAGAAAGAAAACCCGAACTGGGGGAGTAAGCGCCATCAGGGAAATCAAGGGAAGGAACAATACGATTCGCGAGCACCCGGTTTACAGATTCAAGATCAGAATCAGGGTCAAAGACAATTCAGGGGCCAAAACCACGATCAGAATCAATTTCAATCGCAAAATTTTGTGGCCGAACAAGACAACCGACGCGATGTTGAGGGGAGAGGGGGTCGCGGTCATAACCGCCAGGGGCCTACCACCTGGTGCGAATACCACGGAGTGAATACTCACTCTACATTGGAGTGTCGGTCGCGACGGCATCACCCAAGTGAGCAGGAGGTCCTGACTGCTCGGAGGGGAAGCGTTGATGCAGGTCACGGCGTCACGCACAGAGGAGCGTGGAGTAAAGGGGGAGGCAGTAGAACGCAAAATGAGACGAGACAGCAAACCCCCGCGAGAAATAACCAGAATCAGGGGCCTAATCGCCACCCGTCCCAGAACTTCCCTCGCATGGACGGCCATGTAGGCACGATCGCGGGCCGCCATGAACCCATGCCCCTGGGCAAACGAGAGCAAAGACTCGTTGACAACGCACCAAGCGTCAGGGAAAACCGATCTATAGTGTCGCGAGATCGAAGTCTGAACCTTACACGCTTGCCTTCAGTGACAAAGAAGTAGATACCTGGGCTGTCGAGGCCGCTGATCCACTGGTCATCCATGCTCAGATAGGAACCAAGCTGGTAAAAAGAATCCTCGTGGACACTGGGAGCTCAGCCGATATACTGTACTGGGACGCGTTCGAGAAAATGGGAATTGATCAGTCTACACTCAGGCCCACTAAAACCACGCTGGTAGGTTTCGCGGGTGACAGAGTAAGGGCCTTGGGCGTCGTCACCCTAGATCTCATCTTGGGTGAAGAGAAAGGGTCAAGAAGGTCAGAAAAGATAGATTTTGTGGTGATCCCAATAACATCCTCCTACAATGCGATACTGGGACGCGAGACGCTGTGCAGGTTTGAGGCGGTCGTATCGATCTGCCATTTTTGTTTAAAATTTCCAACATTGACAGGAGTAGGGGTCGCGAGAGGAAACCAAGAGGAGAGCCGTATCTGCTACGTCTCGTCCGAAAAGGGCAGTACCAAGACCTTGCTTGCCAACCAGTTATTTATTCCAGGGTTGCCACGCGTCCTGGAAGAAGCTGAGTTAGAAGTTCGCGCCTCGCCCAGACCGCGAGATACTGAGGGAAAGGAAGAAGGGCATAAACCGCATTTTGATGGGTTTGAGAAACAGGTAATCACTCCTTTCCCCAACAAAGAGGAGAAACTTTACGTAGGGGGGAGACTGAATCAAAAAGTCGTACAAGAGATCGAGACCTTACTCACCCGCTCCCGGGATGTGTTCGCGTGGACGCCAAAGGATTTGAGAGGGATCCCAGCAAGTGTCATGACCCACTCCCTGAACATTAGTCCAGAGGTTAAGCCGCGTAGGCAGAAAAAAAGAAAACAAGCAGGACCAAAGAACGCGGCAGCTGCGGTAGAGCTCGCGAAGCTGATTAAGGCAGGGTTTGTAAAACCAGTGCAATACCCAACGTGGCTGTCAAACGTTGTAATGGTAGAGAAAAATCCCAAAGGGACGGGGAAGTGGCGCATGTGCGTAGATTTCACTGGTCTCAATAAAGCATGCCCCAAAGACAGTTACCCATTACCTTCGATCGACCAGTTGGTAGACTCAACCGCGGGTCATGAAGCTCTGAGCTTCCTGGACGCGTACTCTGGATATAATCAGGTTATGATGAACCCAGCCGACTCAGGGCACACTGCTTTTATCACAGACAAAGGAACCTTCTGCTATAAAGTAATCCCGTTCGGTTTGAAAAACGCGGGGGCTACATTCCAGAGACTGGTGGACATGATCTTTAGCGACCAAAGAGGTGACACTGTAGAGGCCTATGTTGACGATATAGTGGTTAAAAGCAAAAAGCAAGCGGATCATACTCGCGACCTGGCAGAGGTCTTTGAAACCCTGAGAAAGTACGGTATGAGCCTCAATCCAGAGAAATGCGTCTTCGGAGTCACCGAAGGCAAATTCCTAGGCTTTCAGATCAGTGCACGCGGTATCGAGGTCAATCCAGACAAAGTCCAGGCCGTAATAGATCTACAACCACCAAGGTCCATTCACGACGTCCAAAGATTCGTGGGAAAGGTCAACTATTTAGGAAGGTTTTGCGCAAAACTCGCGGAGCGAAACCTCCCCTTCTTCGACATACTAAGGAAGCCAAAAAGCTTCGAATGGTCTGAAGAGTGTGAAAAGGCGTTTATGAGTCTTAAAGAACATCTGGCTAAACTCCCAACCCTCGCGTCCCCAATACCTGGTGAGGGCTTGCAGCTGTACCTCGCGGCAGGAACGCGTGCCGTTAGCGCTGTGTTAGTAAAGGAACAACGAGTCCCCGTCTATTTCGTCAGTAAAGCACTTTTGTCGGCCGAGACCAGATATTCGCCCATTGAGAAAGCAGTGCTCGCGTTAATAACAGCCGCTCGTAAACTCCGACCTTATTTCCATGCTCATCCCATCGAAGTACTGACAGATTTACCACTACCGTCTTTTATGAGTAAACCAACAACCTCTGGAAGGCTCGCTAAATGGGTCATTGAAATGACAGAGTTTGACATAGTCTATAGACCACGACCCGCCATCAAGGCACAAGCTTTGGCAGATTTCATAGTTGAAACAAGTTTCAGAGAACTAGAAAAAGATATTATAGCTCCTGAACACCCCGCGTGGGTGATGCACATTGATGGATCGGCAAACGTAGATGGTTGCGGGGCGGGAGTCGTCCTGACTTCCCCGGCTGGGGATAAGATAGATCACGCGATTGCGCTAAGGTTCAAAGCCATGAACAATGAAGCAGAATATGAAGCACTCATCGCAGGGCTGGAAATTGCCGTTCACGCGGGGGTACATGTGGTAAAGTGCATGAGCGATTCCCAGATCGTCGTGAATCAGATCAATGGGACCTACGAAGCCAGGACAGGCAATCTCCCAAGATATCACGCGAGGGCCTTAGCCCTGATTTCGTTGCTCGGGCATTTTGAAATTGAAGCGGTATCCAGAGAGGAAAACACGCGAGCTGATGAACTCGCGAAGCGAGGTTCCCAAACTCAGTATGCAAATATAGAATGCACTAGCGAAGGTCCCACTGCCATTATCAAAGAAGGAAAGGCCCCATACTTTTGGTTCGTGAAGTCTGAAAGCGCCATAAGCAATCAGGTGGAACTGATGGAGATAAGCGAGCCAGTCAGCGACTGGCGCACCCCTATAATTCAGTATCTTGCTAGCGGAATAGGTCCTTCAGATCCGAAAGAAATGAGAAAGCTTGTCTCCATGGCTGCACGCTTTTACATGAGTCGTGGAGAACTTTACAAAAGGGGATACGGACCACGCGAGCTTAAATGCTTGACTAAGATAGAAAGTGACGTGCTGATAAGGGAACTTCACGCGGGATTATGCGGAACTCACGCGGGTTGGAGACCAATGGTCTATAAAGCATTAAGGCAGGGAAGTTTCTGGCCCACCATGAAACAAGACGCACAACGCGAGTCTCAGAGTTGCAAGCCATGCCAGTATTTTGCCCCAGCATCTCATCAACCAGGTGTTGAGTTGCAGATAATGTCAAGCCCTTGCCCCTTCGCGATGTGGGGACTAGATCTATTAGGACCTTTCAAGCCAAAAGCGCCTGGTCAACTAGAGTACATCATTGTAGCAGTTGATTATTTCACCAAATGGATCGAAGCCGAAGCCCTCGCGAGCACCACCGTCCCGGCAGTTAAAAAGTTCCTTTGGAGAAACATCATCTGCAGGTATGGCCTCCCTCACGAGATCGTGACCGACAGGGGGCCACAATTCAATTCGCCGCAATTGTTTACATGGTGCAGAGACATAGGGATCACTTTGAGGATTGCTTCAGTCGCCCACCCGCATTGCAATGGCCAAGTAGAAGCAGTGAACAAAAGCATTGTCATGGACTTGAAAAGACGGCGAGAAGGCTCCAAAGGCATGTGGGCCGAAGTGTTACCCCTAGTACTCTGGGCAAACAGGACCACAGTAAAGAAAGCAACTGGAGAAACGCCATTTGCTCTCGCTTATGGAATAGAGGCCACAGTACCAGTCGAGTTCATTGTGCCTACGGACCGCGTGATTCAGTATAGTCCGGACGACAATGACGAAAAAATGCAGCTAGAGTTGCAAATGCGAGAAGAGACTCGCGACCTGGCCACCATCAGAGCAGCCAATCATAAAGCCGGCGTCGCAAAATATTATAACAAGCACGTAAAATTGAGGGGATTTGCCAGAGGAGACCTAGTGCTCCGTAGAACAGAAGGGGGAAAGCTTGACCCCAACTGGGAAGGACCTTACATTATAGATCGCGAAGTCGCGCCCGGAGCATATCGCCTCAAGGACCACTCTGGAAATCACATCGCCAACTCCTGGAACGTGATGCGACTTCGTCGTTTCTATGCCTAATCTTCCCGAAAAACTCAGGTTCGTACAACAAAATTTTCCCTCATCCTTAGTCACGACATTTGTTACGATAAGACACGAGAGGCATGATTATTATAGCATGATAAGCACAGGAAGAGCTGTCAGATCGCGTGTCCTGCTTCCAGCTTCCAGGGCTGAGCTAGAAAACTCCCCCTGGTCGCGAAAGCGTAGACGGCTGGGCTGGGCTAAAAAATCCCCCCAGTCGCGTGTCCTCCTTCCAGCTTCCAAGGCTGAGCTAGAAAACTCCCCTTGGTCGCGAAAGTGAGGACAGCTCGTGCTTCCAGCTTCCAAGGCTGAGCTAGAAAACTCCCCCTGGTCGCGAAAGCGTAGACGGCTGGGCTGGGCTAAACCCCCCCCCCCAGTCGCGTGTCCTCCTTCCAGCTTCCAAGGCTGAGCTACAAAACTCCCCTTGGTCACGAAAGTGAGGACAACTCGTGCTTCCAGCTTCCAGGGCTGAGCTAGAAAACTCCCCCTGGTCGCGAAAGCGTAGACGGCTGGGCTGGGCTAAAACCCCCCCCAGTCGCGTGTCCTCCTTCCAGCTTCCAAGGCTGAGCTAGAAAACTCCCCTTGGTCGCGAAAGTGAGGACAGCTCGTGCTTCCAGCTTCCAGGGCTGAGCTAGAAAACTCCCCTTGGTCGCGAAAGCGTAGACGGCTGGGCTGGGCTAAAAAACCCCCCCAGTCGCGTGTCCTCCTTCCAGCTTCCAGGGCTGAGCTAGAAAACTCCCCTTGGTCGCGAAAGTGAGGACGGCTCGTGCTTCCAGCTTCCAAGGCTGAGCTAGAAAACTCCCCTTGGTCGCGAAAGTATGGGCGGGTTTGCATCATGTGCAGTGCTACTAAGGATAAAAAGCCAAAAACTAAATGCTCCTCTACATGTGCAGTGACCGTGTGCACCATGACTAAATGCTTTACAAAGACCAAGAATACTCCGTGACAACCACACCAAGGAAAAGCTATCCTACTGCGCCGCGGCTAAGAAAGGCTAAAGATGAACCTCGCGAGTATCAACCGTCATTTAGAGATCGCGTGTAAAGATCATACAACAGTTAGCAAAAGAATAGTTTGCAATGCTCACTCACAAGATTATGTAACAAGTCAGTTTTGCCTTACTATACAGGATGGACCGTAATTGTGACTTATCTCTTTGCGTTTTCCTTTTTCGCAAACTTAACTCATTTTTCCGAAACGAAAAACGGGGGGAACGAGACGAGATAAGTATGTACGAAATAAGCAAACAAAAGCAAAAATAATAATATAGAAACAGCATAAAGGTCGCGACCATTATACCCGCGTTATATACAAAAGTTGATTACAAAATGTCACAATTCCTAAATACAGAAAACATTGTTCAAAGACAAGACATTACTTAGAAACAGTCTTAGCAGCAGTCCCCGCGTCCTCGACACTATCCACCTCCAGATCCACAACATCCCGAACACCAGACACTCGCGAGCCTGAGCCCCCCGCTTGATCCAAACTAGAACGCTTCGAAGGCTGAACGGTGTCGAGAAGGGCGTCAGACGCGAACACCTTTCTCTTGCGCGACGAGAGGGCTGGAGAAGGAGGGCTCGGAAGCACGCGAGGAGCAGGCTCTGACCTCTCAAGCGGAGGAGGAGCGACCACCTTCGGGAGAGGGGGCCTGAGAACCTGACTCTCTTTGCCCTTAACAATACCCCTCTCAGGCGCAAGACGCGTAATCCCCCATGCCTCGAGTGGAGTCTCCCCGTCATCAATGAAAGTTCCGGGCAGCGGGGGCTGGTACTCAGGAAGGTCAGTAGAAAGCCCGCATAGGTCCTGAGCGTTGAAGGGGAAGTCTTTAACTTTGAACTTCAGCATCTGCATCTTTACCATGCATAGGAGAAGCGTGTTGGCAGCATTCTTGTAAAAATCGACGCGAGCACGCTGACGATAACCCCCACAATACTCCTCCACCGCCATGTTCCTCTCATAAGCGATTCTCTCAGACATAGTCGCGTGGAGTTTCTCGTTTTCCTGCTTGAGGTCGCTCACTTGCGTATTGTACTCAGTGACGATGTTGACATGAGTGGACCTCTCATACGCAAGCTGAGCTTCCAGCTCCTTTATCCTCGCGTCTTTGACTGACAGGCACGCGAGCTCGCCCTCCATCTCCTTCATCGCCGTCTTAGCTCTCGAAAGCTCCTCCTCCAAGGCTTTCTTTTCTCCCATAAGCCTAGACTTGGCCGCTCTGTGGGCATCGCGGGTCGACTGATCCTCTGCCCTCAGCTCCTTAAGTTCATCTTCAGCGGCAAGCACCTTCCGAGTTGCGCTCGCGATGATATTCATCCCCTGCAAAATGAAGTTAGAAATACCCCAAGAAAACAAGAAATAGGTAAACAGGAGACTTACAGCAAAGAGAAGTTTGGCCATGCCGCCAGGCCTTTCCGAAACTTCCTCGTAGAGGCTAGGTTCAGGAGGGAAAACAGTCGGTATCGTTTCGACGAATGCACGCGTCGCAGATAGACTATGAATGAAGGTCGGATTCGCGACCGGGGTGTCAGTAGGCTCTGGAGATGAGTCAAACTCCACTTCCGTCGTCCTCTTGCGTTTTTTCTCGGCAACTTTCTGCTTCCCCTTATCACGAACCGAAAGTACGCGAGACCTCTGGACCGGAGGAGCATCCTCAAAGACTGTCGTCACGGGCTCTATTGGTGTTTCCGAAACAGCAGCTGGGGGAGTAGGAGTCGAGTCAGGAACGGATGAAACAACGCGGGTGGGTGCCTCGATGGTTGTTAGCGCGCCCGACTCGTCAAGGACCAATCCCCCCAGATTCGGAAGATCAGCGAACATATCAGCATCTACAAAAACCACCACAAGTCAGCAGTGTGAATAATCATAATAAACGCGAGCATTGAAACAAAAAACGAACAAAAACCTAGGGCATGAGCCTTGAGACTAAGTCCCCTGGCGACCAGTAGAGAGTCCGAGATAGCCAGCTCAAAACGTTTTTGAACTGCTTTGTCGGGATAATCCTTGTAATCACGAATGAATCTATCGCGGGTCTCCTTGGGGAAAAAGCACGGGGCTCTTCTCGCAATAGGCTCGCGTACCTGGACGGAAATTTCAGAGCCAGGAGGGGGACAGACCAAAAACCAACAAGTTTTCCACCCCTCGATCTTCGAAGGCAATCGGAAGGCGCTAGGAGTCTTGGCTTGAGCAGTGTAAAACCCATCCTCGCGGGAGTTCTTCTTGTACAAATTGATGAGAGCGTAGTGAGGAGTATTAGGAACTATCCCAATGTCCTGACATCGCATGATGTAAACGATCAGAGAACTCCAGAAGTTTGGATGCATCTGAGAAGGGCTGAAGCCTAAATCCGCCATTACTTCGGTCTGGAAGGACGTCCAAGGAAGGCGGAAGCCGGCTTCTAAAGACTGCCTACTCAAGGCGAAGAAGGACCCATACTGGTCGAGGGAAGTGCCTTCAAGATCGGGGAGGGCAAAGACGGTCCCCTCAGGGAAAGGATATCGCGTAGCGAGGCGACGAAGATCGTCAAAGGTAAGACTGCTACGTTGGGCGGTGTTGGGAACTAGGGTGCGAGAATGCGTAATTCTCTTGGTAAAGATACTCACGCGTCCGGGGCCCGCGAGAAAGGGTTTCTCTATAACTATATGGGGCAAAGACCCCTTGTGAGAGAAAAAACTGGCGAATTGACCGTAATTGGTCTCGGCTCGCTCCTGAATGACGCGAGATGGGAGTCTGGTTTTGGATCTTTTGGGCGTCTTCGCTTTGCTCCTCTTAGACTTTCTAGAAACGCGAGATCGTCTACGAGAGTCTGGCTCGCGATCACCAGAACCCCCTTCAGATCCGGATGTGGTACGCCCCGAATACTCAGCCCGAGCTGAGCGTTCATAAAAATCATCGCTACCTGAAAGCATAGGCAAAGTAAGTTTCAGTTTTCCAGGGATGGAAAGAAGGAAAAAAGAACATCAAAATTAGGAGCAACGCGTGTCTAAGGTAACTAACGCGAGGCTATAGAAAGTAAACAAACAAGAAATCCCTGGAAAAGCTGAAACTCAAGAATCGAAAGGGAAGCCAAAACGACATCAGAATGGACCAAGCCCAAGAACACGAAGAACATCACGAAGGTCGAAGATGGCAGAAATTGACCAAAACACGTTTTTTTCCAAACGAGCGCATCAAGGAATAAGAGTCGAAATGGGATACAACGCAAAAACACCCAATGAACAAAAAGTGACCTTCAGAAGCCTCTCAATTCAAAAGAACCGAGTGAAATTTCTGCGGGCGAGAAGAAATGGAACGACGATGGAAGCCCTAAAAAAATCAAAGAAACGAAGTAGAAAAGAGAAAGGAGAGCGGAAAACTAACCTGCCATGAAGAATCGACTGCGAACGACGGCGAAGATGACGATGGAGAAGGAAGGAAAGCACCGGCGAAGAGTGTTGCAGAGAAAATGGAGGTTACGGCAGGTTTGAGAAGTTGCAGAGAAAATGGAGGTTATGGCGGAAAAAGGAAAGAGGAAGACGAGAACGGATATATATAAGAAGAAATCGAGGGAAAGAAGGTGCAATAACGAGTCAACACGTGGACGACATGCGCTCAGCGCGGGAATTCGTAAAGTTTTCGAATTCAAAACGTCGCCCAGAGAAAACGAAGCAGAAATACACGCGATCCCGTCACACGATGGGAACGTGCAAAGTCTAAGAGCCGACCTTACATCGAGAACGCGACTTCAAGAAGACAGGCCCAAGCCTTCAGCTATTCAGCATGAAAGCTTGGGGGGCTGGATGTTGGAGCCGGTTCTCGATGGGCTCGCGAGGCCCATAGGGAATTGGGTCAGGCCCATGAATCGCGTGCCGGGTCGGCCCAGGAAGTCAGTCCAGAAAAATAAAGCGGCCCATGAACAGGTGAAGCCCAATAAGAGGATACAACGGGACTAAGTATCGAGGGGCAAAACGGTAATAGGCACGCGTGGGTCCCAGGTGATAGTATAAAAGCGCAACCCAATGGATAAGGAAAGGGATCCGAGTCATAAGAGAAAAACGCTTCACCTCCCTCTAAAGAAGAAAGAAAACACAAGAGCAAACCCTAACTTCAATCTTCCGAAACACTCATTTCCTAGAGGAGTTTAGGCATAAAGTACTTGTTGTATCACTTATAGTTTTGTTGTAAAGCTTTAGTGTTGTTAGGAGTGGTATCTGAGTTACTCGGTTTATTGTAAGCTCGAAACGTGAAACGTTTTTGATAATATACTCTTCCTTCACGTTGTTTTTCCTTACCTTTGTGTATACTTGCGTTGTTTTGGTGTATCCGGTTTTACGTTAATCTTTCTTATCGGAGCTTAAAAGAGCCGGAGCCGGTTTCCTTCTCGGTTAAGTTACACAAGTGTCAGGTGTCGAGAGTAAGGTTAATTTCGAGGAAGAAGACGACGAATAGTATTACATAAGTTGATTGTCCAGACGCCCTGTGTCACGCGAAGTGTTGTGTCGCGTGATCGCAATTTCTGGGCTCCAACAAAAGCTATCACCAAATCCCATTAAAATCGGCACAACTTGTTGATCTACTTGAATGTTGTTCACAACCACACTCGAACCACAAGTAATCCTCAATCAACAAAGAATACTCATCCCAAAAGAGTTTTTAATTTCGCAAAATAAGTCGTCACAAATGAATTTACTTGTGAAATCATATTTAATTCACGTTGAACTTGGTAAATCCTTGTTCTATTATACCTCCTAAACCTAGCCTCAAGTTCTTTCCAAGTTTGAACTCAAGATCTACAATATATCACTGATTCTGCAATTTCCTTCTCACCCTAATGCAAAGCCAAGAAATTACCATGTTATTGATTGTTTCTCATTGACGAACGTGCGCATGATCTTGAGTAGACTTCTTACATTTCCGAATAACCATGCCAATCTAATTTTTCACCATGATCTAAACCTCCGTTGATCTTCGCTAGTGATTGTAGTTCCTCTAATTGAGAAAATTCGTAGCCAAGACAGAATTGGGATGATCTGAGTTGTGCAGTACCTATTCCCTTAGCATTTCTTGTGTAATTTGAATTATCTGAATTTGTTGTGTAATTTTGATACAACTCACAACTAGCTAATATATTGCGTAGTCAACATCATTTGACTTATTGACTTGCCACATCATTACATCATTTCTATTGATCATAACAGTAAGCACAAGGTTTAGTTACATAACTTTTGATATCAGATATAATTAAGGCATATATATACAATTTGCTTACATAGAAAAACATTGTGATCGCACATACATACGATTCTACATAAGAGTAAAACATGAATAATGCTATTTGATTTGACACAATTATATGTGATACAATTAACTATATTGATTGATCGATGATTCAATTCAATGAGGGTGAAGGCGAACTGGAAGACCATTTGCAGGACGAGCAAATGCCTCGACGACAATCCCCTCATTAGGTTGGATAATTTCCCATTTGAAGCTCTTGACAACATTATGAAGAAAAACAAGTATTTGTATCTTGGCGAAGTTCCTACCAGGGCATATATTTGGGCCTCCCCCAAATGCAACGAAAGTGTAAGGCAATGGACCGTCGTTTTCGAATCTTGATGGATCGAATCTCTCAGGTTCGCTAAAGTATTTCGGGTCTCTATGCATTGCTTGGATGCTCAACAACAACTGCATATAAATATAGGCCCTTACTATTTAACGCCCACCCTTTTTGCTATTTACCGCCCAGGTCATCCGTGCGTCACGCATGGATTAAATCCGTGCGTGACGCATGGTTTTAATCCACACGCCACGCACGAAACAAAACCATGCGTGACGCATGGACACAAACCATGCGTCACGCATGGATTTTTTCCCTATAAAAGCCCAAAAACATCAAACCCTACCATTTTGTCATATTCTTCAACAACAACAACGGCGGCTGCAATCCATAACGCACCATTTTACCCCAAAATCCATCTTTCTCATCATCTTTTTTGCATATAAGGTATGTAAACATTAAGATTTCATTGTTATGGTATGGTATTGATGTATATATGAGGTTTTCATGTTGTTTTGATGATATTTACTTCAAAATCCAATGTGTATGTTAATTAGTTGATTAGAAATGATTAAACTTGTAATATATGAATGGATTGTGTACTTTGTTGATAATTTATTGACAAATTTGATATTTTCATGTGTATATAGTTTATTAGGGTTTTGATATTGAATTAGGGTTTTGTGAATTAGGGTTATGAATTAGATTGTTGAAATTTGGTATGGTTTTAATGAAATTATTGAAAAACTGTTATAATTTTGGAAAAAGTGTTGAGATTAGGGTTTGAAAGCCATGGAAAAACTGCAGAACACAAATTCTGGAATGTGCAATTCCATGCGTCACGCATGGCTTGAAACCATGCGTCACGCATGGATGGAAGCCATGCGTGACGCATGGAATTGCACATTCCAGAATTGTGTTCTGCAGTTTCAGATTGTATTTGATGATATGCTGATTGAGTTTTTGATGATATGCTGATTAAATTCAGTAAACTGATTAATTTTGTGGAATTGCACATTTTATGATGTAGATATGGATGGTGGTCGTCGACCTGGACGGGATACTCGTCAAAGAAACAGAGATCTGAAGAAAAAAGATCCCATAGTTCCAAAACAAAGGAAGAAGAAGAATAGACAAGAATCGCCTCCTCGTCGTTTAGAGTTTTCTGATGAGATACAACAGCAACAACAACAACAACAACAACAACAACAACAACAACAACAACAACAACAACACCACCAACAACAACAACAACAGCAACAGCTAGCTTTGTCTGCTGCAGGTTTCGATCCCCAGGGTTCCCCTCATTACTTTCCTGGCACCCCCATTCTGATCCCACATCAAACTATGTTTCCACAACAAACACAGTTTTCAGGCTATCCGGGCTATCCACAACATGACCAATCATTTGTGGAGATGATGAGGCAAGCTACTGGTTCTCATCAGTTTCAGAACCCTCAGACGGGTGATGACCAGTACGCACTGGTTGCTTGTAGCAGTGCAGGGCCATCAGCTGGGGGTGCCAATGCTGATTCTGATTCTGATTATGACCAGGAGCATGAGCATGAGGAACAGGGTCAGGAAGAGGATCGGACCTATGAGAATGTTCATGAAGAACATGAAGAAGCGGAAGAGCAAGAGGAGCAGGAGGAACAACCCAGAAGACGACGACGACGACAACCTCCGGTCAAAAACATATACGTCCCTCAGTTAGAGGGGGGGTACTCCTGGAGGTCCACAAATTCCGGAGCTGCTCATAAGCTTTGAAGCTCATACAGCCTTTTTTGTGCAAAGAGGAAAGGTATGTAATTAGAATTTGGTTTATAGATTCAATACTTATCATAACTAATTTGGTTTATAGAATTTGTGATAATAAATTTGTTAATGTATGAATTGATTTGATTAACCAAATGGATTATTTGTTGAAATATTTGTAGTTTTGTTGAAAATTTGGTTAAGGTGTGCTGTACAGAATGCATAAACTGCTCTCTGCATTCTGTGTAATGCAAATCCATGCGTGACGCATGGTTCATGTCCATGCGTGACGCATGGTTCATGTCCATGCGTCACGCATGGTTCATGTCCATGCGTGACGCATGGATTTGCATTACACAGAATGCAGAAACTGCATTCTGTACATTGCACCTTAACCAAATTTATGCAGTTTCTGGAAAAAATCTATGCGTTATTAAAATTATTTGTGTTACGTAATCAATTTACAGGATAGAGGCGTACTCCCTTACCAGACAAGACAATCCCAGCTGAAAGATTGGGAACTTAATTCTGACTTGTCATGGGGTAATCACGCAATTGCAACGGAGCTGACTCATCTCAGGGTATTGATGTACGATGTGATTGATTATCCGCTCATCTGCGCCTTTATAGAAAGGTGGCATCCTGAAACAAATAGCTTCCACATGCCATTTGGTGAGATGACAGTGACGTTGCTCGACATCAAGAAGCTGATGTTGCTTCCTATTCACGGGAAAGCTATGGTGACCGACCCCACCGCTTCAGTCGGGAGAACTACGAACAAGAACTTTTTCGGTGAAAAGGGACGGCAAAATTTTCATCTTCAAAATGAACAGCTCAATAGTTATTGGATGAGCGCGAAAAAGTTTAAGGCGCACATTGAGGGCCTAAATGATCCCGTAGTTCATGGAATGGGATATATATTCCACTTGCTGGCTTCCACAATCTTCACTGACAAGTCACAACATAAGCTCCCGATGAGATTTGGTGCATTTCTAGGGAGTGTTGAAGAGGCAAGAAGTATTTCTTGGGGATCTGCGGCGCTAGCATATTTCTATCGCCAAATGGGCATCGCTACACGCCAAAATTGTGGTTTGATCTCATTTTGTTTCACTCTCCTTCAAGTAAGTTTTTAATTATTTAGGAACTACATTTTTTAGCAATCATAACTTATTTCTATGGTTTTAATGCTAACTATATTTTTTAAATGGTAGGGTTGGATATACACATACTTCCCATCCTTAGCAGCTGGTGTTCGGCGTAATCCTGGTTGGTCAGTTGATCATCCTTATGCGTTTCGGTTTCTACCAGAGGAAGCGTTGCCGAACTACGACCCTGAAGCACGAAACTACAGAGCTGAACTAGATGCAATGAGGGCGGATCAGGTATTTGTGTTGCATTTTGTTGACATTTTTAAGCCTCAGTTTTTTTTGCAATTCCATGCGTCACGCATGGATCTGTGTCATGCGTCACGCACGAATCAGATCCATGCGTCACGCATGGAATTGCAAAAAAAACTGAGGACTTTTTTTCATCATCTTTGCTTGGACCTTTAATGAAATTACTGTTTGAGTAATGGAAGACGTTGATATTGTTTTTAGGTTAATTGGAACCCGTATGGTGAAATCGACTTCAGTGATCCTGCCTATGCTCCTGCTCTTTTTTTCGGGGTGCTGAGCTGCATGGACATAACCGAGCCCCACCATCCCGATAGGTCGCCTAGGCAGTTTGGTAGGGTACAGATGATTCCCAGGCCTCCAATTTCACCCCTTAGAGCCCATAGGCTCATCAGCCCTAGGTCATATGTGGTGAATTATGATAGAATGGCATGGAGTTGGGAGGGGATGGATATCCACAGGGCGACCCTGGAGCAGATGGGACCACCTGCGCAGACAGGTTTTGAAGAAGCTCCGGAGTATCTTATGTGGTACATCCCCCGCACTCATCGATTTCTGATACCCGGCAGACACGCTAGCTTGGAAGCACAGCAGGTATTACATTTATCTCATGTAACTTGAGATCTTGATTTTTCTTTAAGTTTGATTTAAGGTAAACATTATGCAAATAGTTGATTTCAATATTTAATTTTATTTGTAGGTTTTTGACAGGGTCTATGATCACTTGTCACCATATGCAACCTTGCCTGATCCGTATGATGTTTCTGCAATGCATGGAGCCATAACCGAGGTCCTTCAAGATATTGAGCCGTGGACAACTATGTATCAACAACATCGGTGGTGATCTTGTTGGATTGGGTTCGATTGTTTTTTATGAACTGTTTGTTTTCAGATTTTCAGGATTGTCCGTTTTTTGTAAGGATTGTTTGTTATGACGTTGTTGAACTTTTCATTTCTTGTTAGCGTTGTTGAATTTGTTGGATTATTTGTTTAGGGTGCACAAGACATAAATCTGCATTCTGTTAGTCAAATGTCGAACCATGCGTCACGCACAGATTAGTTCCATGCGTCACGCACGGTTTGCTTCCATGCGTGACGCATGGAATTGTTAACCTACGCCTATAAATTGACTCCCTCAGCATACCATTTCCACTCATTAATCTCTCCTTTTCACTCCCTCAGCCTGTAAGTTGATTTTTGAAGTTCTTCTTTGAAGCTCCATATTCCACATCTTATTCCTTACTTTCTCACTTGTTTTCTTACATTGTATTACAGATTGGAAACCAACATGGCATCATCCTCATCATCATCTTCAATACCACAAGAAGGCAGCACCATTCAGTGTCCAAATAAGAGGTGTAGGAAGTCTATCACGGTTTTCAGCGCTAATGACAAGATGAGACCAGACCAGTATGGCCGAAGGTTTTTTACATGCCAATGTAACTTCAGGTGGGTGTTTCTTGATCCTGAGTATGACCGTCATCATCTCCGTGTTATGACGAAATTGTTGGAGGAAAATCGGACTATGGCAGCGAAGCTGGGAATCTTTAACGAAGAGAAAGATTTGGAAACGGCTAAATGGTGGGTGAAGGAGCTCTATGAGGATTTTGAAGAGAAACCAGCCGATTCTGACGATGCGTAGTGGTCTTAGTATTTCGTTCCTTTTAAGATGTAATGTGAAGTGTCTTGGTGTTTTGTCTTTGTTATGTTCGTTTTAATTTACGTTTCAAGAATGAGTCTTTTTTATGCTGTAATGAATCTGTTTTATTTTGTAATGTATCGGTTTTTTGTTGAAACGTATCTGTTTTATGTTGTAATATATCTGTTTTATGTTGTAATTCTGATGTCCCCTTTTCATAAGACTACTCATATGTCTCCTTTTGACAAGACAACTCATATGTCTCCTATTGACAAGACAACTCATATGTCTCCTTTTGACAAGAAAACTCACATGTCTCCTTTTGACAAGACAACTCATATGTCTCCTTTTGAGAAAACAATTCGGAAGTGTTGCTTTTGACAAGTAAAGCTGAAATGGAATTTCTGCATTCTGTAGGAAAAATGCAATTCCATGCGTGACGCATGGACACGAACCATGCGTGACGCATGGATTGACTCCATGCGTGACGCATGGAATTGCATTTTTCCTACAGAATGCAGAAATTCCATTTCAGATGCAAAGCACCTGTTTCACGTGAAATGTAACCCAGAAATACCACATAAAGACTGAAATGTGCATCAAAAGATACAACCTTACAACATTAGAAGGTCATTCGAAACTCGAAAAAAAATACACATTACAACATTGTCATGACTGACAATAACTCTTGAACTAGTAATCGTTTTCATCATCGTCTGGAATTGTGATGCTTTGTTTGGACGATTGATGTCCTCCTCTTTTCGGGGGGGTGTAAGCCCCACATCTTTGCCACACTTCGTCATACAAGGCCGCAGCAGATTCTTCACAATTAAGCTCCCAAAGATTATAAACAGGTGGTAGTGGACATCTATCCTTCAGGCGAATCTGAGATAGATTTTACGGAATTGCATAATTAAATTTACATGTAATGCACTAGGTAAATAGCAATTGAAAAACACATACCGGGATGAAATGTTCTTCCTGTGTGAGTAGTAATAGGCAAACAACTTGCATCTTGGCTCCAGGTTGACCATACCAAGTCGGAAGTCTAAGAGGTAGGAATGTCTGTTTAATTTGCTCGCCTAGACACACAAAGACACAATTACATGCCGAAGCCACCAAACATGCCATTTCTGGTACGGTAAGCCACTTATCCCTTGGAGCTGGGTAGTAATCGCTTTCCCATGTAAGTTGATGTATAGCGGACTCCAATGTTGGATTTACTTCTCCACCAATCCACGTGCCTTTAAGTAAATGCCAAATCTCTTTAGCCTTTCTTATCATCTCTTCTCGTATGAACTTCCAATGCTCTTGGGTCCCACCTGTTACATGACTCTCAAAAACAGATTGAGTGACGGAATATTTTGGATAAAGTGTACATTAGAGTGAAGATAATATCGGTCACCTGTTTCCATAGAAATAGATCTAAACCCGCAGTTTCCATCGGCTCTGATGTCAAACCAACCCTCCACATATGGTCGCATGCACATTGGTATCTTTCTAATGTACTTAGAAGGCGCATACATTTTTTGTGGAGCGGGAGGTGCACCAAAGGGCTTAGGAACCCTTTGCTTCTTGGGAGGTGTTTCTTCCAAAGCTCTAGACCTCATCTCTTGGTCGGTGTATTCCCATGCTGACTTCTTTCTTTGTGTAGATCTAGGCACTTTGTTAGGAGCTCCTTGGGGACGACCACCGGTGTGTTTCGAAATAGGCGGCTCTTTGAGAGGTGTATCCACTTTAGCTATCTTTCTGATAGATTCAATACACTTCTCTTGATCATGTGGTGACAAGGTGTTCCATGTTTCTTCATAAAATTCATCAAATAAACGTCTTGCCACGTTTTTCTTAGTTTCAAGATGACACTGTGTATCCACTTCTTCCAAAGACAACGTACTCCAAAAAGGATGCAAAGACACGGGCTGAATTGGCATTTGTTTCTTCACACAAGTAGCAAGGTCATGGACACACAGCATCCCGTCTCTGACCTTGGTTGCACAATCGCAATATTGTGCATTGTACATGCCTTGTACACCTTTGTCGTATTCTTTAATCAAGAGCTCCATTGCCTTGTACGAAACTTTGCACTTCAAATGTACAAACAAAGATGTTTGGTGAACAAGTCTAAACGTCTTTGTTAGACTCTCGTTAAATGAACCCAATATCTCTTTCAGCTGGTTTCGTGCCATGTCACTGTATTCCTCAAACACTGTGTCGAGCCTACCTTGTCCACCACTCAAATATGACTTCAAACAGGAATGCGCTCCTTCCACTCTGCATTTTTATTAAGGTGTTCAAACAGGAATAACCTTGTGCAGTTTCTGTAAACTGCACATCTATACGTGACGCATGGAACAAATCCGTGCGTGACGCATGGAACAAATCTGTGCGTGACGCATGGAACAAATCCGTGCGTGACGTATAAATGTGCAGTTTACAGAAACTGTTTAAATTCACAGAAAACTGAATATAGTTGTGTAAGTGCAATTATAGATAAATTACCTGTTTGTCGTGTTGCTTCCAAGAGTAAACACGTCATCCGTCCATGCCGACACACATCTTTCTTTGAAAGGACCAAGCCAACTGTCTCTAACATATTGCAGTACGGGAATATGCGCGTTCCAATCTCTCCCTATAGTATCCAACTTTTTTTCATATCCTTCTACGGTGGTTTCCTCGAACAAGTTGTAGTAGTCGTTGGATAAGTTTTTTCCCTTTAGTTTCGATCTCATTTCGAGGGAAGCTTTGGCCTCTATGTTTTTCCTTATATGTCGTCTACATAGAAGAAACTTTGCAGTTGGAAAAAGAAGATCCGTTGCACTCATTAAAGCTTGTTCACGGTCGGTGACAATGCAAGTGGGCGTTGCTCCAATTCTTCTATACATCTCTTGAAGTTGTTGCATTGCCCACAAATAATGCTCTTTAGTCTCGCCCTCAAGAAATGCCCCACAAACTACAAAGTTCCTCCATGTAGACGTGATTCCAACAATCTCGAAAAATGGCATTTTGTACCTGTAAATAAATAATTTGAAATAATATTATTGCAATGTTATGGAAAATCATATGTAATGGTCAATAATCACACAAAACTTACTTGATTGTGGCATATGTGGAGTCCATTATAAGTACATAGGGAAATGATTTCAAGAGCTTCATTGATTCAGGGGACGCAAAGAACATATCACCAATCATAGATGCATCATCTTTGCTTGTCCTATACTCCATGAAATAGTCGCTCTGTTTGCATTTGTAGAAAAACTCTTGGATAACAGTTCTTCCTTCCCTGTTTTCAATCCTCGTCTTGGCCATCAAATTGTATACTTGTTTTTTTTTTGTAAGGTTCTTGGGAGACTTGTTGAGCATAGTGTAAATCTCATTTGGTTTACAATGAGCCCTGGTCATTTCAACTACTGTACACACTTCATCAGGCGTCAATCTGCCTGCAAACGCATTCCCAAACAAGCTACTACCAATAGGATGGTTGTGGGTACCTAACATTACAGTAAGTTTCCAAGCCCCTCTATGCTCCTCTAGAAGCTTTAATTCGAACCAACATCTACATTTTTTCGTCTTGATGTTTTTCCTCACTCCCTTAGCTTTTGAGTAATTCACTCGTCCTCTATCACAGATAAGCTGAAGTTTTCCAGATTTTGTTTCGGTAGGTGCTCTACTCCTTCCATTGACTATGCAAAAGTTGTTGGCTTGTGCAATGTTAACGGCCCAATCCACTCCCTGTTGTCTAGAGGCGAATACCAAGTCATTTGCAAACAACTCTGAGTAATCAACAGAGACATATTGTTCTTCTTGAACTTCAATATCAAATTCTGGTGCAGTACGCAAAGGACGAAACACATTTAAGCTACTTGTGTCTGAAAGTGGCCTCATCAAATGCGAAGGCCATTGCGACAAACCGTAACCGGTTCCAAAAGATCCAGTGTTGATATCACCAAACTGTGATTGCGGTTGCTCCCATGTTGTCAAATCAATGCCCAAATCAAACGAAGGTATGTAGTCGAGGTATGACGGAGGTGGGCAGTCATTAAGAGTAATCTTGTCTAATCCAGTAAACACAGAAAAGTTCATCTATGCACAAACACACAGATAACAAACCAGTTAAGCTTCTGTATGGCAAATCCATGCGTCACGTGTGGATCCATTCCATGCGTGACGCATGGTTCCAATCCATACGTGACGCATGGAAATACAACATGCAGTTTCATTCATCTTTTGTCATGGTTCGTATGATTCTGTTAACCACACTATGTTTCATTAACATTTCAAACATCATACATCATAAATTCAAAAGTCAACATCTTTTGTCATACAACTAATACCTTTAACATGTGAAGTCCATAAAACCCAACAAGTCAAACCCCTAAAACAAGTCAACACCTTAAAAACTAATATTATAATACTTTTCAAACATCATAATCACTAAAGTAAACAAAAATTCACAAATCAACATCTTTAGTCATACAACTAATACCTTGAACATTTGAAATCCATTAAACCTAACTAAATCAAACCCTAAAAGAAGTCAACACCTTAAAAATTAATATTATGAACAAGAAATGTTACCTTATTAAGATTGTAACTTGAAAATGGTGCTTCTCCACCTCTTTCATTGGTGCATTCCTCTTCATTCTCCATATAGAAAGAGCTTTTTTGGGATAAAATGGTGTGTTTTGCTCTCAAGAATGTTCAACAATGGAGTTAAAAGGGTTTTGACATTTGAAATATGGAAAGAAAGGAAGATAATAGGGGTTAATGTAGGTGTTACGGAAATGGTAAAAAAATTAATGGAGTTATTACAGTAGGTGAGACAAGACGTGCTTGCTGCATGAGTTCTGAAAAGAAAATCCGTGCGTCACGCATGGTTTCCATCCATGCGTGACGTGTGGTTTGCAACCATGCGTGACGTGTGGTTTGCAACCATGCGTGACGTGTAAAATGGCACATGATCCCTTTGATTCTTAGTAACACTGATGTGTGCATGATTTCCAATCAAAATAAAATTACATATTGTCAAAGGTTGGACATTTAGGCCACGTAAGAAGTCCAAACAAAGGATATGCTACTTTACAAGTTAATAGTTGCTATTGGGCGTTACCCACATGGTTAAATATCCCTAATAGGCATTGAAAACAAGTTTCATTCCATTCGGACATCGTTTGAGTGTCGTTTCGTCAAATTGGGCCTTAAGTCCATTTAAGGCCTTTTTAGGCCTTTTAGCGTTTACGTGCCTCATTTCGTGTGAGCGAGACCTCTTTTCTACTGAATATCCCTAATAAGAGTATGTTGTATAGTAGTTTCAACAATAATCAACGTCAATGTTGTAGAATATACATATTGCGACAAGTTAGAGAAATACGACTAGTTTGTTTTTTACAAAGGAGGTGGTACTTTAAAAGTTAGAAGTTGTCATTGGGAGTTACCCACATGGTTAAATATCCATAATAGTCATTGAAAACAAGTTTCATTCCATTCGGACATCGTTCAAGGGTCGTTTGGCTGATTTGGGCCTTAAGTCCATTATGGCCTTTTTAGGCCTTTTAGCGTTTACGCATAGTTTCGAGTCCCGTTTTGTATGTGTGAGACCTTATTGGGACTTTATATGTCTTATAACACAATTGTGTATAAATTTTTCAAACATACAAAAAGATCAATGTTGCGACCATATATAATGCAACAAGTTAAGCTTGTGATGAGTAGTTTGATGTTTTACAAAGAGGGTGTTACTCTAAAAGCAAAAGGTTTTGATGCAAAGTTACCGACATGGTTAAATATCTCTAATAGGCATTGTAAACAAGTTTCATTCCATTCCGATGAATTTTCGACGACGTTATGGCGAATTGTGGTTTTAAAGCCGTTAAAAACAACACGACAAATGAATTATTTTGCGTGACATAACTACAAATACATTGAATACATTGAAATTGATTACATAAGCAAAAACATATACATTGAAATCCATGCGTCACGTATGGATACAAACCATGCGTGACGCATGGTCACATTCCATACGCGACGCATGGATTTTTTTGCCTATAAAAGGCCCAACATCAAAACCCTACCATTTTGTTCTCTTCCTCATTCTCTTGACGGCGGCTGAAGCTCTATCACGCACGGATTTACCCCATTTTCAACAATTTTCATCATCTTTCTACATATAAGGTATGTAAACATTAAGATTTCATTGTTATGGTATGGTATTGATGTATATATGAGGTTTTGATGTTGTTTTGATAATATTTACATATGTAGATCCAATGTGTATGTTATACTTTGATTAGAAGAGATTAAACTTGTAATATATGAATGGATTGTGTACTTTGTTGATAGTTTCTTGTTGATATTTTCATGTGTAGATAGTGTAATTAGGATTTTGATACTGAATTTGGGTTTTGTGAATTAGGGTTATAAATGAGGGTGTTGAAATTTGATATGGTGTGGTTTTAATCAAATTATTGACAAACTGTTGAATTTCAGAAAATATGTTGAGATTAGGGTTTGAGAATAGATATTAGAAAGCAGTACTGAAGTTCTGAATGTGGCAATTCCATGCGTGACGCATGGGTTATAACCATGCGTGACGCATGGTTAGTGACCATGCGTCACGCATGGAATTGCCACATTCAGAACAAGACTATGCAGAAGTTAATTGAGTATGTAACTATAATTTGGTTATGTTTGTGATTATACAGATGTCCTATTCCGATCAAGAATCTGATATTTCCGATATTAGTACGGCGTCTAGCATGGTAGACAACTTTGATATGCTTGAACGGGAGAGACGTGAACGGGAGAGACAAGAACGTGAGCGACGTGAACGGGAGAGACAAGAACGTCAAAGGGAGAGAGGGGAACCATCCACTAGACCAAGGATGACCGCACGAGAATACAGGAACCTCTTCAAGCCGTTCAACCCTCGTCGTTAGATCTACTTATTATGTTGAACCTTATTATGTTGAACCTTATTGTGTTGCACCTTTGAAGATTGAACCTTATTATGTTGAACCTTATTGTGTTGCACCTTTGAACCTTATTGTGTTGCAAGAACTACTTGTTTTTCTTAAGAGTGTCTATTTTGTTGGTATTTTAAAACATGTCGACTCGTTTCACTTTCAAACTAGGTTTCACATTTCAAATATCATAAATCAACATAAATTCACAAATCAACATGTTTTTCTTAAGAGTGTCTATTTTGTTGTTATGTTGACGAATGTTCAACCTTATTATATTTCAAATTGTATATGGTACGCCATACATATTGCGACCTCATTCGGTTTGCAAACTATGTTTCACTTACAAAGGTCTAAATTTGATTTTCAAGTTACACACATGATCAAATAGACATTATAAGGATTGAAACAAAGTTTCATTCCATTTCGATAAAGTTTCGATGACGTTTTTGTCGAATTGGGATTTATCGCCTTAAAAAAGACACTAAAAATGTGTTTCTTTGCACAATTAACTAGAAATACATTGAATACATTGAATAACCCTAGATTCATATATGCAAATACGTGCGTCACGCATGGATTAAATCTGTGCGTCACGCATGGATTGTATCCGTGCGTGACGCATGGATTTAATCCGTGCGTGACGCATGGATACAATCCATGCGTTTTCTGGAATGTGCAATCCGTGCGTCACGCACGGAATAAATCCATGCGTGACGCACGGATGACCTGGGCGGTAAATAGCAAAAAGGGTGGGCGTCAAATAGAAACTATGTAAATATATGCACATTAGTCGAATTAGATATTTAAATGCATGCAAATCTAACATATAAACGCACATACCTTCCAACCCTTATGAACCTTGTAACCGTCATATTCAAAGTCAGAAATTGCTTCGCGAAAGACGGCTTGGCCAGGAGGACAAATTCGCATAGTTTCTTGAGCCACACACCATGAATATTTCATTTTTTGTATGTCATTCCAGTTCAATACCTCTCCTTCTGACTTACTCTTTGCTATCTCCATATGCTCTGTTAATTGTGTACGTGGTTAGGAATTCAATAGTTCACGAGAGAAATGTCGAGGATAGCATCTTATATCGAAAGTTTGAGACTAAACAAATTAAGGCTAGTATATTATAAGCCTATCTCTATTGTCAAATGGTTTAAGGGGAATCCAATTATACTTGTGTGTTAGGCCTAATGTGCATGACACCTAATCTCTCTAAACCGATCATGAGACACGTACTAGTGTTTGTAGGGTAACAGATTGTCACATGATATTAGACTCAGGTTCGGTCACGGGCCTTGGAAGACTTTAGATGTTAGATGTACATACCTTGGAAGACTTTGTGATAGATCTCAGGATCTTGAGCAATATGCTTGAGCATGATGGAAATAGTAACAGAGGAACTGTCACGACCTGCAAGAAGGATACCAATACACGGTTCTTATATACAGCCCGGTGCTTTATTCAAACAACGCCGGGTCACTCGCGTTCTGCGAGGACACGTACACTCGCGTTCTGCGAGATTAGCAAAAAATTAGGTTAATTACATGCATGCTAATCTCGCGTTCTGCGAGTGCACGTGTCCTCGCAGAACGCGAGTGTCACGTCCCTCGCAGAACGCGAGATTAGCATGTCAGATGGACGTTGTTGTGCGCCATTACTACATGTCTTGTCCCCACCTAACTATAATAACTACCCCCTTATTTTAAGTATTCCGTAACACCTATTAACCCTACCCTAACACCTCTTTTTATCATCTTTCACCTCTTTCACCCTCCATTAAAACCCATTTTCAAAACCTTAAAACTTCAAAACACTCTAAAAACACCTAAAATAATGGAAGATGAAGAGGAATTCAACAAAGAAGGGAATGAAGATGGTGGTTCATCAAGTTACCATTCAAATGAGGTAATGTTCTTACTTAATTTTTGAATTTTAATTTGTTTTGCACCATTAAGAGCTAAAATGAACTTATTATGTTGTATTTCATGTTAAATCTAGTAGTAGTGGTAAGTGTTGAAGAGATGACTTTTGCATATAATGTCAAAAACTTAGATGTGTTCATGTTTTTAGGGTTTTTATGGTTTTGAATGTAGAAACTCATGTTATGTTAAAATATCCCGTTGAATGACTAGTTTCAGGAAATAGCAACTTCTCGCGTTCTGCTAGAGGAAGCCTCTCGCGTTACGCGAGAAGTGCCTCCCTCGCAGAACGCGAGAAGGGCCTTCCTCGCAGAACGCGAGAAGTTGCACATTACAGAGTATTAACAGAAGCACTGTATAGGTGAATTTTTCTTTGTTCACTGGATTGAATGCAATCCAGTTGAATGACTACACCTACCCCTCGCGGAATACGGTGCCCGTTTCGCCACCGTCATTTGATTTAGGGATTGACGACTTTGGATATTATCATCAACCATCTTTATATGAACAACATGTGCCATCTACATATGAATTGCCTGTGCCATCTACTTATGAGTTGCCCGTGCCATCTACTTATGAATTGCCATGTACATATGAGGTGCCATCAAGCTATGATGCGTTTGATTCACAATTTGCTAACCCACCAACAAACGTAGGAGAGGAGATGTGTTTTCTTCCCTCTTTACGCACTGCACCAAAGTTTGATAGTCCCGTATGTGAGGAAGAGGTTGTTTCTAGGGATTATTCGGAATATTTCACTACGGAGCAAGTGTTTGCCTCTAAGGAGATTGGTCATTTGTGGGCTTTGAATGTTGCAAAGCAACACAAGTTTATGATCTCTATTGGAAGGACTGTACCATCTAAACTGGGGCAAAGTGGTAAGATTCAAATCATTTGTGAGAAAGGGGGAAGCCATAGGCCTAAAGGTGTCGGTGTTAGATCAAACACAAAGAGCAAGAAAACGGGGTGTAAATTTCAGTTGAAGCTCATGGAGAACCGGGTTGAAGAGAATTGGAGATTAGTGGTTGTTTGTGGTTTGCACAACCATCCTATTGGAGATAGTTTGGTCGGGAATGCATTTGCCGGGAGGCCAACCCCGGATCAAAAGAAAAAGGTTCGTGAGATGGTACTTTCACATTGTTCTCCAAATCAGATTTACACTGAGATAAACAAGGATCCCGGAAGTTGCACAAAGAAGAACCAAGTGTACAATTTGGTAAGACATATAAGGGAAGAGGAAATGGAAGGTAGAACCGTGGTTCAAGAATTCTTTCACCAATGCAAAGAGAGCAACTACTTCATGGAGTATAGGCCAAGTGCAACGAACCCTTCGATAATAGGCGACTTGTTCTTTGCTAGCCCCGAATCAATGAAACTCTTAAAGGCGTTTCCATATGTCCTTTTGATGGACTCGACTTATAGCACGAACAGGTAAGTATTTATCATTCTGTTTTTATGTTGTATTTATCTTACTGTATTTTGGTTCCAGGTACAATGTTCCCTTCCTGGAGATAGTCGGTTTGACTTCTACATGGAAGAATTTTGTTGTGTGCGGGGTATGGTTAGAGGCTGAGAGCGAGGATAGTTATTTATGGGCGTTGCAGCAGCTGCAGACGATGTATTTGAGAATAGGAGCATCGCCTACTTGCTTCGTCACTGACCGTGAGATGGCTCTTATGAATGCAACAGACAAGTTATGGCCAAATGCAAAGTTTCTCTTATGTAGGCGACATGTAAGGAAGAACATAGAGGCGAGAGCGAAGATAGCTATGGGCACACAAGCATTGGGGGTTAATATTTCAAATGATTATTATAACGTGTTCGAACAAACCACTGAAGAAGATTACAAGAGTACTTTGAAGAAACTTGAGGACGAATGGCGAGCTTATCCAACCGTATTGAAGTACGTGAGAACGAATTGGCTAAACCGATACAAAGAAAGACTTGTTTCAGCATGGACGGATAATGTCTTCACTCTCGGGAATAACACAACAAACAGGTATGTTCTGTTATTTATGTCTACCTTCTACATATGATAAAAAGAGCTTCTGTAATGCACACCTCGCAGAACGTGAGGGCATACCAACTCGCAGAACGCGAGTAAATTCCTTGATTCAGTGTTGATGCATTTTCGAATGCAAAGATCCTGGAACAATGTATGAACTCGCAGAACGCGACGTGTACACACCTCGCAGAACGCGAGGAGTTACACATTACAAAAGGATCCACAGGTTCTGATTTGTATTTGCATTTTATTGTTTTTCGAACATTTTAGAGTTGAAGGAGCACATTCATGTCTTAAGTCATACTTGTCAAGTGGAAATGCTAGGCTAGACACAATGTTCAAAGAATACAAAACAATGGCGGAGAACCAACTTAAGGAGATTAATGTGTCTTTCACCGAGAGTTTGAATAAGAGCTTCACAGTTGTTGAAGGGGCCGACTTGTTTAAAGTCTTGAAGTTCAAAGTCTCTTACAAATGCATAGAATTTTTGCTTAAGGAATACACGAAGGGGGAGAGATTAGGTGCGCACTTTAATATGTTTTGTAGCTGCGGGATCAAGATTAGAGATGGGTTGATGTGTGTTCATCAGATTGTAAGACATTGGAAGGAGCAAAGACCATTAAGAGTATCAGAGTTGCACCCTTTCTGGAGTACTTTGAGTTTGGAAGAAGTTGATGTTCCCGGCATACTGGAAGTTAAGAGTAAGGTGGCAAGGCGTCTTTTTCAGACTTTCTATGAGGAAACGTTTCCGAAATTGTGCCCCCATGATCAAGAAAAGTGTGCACAAACTGTTTTAGACATTGGGAAAGTAAATACTCCTCTAAAAGAGCCGGCTATTTCAAAGCACACCGGAGGTCGTCCAGTCGGAGCTCCTAACAAACAACCTAGGTCAACGCAAAGAAGACCGTCTGCATGGGAGCACACTAATGTTGAGATGGATGCTAGAGATTTGGAAGAAACACCCCCAAAGAAGCAAAAAAATGCTTCTAATTCTGAAACATTCAAGAAACCAAAGATTAAGGTGATTGGCAAGTACAAGTCTCACATACCCGCGTCAATGCGCACCCATGTGAATGGTTGGTTTGAGGTAAATGGAGATGGAAATTGTGGATTTAGAGCAATAGCTCATGAATTGCATGACAACCAACACTTATGGAGGGAAGTAAGAGATTTGATGATAGCTAAGGTCAAAGAGATTTGGCACCTAGTTCAAGGAACTTGGATTGGACCTCCACAACAACCAACTTTGGAGAGCGCTTTACACCAACTTACATGGGAAGGAATAGGAAGGGCTCCAGAAGATCACTGGCTAGCTACCCCGGAAATGGGATGCCTTGTGGCATCCACATTCAACATAGTGTTCGTAACGGTGGGAAAAAATGCTAACTACACTTACCTTCCTCTACAACGTCCTACTTGGTTAGAAGATGGTGACACACTTCCGACGTTCTGCTTATTCTATATTCAGAGTGAGAGACATTTTGTTCCGGTAAGTTTTTGGATCTACTTATGAATTACTATCTAATATGCAACTTCCTAACATTGTTGTTTTCTTGTAGTTGCGTCTTGAAGAAAACTGCCCATTACCTCATGTGTTTACTCCTTGGTGGCGAAACGCTGAAAGAGATGCTTTTTCTTTGCACGATCTTGTGTCACATCGATGTGCCGCCTTTGAAATGTAATGTTGAAGTTATGTTTTATTCGCTGAATAAATGACAATTTGACAAGCTGAGATGACCGTACACTGGTCGGCTGGAAATTCTTAAACTGGAGGAATGACATTTTCCAGAAAATGTCATTCCTCGCGTTCTGCGAGATAGGTGTCACTCGCAGAACGCGAGTCACACCAACCGTGCCACAGACCGTGCATATCAACTGAGAGCACCCTGTTTCCTATAGGGCAGACTCGCGTTCTGCGAGTGGTGTACACCTCGCGTTCTGCGAGGTTATGCAAAAAACGAACAGAATTGAAGCAACACCAACATATCCCTAAACATAATCCAACAAAATTATCCAATCAACAAAACACCTAAGAAAGCAATCCAAAACACAATCCAAAACACAAAACGAAAGGCTACTCGTCTTCTCGTGGTCGGAAGGGAGCGAGATTTGACATACTTAGTAGCATTTGGGCGTGATATGAATCAAAATCCTCTGGAGTGGCAAACCGATACCGGTCCATGTCATTGTACACCCGGCCAATCACCTATACGCAAGTAAACATTCATTCTATGTTAATATTCGAGACAAACAAAGACTAGAAACGCAAGATAAACCAAAACAATTAATATTACCTGTCTCTCAGTCATCATCCCAGGGATTGCAGGACGGATATACCTATGGGTCCTCTTGATGTACCAATCCATGTAATCATGGGAGCATTCATGTGGTGCATAGGCAACTGGCCCCATATCATCGAGAGACAAAGAGTGAACATCTCTTGACTCCCAAAGCCATTGGTTGGCGTCATAAAAAACACTATAACACCTAATGTTTTTCAACCTATGAGCTTTGAGCGGTTCGATGACTGGCCTAGGAATACGCTGCACTCTCCCAAATTGTCTGGGACACCTATCAGGCATGTGTGGTTCAGTGATGTCACAGCAAGATAGCACCCCGTGAAATAGAGCGGGAGCAAGCTCAGGATCGATGAAGTCTTGTGCTCCATACGGGTTCCAACATACCTAACAAAATGACAGAAAAACGCATGGTGAAGTCTGTAAAACACCAGAAACTGCAGAAACTAGGACAAAATGCAGAAACTTGCATTTTCTCGCGTTCTGCGAGTGTGTGCATCCTCGCGTTCTGCGAGGAGCCACAAACTCGCGTTCTGCGAGAAAATGTTGCATAATCAAACAAATTACTGCTGCGTACTAAAAAAATGCAGAAATCCCAGAAAATGCAGAAACTTACCATCTCCGGCATAAGAATATCGAGCGCTCCCCTATAGTCCCTTCCGACTTGCCCCTTCTTCAGCTTTACATTCTTAGGCATCCACCGGTATGCCCATGGTTGCTCCGCTCTCCACCGAGGACGTTCAGTAGGTCGGAAGTGTGGGAAGTAGTTGTAGATCCATGCCTAAGAAATACAAAGTACGTTAAATATGCAAATATATATAAGTATGTAAATTAAACGCTTAGAAAGTATAATACCTGCAACAAGGTGTAACAGAAAGACATCTGGGCACAACCCTGTCGTGTGCATACCCCCAGCTGCCTATACAGATGGGCCAAAGCAGCTGAACCCCACGATATGCCCGTAGCATGGGCATAGGTTTCCAAATAAGGCCCATATCTAAGCCGAATCAAGTTCTGTGACTTGTCCGGAAATAAGAGCGAGGAAGCAGTATACAACACCCATCCTAAACCCTTTCGCTCTGGACCTAGGTTTTCACAATGCCTTCTAAACCAATCAGCTTTCACCCTCCCAGAATCTAAAGTGTGCGGATCTACTCCAAAAATTTCCGCCCCCTTCCTACCATAGTATTTTATAATCTCATCATGACTAAACTTGGCACCCAGTTTCTTACAAGTAGTCATTGCTTTCCCTTCTATAGGTAGGCCTAAAATCATATGTACATCCAGAAGGCCAATAGTGATCTCACCACAAGGGAGGTGGAATGAGTTAGTCTCCGGTTGCCATCGTTCGATGAACGCTTCAATCAACGGATAGTCGATTACTTCGTACATCATGTCAGGTAGATCTGACAATCCAACAGCACCGGGAATCTCTGACCAGTCATCGTTGTCCAATGGCCAATCACTGCTTTGCTTTGTCCGTTGTTGTGGCTTCATCGGACCTTTCAACTGCAGAAAAATACAAAATTACACACTGCATGCCAAATTTACAAAAAATACAGTTTCTGCAGAATTATCAGCTTCTGCAGAAACCAAGCATTTTCTCGCGTTCTGCGAAGAGTAACACCCTCGCGTTCTGCGAGTATGCCACTCCTCGCGTTCTGCGAGAAAATGCACAGAAATTGCATTTTCTGATAATTCTGCAGAATTTCTGTTAATGTATTAAAAATGCAGAAAATCAATAAATTAGTAAATTACCTCCCCTTTCTGGATGTGGAACGCCACATGTGCTTCAAATCCCTTAAGCAACTCGGGATCTTCTGGACCGCCAGGTGTGGCATGAGTGAGCTCAGGATCATACTTTGGCTCATTCTTCTTGGACTTCCTCTTTCTTTTTGGTTTCTGGACCAATTCTTCTTCTTCTTCTTCTTCTTCATCATCATCATCATCATCATCACCTTCTTCTTCGTGTTCTTCCCCAACACCTTCATCCTGGTACTCTTGTTCCATCGGTTCTGGTTGAGGATTGTAAGAAGAAGAACAAGCTTGTCCACTTCCTTGACCCATGTCTTCAGGAACACTTCCCTCACCAAATCCACCTCCCCAACATTGTCCACCGACCCAACTTTGTCCACCCCACCCTTGTCCAACTTCCACTACAGCATACTGAGGAATGAAATTGTCCCAGCTACCCGATTGTTCATATGGAGTTGATTGTGGTGCCCATTGAGTTGACGGTTGTGCACATGAAACTGACTCTTGAGAATAAAGGTCCCAATCATCATTTCGATACCCTTGATATGTATCTGCTCGTTCTATCCCACTAGGCACAGAACAGTCTTCCCCGGCATAACTATGGACACCACTGTACCGCTCTATGGCGCGATAATCAACGTCGGGGAGCCCCTCGGGGAAGAGCTCTACCGGTGTTGTATTCTTTGCTTTCCTTTTCCCTTTTGCATTTTCAACCGGTGGATTTTCTCTCACAGCGTTCCTATTTCTTCGACGGGTTGAACGTCCAGGACGATCCATTACCTAAAAAAATGTAAAGTAGAATCAGTATATAAATATAACAGTATATAAAGTAAAATCAGTATATAAATATGTATCTGCAGAAGAGGAAAGAATTTCCTCTTATGTCAATTCCTCGCGTTCTGCGAGTATCATGACACTCGCGTTCTGCGAGTACCATGACCCTCGCGTTCTGCGAGTATACTACACCCCTCGCGTTCTGCGTCAATTTGCACTATCATGAGTTTCCGGCAACAGTTTCCGGCGAGATTTTCCGACGAAAATTCAATATTTTAGATAAAATACCTATCAATTTAAGTAAATTACCAAATAAACATCAAAACCCTAAATAAAATCAACAACCCTAATCAAAAACCCTAACCCTAATGAATTTCAACATAAAACAACATCCACTCATCCACCATAATTCAAAATCATCATCTTTCATCCATTATACAACCATTTCTAAAGAAACATTCAATATCAAAACATCATATAATATGCAATTTCCTATACTAACAACATATATTCATCTAGAAACAACATTAGAAAGCATAAGAGTATAAGAAACATACCTTATATGGAGATTTGTAGTGAAAAGAGGAAGAAAAACTAGTTTGAACCGAGAGAGATGGTGAGAGGCGGCGGTAGAAAATTGTGTGTGAGGTAAAAAATGGGCCGAGTAGGGTTTTTCCCCTTTTATAGGGGAAAAACACTCTCGCGTTCTGCGAGGTGACGCACCCTCGCGTTCTGCGAGGAGACGCTCCCTCGCAGAACGCGAGAGCCCGGGCGTTATTTAGAAAACGTCCGGGCGGTATTTAGCAAGGGCCTACCAATAATCCACTCGGCTACATCACCATCAGTGACGGACATGCCACTTTCATCCCCATTAAGCAACAAGCATGAAAATGCGTCTTGATTTAATTTCAAGTCCTTCTGATCGACACCTAAATTAGATAGCTCTTGCCTTTTCCTTTTTATAACGGCTACTAACAGGGTATTGATGGCTTTCGAAGCTCGGATAGCCCGACCGAACCGGGTCCATGGTAAATTTATTGGGAGCGCAGCGAACCCGCCCACTAATTCATCCACTAGAACATTCAACTCTGCGATCAAATTTGCATCTTCGGTTGATAGAAATAATCGGCAAGCTAGCGAGCTTGAAAAATCTTTCACCATTGGATACACCTTTATCTGTGTGCTCCAATATATATGTTATTTAATTAATATACGTATAAGTTTAGCTAGGGATCGATAAATGGTTCAATATACAACAATAACAACAACAACACAACTCAATGTAAATCCCGCATGAGCGAGGACTACGGGTGAAACTCTATGCATCCTCGCTACAACCAAACCTCGAGTACGATGACAACAACAACATTACTCAAAATACCTTAAAGACTCTCGCTTATAACAAGGTGGGAGTCAGATTTACGCAACCAAACTTTGTGGTAAGAAAACATTAAAGTTATTTTCAATTATCCGAAATGAAGATTGCTTCAAAAATTACAGTCTGACTACTATTTTATAAAATAAGAAACACAAACAGTTAAATGAACCATTTTACTTTATTTCATATAATTTCGAAGTTAAAAGTAAATCTTTGATTGCATTGGAAAATGAAACATGTGTAGTAATAGCAAATCGATCTAACATAAACGAAGGTGGTTATATAAGGAATCAATGATGGATAACATACTTGTTTTTGGGTATGCCACTTAACCTCCAAGTGTGTCATAGCCATGCTATCCATGATCCCGACATACATTTGAAGTCTTTCCGGCTTCAGCAAAATAGACGTTGGCAGGTCGACGAAACGAGCCTTCGAATAAAAGCTCCTCGGAAAAAGAGACTGTATGTTGTTAGGAAACCACGTCCTCACCAACTTACCCTCATTCTTGAACAAAAACTTGTTCCCATCTGCGCCATGCATGATGGTCGTTGGATCGAAAAAGAAAGACGTTTTGAACGTACTAGATTGAAACTTGGTTATACGATCTTGGATGAACTTGTGTGAGTTTCCTTTCCACATGCTTAGTAGCAACTGCAAAGAATCCCATACTAATGCCAATCCACTACTTCCCGGGGGAAATGGTCGATCATCTTCTATGGATTTCGGGGAGTTAAAGATTTTTAAGAGGAAGGTAAATGTTGTCCACAAAACAATGGCAACGATGAACAAGGTTATTATCTCCATTTTGCTACCTTAATTAGTTGATTCTAGATGTTTGCATCATTGCATGAGATCTCCATAACGTAAGTTCTGCATATATAGGCCAAGATTTGGAACGTATGTCGATCAACATCGATCTGTCCGTTAATTAATATAATTTGATAAGGCATATTATTAGTAATGCGGCAAGCATGGCATGTTTGATCGATATGTAGCGTATGTTCATAGTCTCCAATCCGTTGCGTAGGTATGGAAAACTAACATATATGGGCTGGAAATCGTCTTTATACTTAGTTTTTTTGCCACACTATTTTATAAACACCAGCTAACTAACGTACACGAAAACAAAAATGCTATAACGTAAAACATATATAGCCAATGGTAAACATGTCTATCATTTATAACAAATTGGTCAATCCATGTCGTAAGTTGCAAAATTATCCTACGGACTATATATTTTATAAAAACAACTTGGTGAATGCGCGCGCCCACAATCAATCCGACGAAAAATTTGGCCCGTACCACCCCCTTGGAGATATCTTGTTACGCATGCAAATTAACATATTTGTTTTCATATAATGTCATTCAAATATAAAGGAAAACAAATGTGTTTTGTGTACACGCATGAACATATCTATATAACTAATATAAGTGCAACACATATCGTTGTTTCATATCCAGTATACATAACAGTT
The DNA here is from genome assembly GCA_029168935.1 of Oxyria digyna. Taxonomy (NCBI): domain Eukaryota; kingdom Viridiplantae; phylum Streptophyta; class Magnoliopsida; order Caryophyllales; family Polygonaceae; genus Oxyria; species Oxyria digyna. Next base: position 24,984,149 of record JAPVLV010000010.1, read on the forward strand.
CTATTTTGTTGATATACACGCGTAACAATATATAACACTTCTATTTTGTTGATATACACACGTAACAATATATTTTCATGCACACACAATTTATCACATTATTAATTTTTGAGGAATTATCCGTAAACATTTCCACGGATTGCATTCTATGTTAACCAGAAACTCATTACGGTTTCCGACACGGAAACGTTTAAAACATTGAAAAACGACAACATTAAATTTAGTGAAAAGGAAAATGGAGAGGAAACGACAACGGCAGAGAGACGCTTAGCCGGAATGCTCAGCCCCCACGCCGATAATATCACAGGACACCATAGATATTAAGCAGATCTGAGGTAGAAGAAGGCCACAGGCACTCAGGAAAGAAACTTTAAGGGGCTCATTTAAACGAACAATGGGAGGGGTTTCTAATCCTCTTCCGTTTGCATTAGATAAACGAAGCACCTATATGCACGCGACTTTTTCACTATATGCACACGATTTGGTGCGCAGAAGTTATGCGCATAGGTTGGTGCGCTGTTGTATTGCGCACAGGGGTATTTTCGGGATAAATTTGAAAATTCTGGCAATGGCTGACAAACTCGTACGCAGGACACCAGCGCACATAAAGGGTAATGCGCAAACGTCCAGCGCACAACTTCGGGAATCCGAAACGTCGTGAGCTGAAAGATGTGCGCATTTGGCCTGCGCACAGAAAGATGTGCGCAGATCCAATGCGCATATAAGGCCTTTTAGCGTTTTTGCGTATTTTCGAGCCACTTTTTATGACGGGGAGACCTTATACGCACTTCATATGCCTAATAACACTAAATTGTATAAGTTTTTCAAACATAATCAACATCGATGGGCTAGACCCTTCATATCGCAACTATTTCAACTATTTCGAAGATTGAAAGACTAGTAAAGGTTTACAAAGGAGGTGTTACTTGAAGAGTACGAGATTTCGACTTGAAGTTACCGACAAGGTTAAATAGCTATAATATTCATTGAAAACAAGTTTCATTGCATTCCGACGTCGTTTGGGCATCGTTCCGCCTTATTGGACCCTAAAAGGCCTTAAGGCCCATTAAGGCCTTTTAGCGTTTTTGCGTATTTTCGAGCCACTTTTTGTGACGGGAAGACCTTATACGCACTTTATATGCGTAATAACAATAATTTGTATAAGTTTTTCAAACATAATCAAATATTGAAAATAACACAACCTTGTGCGCACAAAGTAAGCAAATTTCAAAAATTTCAGCGGCTACTTCTTTAACCTGTGCGCAGAATCTAGGCGCACATATTTTCAACCTGTGCGCAGTCGTTTCGCGCACCAGTTGTTACATATTCTGAAAATTTACGAAAAGTACCCGGAATACCCCGTAATACCTAAGTGCGCAAAACACCAGCACACAGAGTGGTGCGCATAAGATGCGCGCACGAAATCGCGTGCATATAGGCCTCGATTCGCGTGCATATAGCCATTGCCTGGATAAACTAATCCTAGCCTATCTTTTGCCTCCCTCCACATCTGTCCCCCACCCCCCTTCCATTTTGACAACTCGGTCCTTTAAAATTCCCTTTCCTCCTCTTCCATCTTACTTCCTCCATCACACCACCACTCACATACGTAGTTATCGACGACACCGAAGAGAGCTATATTTCAATCGCCATTGGATCAATTTCGGCTCCTTTCATCGCCGTCGGGATCAATCACGACTCAATTCCATTTGGCGGTCCTAGTTAAGCTCTGTTTCGCTCTTTTAGGGTTTCCATTCGGCATTCCACGCTCAACAGCCATCGTTCAATCTCCGATCGTCTTCTTTCTTTTCATTGCCATTGGCGAGTTTGTGATTTCTGACCTTGAGCTTGATTTTCAGCTTATGCGACACCAACAACTTCTCCTCCTCCAATTTCTCAAATGCAGGACTATCAATTTGATGAAGATTCCTCCGACAACTCCGGTCCGTTGATAGCATTTGCGAAGGGCAAGGAGGAGAAGGTGATCGCTGATAAAGATCATGTGCGGGATCCGAAACTGGTGGCTCAGAGAAGAGTATCGGTGAAGCCATCTACTTCGGCCCTTCTGAGGCAGGAGAAATTTGAGATTGTGTTGTCATTCTTCCGGTCACAGAGGTTTAATCATCATCGCATCCACGGATCTGATTACCTCTTTGTCGCATCCCATGAATTAGTCTCCTGCTTGGGGCTTTAGAGGCTTCTATCAGGAAATTGCCTCTCTCTGCCACTGATGACTCTAGTAATTTTGATCTCCTAAATTCTAAGAAAGGTAGTCTTATGCAATCCGTTGTTGATCAGGTACGTGATGAAAGCCTTTGATTCTAGTAATTTTGTGATGAAAGTCTTTGATTCTAGGAATTTTGATATTGAGTATTGTAGTCTCATTGTAAGCACTCTCATGATGGAAGGTTGTAGTAGATATAAAGATGAATTCTGATTTGTGCATTTTTAGATATTATCAGAACATTCCATATGGATTATGCTTTGTACAGTTTTTTGTCTCACACGGCCCTTGCTAGGTTCGATGTTTTCTTAAGTAGTGGAGAAGCATTCAGGCATGGAGTGGTGGTAAACTTTGGTGAATTGAAGGTGTTAATGGAAGAAGATGACAGTTTATGTCATCGAGATGACAATAGATGTGGCTTATTGGAACAAAAGTAGATTTAGGGTCTGGAGTGGTGGTAGGCTCGGGCTCGATTTAGGCATGTCTTCAATGCTTCATTATCTCTTATCTTTCTTTTCGTTTCCAAAACCTTTTGTTGGGCCCGTATTTTGATGGCCCAAATCCAGTCCAGACGTCCATAAAATCAAACAGGAAATAGAGCTCGAGCGACGGACGACACGAGTAGATCTGTTGCAAGGGAGATGACGTCGAAGGAAAATAGACTTAAATTGAAGACATCGATGACCATTGACAATTTATTGCTAAATCCACTTCAAGACAGACGCTAAGAGGACCCGATGTGAATATAGAGGCCCAACAATGGAATGATATGGATAGAGCTGTTAGAAACAAGTCTACGTCGAAAGGAATCACTCGGATCAGATGAGAATTGAAGTTCGAAGCGACCGTTGTGCATTTATTATCCCAATCCCGCCCCCCCAAGATCGCCGATAATCTCGCCCTGAATCTCGCCATTAATTGCAATAGCATTCAAGATACGGATCTGAGGGAAGATAGATGACATATGTATAGGGAGATACGAGGATGAGAGAACAGACGATCTAAGCCTACAATACTGAGCATTTCACTTGTAATTGAGAGAGCTAGTCCTTCTTCTTTTTACTTACCTTTCGATCAAAGCAATACAGAACACACTTGCATCCTACTTTTATTACTTCCTTTTACTTAATCTGAGTACCTCTAACCTCCTAAAAACTTATTCGTCCATCATCGTCGTTCGATTCCTTGGGTTGTCTCTGGTCGATCGATTTGTCGCCCTACTAAAAAAGGCAATATAGGTGTCCTATCTTTTTGCCCAAAACAATTTGGCACCCGCCGTGGGGAAATAGTTTATCTTTTACCAGAAATTCAGACCAGACCTCGATCAAGATGGTGAACGAGATCCCTCAAGTGAGCGTCTCTAGAACTTCTTCAGTTGATCGAATCGTGGATCCAACAGTCACCACTGTCACCCCAGTCGTTGATCCCCTCGCAAATTCCTCAGGAGGGACCCAAACATGCGACGGTGTCCCACCATCTGATCCACCGATGATCCTAGAAGTGTCTACAAGCGACCAGATGTGCAAGATGGCTAGATCCATGGCCGCCCTCCAAGAGGAAATGACAGCCCAACGTCGTGGGTACGAGACACTGAAGGACAACATCGTTGCAGAGAATGCTCGGCTTGCGAGTGAGAACGGTCTTCTGAGGACCAAGATCCAATCAACCACAACTGTGGCGCCAGTCAGTAGACACCCCATCGATCTCGAGGGGGTTCAAGCTCACCCCATCATCATGACACCGTCAACAATGCGCGATCTCCGAACGGTAACGTAGGTTGAGGCTTTCAACGCTCACATGAAAGTTGTGGACGAGCGGTTCGCAAGACTGCCAGGGATTCCACAACCGATCGAGAGGGAAGTTGTCGAAGGGTTCGGGGAATCTCCCTTCATCGAAGGCAATGGGGGTTTTTCGATAAAAAAAATCGATCATTGGCTTTCAGCATTTAAGTTATTTGTATATCTTGTTTCTATCTAGTATTATATATACTAGTTTTATTCTCGAGCCAAGTGCAGAATTTACACAACGATTTTTATAACTATGTATATAATTTATAAACACATAGAAATAATGTTGATATAAATAAAAATATGTATTATATAATTATTTATAGTTAAATTGATTTTTAAATCAGTATATTATATAAATAAAATGACGATAATGTGATATAGAAAAATTTTGTGGGTATGAAGAAGTAACCCGCATTATAATAAATTTTTATTTTTGAAAAAAATGACGGTAATGTGACATAGCTTAATGACGAGTATATGACGTGTAGCTTATCGAGGAGTATAATATTTTGATTTAGTAGTTATATAGATACTTTTAAATTTTATTGACATCCTTTTCCGAATAATTCTTGCGCGAAATATGTGGAATCATCGAAGAAATATGTCAGTCAAACACACAATTCTTGCGCGAAATTTTGATTTTTAAATTAGTAATTCAGTTCTTGCGTGAACTGTTTTTGCCATTGGATTGATATCGGGATGTTCACGCAACAAACGACGCTCAACTGCCCTGGGTTAAACCCTTCAAAATAGCACATGATCATCTCGTGTGCTTCTTGGATTCAATGATCTGCTTTTTTTCGTGCATTATGCATCGCAAATTCTCAATTGATTGAAAGAGACAAAGACGGAAGAAGAAAGGCGATTACAATGAATTATCTCGGTGATTTTCCCTATCTGAACGTTATTCTCATGTTTACTTTGTAAGTTGCATCACTTTTACTTAGTTTCATGAATGGAATTACATGGGTAGACGGAAAAAAAAACCCGAAATTGCTCTGACATGTCAGAGTCTAAATCTGAAACCGAAATTGCTTCCCTTGTTCCCGAAACCCAAAGCCAGATTGACCCAGTGCCCCCTGAACCGCCGGAAATTCTGCCCCCGCCTGATGCCATGAATATGGATTCTTCAGAAAACGCTGTTGCACAAGAGACGCCTGAGCCTCCGCGCCGGACTTGGAAGGAGATGGTCGTCAGAGAAGCTGGGCAGAAGAGACCTGCTCTATCGGACGATTTCCTTGATGGAAAGATTGAAGTTTCTTTCCCTAACGGAGTCGAGAAAGAGCTTGTTATCTCTATTTCTCAGGATGTGATTGATGCTTTGGCTTTGGTCTGGAAGTCTACCCTCATTGTCAAGCTGCTAGGGACTTCGACCACATTCATGACCATGGATAGAAAACTCAGAGAGCTGTGGAAACCTGTTGGCAAGCTGTATCTTATGGACCTTACTAATGGATACTTTGTTGTGAGGATTGAAACAGAGCAAGATTACCTTAAAGAACTTACAGGGGGGGCATGGACTTTATTTGGCCATTATTTGATTGTGAAGGAGTGGTCTCCCAGTTTTAATCCCGAATCAGACATCATCACTACTTCTCCGGCATGGGTAAGAATTTCTAATCTCCCTATGATTTACTATGAGGAAGGTGTGCTCCTTAAGATCGTTGAAGGAATTGGCAAGCCGATTAAGGTAGACACTAAAACTCTCTTTGCTAGCCGCGGTCGGTTTTCTCGTGTATGTGTAGAGGTGGATCTCCAAAAACCTTTAAAGGGGTCTTTGAGCATTAATGGAGACAAAGTTTTTCTAGAATACGAGAGTTTATTCTTGATCTGCAATAAGTGTGGTAGGTATGGGCATTTATCTTCTAAGTGCCCATTAATGCCACCTTCAGAGGATAATCCGAAGGCTATTGTTGGTGATGTTGAGGAATTTATCCCGGGAGTCAAGAACGCTCGGAGGACGGCGGAGGAGAAGGCTAATCGGGGACATGCAGGGTCTTGGATGGTTGTCCCGGCAAAAAAATGGTCGTCGGCGAAGTCGCACGCTAAGTCAGCTACTAGCGGGTCTTCCAAGGTTGTAGGGGCCAATAGGTTTCAGGTTTTTGAGCAGGCTGATGTAGGGACTACTGGGCAAGAGGTTGCCGTTGCGGATAAAAGGGGAAAAGAGAAGGATGTAGAAGGTACCTCTGGTCAAATCAACAATGGCCAAAAGAATGATTTGAAGGGTCAGAAAGTTTATGAATATATTAAGTTGGAACTACCGAGGGGCGGGAAAATCGACTTGGCGAATCAACTTGGCGAATGAGGGCCAATCTTCTTGAGTGTTGTTGTTGTTATTTGTTTCGTTCCCTTGATCCAAAGTTTATGAATATATTAAGTTGGAACTGCCGAGGGGCGGGAAAATCGAGCTTTGCAAGTAATATGAAGTATATTGCTAAAACTCACATGGTGGATATCATGTGTATTCAAGAGACGAAAATCTCAGGGCCCCGTGCTCAGGAAGTCTGTGAGAAGCTGATACGCTACACCTTGTATAGCGTAACTAGAGATTATTACATTGTATTAGGAGTGATTCCATATAAGTTTAGAGACATTTCTATGTTATGGATCATTGGAGTTATTATGAAGATTTAGAAGATATACAACGAAGAAGTAGAGCCACGAAGAGAAGAGCTAAAATCAGGAGCGACCGCGATCGCCATGGTCAGGAGGCGATCGCTACCTTACAAATTGAAGCTTTACAAATTGATAATAAAGCCACGTGAAAATGTTGGGCCATGGTTAAGATTTGATGGGCCGGCCCATTTGAAGAGAAATAGGTGGACCAACCCAAGAGAAAGCCTACGCGGAGGAAGAGAAATGGAGAAGGTGTGTTGATGTCGTGATGATGCATTGATGATGTCACCTGCTGATTTCCTTGTTGGGCTGGGCCGTTCGTGCATGGGCCTAAGCTGCTCAAGCAAGCTCCTTAATTCCATTGAAGCAAGCAACTCAAATCAACTTAGCCGAGCTTTTGCTACGGCTTTATTTGTTTCCTTGTTTTTATTTCTTTTCCTTTATTTTATTAAGTTTTAGGATATTTCTTTTACCATATTTTTAGGGTTAGATTTCTTTATATTGTTTAGACCTAGTTTTGGAGAGGGGTCTTCTTCTGAACCCTTTTTCCCTTTTCCTTTGTTTAAGAGTTGGCTAGACAATTGAAGCTTTCGTTTGTATTTGGTTGTGAGATTCTAAACTCTTGTTCTATTTTCTATTTGGATTGTATTAATTCTCTTGTGTTTATCGGATTGAATCTACGGGCCTTGCTAGGATAGTATTCCTGGTTGGAACTCTTATCACCTACGGGTAGTTGTATTCATCATATGATTTCTATTGGTTTTGCTAGCTTGATCACCTAATTTGATTAGTAGTTTTCTATTGCTAGACTAGGAATATACGGTGGAATTCCTTGTCATTGTAGCACTCATATTTGCATGATCTGGTAGTTGATTGCTTTTATGAAAGAGAATTGATTGCATGTTAATACGTGACGGTTGTAAGTTATTGCATGCATCCTTATGATTCCTGTGCCCTTTGCTGCTATTTCATCTAATCTTGAGAGGTTTCCCTGATTGCTGAATAGTAAGTATTATCAGGACCGGTTGGCCTGCTGATATATTAAAGATTGGAATAGGAACATTCCCTAGGATTGATAAGAACTTGAGATAAATCTATGATCAACTTGATTGACTGTTGTGTGGATACTTGCTAGGTGAAACCCCTTCTCATCATATTCACAACCAAACCATCTTTGCTTGATATTTGTTACTTGTGTGTTCTTGCAATCAAACCCCCCCTCTTTTGGTTACTTGTTACTAGTTGATATTTCACTTGACTGCATTGATTTGGTGTTTTGATTCCCTTGGGTTCGACCTCTACTTACTTGCTATACTCTAGTTAGTGTTTAGGGTTTTCTTTGATTTGGCACTACGACTTTAGCCTCGTCAAATTTGGCGCCGTTGCCGGGGAATTGAAATTTTTCTGATTCTGTGTTGATTGTGAAATTATCAACTGTTTGGTGTGAACCTTTATGGTTCAGACCCGTGCTACTGATTCATCTCTTGTTTCCTTTGACCCAGAGATTGAAAGGACGTTCCTTCGGAACCAAAGAGCAGCTCTGAACCAAGAGAACAAGATGGGTGATCGACATGGACCGCCATTGCCTACTATGAGGCAACTCACTGCCCCAGACTTAAACCAACAACCTTTGGCAGTGAGGTTTCCTGAGATTGAAGAAGGTGTGAATTTTGAACTAAAAGCTGCTTTAATTCATGAGCTACCACACTTCCATGGCTTAGCAGGAGAAGATCCCAACAAACACTTGGCTCAATTCCATGCCATATGTTCTAGTATGAAGCCAAGAGGTGTTATTGAGGAGCAGGTCATGCAGAGAGCTTTCGGATTTACTCTGAAAGACGTTGCGAATGATTGGCTCTATTATCAAGCTCCAGGGAGTATTGATACATGGGCTAAGATGAAAAAGGTCTTTTTAGAGAAATATTTTCCAGCTACAAAACTGAGCAGCTTGAAGAAGGAGATCACGAATCTTCAACAAAACTCAACTGAGAGTCTCTACAAATATTATGAGAGATTCAAGAAGCTTTGCTCAAGCTGCCTATTCCATAGTTATACTGACCAAGATCTCCTTATGTACTTATTTAGTGGCCTGATTGATGAGGATCGTCGAATGGTGAATGCATCCTGTGGAGGTAACTTTTTAAGATTGACTATACCTCAGGCTACTGAAATGTTTGAGGAATTAGCTGAGAGCTCACGACAGTTTGGTAGCAGGCAAAGAACACAGTCAGTAAGTTCACTTGATTCCGCTAAAATACAAAGTGATATGAATGAACTGAAAGATATGATGAAGTCTTTAATGCTGAAAAGTGATTCTCCTCATGATCCCAATGCTGAGGTAAACGCTGTTGGTGGATGGCAACCAAGGCCAAGGTATGATTCTCATAATATTAATTATCAGCTACCTAGACCTCAGAATTCTATGACTGTTGAAGATATGATCAAGTCCTTAGCTCAGACTGTGATGCAACAAAATGCTAAAACGGAATCAAGTATCCAAAATCTTGAAAATCAGTTAGGACAGATTGCTCAAGCTGTGAGTAAATTAGAAGCCAGGGAACCGGTAAGAAACCCGAGAGAGAATGTCAGTGCAGTGTGCTTGAGGAGCGGAAAAACATTAAATGACTGTTCTGTGCCAAAACCGCGATCGCCAGATCTGAGTGGCGATCGCCATGAGATTACAGAGAGCAAAACAGGGTCTACATCCCGACCGCGATCGCCCTATGGAGATGGCAATCGCCATGCCACTCCAGAAGCTGCATCAGATTTCGACAACAATCCGCGACCGCGGATTGATACCCGCGATCGCGGGTCTTCTGCAGAAACATCCTCATCTCGGCCGCGATCGCCAAGAGCTGATGGCGATCGCCGGGAGCCCCCTGAGTACATTGACGATTATGTTCGCCCGAATTTCCCCCCTCTGTTCTCTCAGAAGCCTGTAGCCCCCTTCCCTGAGGCATTGAAGGATACTCGAAGACTGGATGACGACAAAGAAATCTTCGAAACCTTTAGTAGGTGTGAGGTAAACATTCCTTTGCTCAAACTTGTTAAGAGTATTCCTAGATTTGCTAAGTTTTTGAAAGAAGTTTGCACTATTAAAAGAAACCAAAAACTGAAAGGAAAGAAGAAAGTTGAAATAAGTGAACAAGTTTCTGTTGTGTTTCAAAAACGGATGCCTAAGAAATGTGGTGATCCAGGCATATTTAGCATTCCATGTGTGATTGGTGAAACTAAATTTGACAAAGTCATGCTAGATTTAGGTGCATCAATCAATGTTTTGCCGTACTCTTTGTATGAATCACTAGGCTTAGGACCTTTGCATAAAACAGGAACTGTTATTCAACTTGCTGATAGGTCTACTGTGTACCCGAAAGGGGTTGTTGAGGATGTTCTCGTTATGGTTGGTGATCTGATTTTTCCTGCTGATTTCTTTGTGTTGGATATGGAGCATGCTAATAATGTCACACCTATACTGTTAGGTAGACCTTTCATGAAAACTGCACAAACGAAAATTGATGTTAATAGTGGGACTCTCTCTATGGAGTTTGACGGGGATAAGGTAGAATATAATATTTATGACATGGATCCCATTGATAAGAATTCTCTATGTGCTATTGATGTGATTAAGCCTACTTGTAAGGATGAATTGCCACCTGTTTTAGAGAATCTCTTAGAGCCCCCAAAAGTAGATATTGTTTTGTCTACTAATATGTCGGAGTGTCAGGCTAAGCCAGAGCCTAAAGGTAAGCTCTATTCACATCCTTTGGGCAATCGCCCTCCATTACTGACCTCGCCAGGCGAGATACCATTGATGTCTAGTGTGCAGGCACTTGACATTGAACTTAAACAGCCGCCTGATACGGTCAAGGAGGAGAAAGTGAATGAAATCACCTTCATTGCTAAAGACAAGGTGGTCAAGGTAAGAGGGACGAGATTCAAGGCGTTCCATGAGTGGTTCAAGAGGGAATTCAGACAAGAGACGGTTTTCACAAAGCCAAATGGCGTTAGTTAAATCTCTTGAGTTTCATGTCGAGCCACGACATAAAATAAGGCGCTACTCGGGAGGCAACCTGAGGTTTGAGTTTGTTTTTATTTGTTTTTGTTCGGTTTAATTTTCTTTTTAGTTTTTCTATGGACAGGAGGAAATCACCGAAGCTTAGGGTCAGCTACAGTCAATAGCCAATCTTGCTGTAAGTCTTCTCTCCCGTCAAAAAAAAAAAATCGAAAATCTGACATCATTTCGAGGAAAAAAATAATATATCGGATTAAAAAAAAATAGAGTGCAGAAAAAAAAATGAGAGAAAAGAAAGTAAGGAGTTGTATTACATCAAGTTTGGTTTCATTAGTACTATCATTCTAGATCTACATTCGCTGGAGCTAAGCTTGTTGGTGACCATGTTCTTTGCAAGGAGTTGATTTGTTTGGGTCACCTTCTACATTGGAGGTATTCTTTCTTTTGCTTTAGATGAGCTATGCATTATTGGATTACATTTAGTGCTCATCTAGTTTCTCATTCTACCACACTTTGAGTTTTATTGAAGGAAGGTCATCCGACCTTGTATGTGAGTCTTCTGTCTCCTTCCCTGGGTTCGTTTTTATGTCTTCCATTTCATTGAGGACAATGCAATGTTTAAGTAGGAGGAGAATGTATTCACATGTAATTATTTGAGTGTTGGTTGTATCTGCATGAGCTTATTGAATATATTGTATGAAAAAGCCACAAAAATTGAAAAAAGGCATACAAAATCCTTGGATAGCAAGTTCTATGCAATAAGAAGGTGGCTTGACCGGCACTAGGCTGGGGCAAAAATAAGTCTTGAGTGATGTGAGTTTTGTGAGCCTGGAACAATTATTGAGTGGTTGGGATGAAAATCCGAAAGGGCGCCCAAGCAAGATGAGTGTATAAAATAAAAAAAAATTGAGTGTTTTAGGATCTTTATCATCTTGGATATGGAGACATAAGAAGGAGGCGTATAGGAGGATTCGGATAGGCCAATTGGAGGAATAAGGTGTAGTTATGGGTATGTGCTTATTTTATCACATTGTTCTTGATTATTGTTGTTGTGTTTTGTGTGTTTTGGAGGAGTTTATTGGTTATGTAATCACTAGGAGATATTCTTGTACTTCCTGAGGCTTTGAGTATTTTATTGTATGGGTAGCTTTTCTGTAAGTTACTCGGGACGAGTACAAGTCTAAGTATGGGGGTATTTGATACGCTGCACTTTGTATGGCGTAACTAGGGGTTATTACATTAGTTTAGGAGTGTTATCACAAGTATTTGGAGCTATTGTTATGTTCTGAGATATTTATTGAGAAGTGAAGAAATGAAGATCAGAACCGAAGAAGATTGAAGACTTGAAGAAACCATTTAAAAAGGCTTCTGCAGCATCAACCGCGATCGCCACTACCATCCAGGTGATCGCCATCATTCAACAGAAGTTATCCGAGAAGAAATCACCGACCGCGATCGCCGTGATATGGCCGCGATCGCGGTGGATCAACAGAGACCACGGCCGAGCTTTACATGAAGACCGCGATCGCCAAGCATCTATGGCGATCGCCACAACAAGGCCGAAGACATTCCGGACTTTCCTTATTTTCCTTTGTTTGTTTTATTTCTTTTTCCTTATTTTATTATTTCGTTTAGGATATATCTTTTACCATATATTTTTAGGGTTAGTCTCTATTTAAGAACCCTAGTTCTTTCTATTGTGAGGATCATCTTTTCCATCAGACAATTTAGTTTTGCAATCATGAGAAGGAACTAATCTCCATTGTTTTACTTAGCGGTTGAAACCTTCAGTTATTAAGTTGTGAGATTTCTAACTCTTGTTCTTTTCCTATGGGCATTAAAAGAGAAATGCAATATAACCACACTAAAAAGTAATAGTATTAGTTACACTAATTAGTTCAGTGTTGGTAAAAGCAATACTTAATTATATAGAGGAGAAGTGTGAGTATAAGCACTGTGGGTAATTACACAACACATGAAATTGTGGAAAACACTCACACTTTAATTTGTAATAAGAAATGTTACTTGCAAAATCCCAACACTTTAGCCTAATATTAAATTATTATTTATTAATAAATATAGAAATTTTCTTATGTTTATATTCTTACAAATAACTTTTATTTTTAGATATGTCAAACATTAATAATTTTTTATTCTTATAATAAACAAATTCTAGTAAAAATGATATTCAGTAACCTATATCCAACGTTATAAAAAATGAAGTTTGATAACAAATTTTATACATAAACTAAGCTACATTTCAAATACAGAATGCCTAAGAGAAATTGAATAACAAACTTTATTTAAAACATAATCTACTTTACAAACACTGTCTACCATATCAAGAGCTTTACATCAGCCTTTTAATTAGGCATCAATGTAAAGACATGATCTGAATTCTATTCTTGTTGGTTTCCTAATTCGGATTATGTGCTTCTCCTCAAGATCTTCATCCGGATAAGTTACAACAACCTGTAATGGGCATCAATGAGCTAGGGTTTTGGTGTAGAGCTACCCAGTTCAACAGACAGATACGACCCCTCCCTCGTCCATGTGGTCGAGCAAAGACGAGTGCTACTTTGCACCAGAACTGCGTATATCCTGCAATTGGTTATGGTAGAAAAGAGTTTTTTAAGGAATTCGAAGAAGAACATACTTACTTCTTTACAGAGTAACTGCTTTGAGACAAGTTGTTGGAGACTGTCATCTTTGATCGGGGAGTCCCGGGGAGTTAACGACCACTATAGGCAGCGGAGAACTTCATGGAGATGCACATACAGGAGCAATTGAAAACATCTGGCGTGATTGAGAATTAAAGTGGAGTTTGAATTGATGCGAAACCGAAGGGACGACGAAGCTCGTATCGGATTCGTTCAGAGCAGTTGTAGAACTGCAGAAGAGTTGATGAAATGGAGAACACAACCTGTTTTTCTCTAATTTATTTTGAAAGATTGGAACGTGGGTAAGTGGGCAGTTGCCACCCATTATCACCACGATCAACTGTCAAGTCTTAAAATCATAGGTTTGATCAAAATTTAAGATTAGTGATCTCTTCATTTATATAATATAGTACATGTTTATAAATAAGATAACACTATAATAAATAAAAAATATCTATCTTATGTATATATGTTATAATTTGATATAGCTAATATGATACTTATATAATTTCTTTAGAATAAACTTTTATATATAACTAAGTTGTTAACGAACTACAAATTAGATTAAGTTAATTTGAATAAATTAAATGGTGTAGGTTAGCTAGACCTATGTATAAGTAAATTGGTATAGATATAAAGTTTATCTAGTATTTAGATGTAATCAATCATTAATTATATGATTCAACTAAATAATATAAGAGGTAAATATCAAGAATTTAAAATGTGGATATGTGGTGTGGAAAAACTAACTAATTACGCTCTAAAGTGTGGGTATATTATTTATGGATTTTGCTACACTTATCCTACACTTTAGAGTATTAAAGGAGAATGTCAACAACAAAAAGTGTGAGAAATGCAACCAACGATTTTAAGTGTAGAAAATTCTAGTGTGGGCATACAAGACTTCTCTTGTAGTGGGGTTTGTATTAATTCTCTTGTTCTTCATCTATTGATTTCTATTAGTTTTGCTAGCTTGATCACCTAGTTTGATTGATAGTTTTCTATTGCAAGACTAGGAATATACGGTGGAATTCCTTGTCATTGTAGCACTCATATCTGCATGATCTGGTAGTTGATTGCTTTTATGAAAGAGAATTGATTGCATGTTAATACTTGACGGTTGTAAGTTATTGCATGCATCCTTATAATTCCTGTGCCCTTTGCTGCTATTTCATCTAATCTTGAGAGGTTTCCCTGATTGCTGAATAGTAAGTATTATCAGGACCGGTTGGCCTGCCAATATATTAAGATTGGAATAGGAACAACCATAGAATTGAATGAACTTGAGATATCTATGATCAACCTGACAAACTGAAAGTGGATATTTGGCTAGCCAGACTATTTATCTTTTATTGTTTTCTTAGTTAGATTGATTACCACAATAATCCCCCCTTTCGTCTTTGTTATCAATTGCTGAATGATTTTACAAATAGGATATATAACTTGATTCTCTGTGGGATTCGACCCTTACTTACCAAAGCTACATTAGTTAGGTGTTTAAGGTTTATTTTGATTAGGCACGACGACTCTAGCCTCATCAGAAGCTGAAGTGCATTTTTCCTAACTCTGAGAGGATTGATGCTACACGTTTCAAAGGAGGGATTTGGGTTTTGTGGGATGATGCAGAGGGGCAAGTGCAGGTGGTTCACAGGAGTGATCACTTTATTAGATTTCGTGCTACGAAAGGTGATGTTATGACTCAAGTTCTCTGTGTTTATGGTCCGCCTTCTGTTAATAGAAGGCGTTGTTTTTGGGGAGCTCTTCAGACTGAATTACTGAGGTGCCTGGGACCTGTGGTTGCCATTGGAGATTTTAACTGTATTCTCCACGCCTCGGAGAGAACGGGAGGGTCGGGGAAATTGCACGTCGATTCTAGAGAGTTTCAGGATTTGGTTAATTCGTAGGGATTAATTGACATTGGTTACTCTAGGCAATCGTTCACTTGGTCCAGAGGGGAGGCTGCGAGTGGTTTCATTGCTAAGCGACTGGATAGGGTTTTGGTTAACCTGGATGCGTGCCTTCAATGGCCTAATGCTACGGTTCGCCACCTTCCTAAGTTCTCCTCGGATCACACGCCGGTTTTGTTTTCTCTTGAGCCGGTGTCGACGAGTAATAGGCATCGTCGCCTGTTTAGGTTTGAGGCTGCTTGGTGTACTCACAAAGACTTCTTGGAGTTTATTAGAAAGGAATGGCCTATTGATAAGGAAATCATGTTGGCTTTTATGGCTCTGCGTAATAAGTTAATTAAGTGGAATAAGAGAATTTTTGGCAGCATCTTCGTTCGTAAAGAGGAGTTGATTCTGAAGTTAGATAATATGCAGAGCAAGATTAGTGCAGGAGTTTCCGATCAGCTTCTCGAGGAAGAAGGAAAGTTGCGAGAAGAGCTTGAAAAAGTTGTCGAACAAGAGGAGCTTCATTGGTTTCAGAAGTCCAGAGACCTTTGGCTTCAGGAGGGGGATAGAAATACTTCTTATTTCCATTCGTCAACGGTTATTCGGCGTAAGTGGAGTAAGATTGTTACTCTTAAGAACGATGATGATGTGTGGATTGAGGACCCTGAGGAGGTTGAAGATCATGCTGTTAATTTCTTCAGGTCTTTGTTTCTTGTCAAACCGGATGAGCTCTTTCCCATTTCGACTCCCCATGGGTTGTTTTCTGTTCTTAATCAGAATGTGTGGACTGAGTTGAGTCATCCTTTCTCTGATGCTGATATTTCCAGTGCAATCCGGAAGATGGGGGCTTTTAAAGCTCCGAGACCCGACGGATTTCAACCATTGTTCTACCAAAAATGTTGGTCGGAAGTCAGAAATTTTGTGTGTAATGCAGTTCACAAGTTCTTTGTTGATTCGGTCATCCCTGAGGGCATGAATGTTACTTTGATTAAGCTTATTGCTAAGATTCCTAACCCCGAGAAAATTAGCCACTTTCGCCCTATTAGCTTGTGTAATGTGGTGTTCAAAGTGATCACCAAGGTTCTTGTTGCTAGACTTCACCCTATGATCTCGGAGCTAGTTAGTCCTATGCAAGGTAGCTTTATTCCGGGGCGGTTAATTACCGATAATATCGTTCTTGCTCAAGAGGTGGTTCAATCGATGAAATATAAGAAGGGTGCTAAGGGGTGGATGATTCTCAAAGTGGATCTTGAGAAAGCCTATGATCGTCTTAGATGGGACTTCGTCGTGGATTCGCTTGTGGATGCGGGTTTTCCTAACTCTTGGGTTGATTGGATTTCTAGGTGTATTTCTACCTCCTCTTTTAGTCTTCTTTGGAATGGTGAAATGTCTGAGTCTTTCAAGCCTAGTCGGGGGATTCGTCAAGGTGATCCTATTTCTCCGTATTTGTTTGTCTTGTGCATTGAGAGGTTAAGTCAAATGATTAGTTCCCTTGTGGAGTGTGGTCGATGGAAGCCGATTCAGTTATCGAGAAGGGGCCCTCCTATTTCTCATCTTTTGTTTGCTGACGACTTGCGGATTTTTGCGGAAGCTTCGGTTGAGCAGATGGAGTTGATCTCAGATACCCTTGACAGATTTTGCAACTCTTCAGGACAACGTATTAATGCTAGTAAAACTAAGCTTTTCATCTCGCCTAATGTGGATGCGGGGATGGTGGATAAGCTGCATCGTGTTAGCTCTTTTCCCATTACGTCAGATCTTGGGGTTTACTTAGGGGTTCCTCTGCTTCACAAGAAGGTCGCGAAGGAGGACTTCAAACCTATGCTGGATAAAATTAATAAAAGGCTTTCTGGGTGGAAAAGTCGTCAACTTAGCCTTGCCGGGAGGATTACTCTTGCCAAGCCGGTTATCTCCTCTATTCCCGTCTATTCTATGGCGACTATTTGCCTTCTGAAAGGGGTGTGTTCGGAGATTGATAGGAAGACTAGGGCTTTCATTTGGGGTAGCACCGAACAAAGTCGCAAGATGCATCTTGTCAACGGTCATGATTTATGCAATGCTAAGAGCGAGGGCGGTATTGGGCTAAAGTCGATGAGAGAACTTAATTTGGCTCTTGTGGGTAAACTTTGCTGGAATTTTCTTACCAAGCCGGACTGTTTTTGGGCCTCAGTTATTAGAAGGAAATACATTCGCAATGTGCACGCTTCCTCAGCTAAGCCTTCAATTTTGTGGAGTAGTATTAAAACTGGGGTCAAGCGGGTTATTGTTCCCGGTGCCCGTTGGATTTTGGGGAACGGGAATTCGATCAGATTCTGGCTCGACGCTTGGATTTCTGAGGAATTCTTGAGTAAGCATGTAGTGGGGCATTTGAATGAGGACATTAAGAATGCGATGGTGAGTGACTTTTGGATTGATGGCTCGGGGTGGCGTTGGGATATTCTGTCTCCGCTTCTCCCCGCTTCTTGGCTGGTTCTTCTTGCTCCACTTGTGGTCCTGCAGGGCACGCATAATGCTGACTGCATCAACTGGGGGCTCACTAATGACGGTGTTTTTACGGTGGCCTCGGCTTATGGCCTTGTGGCAGGTAAAGACCCCTTTTTTGTTGTTGATGAGATGATTTTTAGGAGACTTTGGAAACTTGACCTTCCAGAAAGAGCTAGGATGTTCTCGTGGCTGTGTCTTAGAGGTTGCGTTCTCACCAACGCTGAGCGCCTTCATCGCCATTTGACCGGGTCTGACCGCTGCCCAGAATGTCTTTTGGAGCCGGAATCTCTTTTGCATCTATTTCGGGATTGTAGAGTGACGAAGAGCATTTGGCCCGATTTGATGGGTAGACATTTTTTTCCGAGTTTTTGGGCTGAGGACTTTGCTGTCTGGTTTAGATGTAATTTGATGAGCCGGAATAAGTCAGAGTTTGGCATGGAATGGGGTTGCATCTTTGTGATTGCGTTGTGGTGGATTTGGAAATGGCGCAACCGATTTGTCTTTCAGAAGGATATATTTCATGGGAATAAAGCCGACTTTATTCATATTATTGCTAAGGAGTATTATGAAGCTTCTGAGAGGAAACGAACCAAGTGTCCAGTGGATAAAAAGGAGTTTCAAATTGCTTGGTCTAAGCCTAGTGATGGTTTTATTAAAGTCAATACGGATGGTGCTGTTCGGGATGGTCGGGCCACGTGTGGAGGTGTGATGAGAGATTCAGATGGGAATTGGCTCGGTGGCTTTGTTCACAACATTGGTAGTTGTTCGGTGTCGAAGGCCGAGCTTTGGGGTATGATTCAGGGTCTCAAGCTTGCTTGGGATAGGGGCTTCAGGAGGGTTTGCCTAGAAACAGATTCGCAGTTGGCGGTTCTGTTATTACGCAAACCTATGGATCGTTGGCATCCTCTTTTCAGTCTTGTGGCTTTGTTGCAGGACTTCATTAGTAGGGACTGGGAGATCCAGGTCTGTCACATCTACAGAGAGGCGAATTTTGTTGCTGACTTCCTCGCCTCTTTGGCTTTTTCTTTTTCGCTTGGTTTTGTTGTTCTTGACTCTCCCCCTGTTGGGGCTCTTTCTTTTCTGTCTGCTGAATTTAGGGGCTTTTGTTCCCCTAGGATGATTTCTGTGTAGTTGGTTTTTGTGTTTATGATTTTCCGAGAGTGTTGTCTCTCATTCACCAAAAAAAATGAATGGAATTACATTTTGAAATTGTTCAAGGTAAGTAACTGTAACATTTTGCATGTAACTGCACTAAAGTTGTTTGATGAAATGCTTGTATGGACATTTTGAAGTTCTGATATTTTTATTTTTTTCTGTATCTATTACTTAAACAACAAGGGGTGATTACAAATCTGATTGGAAAGCAAGCGGATTTAATTACAGTTCTATATGTTCAGTGTGGTGAAACTATTTACTAGTAAATTCTTTCATATAATGGTTGCATAAACCCTTACTGATGTTGGACAGGAAATTTTGTTCTCGGCTACTGGATTTAGTGAAGCCAATCGTAGGAAGATGCAGTAGCGTCATGCGAAGCTGTATCTTCAGTATCTTATCAGTCGGCCCTATGCCAAATCATATCGCCTTCATCCTAGATGGAAACCGAAGGTATGCTAGGAAGCACAACCTAAAAGAAGGAGATGGGCACAAAGTCGGGTTCACAACTCTCATGTGCTTACTGAAATACTGCTATGAGCTAAATATAAAGTGCACAACAATATATGCTTTCAGCATTGACAATTTCAGAAGGAAGCCTGAGGAAGTAAAATCTTTAATGGAGCTGATGGAGGAGAAGATTGATGTGTTTCTTGAAGAGGAGAGTGTTGTCATGGAATATGGTGTTAGGGTTCATTTTGTAGGGAACTTGAAATTGTTGAGTGAAAGCGTTCAAAATTCCATGGACCGAGTAACTAAGGCGTCTGCACGTAACACGAAAGTCGTTCTTGTTGTTTGCGTGGCTTATACTTCAACTGATGAGATTGTGCATGCAATCCTGTTGAAATCTGAGAAAGGAGAGAAAGAAATGAGGGAGAAAGAATGTGAGTTCTCTGATTAGATTATGAGGAGATTACAGTAGGAGTTTTATAGTGTACAAGACTTGCTAAAGTACAGCTGGAAACACATATTACAAGCAGTTCCAGCTAAGCAAAAGTTTGTTAAACATAACTAACTCCTACACCCCACCCCACCCCCCTCAAGCTGAAGGAGGAGTCACCAACTGAATCTTGCCAATGAGTTCCTGATGGCGAGGGCCAGGAAGAGACTTGGTTAAGACATCAGCTAGTTGTAGTTTGGTGGAGACATGAGATAGAGAAATCAATCCTTCCTATAGTTTGTGTCGGATGAAGTGACAGTCTAAATCAATGTGTTTTGTCCTTTCATGGAAAACAGGGTTGCGGGCAATGTGGATCGCCGCCTAACTATCACACTTGACTGGAATAGGGAGAATGCCAGGAACATCTAGCTCATGAAACAACCGAGAGAGCCAAGCCAACTCAGCTGTAAGACGACGAAGGGATCTATATTCAGATTCAACAGAGGATAGGGAAACTATGGCCTGCTTCTTTGCCTTCCAAGAAATTGGACAACCACCAAAAGTAATGAAGTATCCACTCACTGAACGCCTAGTGTTGGAACATGCTGCCCAATCGGCATCACAATAGCCAAGGAGGTTGTAAGTAGGAGAATTGTTGAGCAGAAGGCCAAGAGTGTCATACTGAGAGAGGTAACAAAGTGTGTGCGTGGCTGCTTTATAGTGTTCAACAGATGGAGAATGTAAATACTGACTGAGAAATTGTACTGTGTATGCAAGGTCAGTGCGAGTGTTGGTAAGGAAATTCATCTTACCAATGAGTTTTCTATACAAAGTGGGATCTTTGAAGGCAGGTGCTCCATCAGAGAAATGCAAGTTTGCTAGTTAAGGGGCAGATACAGTGTGTGATGGAGGAGGAAATTCCTGAAGCATCTCATGAAGGAATTTTTGTTGACTCATAACATATCCAGTGGGAATGCGGATGAACTCAATTCCTAAGAAAAAATGCAGTTGTCCCAAATCTTTAATTCGAAACTGAGCATCCAGAAACAACTTCAAATTGGTTATAGCAGGTGGATCATTTCGTGTTACCAAAATGTCATCAACATAGATGGCAATAAAAACCAGAGAGGTGCCTGCCTTTCTGGAAAATAGGGAATAATTATTCGGAGAATGAACATAGCCTTGCGAGGAGAGAGCCTGAGATAACTTTGCATACCACTGGCGTGATGCTTGTTTCAATCCATAGAGGGATTTATTAAGGCGACACACAAGAGATGGATCAGTGACTGCCAAGCCAAGGGGAGGCTTCATATACACCTCTTTGTGCAGTTCACCATGAAGAAACGCATTGTTGACATCCAGCTGAGCAATATGCCACCCTTGTTTAATAGCCAAAGCAACAAGAGTTCTAATTGTTGTCATTTTGATGACCGGAGAAAATGTTTCAGTATAATCAATTCCCTCTTTCTGTGTAAATCCCCGGACAACAAGTCTAGCCTTGTGGCGTTCAATAGTGCCATCTGAGCGCAACTTCAGCTTGTAAACCCATTTGCAACTAATCGGGTGTTTCCCAGACGGCAAAGGAACAAGGTCCCATGTGTTGTTCAAAGTCAAAGCACTGAACTCTTTATCCATAGCCTCTTGCCAGGCAGGGTACCTAACTGCATCTTCATAGGAAACAGGTTCATGTGAAACAAGTAATGAAGATAACATATTCTGATTTTCTTTGGTCAAGACAGAAGCGCAGAGAGTAATGATCATATAAGAAGAGGAAGAATGAATGGATGGAGCACAAAGAGAAGTAAGTGTATGATTGCAAACAGAATGACAGGACACACTTGAACCACAAACATAGTCCCTGAGATGACTAGGAAGATGATGCACACGAGTTGATTTCCTAGTTGGAAGTGGAGGTACAGTAGGGAAGGAGTGGTGTGTGGGTGATGGCAGGTTTGTATTAGATGTGGAGTTAGGTGAAGTGAAAGAGGTGTCTAAGGGATCAGAGAAGTCCTGAATATCAGGAATGCAAACAGGGATGCTAGTTTGAGTAGGACAATCAGGTTGAAAAGGAAAGAAGGATTCATGAAATATAACATCTCTGGAACCAAAAATATGCTTTGTTTCTATATTCATTACTTTGTAAGCTTTCTTACCAAAGATGAATCCCAGGAAAACACATTTTTGTGATCGAGGCTGGAATTTATTTCGTCCTTGTTTTTGTGTGGCAACATAACAGAGGCAACCAAAAGCACGCAGGTGTGAAAAAGAAGGTTTAGAAGAGAAGAATTTCACAAGGAGATGAGTTGTTCAATACTCGTGATGGAAACCGATTTATAAGGTAAGTTGCCATGAGCACACACTCCCCCCAGTATACAAGAGGAAGATTAGATTGGAAAAGAAGAGCCCGGGAAGTCTCTAAAAGGTGTTTGTGCTTGCACTCGACAACCCCATTTTGTTGTGGAGTATATGGGAGTGAAGTTTGATGTAGGATTCCTTTGGAAGATAAGAAAGCAGAAGCTTCATTGCTTGATCCTAGCTCGAAAGCATTGTCAGTTCGTATGATTTTTGGAAGACAACCAAACTGTGTGTGAACCATTTGGATAAAGGATCTTATGATGGGAAAAGCATTGCTTTTGAGTGACAATAAGTGTGTCCAGGTATTCCTGGAGAAATCATCAACAATAGTGATGAAATATCGGAAGTTGTTATGAGTTGGTGTATGGTAAGGTCCCCAAAGATCAATGTGCACAAGATCAAAAGGTTTAACTGTGGTTATTTGGCTGTTTGGAAATGGTTGCTTGTGTTGTCGAGCCTTATAACAAATATCACAAGGTATATCAATATGAGAAGGTATAAGGGACATGGAACTCAATTTATTGAAAGGAACATGTCCTAAGCGTTTGTGCCACAATAAAGCTTCAGCTGAAGCACTAGAATCCTTAGAGACAATACATGAGAGATCTAAAGATGTAGGATTACAAATTTCTTTGGAAAGACAACTAGTGTGCATAGAGGAAGAGATGTCATCTGCAGGAATAGTATGTAGTAGGTAAAGTCCATTCTTCTGCTCACCAAGAACCATTGGGCTCCTCACTGAAGGGCCCTGCAATAGACACTGAGATTCAGTAAAAAGGACATGAAGATGTGTTTGGAGGATGAGTCTACCGATGGATAAGAGATTAAACTTGAAGGATGGGACAAAAAGGACATTATGAATGGTTAAAGAAGGTAATACTGGAACAGATCCATGCATACTTACATGAATCTTGGTGCCATCAGGTAGAGAAATGAGATGAGGTTTAGGTAAAAGTTTTAGGAAAGAAAACGAAGACTTATCAAAACACATATGATCACTAGCGCCACTATCTATAATCCAAGTCTTATCAGAAAATGAAAGCTCACACTGTCCACTAAAACCATATCCAAATGAAGAATTACAGAAAGCAAGAGGTCTAGGCATACCTGCAAAAACTGATCCTGCAAATTCATTTGAACCAGCTTTGCTAAGTATTCTCTTCAACTGTGCAAGTTCCTCAGTAGAGAATCCACCAAAAGAAGTAGATTCTTGTGTTGAAGAGGACTCTTCAGAAGTAGAAGCCTGTGCTCCAACAGATTTCTCCCTGCTATCTGTTCCATTTCTTGCTGGAAAACCAATAATCCTGTAACAATTCTCTACTGTGTGCCCTGTCTTCTTGCAATGAGTGCACACCAGAGGAGGTCGCCTAGTTGGTACAGTCCCCTGCTTCTGCCAGCAAAAATCAATGGAGTTCCCTTTCTTGTTACAGTGAGTACAAATCATTGGTGACTTCCTTTGACCACCAGATTCTTGTGAGAATCTTCTGCCAGCTGCCATGGCTGAGGAATCCTCTGAGAACTGAGGAGTGCTCTTGACTTCTCGTTGCTTTTCTTCCTGGACTAACATGGAGAAGACTTGAGCAATGCTTGGTGTGGGGCTCATCATCAAGATAGTCCCTCTAACAGAAGCAAAGCTGTCATTTAATCCCATCAACAACTGTACCAGCCTTTGTTCTTGCTCACATTTAGTCCAGGCATTATTTGTACCACAACAGCAGACAGGCAAATTCCTCAAAGAGGCCATTTCATCCCAGAGACGCTTAATCCTAGTAAAGTAACTAGTCACACTATCATTCCCCTGTGACAGATTACACAATTCTTTCTGGATTGAAAAATTATGTGCAAGATTAGGTTGACCAAACCTAATACACAATTCACTCCACATCTCATAAGCAGATTCAGTGTATATAATGCTTTCAGCAATTTCTTTACTCACTGAATTCAGTATCCAAGATACAACCATATCATTAGTCTTTTCCCAATCTCTGAAATTAGGAGCAGTAATTTCAGGTTTGTCAAGAGTTCCATTCACCAAGGCTATCTTATTTTTTGCAGAAAGAGAAATCATCATCGATCGCCTCCAGGTGCCAAAGCCAGATCCATCAAAAGATCTGGACACAAGAACCATACCTGGATTGTCAGAGAGATGAAGATAAAGAGGATCTTTGTGATCGGCGATTGGAGAGCTTCTTTGATCGCGTCTTCCTTTAGTGCTACTGTTATCAACACCGTCTTCCATGGCATGTGATCTTGTAGCAGGAGAAGCGAAGAAAAGGCGAAGCAATCAGAAGGAAACAGTAGGCCGCTCGATCGGCTCTGATACCATGTTGAAATCAGAGAAAGGAGAGAAAGAAATGAGAGAGAAAGAATGTGAGTTCTCTGATTAGATTGTGAGGAGATTACAGTAGGAGTTTTATAGTGTACAAGACTTGCTAAAGTACAACTGGCAACACCTATTACAAGCAGTTACAGCTAAGCAAAAGTTTGTTACACATGACTAACTCCTACAAATCCAGGAAACTTCAGGAAATTCAGAGAAGTTTTGTGAAATGAAATTAGGTGACATAGAGAGAAATATGTACATGGGTGTGGCACCTGATGTGGATATTCTGATTCGTAGTTCGGGTGAAACCCGTCTGAGCAATTTCTTGCTTTGGCAGACGGTGAATTGTCTTCTGTATTCCCCTTCGGCTTTGTGGCCTGAGCTTGGCCTACGACATCTCGTGTGGTCGGTGTTGAATTTCCAAAGGCAGCATAGGTGTTTGAAGAAGATAAGGAAGTTAGCTTGATTTTCTGATGTTTTCTGCTAAGTTAATTAATTTGGAATAGTTATAATGCTTGCCGTTAACTTCTTCCACATTTTAATGTTCATTCACATTCATGACATCAGATCTTAAATTATTTGTCTGGGATATTTTATTTTTTTGAGGGATTTGTCTGGGATATTTAGATCGTTATGAAAGATGAAGAATCCAGATTTGAATGCATATCAGGAATCAGATACTGAAAATAATACTGTCATTTTTATTCATATTCTCAGTGAATGTGGTATTGAGAATCTATAGAAAAGCAAAACATTATGATAAACTAGATACGGGCCTCGCGCTTCGCGCGAGAAAATTACGGATTTTCGTAAGCGCGAGAAAATTACGGATTTTCGTATGTGATTTAATATAGTTATACATTATTTGTTAATATGTTGTTGTTGTTATCAAATTTATTAATATTTGTAAATATAAGTATTTTTTATTTCCTTATATTTATGTTTGAAGTAGTTTTAAAACATAATATTAGAATAAGTTTGCATTGTCATAAGATAAGCTCACACATTAATTTAATTTGTGACTTAATCAAGTAGACTATAAATAAATATAACATAGGGATATAAGAAAAATATTTAAATACATGCCCAAAAGTCCAATAGGAGGTGATTAAGAAATGAGTAATGCATTAAATTTGTACCAATTTCATTCAAGTTTGGCAATGGACAACCAACTTTTATATAGATAAGACTAGATACGGGACTCGCGCTCCGCGCGAGAAAATTACGTATTTTCGTATGTGATTTAATATAGTTATGCATTATTTGTTAATATGTTGTTGTTGTTATCAAATTTATTAATATTTGTAAATATAAGTATTTTTTATTTCCTTATATTTATGTTTGAAGTAGTTTTAAAACATAATATTAGAATAAGTTTGCATTGTCATAAGAGAAGCTCACACACTAATTTAATTTGTGACTTAATCAAGTAGACTATAAATAAATATAACATAGGGATATAAGAAGGATATTTAAATACATGCCCAAAAGTCCAATAAGAGGTGATTAAGAAATGAGTAATGCATTAAATTGATATCAATTTCATTCAATTTTGACAATGAACAGCCAACTTTTATATAGAGAAGATATTGTAAATTAGGTTTCCATGTGATGAATTCGATCCAAAACAGGCGCTCCTTACCATTTATAAAAGACCCACATACAGATAATTTAACCAACAAAGAAGGGGCCCAAATGATATGAGCATAATAAAATAGTGGTCATAATCCAGATTCCAAAATGTCGGAATAAAAAAAGGTTACAAAGTGTATGAGAGCCTTCACTTATTTGACTATTGAAGAGCGTATCCTCAGTCATTGTCCACACAAACTCTTTACAAAAATTATATTTTTTGGGGTAAATTATATTTTTTTGATATTAAGACAAAAATTGCACTAATATTATGAAGACAAAAATTGCACTAATATTATGATATATTACAGGGGTATATCACAAATAATATGATATCTTACCACAGGGGTATATCACAAATAATATGATATCTTACCACATATATCTCAAATAATAATATGATATCTTTTTTCTTCCTCTATGGATAAAAAAATGTAGTAGCATTAGCATACCAAATGTATGACATGACCGTTAGCACCTATAGAGCAAAAAAATAAGTTTACATACATCTACAGCTCTGCTAGTTGGCACACCTACACAAATAGTAAAAAACAATTAGAAATGCGCAACGGCCACATTAAACTAGCCGTTGTATTTGAAATCTTTAGAAGAGAAATTCCAGACACAGCCCCTTTGTTTCCGTTTTAAGTCACCCTAATCTTTGCCCTTTTTCTTTAGCTTTCTATACCTGGTGCTTCTTAAAACCCAAATTCAGCCTTCAAAGAGAGCGTCGCATATGCTCTTCTTCTGATTCACCGTTCTGGGGAAAGTGGGGATTTTTTAGGGTTTGTGTTGAAGAAGAAAAAAAAGGGGGGATTCAAGTTTTGGCAATGGCAACTAACGAGAACAATCTGTCTTTTGTCAAACCCACAAACCCACATGGTATATTTGAATTCTAAGGCCTATTTCTCTGTCAGATTAGATTAGGATTGTGGACTGCAGATCTGTGTTCTTGATTTTAGTCCTATTGTTCTTTTTTGATTTTCGATTTATAATATCAAGAAGGGTTTTTGATAGTTTTTCTGAACTGGGTCTTTGATATTTTACAAGGTGGAACTGAGATGGGGGCAAGAAAGTTTGGAGCTGAGATTAACAGGCGTAATGGCAGAAGAGCGTTGAGTCAAATCAACCAGAATATAGTGGGAGCTGATAGTCAACGTTACCCTTGTGGTATCAACAAAAGAGCCATGACAGGGTCTATCTCTCAAACTTGTTAATCATGAATGGATTGATTTCGTTAAACGTTAGTCGGCTGTGATTGTTTTGTACCGTAGACTTAATGTGTATTCGCTGTTGATTTTAGGGAGCTTGTCATTTATGATGAGAATATTCCTAACCCGATTAAAAGACCTGTTACAAGGTTAGCTACCAGCTTTCATAATGAGCAGTTTCTTTTAAATCTTACTTTTCTAATGTTTATGATAATCTTTTTTATTCCAGGAAGTTTGTTGCTGAGTTTCTAAAATCCCAAGAACAGCAACAAAATCACAATGAGGATAGTGGGAAACAAGAACCACCAGTTCAAAATTCAGAGCAGATTGAGGATTGCAGCATCATGGATGAACCTGTTCCAATGTCGCCAGACCAAACAGTTTCACTATCTAGTGACAAATCCCAGATGGTATGTTGAGTTTTTCTTTTGTGTTACTAAATCCTAATTTGCATTATAAGACAATTTCTAAGTAAACTTTATATGGCAGGAGGTTGAGATGGAAGATATCTACGAAGAGCCGGTTATGGATATCGATGGATGTGATGCAAAGAATCCCCTTGCAGTTGTAGATTATGTATCAGATCTTTATGCCTACTACACGAGAATGGAGGTAGACTAATATCCAAACTCACTCACTGCATAATTGATCTGTGACTAGATTTCTAAATCTAGGTTTTGGTTCAAAATTTTGTAGGCTGCTAGCTGTGCCCCACAAGACTATATGTCACTACAAAGTGATATTAATGAGAAGATGAGATCTATATTGATTGATTGGCTAATTGAGGTACATTTTTTACATTGTCTGTTTTTTAAGTTGCTTAAATTGGATTTCTATTAGAACTGATAAATTTGTCATTTGAAAAACAGGTGCACTATAAATTTGACCTGAGGGATGAGACTTTATTTCTGACAGTAAACCTCATAGACAGATTTCTAGCTAAGCAATCAGTGATGAGGAAGAAGCTGCAATTAGTTGGATTAGTAGCAATGCTTCTTGCTTGCAAGTATGAGGAGGTCTCAGTCCCGGTCGTTGACGATCTGATTTTCATTTCAGATAAAGCTTATTCAAGAAATGATCTGCTTGACATGGTGCAATTTTTTGAACCCAAGTAAATGAATTTGTCTAATATGGTCCATTACTTTATTTTGACATTTGTGGTCCCTCTTATTATAGGAAAAGGTGATGCTTAATACATTGCAATTCAACATGTCCTTACCAACTCCTTATGTTTTTGTAAGAAGATTTCTCAAGGCTGCTGAGTCTGACAAAAAGGTCAGCACTAAACTAAAATGCTTCATTTGAATTATAAACAACAAAGTTACTGATAATTGCTTTTTGTGAAACAGCTTGAGCTTTTGTCCTTTTTCATGATGGAGCTATCGTTGGTGGAGTATGAGATGCTCAAGTTTCCACCATCACTTCTAGCAGCAGCTGCAGTTTATACAGCTCAGTGCTCTCTCTATGGATTCAAGCAATGGAACAAAACATGTGAATGGTATTCCAGTTATCCTGAAGATCAGCTCCTGTAAGTAACTCTTCTTCCATTCTTATCATAAATGATTGAAAGTTGCAATGAATCAAATCTTTATATTGTTTTCTGTTTTGTGTTGTTTGATGATTGCAGGGAGTGTTCAAGGATGATGGTGGGCTACCACCAGAGGGCAGAGACAGGAAAATTGACTGGTGTTCATAGAAAGTATTCGACATCCAGGTATGGGCATACAACTCGAGTCACGCCAGCGTCATTTTTGCTAGAGGAAGAAGCTTCTTCTGCTCAGGAAATGCAGTGAACATAAAACAATGCTGATGATTGGATCCGATAATTTGGTCACTGTATATTTCATTGACTTACATATGAAAATCAGTGGAAAGAGTACTTGCTTGATTTATAAACAAGCAGAGAAAAGAAACAAAAAAAGAGTGATCAGGTTGAGGGTAGAGAGTAATAAGATAGTTCTTTGCAACTGTTCATGTTGCTTAATTTCATAGGGGGGCTTAGAAGGAAATCAACCCCAAGTCTTGGCTGTGTTAAGCAGTTGCTTGATTAGGCCTTGGGCTTCTTTAACTATTAATCAACATTATTTTTTCCCGGCATTTATTCTTCTGCTCCATAATCTTAACTTTTTATATTCAAAGACAATTTCCTGAATGGTATACAATATTATACAAGGTCAATTGCTTACGAATTATATTAATTCCTCTCTTTTTTTCTCAATGATACAAGCATATTGCATGAATCAACCTCTTACTCCCTTTATATTGGAAAAGACTACATATACACAATGTGTGTAATTTAGTATTCTACACAAGGGTATTAACGTAATTCCTAGAAAAATAAATTAAAGATTATTTCTATATTAGCTTTTTTCTTTATTCATCGGGGTTTCTTCTCTCCGCTTCCTCTTTTTTCATCCCGCACCTACCACCCGTCCACCACCATTTTCAGATTTGCAAACTTTCTCATTCTCAACTACTTCAATTAACTCATTTTCACTCCCTTCCTTGTTACCTCTACAAACAATTCTTCCAATATCTATTTCTTTCTATTTTTCAACATATTATAAGCACACAGTCTTCTCTTATCGTTTTTGGTCCAATTCCAACTCAATTTCTTTGCTTCCGGGCGCCTTCTCGTTCGATGTCGGAGAAAATGGAGGAGCATAAACACTGCAATCGAGGCGACAGAGGTTCCAAATGGGCTCGATTAACTCGGGTCCTGCTGGGTAGAAGAAGTTAGAGGTGGATGAAGGGGAGGAAGAGGCCAGAAAATATTTAGTAATCTCTGCATAGGCCGGAAACGCCATTGGAGAGGGCTAGGTAAGGTTGGGAGACGGGAGAAGAAAGAAAATAAAATATTAAAATAGACCAATTGATTTGAGCCTCGGAAATGAAGACCGGAGAGAGTATAATGGAGAGTATGAAAGACTAAAATAGACATACACTATTATAATATTTTTATATTAATGTCTATTTAATTTTGAAATTCCACATGTATAAGTTTGGTTGGATTAGTGCTTACGTGTTAAAGTATTAATGTAGCAAGGTCCCTTTATATTTATTCTCACATAATGAAAAGCTTTAGACTATGGGACCTCTTGATAAAAAGAGAAACTTTTTATATTTCAGAGAAAAATTGAGTTTGTTTGGTGGAAAGTGGCAAGATTTTCAGTTGGGAGCTGGGGAAAAAAATTATGAGAAATTTTCTTGAGTGTTTAAATTTCAGCAAGGAGACAATCTATCTATCTATCTATCTATCTATTTATCTTCTATACATATACTAAAATAGAGCGGTGTTTTGCCACATGTCGCCCTTACGTTCAATTCGCCTATGTGTCGGCCTCTGAGCTATGTCACCTCATTAGCTACGTCGTCAAGACTTAAAAAAACTAATAAAGAAATGTCACATATTTATGAAGCTTGGAAAGAAATATCATAATATTTATAAATTGATTATCTCTTGCCTAAAAATCTTATCTTCTATACTTATATATTAATTAAATTATTTATTTATTTTTTATCTTCTTTTCATCTATACTTATTAATTTAGTTACGTAATTATATTTTACCTACCATCTTGCATGATGAGTTACAATTCAATACAGTACATGTTTTGCTGTAATTTGATACGGGAGATCGCCAAAGTTCAAATTAAGATAATTGTTGTAAGATGCAGGAGTACACATCTACCCTCTCTAGGTAGTTTGAAACTCCAATTGCAATACGATCCTTTATAAACTACTTTCTCATATTCTATCTATATTGTTACATATTTATTATATAATATATATTTCGTATATTATATTGTACAATTTCTCAATCATACGTACTATAAATTAATGATAAATAATCTCAATTTCATTACATCTGTATTATATAGTACGTACTTCGTATATCACATGGTTCAATTTCACTATATTCATATTAAACAATACGTACTTCATATACTATATGATACATCGTATAATGTGTATGTGGTTAACTTATTCCCTCTAATAATTAATTTTTTCTCCTTTAAAAAAATATCTTTTAATTAGAGAACAAATTGATCTTTAACTCATTCTATCTTTAATAGGAAAAAATATTTATACATATTATGATAAGATGTATGTGGATAACTTATTCTATCTAATAATTAATTTACTATTCTTTAAAAAGATTTCTTTAATTAGAGAATAAATTGATCTTTAACTCATTCTTATCTTAATAGGAAAAAAGTATTTATACATATTTTTTATCTACTTTTTATATATTATGTATTCCACTGTTCCACCTCATCTCCTTAGAAAATTATTTATAAAATAAAGCATAACTAAGACCAAAGTTCTTAAATTTAGATCTATTAGCAACTCATATTATGAGTCCGATTTATATTTATATAATTAAAATTTATCTTTTTAATCAAATAATCATTTTCATAATCTTCAAGTAGAATCCATTGAAGTAATTTATGAAAGCAATATATCAAAAATGGATTTCACATATGATACTTACACCATCGGATACGCAATTCTTATCGAATTTTAAAAGGGGTAATTTATGGTGGTTGTTTGTTTTTCCGTTGCTATCGACAAAAATTATTAAATTTCACTCTCTCGAGTGGTTTGTTTCTTCCAAAACATTGATATCTATGTGTTGTATTATCTAGAGTAACAAGCAGAAATGAATTACAGGTCTTAATTGGTGATAATCAAGTTTGTCAAAATACAATCACAAATGAGATAATCAATTTTATGTGTTTCTCAGCTCACGACCAGTCATAGGATTCTATACATATAGAACATATTAAAAATCAAATTTGTTTTCATTTGATCATATAAGATTTTTCAAGAAATTTTCAATATTAATAAAGTGAAATAATTCGATCAAATATAAAAATAGGTGATTATTTTGATATTTCCTATAGTATTACATGTCTAACGGACACTAATATAAAATAACAAAATACTTTAAATAGGGTCCGTTAATATGCACACGTTTTTTGGGCTAAATGCACAATATTCTGTGCGGTAACATTAGTAGCACAGTCTGGTGCGGTAAAATTTAACTCACCAATTGGTTCTGGGGCATTGTTGGAAAGTTTTCTGAAACCTATACGAAGCTGATGCGGTAAGAATTAACGCATAGATCTGTGCGTTAACATTTACCGCACCAGCTTAATCCCAGATTAACAAAAAAAAATTAAACTTTTGATTAACTTTATGCTTGTGCGGTAAGATTTACCGCACATGATTTTTTATTTTTAAAATATATATATATATATATAACTTGGTGCGGTAAAGTTTACCGCACCGTATTTCATTGTTTTTTTTAAAAAACAAAACCGGTGCGGTAAAGTTTACCCCACCAAGTTATATATTTTAAAGCCAAAATTTTTCCCTCCCCCAACCCTTCTTCTTCCCCAATTTCTCTGCATTCGTAACCCTAAAATCGCCGCCCCTTTTACATCACTTTCCCGACGTTTACCCCCACCAAAAAGCGAAATTCACCATGGGATCGAGTTGCCCCGACCAAGGCGGTTCTTCTGGGCCCAAAATTCCGGCAGGAGTCGTTCCCCCGACTGTGGAGCAGCCAACAATGGCGGAAGCGCCGTCGACGGTGGCTTGCTGGGTTGTTGTGGAGGAAGAAGAATAGGAGGAAGAGGAGGTTCCATTGACGTTCAGCGGTGGTGCCCGAAGAGAGCTCCGACGAAGAACAGCGGTGGTTCCCAGCTCTGATCCGGTTCATGCCCAACCCGATCCGGTTTCAATCGGATCCGATCTGATCCGCCCTCAGCCCGCCCCGATTCCCACACAAACCTCCCCGATACCAACAACCCAACCCGCCCCGAGAGTTATCCGAAGAAACCGAAAGCGACCCGCCCAAAACCCCGGTCCCCGGCCCGCTACTCGAGCAAGTAGAAGGGTAAACACACAAACCGAGGCTCAAACCGAGACGCAACCGGAATCTTTTTGTGACTCCCGTAGATCTACAACAAGTATGTATTTTTTATTAAAAAAAATTTAACGTTTTTAATGCTATTAATGAAATTAATTATTTTATTTCGTAACGTTATGAAATTAATTAAGTTAATTCTTTTATTTTGTAATGTTATGAATTTAATTATTTTATTTCATAACGTTATGAAATTAATTTTATTTGGTAACGTTATGAAATTTATTAATAAATTTGGTAACGTTATGAAATTTATTAATAAATTTCGTAACGTTATGAAATTTAGTATATCTGGTAACATTATGAAATTAATTTATTTATTTCGTAACGTTATGAAATAAAATAATTTCATAATAAATTTCGTAACGTTATGAAATTTAGTATATCTGGTAACATTATGAAATTAATTTATTTATTTCGTAACGTTATGAAATAAAATAATTTCATAACGTTATGAAATATAAGTTAAAGTATTGAAATTAGGCTAATTTCGTAACGTTATGACCAAAATGTTACGAACATGATGTTTCAAAATTAGAGACAATTTTGATTAGGATTGACGTTACGACAACTTTCTGTAACGTTACGGCGTCATGAAAAAAGCCGTTTTGGAATTCGACGTTATTTTTGTAACGCTATGAAAATAACGTTACGCTATAACAACAACGTTAGAGTGTGCGAGATACGATGGCTTCTAGTGGGTTTGTCCCGGGGGCTCCTGTTGCTATAGAGCGTGTTAGGAGGACGCAGATTACACCCGATATACGTAAGAGATTTGCTACTGTG
Source organism: Oxyria digyna (assembly GCA_029168935.1). NCBI lineage: Eukaryota > Viridiplantae > Streptophyta > Magnoliopsida > Caryophyllales > Polygonaceae > Oxyria > Oxyria digyna. The sequence goes on from JAPVLV010000010.1 coordinate 25,018,103, forward strand.
CGAAATCAGCTGATAGCTTCTAGTTCGATACCCGTTGTTGTTATTGGGGCAGTTACACATACTGGTTCTGGGGCAGTTAGGGATTCTGGTCTAGTTGTTGATTTATCGGCTGATGATGAGGGTTACAGTGATAGTGAGGAGGAGGATATGGACGTCGATGATACAATTGTTGATTTGGATGATGATATGTTGGGCGACGGTGAGGGTTTAGGTACAGATTATATTGTATCTTTTCCCGAGACTGTTGGTATGGGCCCTTCATCGCCAGTTGTTACTAATTTAGCTCCTTCGGCTCCTACGCCAGATGTACCACCTCCCCCGACTGATGATGTACCACATCCGGCTCCTACCGCTGCTGCTCCTGCAGCTCCTGTACCACCTCCCGTTGCACCTTGGATGAGAGGAGGTCCTGTTACAAATGATTTGTTGAGGAGTTACGAGACGCACATCGCGAGGGCTATTTATGAGCTTACAGTTGTTGATCCTCCCGTACCAGAGATTCCACGTGGCCCCCGTCCTCTTCCCCCATTTAGACAGAGACAGCGGAGAGGCCGAAGAGGCCGAGGAGCTCACGCAGATCATGATGTTGCTGATGCAGACGTAGCTTATCCTCCAGCACGAGGTGGACGCACTCCACGCGGAGGACAAGGACGTGGACGTGCTCCAGCGCCTGCTGATCTTCCAGAGGCCGCTGATCTTCCAAAGGCCGAGGCTCCTCTTGATTTGGTATGTATTTGAACTATAATGTTCATATGTGAAATTTTTTGGCATTCTGTAGAAGTAACTGTGTTGTTTTTTAACTAATTTTTCAGACACGGAAGGTCGTCAAGGTTCACTTCCACACCGCCTACTGCACTCCACTAGAGGAGTTTAGGAGACCTGGTCCAGATTCGTGGTTTCAGCTTGCAGAGCGATCTGGATTGACTGATCTACGATATTTCGGGTCTGGTCCTGTCGATCATGTCTTGGTTTCTGCTTTCGTCGAGAGATGGCACCCAGAGACCAACACATTTCATTTTCCATTTGGAGAGATTGGTCCTACACTTCACGACGTGCTTGAGATCTTGTCGCTGCCTATACATGGGAGGAGTTGTAGTTCAGTTTTGACTAGGGACCAGATCATCACTTTTGTTGCTGAGATGCTTCACGTAGAGGAGACACTGGTAAAGTTTTGGTATAGGAGTGGAGGCATTCCTTTGGATTATCTTCAGCAGAGATTGAAGGTTATGATGCAGATGGCGGATGGACAGAGAGATGAGAGCCTCATTGGATCTGTGTACTTACTATTGCTTCTCAGCACTACAGTTCTAGTGGACAAGTCGACTACAACAGTCAAGCAGTGGTGGTTAGTTCTTTTGTCCGACCACAACAGCACTGGCCGATATGCTTGGGGAGCTGGAGTGTTAGCTCATCTGTATCGCAACCTAGGACAAGCGTCGAGGCGATTGGCTATAGGGATGGGGAGTTCTGGCATTCTTTTGCGGGTTAGTACGCAAATAACTATACGATTGACTATGTTTAGGAAGTCAAGTTCTAATTATCTTTTTTTGCAGTCGTGGATCTGGGTTTATTTTCCACATTTTCGTGGACATTTTTTGACGGATCCACTTTCTATGGACCAAGCCGCAGCTGCTATGAGGGAGGGTGTAGAGGTGCCATAGGGTACGAGCACATATCGTTTGGTTGCCATTCGTGGCATGCTTGACCGTGTTCGCTATGAGAAGGTTAGATATTAAGAATGTGTGATTTCGTTATATTATGTCAATGTAATCTATACTAACTGTGTTGTAATGTTTTGTTGCAGATTAACTGGTTTCCATTTCCAAATGTTGATTTCAGACTTCCACAGTACGCCCCGTCTTTGTTCGAGGGCATTCTCCGTTGTATGGACATCGAGGAGTTCTATCAGCCAGGACGCATGTTGCGACAGTTCGGGCATGTGCAGGGTATCCCGGATCCTCCCCGGAGCCCATCCAGGTGACACGTAACAACAGACTGACACATTATTTAGTTCATTTTGCCAAGGATCTACTTGATGTGTGGGATCAGGAGCCCAGGCCTTTGTTACAGATTCAGAAGCCTCGAGCGACCTACTATTCGGTTGACAGTTTTGCGGTACGATTTTAACTTTGATTAGTCATATTCATTTTTAAATTAGTATATTTTACTAACATGTTGATATGTTATTACTATAGCGGAGCCAGCTCGTGACTTGCGGATCCGAGCTTTCTTGGAGACACCACCGGAGAGGAGGCCTACAGATATCGATGAGTTCATGAGGCGTCTCCTTGGAGTTTTGACTGACGAGGCTCCACCGATGGCTCCAGCTCCGGTTCGTCAATCTCAGCTTTTCCGGGAATCAGTCCACGAGGAACGGCAAGGTAGTGGGAGTCAGGGTCGTGACTTGGAGTGATATATAGTTTGTTTGGATACTATGTTTGGGTAATGTTTGGTTCACTTTTGCTTATTTATTTTCTGCTTTTTTATTTACTAACATGTTTTATTTTCTAATTATTCTGTTTCAATTTATGTTGAGTCTGTTGTACTTTCTTAATGAGTCTGTTGTCTTTTTAATTTATGTTGAGTGTGTTGTAGTTTATGGATTCACTGTTTTCACTTCACTGTTTCACCTACCTCATCTAAGTCTAGTGAAATCTCTTTTAAAGCATACAAGACAAGTCATTACATATTTTAAAGCAGACAAGACAAGTCATTACATATTATAAAGCAATTCCAATTGAAGTATTAAAGATCAAGTCTACTAAACTATTACAAATCAAGTCATGTAGTCCATACGCTTCCCAGCTGTAAAGCGGTATTGTCGAAACAAGTCCAATTGGCCAACATATATCCCTTCCCACCACTTGATGTTGTTATCTGCAAATCTTCTCCATGAACTGGAACAATGTGGCAATGGTGCCCCGTCACGGAGCCAAACCTAGATATAGAAAGACAAATAATCAATAAGTATAAATGATTTCAGCGTTTCATGACGTTTTTTTAGATTACCACATAGTTTTACCGGTATCCAATGATTGTTGCGTCCGACAAGAGCTATCGCAAAAATCTTCTGTGGAGGACCAGGGCTCACTGTAGACTGCCTTATTGGAAAGCATAAACACGGCGCATCCCAGGACAGTTGCACTAAACCAACATTATACATTGTGGCAAACACCAAACCCATAAATGGCATGTCAAGCCAAAATGCTATCTCACAAGGAGTTCTCATGTAGTTACCTTGAGCAATAAGATCATCCATGTTCCTTCCCGTAGACCACGTCGTATGAGCTCCCATGTATCTTTGTTTCCAAGCAACTCCGCTTCCAACGCAGCACGGATCATACGATAATGACTCTGTTGCATACCCGTAAGTAGAGCCATAGACCGATACCCACAATGCCCGTCTGAACGCACATCTTTCACAGAAGTCATGTATGAAAGCCATAAGTAGTCAATATTTTTCACCCCCAAGTTCACCCCCATATAAATGATGGGTTCTTCAATCTCTTCTTCATCTTCTTCTTCCTCTATTTCGTTTCGATCTGGATAGCAAGCTCTCAGGGGCATGACATTCATGTCTTCGTCTTCTAAATCGATGGTCTCTGAAAACAATGGTTCAGGTTGGGATTGTGATCCGAAGTCAAACGACACTTGACTTGCTTGCTTTTTAGGACAAGTTGGTCGTTTACTTTGCCTATTTTCCTTCTCCTTTGCGACTTTTTGCGCATTCTCAATATTTGTTAAGTCTTCTCTAACGTACTCGTGGTAACTCTTTTCCCTCTTTTCTCTTGGAGGAGACTTCCCCTTTGGCTGCTTCTCCTTGTTCTTTGATTCCAGCGGCCTTCCTTTTCCTTTCCTAAACAAGTTTGTTGACTCTACCAAAGAACTTTCTTCCGGATGCTCCAAGTCAATGTACAACTCACTTAATCTGAATAGGGTTCCATCCCTCAAATCCCCAACTAGCAGTTTCGCCCACATTTCACGCATTCTGATCTCTGGAATAGACATTGAACGATTGTCGTCGGGTAAGGACAAATTTATTGCATCATCTTCCCATGTCAGTTCCTTCCAGAAGTCATGAAAATCATCCGGAATAAGAGGTGTCTTTGAAATGATTGCCCTAGCAAGATCGTGTACGCATGGCATCCCAAGACAATCTCGAACCCAATGATCATCACAAACATTTGAATACTCCTCCTTCAATATTTGCTGGTACATTTCCAACAACAACTGAAAACACCTATCCGACACTCTGTAAAACAGCCTTGAAAACAACATTCGAATTCCAGGGGGAAAGGTTGGGTCATCAGAGACCATTTGCCGAGTGGTAAGTGCTTGGTTCATTGTCGCCCTAATCAGGTCCATCTGAACTATGACCGCATGGTGGATCCTCACGATCACTCTGTTGAAGCCGCCTCTACAAGAACCCACAATTTCTTTCAACACCTTATGCATGCCCTCGACCCTAAATAAACACAATTTCTACATGTTAGCAAGTATAAAATGGTGGCCCAAATTAACAACTAAACAAACAAAGATACATGTTTGTAGTCCTTGTGTGAAAGTAAAGAGTGTAGTCTGTCCACACTCTAACTATGAACATCTTGTATGGAGTAAACCAGTACTTTTCAACGTAACCAACAATGCCCCGCCCCTCTTCCATGAATCTCTCATCTTACTCAGCCTCTCTTCGTAGATTTGTTCAGTGCTCGAGCAAAATATCCCCCAACATTGCGTAACAAAGTTCTCCGCCCTTTTAGTATTTTTTATCACTTTTTCTGCGTGTGACTGGATGTTGTGCTTAATGTGCACCCAACACAATAGTTGCTTGACTTTAGTGTCTTTGAACACAAGTTTGATTGCTCTCAACAAAGCCTTCTCACAATCGGTCATTATAGCCTTCGGCGTCACTCCCAAATTTCGACACAACTCATGAACGCACATCATCACAAACTTGTAATGCATTACTGTTTCCTGAACCATGAATGCATATGCAATGTTGAACGTCTTGTGCGTGCAAGTGAAACCAACCATCTCCACTAAAGCCATATCATACCTATTTGTCTTGTATGTGGCGTCCATGATAATCACGTGAGGAAACTTCCTCAACAACCGCATCGACTCCGGGTGAGCAAAAAATGGACTTCAACCTCATTCGTCTTCGTGTTCCTCAGAGGTTGACAAAAATACTTGTTCTCTTTCATAAAATTTAGAGACCACTGAGTAACTGACAATTCACCACGATCTTCAAAATTGATCTTCTGCAAAAAATTGGCAATCTGCTTCATGGATGTCACATTTTGCGGGTCTCTTTTCCTAAACTGAATAAGTATGTTTTTTGGCGTCTTTCGATCATCGCCCGCTTCCCTTTCTATTTTATCCTCCTCTTTGCTCATTCTACCCACGAATGAATTCCCATGAAAACTAGTAGGAAGGGTGTGGTTGTGACAACCTTCTACAACATTCACGATCCATTTATAACTATATGGCCCTTCTTTGATACGAACCCCATATAACTCGAATGTACAACCACATTTCTTCTATTTTCAGTCACGAATCCTCGGAACCGGCAATTCTGGATTTTTTAAATTCACTTTCGGCCTACCCGGTCTAGGTTTTCCAAACCTATCGCATACTAAATCAACTCAGTATTTGCTAGATGTACGATGTACCAAAAATATCATCAAATCCCTTGCTCTCTGTTTCATCCATTCCATCATCTCTTCCTTACTATCCCACATTTGCACAGTACTAAAATGTGGTCTAAAGTCTTCTTCCTATATTGATTAAACTACATTACTTAGATACGAAATTTTAACTAATTAACCTAAATCTCATGCAATACAATAATATACTAACCAAAATCAGTAACGGAGTCCAATCGTCTAATGCAATTGATACATTTGCTTCGTCTTCTTCCTCTCCTTCGTCTTCTTCTTCCCCTTCATCTTCTTCGTCCACTTCCTCATCGACTTCTTCGTCTTCTTCGTCCACTTCCTCTTCTTCATCGACTTCGTATGCTTCTTCCACGACCCCTGATATCTAATTGTCGTTACCATCATCATCCTCACTACTCTCATAATTATAAGACATTATGGTGTGCATTGCAAAACTTCAACAAGAGACTTGTTTATATACAAGCGAAAAAATGTCCGTTTACATTTTTAGACCGTTGGTGCGGTAATAGTTAACGCACCAATGGGAATAAAATTCCTACGGGCATTTTTTTCAAAAAAAAATAATCATGTGCGGTAATAGTTACCGCACAGATATAATAATATTTATTAATATTTTTTAAAAATTTATTTGTCTTTTAAAAATTTAAAATTTTGATTTACTTAAAACTTGTGCGGTAACTATTACCGCACATGGTATTAATATTTTAATAATTATTTTTAAAAATTTATTTTAAAAAAAAATAAAATAAATCTTGTGCGGTAATAGTTACCGCACAGGTTTTAAGTAAATCAAAATTTTAATTTTTTTTTGGTTAATCTGGGATTAATCTGGTGTGGTAATTGTTAACGCATAGATCTGTGCGTTAATTCTTACCGCACCAGCTTTGTATAGGTTTCAGAAAAATTTCCAAAAATGCCCCGGAACCCCTTGGTGCGTTAATTGTTACCGTACAGAAGTGTGCTATCAATGTTACCACACAGAAGTGTGCTACTAATGTTACCGCACAGAATAGTGTGCTACTAATGTTACCGCACAGAATAGTGTGCATTTAGCCCAAAAAACGTGTGCATATAGACCAAGCCTTTAAATATTGCAATTTTAAATATTTTGTTAAAATATAAAATAAACTCAATCTCGTGCAGGACGCGGACACATCAACTAATGGAGACTAAACCTAGGATATGTAATAAGTATTGCTCTCAGGAAGTTGATTGCTATGCGATAATGTTTAAACTCCATTATAAACAAAAGTAGCATTGAACCGGTAGGTAAACTGCTTTGAACCGGTGCAAAAAAATAAAAAAAATCGGCTCAACTGGCCAATCAAAACTGTACCAAATTTGTATAGAACTAGCGGTTATTTTTTGTAATATGAAATCGACTTCTAAACCCACTTCTTAGATTTACTCAGAACTGAAAGTTCGGGGTAAACCAATGAAAATGACACTTCAATTTAATTCAACCTCAACACCTACCTATTACACTTACCAGTCCAAAATTCCTGCACGTATATATCATCTCTGTGTGGAAATCTGCTACTCGGTTAATTTTACAAGACATTCCAATTCTTCCATGAACTGAAGATGGTATACAAAAAGAATCATGTCAATTCCCTGCTATTGATACTTGCTGGTGAGCATTTCTTGATATTCCAGCTGCTACCCGAAAGAAAACCGCGAGAAGAGAGAGCTCGATACATCACTTGCAGGATTCTGTGGAACATCTGTAGTGTTGCTATGATACGCTTGTTGACACTTAATGACCTGCATTTAAAATCAAATAACAGATCAGAAAAGTTATGCCTCAACTTCCTGTTTAAAGCCGTTTTGAAATGTCACTGTCAGAATTTAAAATCAACATTCAAAAATTCATACCACTGAAATAATTATGGCCGTTTTGGTGGTGAATGGAAAGTTCACTGTCATAAACTCGGTAAGATTTTGCATTCCAATTCTGAGTCTTTTATGGATGAATTGGAATGTTTAGATTTGAGAATTCCAATTATGAGTCATTTTCGGTTGAGTTCAAATGTTTAAAATAATTAGTTTAGCTTTGTTATGCTGAAGATGAGCCATTTTCCGTTGCTTTTTATCGACTCTGCTAGCCTGAAGATTGCAGCAGATGAATTTTACCTCGTCAGGACTGAACTGAAGGAGCGTAGCAACCACAGGAAGCAAAGCCTCAACCTCCCCTGCATAAAGAAATCATCATTTCAGAGCACCCATATTAGCTAAATTATGAATTAAGAAGCTTTCTGTTTGACTGAATGACAAAAGAAGATGTGAAATGCCAATACCCGTTTCAAGTAATTTCATTATCACATTTTTCAAATAGGTCAAATCAACTCCTTCCCTCTTCTGCGTTCTATCCATGCTTCGTAGCTCCTCCTTCAACATGGTCACCTGTAATTACCATCATTAGAAACACAGCACCAGCAGTTTAACCTTATTTCTTGTCCACTTATATTTGTGATAGTGATTGACACCCTGAGATTTGAATCTTCAGGGGTAACCTGAACCACAAATTGTTTAACTGGAAAAGTAATTAATATGAGTTTACACCTGTTGTGTGTGAAGCCGGTTTTCACGTTCAAGCTCCTCCAGTTCTTCCTGTGTGACAAGGCAATTATAAGATTCACTACAAGAAGATATTAAGCCAAAGTCACAGATGTGATTTTGTATTGTAACCTGAAGTGCAAGGATGTGACGTTGGGAGTGAGACAACTCTTCTTCTCTCTGGGCTTGTTGCCTTGCTAACATCTAAAGAAGAAAATGCCGTACAAATATTAGTGAGAAGCTTCTATGTTTTGCTTTCCATTCTGGCAGCCCCTTGATATTATTCTATAAGCACTTAAATACAAAACAGGACATAGAAGGCTGTTGACTGAAAGTTTAGGAAAGAGCCCTATTTTCACATTTATGACACATCATATACAAAGTACAAACATCAAAATCATCATCACCAGGACGAACAAACATTGCATCATGTACCAGAATCTGTTGTTCTGCAGCAGATGCGCCAGGATCTTGCTTCTCAAAAGCTGAGAAAGCTGTTCCTAAACAAAGAAGAATATGAGATTCCAGCATTTCAAGCATGTTTCAATGTTAACATGAATGCAAGCTTATAAGTACATACCTGTCTTCTGTTTATAATCATCCTCGACCTAGAAAAGGATAACAAAGCATCAAATATACCATTCTATCAAAAGAAAAAGAAAAAATATATAAAATGTTCTGGTAAAATATACAATAAGAGGCACAGAGATCATGAGAAATCATGCTCCACGTACAAGATCATACATGTTACAGGATTCTAAACCTAAACAAATCAAAAGTTAAATGGAAACCAGCTGACTTAGGGAATGGAAAGTATGCCATAAAAACTCCTTAGCAAAGAACCTGTTTCTAAGGATGACCTAAAGCATTGGTATTCTATAAATAAATCAAAGAGATACTTGAAATTCAATAGGAAAATACATACTAGTGAATTTGCTTCTATGGAGCGGCGAAGATTCTTGTTATCATACACCAGTCTAGAAATCTCTTTATCTTTTTCCTCAATCATTCTATCAGCAAGATCACGGAAAGAATTATGCTCTTCCTGCAGAAGTTAAATTGATTAGATTGCATATAAAAATCTTCTGATGGCTTCATCCAACATCAACAGATTTACTGCTCCATACTTTCAATTTTTTATATTTCATCTTAAGCTCTTCCATCTCCTTCTCCAGATCTGGCCGAGCTATTGCCTCATTCTCAGCTTGCAACGCCTTACATTTCACTGCAAAGGTCATCAATCAATCAAATAATTTACAGATGTCCACTCCTCGACACTGATACTGCACTTGCACATGAAGGAGAAAAAGTATTGAACAATAAAGAATTCAGAAATTTTACAATAAAAGATATACTTGCTTACATTGCCATGTTTCCTCCAAGTTTTGAATGTTTATTTCCCAAATTTCTTTCTCTGATTGGTGGCTAACCCTTTCAGATTCCAGCTTCATTTCTAAATCCTTTAGTCTATTCTCGAAATTAATGAGTTTTGCATCACTGCAATCAATGACACAGCACAGGAGTAAAGTTCACTGAATAAAATGCCTTCATTTGTACTAATGCATCATTATAAATTGAAACTAGCCCTATTGTAGCTGTGTCTTGCACGGGGTCAAATTTATTATTTAATGCTTTTAATAATATATTTATATTTTGGGTTATTAGAAAGTAATGATAGGGTTTTATTAATTCTTTAGAATTAATGTATTTGGAAAGAAAATAAGTTTTTAAAGGTCGAATGACTTGTCACATGATGTGGTGGAGGAGGTTAAGTTAGAGGATGACACAAAGCAAATTGAACCTAAGGACAACATGTGGCAAAACATGTTCTGCTTTATTATATAGGTACATGGACAAAATATTCTTATGTTCCTAATTAGTGCATCTAATTTCTCTACTAGTATTAGTTGGTTATAAATGATTATCAACTATTCAACTCAACTGAAAGCAACTCTCTTTCACTATAATTACCACTATTGATCAGTAATCATAAGTTACTGAAGAGTACACAGGAATTAGGAGAGTCAACATCTTACTTTTTGTTCGGATGTTATACCATATTTCGGAATAAATAAGTAATGGAGCCTGTCAAAACCCAGGAGCACTGCTACCTTTCTAAGAAGGTTCATAGCTATCAAACGATGTGGAAGATATTTATGCCCCTAAGATAATTTGTGTGACTTAAAGTTTAATTGGATAATTTGGGCCAGCATAGACATACTTCTCCAGAAGTTCTCTCTCATGATTGGCCAAAGCATCTTGAAGTTCTTTTCTCGCCTGATCCCTTTCGGTGGAGAGCAAGAATATATCCTGTTCAGCCTCCTATAATAGACAAAAGGATTCACTAATCAGCAGACTAGCCACTATAAAAAATTAAATTCTAAAAATCTAGATTTCTGGCCACTTTATTTCACAAGAAAATAATGAAGGTACTAAGAGCATATTAATCAAAAGAACTGAAGCGGGGAAGTAATGCAACTACAGTACTTTTAGGGCATCCTCTAGAGCTCTGAATTGTTCAGAGTCCTTGGCAGCTGCTAGGTCAGCATCCTTCTTCTGAAGAAGTGAGTGGGCACGGATCTTGTATGAAGAAAATTCAGCCTCCAGCCGCTTATTCTACAAAATGAACCCAAAAAAAAACATAAGTCAACAATACTACTTTAACAAAGCAAGTCTGGATATCTCTATTACTACCGATTCACTAAACCCACACACTAAGACTAAGAATAATTGAATACCTCCTCCTTGAGAATGGCTAATTCAGAATCTCTAGAATTCAACAACTGCATTTGCTTCGACAATTCTAACTCCAACTGACCTGCATGAGAAAAAAAAACACTTCTAACATATGTGTCCATATTTGTTAAGAAAAGTATATGCGAAGGTACAAATCATAAACAGTACTTCTTGTTTTAGCAGCTTCAATTTCAACACGTATACAATTACTCTCAGCAACCTCCAGTTTCTTTTTCAGTGATTGGCAGGTAGCCTCCCAACTTTGCTTCTCTTTCTCCTGCACAATGGCATACATCACAAAGATGACTTTTGCACAAAGAGCAAGAAATCAATAAACTTCATATATTTAAGTAATACAAACAAACTTCTAAAATAACAAATAAAAACTATGTCCCAGACCCAAGTAGCACACTTAACAGTTGCACATTACTTCTGAACAGGGTAACAGAAGAAATTTGGCAGCTCATCCTCACCTTGAAATCTTTGAAGTAGCAAAAGTCATAAGTTGTGAAAGCAACATCCTTGTGAAAGCATGCCTCACCCAATAAAGTCATAAGTTGCACACCCATATAAATTTACAATTGCATGACTAGAGTAAATGGGCACTGGAACACTTCAATCTCAATAGTGCATGTGTAAGAAGTATAACCACTTTCAAGAGCAACTGGAACATCTCTACAAGACAATATTTACTCATACCTGAGCAATTCCATAGAATTAATAGATATTGGGTTTCAACATCATACCATCATATTTATTTGTGTTTTGAAAAAAATATCTAAATTTTGCTAGAAAAATGGAGTCCTGTGATTCTCTCTTTACAATGAACTTTTGATTAAAAACTTCTATCTAGATATTGGGTCTCACTTTACAATAGAATACTAAAAACTAATCAGCTAATGGTTGCACAAAAAAATGGAAACTCGGCTAAAGTTTGACCGAGCCACCAACCAATACATAGTAGTGATATTTGATAATCCATAGCCACATACATTAGCAAGAAGAGATATACTCATGATAGAACAGGGAAAAAGAAACCGCAATATATCATATAATTATTAAAATTCATACGTGTTCATCCTTGAGGTGAGCCAGCTCTCCTTTTACAGTCTCCACAGAAGCCTTAGATCTTACTGCTTCACCGGATAAAGCTGCATCCAGTTCTGCAATTTCAGATTCTCTTTCAGCAAGTCTTGCCTGAAAACAGATGATCGCAGAGCCTTTACTAAGCAATTTATAAGATTTTACGTTGATAAGTACAGTTGCATAGGTTAATTATGTCACTCCTAAGCAGGAGGACCCAAATTCATGAAGCAAATCACACTTGACATGACATAGTTCAGTATTTCGCAAAAAACCAATTCAACTAAAAATCAGGAGAGAAGGTAACATAGATGGAGAAGATAGTGATGTACTACAGTAAGAGCCTTTTATCTCGATCAATAAACCTTATTGCTTTACACTCACCTGTAAAGTAGAGATTGTCTCTGTTGCCTTGTTTCTATCTGATACTGCATCAGCAAGTTGAGAGTCCAAACTCTCCAAATGCTGAAATTGAATCCAGAAGTATTAGTTATATAGACTTATGATAACTAAAGCAAGACGAAATTTTAATGACTACTGCGATAACTCCTCTTACCTTCTGGTGCTTAGCAGAGATCTCAGCAATAGAGGCTTGCTTCTTCTCGTCAGCATCTCGCAACAAGCCTCGCAAGTCCTCTAGCATCTACAATAGAAATATAACACCAAAAACTAGAAAATTTTAATTTGTCATGTTATAAAAGGAATGGACCACAACAGGCTACAGTATTAAGCTGGGAGATCAAACGAAAATGATTCACTAATTTAAGAAAATGCTCACACCATTTAATTATCTTAATACGTTTTCATCATGGTTACACGAATGCAGTGAATACTGAATTTATATTTGTAAGATAACAATAAAATACTACATGAAAAACATAAAGAACAGTCACACCAATGTTCATAGAACAGAAACAAGATCTAAACGACTTGGACTGGATGAAGGACCATTGCATGACTTGAACTCATGACAGACAACTACCCGTCAAAAATAAAATTCCCTTTGCTTTTTTGTTCAAGAACGAGTGCAAGAATAACATGAAAATATACAGAGATTGTATGCATGCACCTGAAATCATAAAAGTAGATACTGATGGCAAAGCAAAAAGTATACTGAGAGTTACCAAACTCCATCACCTCTTTAATAAAAATAACATGTATAACGGTGATTACAATTCTAAAATATTCTTGTCCAGATATCTACAAAACGTTTCGTTCTACCAACACTCTTGATTAAGTCCAAAAACATTATTTTTCTAAATTGGATTGATGTGACAAAACTATATTAAGTTGATGCGTGCACGAACAATAAAGCTTACAAGTGTCCCCTCAACTTTGCTAACAAGATCAACAAATATCTACCTGATCCTTCTCTAATAGAGATTGTTGTAAAGTCTCCAAAGCATGCTCCTTGGGTTGCAGCGAATGACGTAATTCTTCAACATTATCTCGAAGCCTACATATGGAAATCTAATGTTAGTTTGACCAAGCTAAGGCTTTATGCAGAAAAATAATAAGACTCCTCCTCTTGCAAGAATAGGGATCAATGTTGAATCCTCTTTTTTCTTTTTACTTCTTCTTAATTACAAGTATATCACCTCAATCCATAGGAAAACTCTATTTGACAGTCAAGAGGTAGTAAGAGGTTTGATTTCCTATGTACTAACGATATTATTTAATCACTAAAGGCTCATTGAATGTTTAAGCAATCCATAATCAAGAATTAGACAGACTTTATAAATGAAAGATAAGGTTATGCATTCCTACTAGAATAATTTTATTTTGCTTTAGCATTTAGGACATTAGAAGGACATATACTTATTATTAGCGGTTCTTAATTGTTTCCTCTCCCCATCCATTGCTTTCAAAGCTTCATTGGCCTGTTGGCGTGTGCGCTCCAGATCTTGCTGTATTGCTGACAGTTGGGATGATGTTTGTTGAACTCTTTCATTTGCATCACGGAGCTGGGACTCAAGATCGTCTTTTTCCTGAAACCCGAGTGCCAATTTACAGGGTTAACTTCTCTACAAGTCAAATATATGTTGTCAACCATGCTAGTATACATCATCTGACACTTTTTACACTAAGATCAAGGATACCTTTTGAACATCTTGTATACGTTGCTTTGCTCTTTTGTGAAGCCTGTTCAATTTGGAATCTACATCAGATAACTTATCATCGCGTTCTTTTATCTCTTGCTCCATTTTCTGCTGGACTACAATATAAAAAAGAGAGTTAATTTACAACAAACACATAAATTTGATTGTCAGATATCAGAGATTCAGATGAGTATTAGCAACAGTAATAACAATAAAGTGGTCTTTCTAGAAAGAAAAAAAAAGATGGTAAATCCTTGAATAAACTCCCTTTAAAGGAAGTAAACTGAAGCCTGGTGAAATTTTGAACATTTCTAACAGAAACATATTTACCTTTGCAAAATATAATTTCAAAACCAAAAACATTAAAAACAATAAGGTATGTACAAAACAAAGCCACAAAAACAGACCTTCAGCTAGACTAACAGAAAGCTCCTGGGCTCTAGCATCCGCTTCCAAGTGAGCAGTTCTTAGATGCTTTAAAGCCTCCTCAGCTGCAAACCTCGTCTGTTTCTCTTCCAACAACTCTCTATTCAACGACTCAATTTGATCCTCCAATTCCTTCATATTCTTCTCAGACAACGGTTCCCCGTGTTCAACCTCTCTAGATTGCTGATGAGCACCAGCCAACTGACTGTGCAAGCCCTTGAAATGAGACTTAAGATACTCATTCTCAGATTTGAGCTCCATAATCATTTGTACCAACTGATCAGTAGAACACTCGTCAGAATCCAAGTCACCATTAACGGGCCCATTCTCCTTGGGGCAAACCCCTTCACTCCCATCTTCCTCAACCACTTGATTATCAACAATTAAGTCCCCTTCTACCATATCTTTAAGCACAGAACCATCCTCTCCCGACATCTCGGTATTAGTCCCGGCTCAGCAAGATGATACTATAAAGCAATACAATGACAATAAAGTATTAACATCAGGATGTAGAAGATTAATATATAAATATAGCGAAATACCATAATGTACTATTCAATCAACGTGAACTGAACTTTCCAAGCTCAATTGACAACGGATGAATCCAAATAGTATGAACTAAAGAGTTGCCAGTGAACTCACCGAAACAAGACAGTATTGGAGGCTATAAACACGGGCAAAGAATCATCACGTAGCGCGACAGAAGGAGTTATCTCAACGCAGAAATGAATCAGAATAGTTCAATTCCCATAAAAAAAAATTGTGAAAAGACCCTAAAACCGATAACTCAGATCACAATTTTGGCGAATCGACGGTTAGCTCGTTCAGACCGATCCGTGGTGGATTTGAAATTAAGGCAGAAGTATTGAATCTGGCAACATGTTGAACTGGATCGGGGAATGTTTGAGGATCTATAATGCGAAATTGGTGAGAAATCAGATCAAATTGCAAAAAGAGAGATGTGCTATTGGAGTTGGAGATTAATATTTGCAGCAAGCACACGCCGAGTGGATCCAAGAAAGCGTTTGGACAGGAGTAATTCACGTCAAGAAAATTGTGGATAAATTACATTTAATTCATCTAATTCTCCTTTTTACACTTGGATGCCCTAATATTTATAGTTTTACTTTACTTTTATTTTTTTTAATCATGCAAGGAACAGAATCCTGTACAACACAGATGGGCTGTTACCTCAACTGGTCAGATTCACAATGTTGGTGATAAATATCAATTTCATCTCCTCCCCCAGACCACCCGCACCGGGTTATATAGATTATTTTAATAATTGGTTGTATAATTGCAACTCATGTTGTATATCATGTAACTCAAATGAGAGTTGCATCCCATTTTTTTTTTTTGATAGCTAGTTTTATGTTGTTTTTTAATTTTATCTAGCATAAAAATATAAATAAAAGAAAAAAAAAAGTCGTGCAACTCAAATCATGCAACCCTCATTGTTAATAGCCTTAAGGCAAGGAGAATATCATTTATCATGTGCTATTATAAGTTGGATGTGGATATTGAACTAGTGAAGCTTTATAATTGATTAATGGTAGATTTTTTTTTGGAAAGAGGTAAATTTCTTAGAGATATATATGATTGATTATTTATATAAAGTTGGACTCTCACTCCTTTCTTAATGCAAAATCATAATTTGTGAAAAATATATGAACCAATCTTGACATTAATATAGTGATTACGGAGAGCAATATAATGCGTGAAAGCGTGTCAATAACATTCTTATCCAATTCTTCAAACTTAGAGAAGACGAATGTAATGAACCTATATCTATTCTTCTCACACTTGGAAGCATATTTCTTCTTTTTCTTCTCAACTGCATTGTGCAAGGCCACCCAGGCGCCCAACAAACAACGCCCGTGCCAGCAAAGGGAGAGACATCAGTCACATCCAATCAAACATTTTTGCCTTGGAAGTTGGAACCAATTAAAAAGTAAAAGGTCTGCGACCTAAGATCATTCTCAGCCTCTGAAAGAAAGCGCATAAGAGCTTCTTTGCGCACCGCGATTTCTGCTCTTGAACAAATATCCACAAGAATGTCACGCACTAAATTATGCCTAAACTTCACACCCACCTCACTAGAACCATGAATAACATGATCAACCCATTGATAGTTTTTGAGTCGTGGAGTCTCTTCTTTAGTTGCTTCACCCAAATGTTTGCATGTACTAGAAAAATTAAAGGATGAAGTTAATTACACACTTACACTTCATTATCATCTAGGAAATCAGATAGTATATCAAATAATGCTACAATTTCCTTTCTTTATTTTTTCTAGAACTAATTATCACCCCATACAATAATGGGAATGTGATGCATACTCGATCGCTCAACTCATCTATGGTGCTACGTCATGGTCTAGGTTGCGTGTCTTTTCTCGTAATCAGATAAGTGATGAATCTCAACCCAATCTTGTGATCGATAGATATCAAAGTTGGGTGAGTAGGTTCAGAGGCAACTAGTTGTATTTAAAATGTTGTATTTGTTTGAGCCATCATGATGCCCAGTCTAGTCTAACTAGTTGGTGACGTTGAGGGCCAAAGTTATGACTCAACGACATAGCTTAATCAGTTCAATTTAACATGCTAAAAATTAATAACAAAGGTTGATTTATATAGCCAAGAGTCATAAATATAGGTCGTAAAACTTAATTGGTCGACACTCTTAAACACAAGACATACCATGCACAAAAATAAAAATGACCTAAAATAATGCAAAAATGAGTGCATGTGAAAACAACAAAAATTTCCATATGACATCCTTCTTTGACATAAAAATTACCAATATTGCTCAGAGAAAAGCGCTAAAGCTCATGTGAATGTAACCCTTGTTTGGAAAATCCAGCATCAGGCATTGCATCTCCTTTTTTTTTTTTTTCTTTCGGAGCTTTTCAGTCTGCAACTCGGTTTAGTAGTGAAGCGCTAAGACATGATCAAATTTAATTAGTGCTTTATGCCTTGCATGGTGGTACATCAGCCAAGAAGGTAGATCAATCCAATTCCCAACACTAAAAGACACATTTTAGGGACTGGAAAAACAAGGTGCAACATCTATGTAAAGCGTATATCTGGGTGAAGTCTATATAACGGATTTTATTTTTATTTTTTTTTCTGAAATAGGCTTTTTTTTAGAAAATATTCCCGATATGGGCTCGTTTTGAAAATAATTCTCAACATAGGCACTCTTATGAGGTTCGGAAATTTTTCACGTATGAGAGATGCAGATTTTTATTTCACGTTCGGAAATAATTCTCAGCGTCTCTCATCCGAAACAGATTTTTATTTTTTAATTCCCCCGTGTAAGAGACGCTTCTTAAAAAAAAATTATTTGTTATACAAAGCATTTGTTTTAATTTTTTTTTTTCAAAGTTTTTATATATATATTATTATATATGACTTACTCGTGTTTGGATGGCTCGTATGGGCTCGTTTGAAATCGAAATCGATCACGACCGATTTCGTTGGGTCCGTATTGATCCCAGCTTTCACCAGATATGTCTCTCGCTCGATTCTGATTTCGAACGACCCCATACGAGCCACCCGAACACGCGTAAGTCTCGTGCGTACCTTCTACTGTAAATGGATATTTACAAATTCGTTCCTCCATATCAGGCGATGAGAGACATATCTGGTGAAGGCTAGGATCAATACGGACCCAACGAAACTGGTCGTGATCAATTCCGATTCCGAACTGGTGAAAGAAGGTATGCACGAGATTTACGCTTGTTCGGATAGCTCGTATGGGCTTGTTCGGAATCGGAATTGACCACGACCAGTTTCGTTGGGTCCGTTGGGAATTATTTTCGAACCTCATAAGAGTGCCTATGTTGGGAATTATTTTCAAAATAAGCCCATATCGGAAATATTTTCTAAAAAAAATTCTTATAACGCGCCATCAAAATCATTTTCTTGCAGCGAACTTGTAGGATTGTTGCACCAGGCGCTAGCACGGCTAGCGTTGACCTTGGCATTCTCTTCGTTGGATTGTTATGGTCAGGAAAAAGAAAATCAATTGTTATAAATATTTCGACGATAAAGAAGAACGCGAAAAAATATAAGAATATGAGATAAAGTGAGACAACACATTCTTATAGTGAAAAAGGTGGAAAAAAAACAGGTGCAAATACTCCTCAGCCCCAAATCATCTTCTAGTTTGGGAATTAAGAATCTTAAATGATTGAAAGAGAGAAGATGTGAGTGAGTATGAATTTTATTGTAGGAGAAAGAAGATAAAGTAAAGATAATTGTGGGTTTTGACGTAAAAAGTGAGAGAGAAGATAAATAAGTGTGAGTTTTGAGAAAAAAGTAGCATATAAATGGAGAGTAGGAAGAATAATTTGGGATACTCAAAATGAAAAACAAGAAGATGATTTGGGGACGGAGGGAGTATTATTAACATACAAACATTCAAATATGCACTTTTTTTTTACATTCTCATTCACATGTTTATGTATGTATTTTTCTTTGCGCGTGCTTTCAAATTTAACTTGTAAAAATAAATCTCTATATAACTACTAAAGAAAAACACTATACTCAGTGGCGTACGCAGGATTTTAGTCGAGGAGGGGCTAAATATTTCTTTTTACTAAAATCAGTAAATATATAAAATAGTTGAATTACAATAATATATTCGTTACAATGACATTCTTTGAGCTACCATTTCCTGAAACTGTACAATAATATCTTCAGTGTCAATACATCTTACTATGTCTCTTTTAATATATGAAATCAAACAATCATTCATCAACTATATTCCAACCAACTACTATACTCTTTTAACCAAGTAGAAACAAATCTTCGCTTTTGAGATCCAGAAGATGTCATAGGGAAAACATGATTTCTAGGTTAACAAGGCCCTTTTTGCATATACACTCGCCCAACCCTTTCTCTATCACTAAAAGCATCCTTAACCTGGGGTATGCAGGAAACTCATCATAATCAACCCCAACTTCAGAACCAGAACTAGGCAAATTTGGAACACTTGGGTGATTAGAATTGGCATTTGATGCTACATTTGGTATAACGTTGATACTCTGAAAAATATATCTTCATTCTTCTGAAAATAAACAAACCGTAACATTATTCAATTAATGATGCATCACACTATCACAACAATTCAGCACAACAAACAAACAAACTCAATACAGCCACAAACTGAAACAACATAAAAAACTTGGTGAAAACATGATTTGTTGGTGCTAAACTTGCTGGTGTAACTTGATGATGTAAATCAGCAAAACAGCACAACAGTTCAGCAATTCAGCACAACAATTCAGCAAAACAGCACAATTTGAAACAGCAAA
The DNA here is from genome assembly GCA_029168935.1 of Oxyria digyna. Taxonomy (NCBI): domain Eukaryota; kingdom Viridiplantae; phylum Streptophyta; class Magnoliopsida; order Caryophyllales; family Polygonaceae; genus Oxyria; species Oxyria digyna. The sequence goes on from JAPVLV010000010.1 coordinate 25,038,001, forward strand.
TCAGCACAACAGTTCAGCAAAACAACACAGCAACACAAATTGAAACCGAAAATCAGCACAATCAGTTAAGCAAATCAGCAAAACAGCAAATCACAGCAGTTCAACCTTCACACATCAGTTCAGTTCAAGAGTACAGGTTTGATACATTTAAAACAAAGAAATCTGCACAATAGTGAATAGCCCATCGAAGTATCAAACAACAACAACAACAAATCAGCACAATAGCAAATCGGAGTATCGAACAAAGTCAACAAACAAACCTGTAGCAAAGTGATTTCAGGGATTTAGGGCAATGGATGATGCGGGAGCATCCGAGATATCATCGAGGACACTTCGTCCTAAATCAAGAGATGTGCTAACCATTGGATCAAGGGCTAAAGATCGCTATGAGTCATTGTTGGAGTCATTGATAGTAGCCCGAGCTCGTATTGTATCCATTCAAGCTCGTAGAGATCCGTTTCGAGTCAAGATGAGAAGTCAAGTGCTGAAGAGTAAATAAACTAGACTTCAATACGAAACTCTGGGATTTGGAATCGCTCAATTCCGATCTCGGACGAGAGAGAACGAGCCGTTTCAAAAACGAGATGTCAGCGACATGGCTCCAAATCCGCGACCGCGGATACCATCCGCGCCCGCAGATTCCTGATTTAATCAATTAATTCCCGCTTCGAGAGCAATGCACGGGTTGTGCATTTTTCCGCACAGGCCGCGCCCGCGGGTCCATTGGCCGCGCCCGCGGATCGTGATGCAAGCCTACCGAGACTTCTTTGTTTTAATTCGTTTTCAGGATTATTTCTTTCTCTTGGTTTTGTCATTTTAGGAAATACATTTAATTAGTTATTTATTTTATTATTGGGCAGCCTGGAACCCTATATAAGGTTTGCCCTATTTATTGTTTTAGAAACCCAGACTATGATTATTGTGATGATTCTTATGAATTGAGAAAACGTTGTTTTTGTTCCTCCAAAAGAGAGCTTTTGTGAGAAGATTGCTTGAGAGCATTGTTGTTGAACTCGCCCTAGTTGTACTTGTGTGTCTCAATCTCTTCCATAAGGTTGATGCTATTAGGACTCCATAGAGCATCCTCCAAATGTCTTGGTCTACCATAGTCATTGTGTTTGGTTGTAATCCATTGGGGTTTCTTCATCATTCGATAAGGTTCTTGTTCCTAACTTCAAGGATTTTATCGTTGTTTGATTTGGTTCCAATTGGCCTATCATTCGACTTATCCTTCTTTCATCTCATTCTAATTCCGCCTATCTTCTCTTTTCGAGTTTCTGTTCGAGGTTTGATGTTTAGATCGGACAACTGCGGGTTATGCCCGCATCAAATTGGTATCAGAGTTGTTGACACCATCCTGTCTTCACAAGAACATCACGAGACCCCACTATCAAAAATCACAAAAAAAAGAGTCAATTTTTGTTTTCTTGTTTGTCAGTTTCTTTCAGAGATTTATTTTGAGTATTCGATACTTTGATCTTTCTTGTTGAGTCTGTTTCAAGTTGTGTACAAGAAGCTTGGATCGATTCGTGTTTGTGGAGATCGATAGATTGGAGTTTGGAGCACCCTTGTCCCAAAATCCATTCATCCCATCACCCCATCACAAATTCATCGTTTCCTACCAAAAACGTAGCAGTCAAGAAACCCTAGAGTAGCTGAAAAGTTCATTCCTTGGAGCCCAAGACAAATCTTCTACAAGGAAATCCTATCTCTTAAACAAGAAAATCAAGTTAGTTGTTATTTTATTTATTTTTCAATTTTGTTGAGATTAATATCTCGTATCGAGTCTGTATTTTCATTTTGCTGAGACAAAAAAAAAAGAAAAAAAGAAAGAAAAGTCTCAAAGTCAGCGTTATTTTACGTTTTGTTCAGTCAAGTCCAGTTGAGTCTTGTTAGAGTCGGAATTCAATAATTTGGAGGAAACGGGATTGCCACGAGCCCGTTACGAAGACGAAGAATTTCCAAGTTGGTGTCAAACCGCGATCGCCACCTAAAAACCGTGATCGCCATCATTGATAGCCAACTCTCCGCAGAACCCTGAGATAGAGCCACGCGACCACCTCGCGAGCACCCCGCGATCGCCATCCCATTACCGCGATCGCGCCACTTTGCCAGGCGATCGTTGTCGCCCTTTTCGAGCTACTGCAATTCCTCTGAGCCTACTCTACCCCTCTCGACTCGTCTTCGATCTTTTCATTGACACCAGTCGGGACAAGTTAAGGTACGCTTCCTTTTTTGTAGTCCTCTTGAGTTCGAATTTTGAGTCTGATAATTGTTTGCATTTACATTCTTGCAAACGTCTTTTGAGTCTTTGCTTTTCTTTCTTTTGTTGAGTCATTTTGTTTTGAGTCAGGACCTTGAAGTTGAAACCCCGCCCCTACACTAGCCATCTCCATCTCTACCATCACTCATATTAGTGCTGAGAGCTTGTTAGTTTCAATCTATTGGGTTATTGGTGCATACAAGACAATTCATCAAAGAAATCTTGTTACAACAACAATTGAGAGAGAGTGCAAAGTGAAACACACGAGAGTAAACACTTGTGAGTTGTTTTCGTTTTCACTAACTTAACATTGTTATGTGTTAGTCTTTTCTTTAATCATGTCTAGGACATCGAGCTATACAAGAGGTTATCAGAGAGTACTTGGAGAGTGAAGATGGGAAACCATATAGAGATGTCCAAAGAAGAAGAGGACGTGAGTTAAGGCAAAGGTTGGAAAATTTGAGGCAAGGAACCATGTCAGCAGAGGAGACATACGATGCAATGCAAGCTGCTATGGTTCGAGCTAATGTGCATGAAAATGAGAAGAATACTATGGTTAGGTACCTTCATATACTTCACTCTTATTTAGCTAATGAAGTATATTTGTATCACTACTCCTCCATGGAAACATTGTTACACTTGGCCATCAAAATTGAGAGGAGAACAAAGGCTAGGAAGCAAAAAGAAGAAGCAGAGAAGGCTAAGGAGAAAGAGTGGCAAGTGCAATTGGCAAAAAGCTTTGCCAAGATCGACGCCCAGTTTGTGCGTTTGTGTTGTCCAGACAAAGAGATTGCCAAGAAGAAGGAAAGGCACAAGGAGCAAGACAAGGATCTAAGGACAACCTCTCCACTACAAGATGTTAATCAAGGGAGTACTTCTAACCTATCTACTATTATCAAGGATGTTTTGTGCTTAAAGTGTCAAAGTAGAAATCATATGATTAATGACTGCCCTGATATGCTTAATCACCTAGGTCAAATTGAGATTGAATATGAAAAGGGTGATAGTGTTGATGATGTTGTTTGTGTTGATGATCTTAAAACTGATTTAGATAATGAAGTTGAAATTGAGTATGAGCATGTTGATTCAATTGATAGGAAAGATTTGCATGTACAAACTGCTCATTGTGATGAAATTCTAGGAGAAACTCATTGTTTAGATAAAGTTGAGGATTGCAACATGATTATTGATGAAGGTAGTTGTAGTAATATTGCTAGCATGGAATTGAATACTAAATTGCAAATTACTTCAATATGTCACCCTAGTCCTTATAAACTGCATTGGAAGATTGATTGTGTTGTTGTGAAATTGAACAAGCATGCTAAGGAAGCCATGACATTAGGACATTGTGATGATACTATTTCATGTGATGTTGTTCCTATGCAAGCTTGTCAAGTTTTATTGAATTATCCATGACAGTATGATAAGAGAGTTTCCCATGATGGTTTTGTTAATCGTCATTCCTTCCCCTTCTATGGTAGAGTTGTTGTTCTTCCACCTATGATTCTTTCACAGGTCGCTGATGAGTATGACAAGAGGAAGGACAAGGATGAAGAAGCTAAAAGAATGAAGAAAGACAAGGATTCCCCACAACATCAAGTTTGTTCCTCAAGGCCGAGCTATGCACTCAAAGCATTCAAGAGGAAGATATGCATCAAAGAGGATGACGCCTATGAAGATCGTTCTATCATTCATATCAAAGCTAATTCGAGGTCGAATCCTTTTCAAGAAGAGGATGACGCCTATAAAATATATACATAATTATAATAATCGTTATGCAAATTCCACACATGATATAAGAATAAAGCTAGTGTATATCTAAACATATACGAATGCGAATATGAAAAAATATACATAAGAATTATTCATTGTTTTGGAAAATCATTGAGAAAGTCTTTTCAAATTTAAGACGTTATGGGCCTAATATCTACCGTTATTTTTTGGATCGTCTTTCTTTTGGGTAATTAAGCATTCAGTTTCATTGCTGAGGTGGGTGTGGGTCTACACATCATGAATCAATATTCAGTGCACGTCACCACACATGATAGAACCGCATTCCCTCAAAAAGTTGATTAAAAGAAACCCTTCGGCCTTCGTGGTTCGACTGGTTTTCTCTCCATCCATTTCCGGCTTTTCATGGCAGCCATTCCGCACACCTGGAATCATCGCTCTCACTAGACTTCGGCTTTTCTCTATACCATTTTCTATCCCCCAAACCCTAGAATTTCGCTCACAACAACCGTCCGACACCGGATTCAATGGCCCGCAGAGCAGCTCCAATTCTTAAGCAACTCATCAATGGCGCCTCCTCCTCCTCCTCCTCTTCACCTCAGCAGAAAACCTCCAGTCTCGTGAACTCATGGTCTCGATACGTAACCTACATGCCCCGTCCCGGAGACGGAGCTCCGAGGAAGGTGACTCTGATTCCCGGCGACGGAATTGGTCCTTTGGTCACCGGCGCCGTGGAACAGGTTATGGAGGCGATGCACGCGCCTATCTATTTCGAGAAGTTCGATGTCCATGGGGACATGAAGAAGGTTCCAGATGAAGTGATCGCATCGATTCGCAAGAATAAGGTTTGCTTGAAAGGCGGTCTGGCGACGCCGGTTGGTGGCGGTGTGAGTTCTTTGAATGTTCAGCTGAGAAAGGAACTTGATCTCTATGCTTCGCTTGTGAATTGTTTTAATCTCCCTGGTTTGCCTACTAGGCATGAGAATGTTGATATTGTTGTGATTCGTGAGAATACTGAGGGGGAGTACGCCGGACTCGAGCACGAGGTGGTTCCTGGAGTTGTCGAAAGTCTCAAGGTATCGGATGATAATCCTTCTCTTTTTCAAGTGGCAAATTATGGTGGTGGAATTGTGTATTGGTGATTTGATTCTTTAACAATGCCTATGGTTCACTTTGACATCGCACTAGTTATTGATCGATATGCTTTGCACATTCGCTATTAGAATTGGTTTTAAGAAAAATCATGCTACACTTACCATCTGACAAAAGAAATTGTGATTATTGCTTCTGATTACTCCTAGAATGTAAAATAGTGATATGAAATAATAACTGAAGTTTTTATAACATGTGTTAGTGGACTGCCAGAGATCGATTCTTGTTCTTCAAAGATTATAAATAAGGCAAACAATATGCCGTTTTAACTTGTTGAGCTTAGCTGATTTTTTATTTCATGAGCTACCCGATATATCTATTGCAGAGATGACAAGTTAGCTGTCTTTGAAATAATTAGTGTTTCATATGGCCTTGTAAACTCTTTTTCTATCTTGGTCAAGCTTTCTCACTTTAATGTTAAGAGATGAAGTTTGATATCTTACATGCCAAGTCTTCAGTGCAAGTAATCTTTCTGCAAAATTCCCTCGAGCTGTAATAGTCAGTAAAAATGCACTTTCTGAGTTTGCTATATACTTCAATTTGACTTTTGAATTGAGTTGATTTTTTTTCTGAATCTAACTTCACCTCTTTAGATCATAACAAAGTTTTGCTCAGAGCGTATTGCGAAATATGCGTTTGAGTACGCTTACCTGAACAACCGAAAGACAGTGACAGCCGTCCACAAGGCTAATATAATGAAGCTTGCTGATGGTCTTTTCCTGGAATCCTGTCGAGAAGTGGCTAAAAGATATCCTGGAATCAAATATAGTGAAATCATTGTGGACAATTGTTGCATGCAACTGGTGTCGAAGCCTGAGCAGTTTGATGTCATGGTAAGCTCACAACCTACTGCTGACTTTAGATTTCTGGCCAAAATATGTTCAACATTTAAAATAGTACCTCTTACTGCTTCTCTCAATCTCTTACCCCTGTATGAACTTAAAATTCTTGTTGATGTTTACCACATAACAACCTAGATGATATATTAGCCAATAACATGCTGCCTTGCGACTAATTTTTCTATTTGAAATTTCAACGGGATGGGGATTTTCGCAGTAGTAAGATAATTTCAAGTGGCATTATTTTAATGGAGTTATTATCCTTTGAGTAAACACAATTCTAATAAAGGGTGGTGCTAATGATGTTGAGGTGTCTTATGCAGGTCACACCCAATCTCTATGGAAACCTAGTTGCAAATACAGCTGCAGGTATTGCTGGTGGAACTGGATTTATGCCTGGAGGTAAGATCCTTCAAGTTTGACTTCTTTTATAATGATTCTAACTCGAGTTTCATTTCTTGACTTATTAATCTTATTAAAAAATGTCTGTAGTAAAAGACAATCTGACTGTACTTGTTAGATAATGTGTAATTACCCTGTTTGAAGGTCAGATTTCATGGTGTTATAGAAAGAATTCACTACTTTCAGTCTTTTTATCTTTTTTTTTCCTTTTGCATTTTATCACAAGTCTGATATGCATTGTAAACGAGATTGTGATTACTTTTTCGTTTAAATAGGCATGTCTTTACCTTACTTTCATAGACATTGTATTCATTTTGTTGGTTTGCCACTAACCATGCTCATAATTTCAAGTTTGTGGTAGATCAATTATCATATTAGAGATGGTTAGGATTTTTTTAGTGGGATTTCCTAGTTTCCCGGACGTTAAATACTATGCAAACTCTAGACAGAATCTGTAGTTGATCCTATTTTGTCACCATCAAATTCAATGATTTACAGTCTATTTGGATCTTTGGATTGAGGAGTATATATGGATTTTAAGGGGGGCAATATCAATTGTTAGGGGATTGGAGTGAGGGAAGAGCTTCCCATTAAAAAGAATTAGAAAACCAAAATAAGATCAAGGAATCAGAGGGAAAAAGGAAGGAAAAGGGATAAACTTTGGAATTTGAAAAGGAAAATAAGAACGATTTACATTGGCAATGACTTGTACAGGAGATGGTATCAGAAACGTCATTTTATCGAACTTACAAAAAGACCTTGGCAGATGGCTTTTGTTTAAACATTGGGTTGATATTGATCACTATAAATTACACAATTGTCATATTGCAAATGCATATAACAGGTCAAGCCTTCGTTTTTAGTTGTTTATTGTGTGCCCAAGGGCGACATTAGAAAGACCCTTATCATATTGCAAATGCATATAACATGTCAAGGCTTCATTCTAATAAGTGTTATTGTTTCTTCCAATCTTTTCGGTTCTCTTTTATGCAGGAAACGTAGGAGCAGACACTGCTATCTTTGAGCAGGGTGCATCAGCTGGTAACGTGGGAAATGACAAGATAGTGCAACAGAATAAAGCAAACCCAGTGGCCCTTCTCCTCTCATCAGCCATGATGCTAAGACATCTGCAATTCCCTTCTTTTGCTGACCGCCTTGAAACAGCTGTTAAGAGCGTCATCTCTGAGGGCAAAGTTCGCACTAAGGATCTTGGAGGTAACAATACCACCCAAGAGATTGTGGATGCCGTTATTGCAAAGCTTTAGATTGAGATTATCGACTGAAGTCCTCTTTTTCGTCGACACTATTCATTACTCGGAAATTTATGTTGTTTTTTCAATAATTAACGATGGTATAGATAACAGAGTATCATCAAAATCTCACAGCTTTGCTGAGGAGTAAAATTTGTTGTAACTAATTTGAGTTGTGTAAGTGTAAGCCTTTTTCGTGTATACTCTGCCTCAATGTGGTATGGAAAAACATAAAAGGTGCAAAAAGAGCACAATAAACAGCCATTTTTCTTAGTGTGATGTTGATGCTTAAAATTTTGTGAAGCTAGGGCTGTTAATTTGGACAACCGAGTCAGGTTCAGGTCGGGCTATTAGGGTTTCAAGTCGGATCAGTCTATCTTAGGGCTCGTTTGCCAAAAGTAGGTTTTAGTTTATCCATGCTCTTTCAAAATAAGTGATTTTTTTTAACAAGCAAACAAAATGCTTTATTGCTAACATCAATTCAAGCCTAAATCATATTCGCGGATGATCTTGAGAAACTCTTTCAAACGAGATCTTCCGGGAGTAGACTCCGAGAAAAAGTTGCGCAGAACCATGAGCCCTTCTTTAGAAAGTTGGTTGTTCCAACACGTGATTCCATCTCTGAGTTCGTCAATATTGAAATTCTGCGACGCAAGATAATCTGCAACTCTATTGCCCTTCCTGCTAATATGAAAAAATCGAACATCATCAAAAGAAACAGAAAGAGATTTGATGTCCAATATGAGAGACCTAATTTCCCATGAAGGCGGGTTGTTGGACTTAATACATTTGATAACAGTAGCATTATCACTTTCAATAATAATGCGTTTCACTTCAAGGCGAATTACAGCTCTAATCCCTTCCAGGACAGCAGCTGCTTCAGACACTAACACCGACGAGCAGGGGGTTCCTGCTCGTTCCACATAAGAAGGTTTACATGTAGAATTACGAATAATAAAGCTTATAAAACAACTACTATTGGCTCGTTTAGAGCCATCACAATTCAGCTTAAAATAATCATCGGGAGGTAAAATAAGTGATTTTGTTGATTTCGAAAAACGTGTAAATTAATTAATTTTTTTCTTCACTCCTTACATCTTCTCTAGATTTACTTATTGGGAGATATCGGGTTTCCGAGCCTGTTTTGGTCGAGTTCATGCAATTTGGGTTTTGGTCCGATATTGTACAATCTCTAGTATTATAATTCGGACCATGTCAGATCAAGGGCTGTCAAATCGGGGGGTCGGATCAGGTTTCAGTCGGACAATTTCGGGTTTTAGACAAAATCGGTTCGGACAATATTCGGAAGTATAACAAGTCGGAACATGTCGGGTCGGGTTTGAACCAGACACTTAAAGGCAAAAAAAGGGTTTTCGGACTAATTTCGCCTGGAAAGTTTTAGGGTCGGGACGATTTTGGGCTAGTTCCGGGCTAATTCGGTCAAAACATTTTCGGGTAGGATCGATTTTGGGTTTGGGCATTTTCGGATCGGTCGATTTCGGGCCTAGACATTTTTTGGGTCGGATCAATTTCGATTCCGAATATTTTTTGGGTCAGATCAATTTTCTATTCGGTTGTATTCGGGTTAGGTCGATGCAGCGTTGCTTTAATCTGAATCTGGTGTACAATTTTTTGAAAACTTGATCCAACTCTGATCAAGTCAATTCGACCCAATTTTTCATTTTAGTGTTGTCGATTTTTAACGACTTTATAAGATTATGTTTAATGCACATATATAGTTACATAAATAAGATCATATAGACGGATACAATTTGTGTAAAATTGTGTAAAATCTTATAAGATAGATGATCGTGTAGACTATACACCATTAAGACTATGTGTAAGTTATATATATACATAATTAAATAAAATAAAGTCGTGTAGGTTATATGCTTAATTATGTGTATGATAATATGATTTGTGTAGTATAATATTTCATGTATGTTAGTATGATACTACGTAAGCAAATATGATTGTGTATGCTGATAAGATTATGCGTAAACAAATTAATAAATAGACATCTGGTACATTAATCCAAATCCATGGGTTTGCAGAAGTAATGGTAAACTGTACCGTGCTCATACAATGAATTTGGGTCTGACAGTGTTAATGGGCTTGAAAATTCCGTCTGTTCTTCTCCCCGCCTTTTTGTTTCTCGATTCCTCTTCTGTCTTCATTGGCATTGATATCTCTTCTTCGTTATTAGCCGATGTACTCCCTCTCAATATTCTGAGTGGTTGTTTGGTTGTGCCCTTAATGGCGATGACTGCTCGATTTCTCCTGATTTATATCCTTCACCTTCCAATTTATGCAAGCAGTCGTTTAGATTTGTCCCTCCTCCTACCTTTCTCTCAAATCGATTGGAATCTCTTCCTCTTCTAATTCCTCTATTATCGCACTGGCTCCAATTGTCGAAACCTAATCGGGGCTTAAGGTTCGGGTAGAGCTTGCCGGATCAACAAAGGGTGGGGCGTGAGCGCAAGCGGCGCTTAGTCGAATTAATCATCCATGGATTATTTTACGATGTTGTGAAGTCATTGATTGAAGAATTCTCATGTGATCCTTAAGAAGACAACATCTTGAACAAGTAGAAGTATTGAGAGCTGAATAATTCTTGATAATTATTTTTTGTCCGATTGGAGAATCATTTAGTGCAAATTGATAATTTTTGTTTGCTTTGAAGGTTTTCCACTATAAATTATTGCTTTTCGAGAGACTCTGTGGAGGAATTTATTTTACAATCTGCAAAGCTTCCTCTTTGCGCCTCCCATTTCTCACCCGAACTGCTACTCCCACCCTTGGATATTGCTCCGTCACCGTCCGCCGTAGTTTCAAGAGTCAAGTATTGGGAGCCGGTTTCACGAAATCGCCGCTTTCGAACCCTAGAGTTCGGGGATTCGGGACGGCGGTGTCTTCGGTGGATACTGCTGATACTGGCGAGTTGAAGACGATGATTCCTCCGGATAATCATATCCCCGCGACCATAATCACTGGCTTCTTAGGTTCTGGAAAGGTATAGAGTACTGATTGGAAATAAATTTGTGTTCAGAGCTTGAATATGGTTTCGTTGTTTGGGCTGGAAATGAAAGAAATTAGTCAGCTCGATGCTTGAAATTGAGGCTTTGGTTGATTATAAGTCTTTTTTTTTCCAGAAATTTCTTGCTGGTGCAGTTTAGGTATGAAATGAATCAACTACTGGCAATAATTTTATGCAGCTGTTTGTTTCAGCAATTTTTAGTCTGTGTGCTTAGTCTGTTGGAGTACTGGAGATGGTGTTTGTGTGTACATCAACTAAAATTGAGGCTTTTGTTTCATAAGCACCTAACTTCGGATTTTGTGTTCTCTGCTGAGTAGCCTTAAGATTAGAAGCTCCTTTGCATCAGAAATTTCTTAGTGGTGCTCCTTTGCTCACTGGTTAATGATTCAGCTCTTATTCATAAGCACCTAACTTGCGATTTTGTGTTCTCTGCTGAGTAGCCTTAAGTTATATACTTATATGTGTTCCTCTTGACCCTTGCAGACAACATTACTTAATCATATATTGACTGTGGATCATGGCAAGCGGATAACAGTTATTGAGAATGAGGTATGTGTTCAGGGTCCATACTTCATAGGCATGACTTCATTTAAAAGTTGGTTGGAATTATTTTTTATCATGTGGGGGCTTTTGAACAGTATGGTGAAGTGGACATTGACGGTTCTTTGGTGGCGGCCAAAGCAGTTGGAGCTGAAGATATAGTAATGCTCAACAATGGCTGCTTATGCTCAACTTGCATTTGATATTTGATTTAGGAGGTTGGATCCAAAGAGGGAAATGGATGGATAGGTCCAATTCTCAAGGTACTAATCAATCTATTCCTGTATCTTCACTTACCTTTTATCATGTATTTGTCTATATATTGAATCTCATGTTGTAGTTGTGGGTTTACAGGTCAAACTCCGCTTTTCCCCGGGATATTTGGTCATGAAGGTTTAAAGTACTCACTTTGACATTACTTATCTACAGGTAGATATTTCATTGTGGATTGTTGGTAATTTGATTTTGTATGCTTTGTTTGAGAAAAATTGTTGAGAGCATGTAGGCCAAGAGGTGACTGATCTGGCGCCAGGAGAACGTCTTCTTCCTGTATATATCGGGGAATTTGGAGATTGCCTCCATTTTAAATCAGAAGAAAGCAACATGTATGATCTCCGTGAAATCAACACATAAAGAGTAGTGATATTGAACGATCATCCACAAAGGTTGGCTAGCTCGACTTTCAGTAAGTACACTATCGTCCACAAAGGTTGTAGTATGCTATCAATTTGATGTTTGACTTCATGGAACTGATGTTAACATTAACAATGTGCATTCTCCTTTAAATAAGAGGGCATTGTAGTTTCAAGTATTGACAGTAAAATAAATCCAGGCTTTTGTGAGTGAGTATGCTGTCAAAGGTAAAGATGCTGGAAAAAGGAAGTCTTTTGGCTGCACTTGCAGAAGCTTCATTTCTTCTTGGAGTAGAGAGGAACAGGTCGACATTTCTTCTTGCTCAGGTCTCCAATATCAACAACACTGCCTCAGCTACTATCGAGGTTGTTTTTGGTGTGGGGAGTTTTGTTCAGCTTGCCCGAGGTTAACATCTAAATATCTCTTTATTTTAGATTACCATTTACTACATGATAGTTGCAATCATTTCACCGGTGTTATTGGTTTCTTGGAATCACGCAGCTCAGGTTCTTCTTGATTTTAATTCCGGGTTTTCGTTTTTCACTTTGATATCTGCGGTGTTTTCCATCACACTTAAGTCATTGATATCTTGAGGTGTGTAATTTATAATTTATTTATTATATCAGTTGGCTCTCTGATGACAACAATGACTAGGCTTGATTGCTGATAAAAATTAGGCTGATATAAATTAGCTTGCTGAGTCTTGGTTCCATTTTGTCTTGGTTTAATTTTACATGATTGAACCATGTTGTACCGAGTATAAGGATTAAGACAACATATGACCAGAAATTAACAATGTATGTTTTCTTTATTCTAACCATCCATGTAATGGAAGCAAGTACTGTGATGGCTTTGCATTGACCAATTTTTGTCCCCTTTGGGAAAATTACAGTGTTTGATAATTTTGATCATGCCGTTTTTTTGTGTGCATATAATGACCAATTTTTTATGTGCAAGTACTGTAATGCTTATATGGGCATTACCCTCTTTTTCTATGATATAATTAGAATTTTCCAGTTCTGAACAAGTTAGGAGATCTATTTCTTTTTTAGACAACATGAGGCTTTCACGTGTTTTTTCTTCTTATACTTAACTCTTGGTTTTCAGCGCATTTGATTTAATTTGAATTTTCTTTCTTTCGTTGTATTAGTTTTTTTCCTTGCTGCCTCGGTGTAGATATCATTGAGCCGCCTCCCCTGCCTCCTCCACCAATCAATCTCATCCACAGACAAAGCTTTCGAATCTTGGACCTCGATTAAATGTGTTGGAGGTCAACTGAATCCGCTCTCCATTCTCTCCTGGCAGCAAATTTTTGTTCCTCCCTTTTTCTCGCTCTCGCAGAAGTCGTAGCAGGTAAGCCACTCAATTCTTCTTTGGTCTTGCTTCCTCTTCTCCAAAACATGCCATTTTGTGAAACCCTAAAGTTTCCAGTTTCCTCTTTTGTACAATACCTTTTCTGTTTTTTCTTTTCTTTTCTTTTTATTTAAGGCAAAATGTTTCTTTAACTTAGATCATTTGGATGTCAACAAGCATGATCCCTTAATTTATAAAAAAAAATTGTGCCTGAATTAAGTATTTTTGTTTCATCAAATCTTAAGATTACAAAAAACACATGAACTGGATTTGACTTCTGGCCTTGAAAATTGATTCTCCCTTTGATTGTCATTTTAGACTCATACATTTCACAAGTTCAAGGAGACACGTTATGTTGCCTTTCGAAGCATGTATGTGTCATTCTCTTTTTTTTTCCACAAGTTCAAGAGGACAATTGCGGGATTCGTTAATCTTACAAATGAAATGGGAATTTTTGAAAGATCCCAACTATGATGATAAATTATGTCATTGTACTGTTCTCATGACATTCTTCAGTACCATACACTCATACAGGTGAAATGCGTTATCAATTATCATCTATTCTTTTTTCATGAGCATGCAGGGTAATGATGTGAAACACATACACTCATATAGGTAAAATGCGTTATCAGTTAAGATCTGCTCTTTTTTTCCATGACTATGTAGGTTAATGATGTGAAACACAATCTATCTGAGATTGGTAACGAAATTGAGTTTATACATTGGATGATTACTGGAATGGTATCATTGTGAGTTGGAGGTTACTGTTTCTTTTATTTTTGTACAAGCTGTCTGAGTTTTCAAGGTGGTTCACAGGATCTTCATCCCTTACCTGTCTTTTTCTGGTTGTGGGTTTTCATATTGGAGGCCTAAGAGGTAGTGGGACTTTCAGAGATTCTATTCAGTCACAACTTTACCTAATTGTTTTAGTAAGAGAAGAAATCAGGTTGTAGGAAGGCAAGAGAGATGTTATGGAGGCAATTAAAAGGCAGGCCAACAACCTTAGAGAACAAGTCACGAAAGAGCAACAGGTTCTCATCTATTGATTCATTGAATTGAAGCTCAGTGTTGTTTAATGTTCAACTTCTTGCTTAATTTCAGATTAGGAAGTTAATCTGATTGTGTAGAATGTATATATAGAAGAGACTGTAATTTGGGTTTTGAGTGGGGCTGCATTATTTGGAACAATTTAAACAGTTAATGTTGTAGGATTAAACAAATGACCATCTCAACTCTTAACCTATCAACGTGTTTAAATGTATGTGTGTTTGATCTATTCCTGCAGGATAGTACATGCTGCAGGGTTATTTGGATCATTTTGGATTTGTGTTTAATCTATTCGTGTAATTATTTCAGATCCTGGCAATGTGTTTTGCATATCGTTAGGATTCAACAATATATTTGTATATATGTATGTGTGTTTTGATTTTTGATGAATGTATCTGCACTTATCTAAGACGAGTCTTCCTATGTTCAGAATCTTCCTGATCGACATGATTTCAGCATTAGATCTATCAATTGAACAACCAGATTAACCATAAATTTTCATCGTCTCTTATTATTTTTGCAGTTCAATTCGCTTGCAATCTAGAGATGTCGTTTGTTTGCAGTTCTTTGCAGGCTTTCCGTTGATATTAAACGTTGTCAAGCGTCTGATTCTCACAGAAACGGATTTGTGAACTGATTGTATCATAGTCACTAATTGTTCGTAAAAATACCTCTCCATTTCTGTGTATCTTAACAATCTATCCACTTAGATAAATATAGATAGATATAGATAGATATGTTACATGCGGGTCAAATGATAAATACTTAGATAGCAAAACATACACTTACATATTTAAGAAAATGATAGGCATAAGATATTAAATATATATATTTCATAAACAATCATCAGCAAAGTAGGTGACAAATCAACGCAAACAAACACACCCAATTATCATATATTTATTAGGGCATCGCTAAAAACAAAACAAAATAAAGGAAAGATAACCAAAATAATTATTTCATTACAGGTTTAGAGAATAGACTTTTATTTTAGGGAGTAAAAAAGGGTCCCCAGTGAGAAGCGTTAACAAACCCCTGGTATTATGGACGGTGAAATGTACACGATTCAACGGTATGGCCAAACACAAACAGCCAATCGGATACTTTATCATGTAAACGGTCGTAACATCGTTACCAAACGTCAAACAAGAAAACAAAATAGCTAAAATTAGGCAGCATTATAAGCATTTAAATGTCAACAAATCCACGGTATGAACAACCACAAACAACCAATCATATGCTTTAGCGAGTAATTCGTCGAAACATGTATGAAGTTCGACAACCACCCAAAACCTAAGAAACATGTCAAAGATGAGATATACACATAGCATCAGAAACAGTAAAATAAAACAGAATTATACCCGCGCTTCGCGCGGGTTTCCGTTTCTAGTCTCTATATAATAATTCATGAGTTTGGAGAAGTAATGGCAAATTGTACCGGGCCGAATACGGGCCACACATTAAATTTTCGGGCTTTGGGCTTCTTTTGATTAGGGTTTCCATGGCCTTTTCGGTTTCTGAATTCCTGTTATGCTGTCTTCGCCTTCTGAATTCCTCTTCCTCATCATGTTCAGCACAATCACTACCCTCTTTCTCTACCGCCGCTTCCTTCCCCAAACTCAATGGATTTGCTGGCTGGATGCCCTCTCTCGGCTGTGGCTCATGAGGGACTAAGTTCACCCCGTTGTAATTCCCTCCATCTCTTCATTTGTTCCACACTTCCATCACTTCTCCTCCTCTAATGTCTTGCGCCACCACGTAGGACTAAGTATTATTCGTTGATTTCTTCACTCGGTTTTGTGCCCGTGTTCTTCGCCGACACTATTGCTGAATAGTGCAAGGAGTGAAGAGCAACTGGAAGTACGAATCCCAGACGTCGCCATGACTCCGCACAGAGGCTCGAACGCTTTCTTATTTTCCTGGGTGTTGACATCAATGCAGTATGTGAATTCCCGATGAATAAATTTGGGTACAAACATATAAACTCCCTTTATTCTTCATCTTGACTCAACTAGGTTTTTTATTAATTTTATTGATGATTTGCAGAGGATAAAGAGGCCATCGATGAGGCTGATACATTGTTGTCTTTTACTGAGTTCAAATTGGATCAATTTGTGGTTGAATAGATTGTCTAAAAAAACCCATACAAATTAAAACTTAAGTGAAATATGTGTTTAGCTAGAAACAATTCTTGATTTACCCTCTGTATAGTTTAGTGATGAGTTGAACAAAGTAGTAGACTTATACTAGGTATAGGTTGTGTTTTGTAAAAGATAAATTCTTTTCTCATCAAGAAACAATAGAATATTTGCAATTAACTACCAGATTTAAAAGTTTGAACCACTCACGTTGAATAAGCAGAATAATAAAGTTTTTTTCCAGGTTGATAATGGGGAAGATTTGTGTGGATAGTTTGAGGTTTATGAATTTGATGTTGTTTATATAGAATAAACTTGAAAAATATTAACGTGTTCTAATAATGAGAAGACATAAATCTGATTCATTTATATGGCAAAGTATAGCAGCAAAGTACGTCTTTCTCCGGAATCAAATCTTTCCAGTGAAATGCAAGATTGATTCTCAACTCTGATGATGGAAGGAGAGGGATGGGAAGCTAGAAGCCAGTGAATTTGTTCTAGAAAGCAAGGTATTCATCTGTATCTATTTTTTTACTCTTAAGAGATTTTTAGTTGATTTTTGTACTTCAAAAAGGATAGTAGTGTGCAGTTGAAATGATGGTCTTCATGGTGTGATTCCCTCTAGATTTAGGCAGAGATAATTCTCAGAGATCATATCAAATTTGTTCTGAGTCTCAACACATATACTTTCTCATATATTGTCAAGTCTCTTGAGTAGGTCTTCAGGCCTTAGATACGACTATCATACCTCAGGTTTGCATCTACATTTTGATTTGAAGGCATTCGATAGTTGATAGCTTATTTAAATTCTCTCCAGTTTGAGCCATAGAGAATGACCACTCAAATAGTTGGCTATTCCTCTGCTTTAATCACTACCCCGCCTCTTTGTCGTCCGTCTTCAATTGCTCAGAGGTTTCTTCATCCGGGTATAAATATATGGCATTCTTTTCACTTTCTGTCTAGGTTGTGCTTTCTGCATTTCATTTCAATCATTTCCAATTTGAGTCCATGTCTTCCAATTCTTCCCTTCAGATTTATGGGGTTGCTAATGCTTCTTTCAAGTCTAAGGCTAAACGTGTGCGATCCATTTCGTCTGGTGGTCAAATTGGGCGATCCAATGATGCTGGTGCCGTAGGGTTTACTGCTTTGGTTCCTAATTCAACTCAGAATACTGTTTCCATGGTATGTCGTTGATGGGATGCTCCTAATGTCAGTGGGAAATATATATTAGTAATGAATTCTTCTATGTGATCCCACGGTAATAATGCTTCCTTTTATAAGCGTAGTAATTTTTGTCCTAGCCTACTTCTAACTGCTGCTTTCTGTATTTTATTTATCTTAGGGATGTATCATGCACTCCAATGCTCGGAGTTCTATCGCAATTGTTTCTTTGGCCCTCTACTTGATGGGAAAAGCTATGCTATTAGTAAGTTCTCTTTGGTTCCTAATAAAGTTTTGTACTGTGTTCGAAAAGATGATGTCCACATTATTCATTTGAAGTGGAACTCAACTGTCAAAAGAATTGATTGTGCATCAGAGTCTTTTCTGCGCCATCATTTAAGCTTATGATTTCTGGTGTTTATATGTTTGTCCTTGGTATTCCTGTGATTTCCTTGACATAATGCAAGCAAATTCCTAATAGAAAAATTATCATATATGCCTATGATTTCTGGTGCTAAAATGTTTGTCCTTTGATATTCCTGTAATTTCTGTGATTTAATGCAATCATTTGAAAATGCAATCTTTTGAAAAGTTGTGGAAGTAGTATTATATAGATAACTATGTTTATATTTTTCTAGATCATTTTCCTATTCTCTTCGGTCACCTTACGATGTTTGCAATGATGGATGACTGATTGGACCTGGAAGTTGTTCGAATAAATCAATCGAACCACGTCCATGAGATCTTGACAAAGTATTGACCTCTGATCTTCTAATTTAAGTATATCAATTGTTCTAGGTATCTTTGGATTTCTATTTTGTCTATTTTAATTCTTTTAGGCACTTATGGAATTTGTGTTGCGATGGTGCTAGAGTGGGAATAAATATTTGTCTAGATTTTTGTTATTGCCTAAGACCTCTGTTTGAATTGATTTAATTTTATTAAATATTGCATTATGCAATTTATGCTTAAATATAATAGTCACTTCTTGATTTCATTTCTCCAACAAAGAACAAAACAAAGCCCCTAAAATAAAATTATGTGGTAATTAATTATATCAATACTATCACGGTGTATTGAGGAATGTTAGCCCAAATGAGAGTGTCGTGAGTCGTAATAGTAGTATTAATGCTTTGGTGCCTCCAACTCCACGTAGTGAATGTGATATTATGAATTCCTCAAATTGGAAGAGTTTTAGCTTCTCTTATCTCAAGATGGCCACCAGGAATTTACGTCTCAATAGCATGCTGGGGGAGGGTGGTTTCGGTTTTGTTATTAGGTTTCGAAAAAGTAGGACATCATGCAGAACGAGTCGTCCAAGATCTTTACATTCCAAGGAAATGGTACAAAACCAAAATTTGTGATTTTTTGTTATACTTTTCTTCACTGATTTGTGTGCAAATGTACTGATCTTGAATGGTTGTGATATTTACAGTTCCGCCACTAACTGGCTGATCATTGCCAAGGACCATGCTTCGGTCCATGATTCATGTGCAACTTCAAATCCCGAAACATGCATAGTTGTTGTTGTGAAGACGTTTAATTAAGAAAGCTTCTAAGGTCATAGGGAATGGTTGGTAAGTTCTGTTTGCACTTGGAGTTTTGAATTCATTTACAAGCATTGTTTTCATAGCAATTCTCTTACGGTTGCTCTGGTTCTGAGGGTAAGATATCAGTGGTTTGGTCCTCAATCTTCTTCTTTATGCTCTTTTTCTTAAACAAGCTCATTTGATCATTTATTGGAGAAATTTGTAGATGTAAAGAAATTCGGAATGGGGAGAACCTTTTGAGCATAAGCCTTTATATGAGCCTTTATGTACCCTAGAAAGCAAAGTGATCGGGAGTGGCGAGAATTCCAGTGACAAGGATTATGGTGCTAGCATCGCTTCCTGTTACAATGATGATATGACATAAATTTTTCATTTTCCATGTTGCTAGAGTTTTGATGTTGCAGATGTATCACAATTTTATCCTACATTATTTGGTGATATGGTGAGGAGACGATCAAACAGAGGACTGGATTTTTGGGAGATGGCACACGAATCTTCTCTTTACCAGATTCATTTTTAATTCTCCCTTATGTTCATCTCTTCCACATGCTTACATTTTCTTTACTTATATACTACTCTATAGAATTAAATGGTGACAAAATGTATAAAATAGAGTAGTTTGTAAAAGTCTAGCATCACTTCATGTTACACTATAAATAAGCTTTGTACATATATGTATAAAATAGAGTAGTTTGTAAAAGTCTAGCATCACTTCATGTTACACTATAAATAAGCTTTGTACATATTTAACCTCGGTAGTCAAGAATACTGATTCATTTAGTTGAGATTTATATTGCATTGTCTTGGATACTTCTGTAAATGAGTATGTGAATAATTGATCTATTTTCTTCTTCTTCTTCTTTTCAAAGAGATACGACACTCTCAGAAAATATTATAGAAGCGGGCTAAAGTAAAATGGAGGTAGCTCTCCTAACACCGTCAAGCAAAAGCGAAGAAATACCGTTCTAACAAAATTAAGCAAGAGATGCTAATCTACTTGACTTGGTTCTATTGTTGACCAATGAGATATATTGTAATAATATTATTAGAAGCTAAAAAGATAATTCTAAGTTAAGTCACTAATTTATCAAAAGGGGAAAAATAATTTAAATGATTAGATAATATCAAAGTTCTTATGGTATTTGATTAATACATGACCCATGGTATTTCAAATATTGTCAATTTGTAATGGAGTCAATCAATTTGACCAATGAGATATATTGTAATAATATTATTAGAAGCTAAAAAGATAATTCTAAGTTAAGTCACTAATTTTTAAAACATTCATTTTTAAAGAACATTTATTGAAAAATTGAAGAACATTCAGGTAAGAATTGTATGTACATCACTCTTTCAAAGGATGTGCATCAAAAAATTTGATGCACATTTAAGTATATTTTGATGCACATTTAAGTATATTTTGGTGCACATTAGTCATTCTCACGTTCTCATTTTAAAAATTATTCTCACCGGAACCACACCCTTTATCAAAAGGGGAAAAATAATTTAAATGATTAGATAATATCGTATTGCAAAGAGTAATATACGAGACAAGACAAGTATAAGACCGGCGCGAAGCGCGAGTTCTTATGGTATTTGATTAATACACGACCCATGGTATTTCAAATATTGTCAATTTGTAATGGAGTCAATCAATTTGTTATTTTACCGCTTATGCCCTGAAAAAGTTGTAAATATAAGATTAGTCCAATCCAATTTTGAGACTTCATTTAACTAAAGTTAAATCATATACGAAAAATCGTAATTGCCCCGCACGTAGCGCGGGGTTCCGGTTCTAGTGCAAATTAAATAATTGATGCAAATGAAGGAAGTAGTGATGGATGATCAATCCTCATGCTAGGTTGGGTGCGTTTGTTTCATGCACTCGGTTGGGTGCGTTTGTTTCAATTTTGGTATAATCAAAATTCATGTTATGTATTTTGACTACTCGATTCAACTCAGATTGGGCTAATTCATCATTTAATCATGCAAAGTTGATTTTTCAAATCCATTTTGACGAGTTATTTCAGGTTTGAAGAAAAAAAAACTTGGGGTTATACATATTTTAAATTGCACTAATATAATGCATCTGACAAATCTAGAATAAAGGGAAATCTGCTCATCTGACACTATTATAATGCATTTGACAAAGCTAGCGTAGAGTGAAGTCTGCTCATCCGACATTATTATAGTGCATCTGACAAATCTAGAGTAGAGAGGAGTCTACTCATTTGGCACTGATACATTGCATCTGAGGCATAGGAGAATTCTGTTAAGAGAACTCTGTCCATCTGGCATCGTCAAGTTGCGGCTAGTACTCATATGATGTGTATGGTACTATTATGATATGACTGGTATATCTGCGTCGAAAGGATTTAGGTCAAGGTGGAGATTTGAAAGATTTGTGTCTTGAATCTCAAGTTGGACTATTTGGCCCAATTAGTCCGTTTAGTATTTAGTAGAGTAGTATAAATATACCTCTCTTTGTAACTAGTTTGGTATGAGTTGCCTTATAGCCACCACCACCATAGAGAGAAAAGTCTAGGGTTTTAATAACCGTCACAAGTCACAATTGAGAGCGTTCCTTGATCTAGAGCGTTTTTTGGCGAGTCTTGTAATCTCTTTCCTCCTCTGAAATACAATTTGATCTCTGTTTTCCTATGAATGTAACCAACACAACGTTGGTGAACCACGTAAATCCGTGTGTGCTTGTATTCACTCATTTCTAATATGTTTTTTGTCTCGTCTTTCTCACATATGTCACAACATCAAGAATGTCCCAAACGTCTTTGATGTAAAGAGGATGCCTTTGACGTTAACATTTTTTCCACACTTTCTCCCCCTTGGAGTGGAACACAAAATACAACGGTTCCAAACGATCTCCATGAAACAATGTCGATACATTTCAAACTTTGAGAGTCCTCCACCACCAAGAACCTATCAATGTGAATAAAACATTTGATTCGTGATAAGATCTTAGTCTAGTCCATGTATCATTGTCCAATCCCCCTTAAAGGAAACTAAACACTCAGAAAATCTGTAAGCATATGGGCTTGGCCATTAATTATCTCAATTGTGGGCCAAAGCTTCGACTTGGTTGGTCTGACAATTTCGAGTTCTAAGGTACATAGAGAGAAAGTAGCCGAACGTATTAGATGCAAACAAGATGCCTTTGACTTTCACATCTTTTCCACACTTTCCCCCCTTGGAGTGGAATACAAAATACCCTGGTTTCGGACGATCACTATGAAACAATCTAGATACATTTGAAACTGCAAAATATAGAGTCCCCAACACCAAGAAAGTATCAATGTGAAGAAATTATTTGATTGTCGATAAGATCTTAGTCCATGTATTAGAGGACACTAAACACTCAAGAAGCGTGTCAAGCATACGAGCTTGACGATTAATTATCTCAGCTGTGGGATCGCCGAAATCCGTTCCCAGATCCAAGTCATCAGATTTTCCACTGAAATCCGCAGCAAACCACGTATGATTAACTTAAGTTGGCACATCCCCTAAATTATCACACATCCCTCTGAAATCATCAACACACCACATATCATCAGCAGATTGTGGAACAGGATCCCGCAAACATCAGTATCCTGAGTAGCAGCTTGATCTACTCAGAATACTGATGTTGGAACTTCACAATAAGAAATCTGCTCATGAGAGGAAACCAAGCCCTCAATCATAGCAGGGGATCAGATACAATACTATACATCGTCATTGCATCAACCGAGCTCTCATCCTCATCATCCAAACTCTATCGCCTTTCTTGAATATCTTACACAACACAAATGCATTAGAAACACATGAATTACCCAATTCCTTGTCTTCAAGCCTATATCCATGCATAAACTAGTAATTATTTCTCTCTTTGAAGGTCTACCCAGATGGAACACTACGGTTCTGATCTTGCCAACGATTCTCTCGGTATGAAACTCGTTTACCTTTCCCATTAGCTTTTTCAGTTCCAGTTCATGTAGCCTTCAACGTTCTATCACCACTACTCTATTTTTTTTCCTGTAGCACAAGATAAACTACTTTTTAGTTTATAAACTGTTTTTCTTCAAAAACCCATTTTATTGATTTCGATTAACGTGTAAATTTTCTTATATACTTTTTTTTTTCTACCACTCACACTTTAAACATACAATACACAAACTCCAAAAAGAAAACTTTGTATCAAACATACTTTCCAACAACAACCTATTTATAAACAACAAACCATTTATAAACTACATCTACAATCAAACCCAAAGCTATGAGGCACCGCCCGGAGTTGTCGTTGCCTAACTACAACATGATCTGAGAATGGTTTTGACTCGGTTGATGACTTTTTTAGGAAATAAGAAGATGCGACATTAGAAATTTTGAATGCTGAATATAACAGATTTGATGAGTTCATAGAGCCCAACATAAGAAAGTCCCCTGGCCTCCCAAGACTTGATTTTCTTGGTCATAGCAGAGATCAATTCGTTGTAGCTACTTCTTAGAACTAAGTGTTGGGTTCTGAAGTGGAAACACAAACCAACAATTAGCAATCCCGAAACCATAAACAATCGGACGACACCCAAAACTAGTGAAAAACACACACAAAATCGTAGAACAAGCAATCAGACAATCTCAGACAACACAATATTAACACGAGATTTACGTGAGAAAAGCTCTCTACCACGAGAGGGAGAAAAACCCACAACCGACCAACCAAGCCAGTCAATCCACTAATCAACAACTCCGTACAAGTGTTTAGCTTTACAAATCTCACACACGAGAGACAACAATGGAGATATCAATATCCTCTCTAAATACAACCTGATGTATAAGGATTCCTCTCCAAAATCACCAAACCACTTGCTAATGAGATTAGCGATTCTAAAAGTGACAAACTTACTAAACCCTTGTTGGTAACGAGCAATCTGGAACGAGAGACGAACTTCAAAGGCTTATAGAAGCGCACAACCTATATATAGTAGTCCATTGCCCACAGTATCTTATGTAGGATGGAAAATGGATGGCAAACCCAATTTTCGAAGCCCTAGCCATTTCGATAGGCCGCTAATTGATCCATTCGGTCGGCACACTTTTCGTCCTTGATTATCATTATCTCGATTCCAAGTCATTATAGTTCAAGATATAACAAATCAGACACCAACCACCACCATTTTATCACAAATGTGGGCATACTTGTAACTCCATATGCATCATCGGAGGAGGCTGGATCAACCTCGTAATCCTGCTTGTAGCAGCGCTCGATCATTTACTACTACACATGCTTACAAGATAGGAGGAATACGCATTCAAGATAGGAGGGAGGTGGTGGGTGTTTTGATTTACTGTACCTAGAGCTATACTTAATTAGCAGTCCGGATCAACTAGTACGATGGATGAGCCGAAAGGTGAGCCGCCAATGAAATTATTCCACGTGTACAGCATTTTTCACTCTGAAAAATAAATGCTAAAATATCTTAATAAAGGCAGTAATTATACCTATTTCCTTTCTTAATAGATCTCACTGTAATCTTTTGGTTAGCATTTACCCGATCTACTAAATATTCCCTTGTTTTGAATTTTGATTTTTTTTTACACAATTCTTCATTGTCGCCGACCTCACTGTAATCTTCTTTTACACAATTCCCATATCCTCCATTGACGTACAAGATCATTATTAAATTTGACTATTGAAGATTTTTGGTATGATAATTTGTCTCTTTACTCTGCTTATCTCTTTAATCTATTTAGTAGGTTGCTTCAATGAAATATATAACTAGTTCTTTGATTTGTTTATCTCCATTGACGTACAAGATACACATTTTGTTTTATAAAATTACAATATGTGATATTCACTTTTAGATTTTTGCTTGAAGGACATGGACACTACTCATCTAGAAGTGCAGCCCCGTCGTCGTTTGGAATTTGAGCAAGTTGAAGATCTGACTAATTCTGATGTTGATAATGAATTTGTAGAAGCAGTCCACTCTAAGGTATCGGAGAATATTATTCCAAGAGTTGGTATGGAGTTTGAAACGGAAGAAGCCGCTTATAAATTTTACAATGCTTACGCTTTGGCCGTCGGTTTCTCGATTCGAAGAAGCTCTTCTCATGTAGAGAAAGGGATATTGGTGGATAGAAAATTTGTTTGTTCTTGTCAAGGTAAGCGGGAAAAGGATAAGAGGGAAGATGTTTACAAAGCTCACTGACCAGAGACCCGATTTGGTTGTTTGGCTTTGTTGAAAGTTAGTTGTCGTTATACAAGTAGATATCAAGCTAATGAGTTCATTGCTAAACATAATCACGTGTTGGCAAGTCCGAGGAAGGCTCATTTGTTTAGATCACACCGTAAAATTACAACATCTCAAGCATTGGAAGTAGACATGGCTGATAGCTCGGGTATTGCTCCAAGAAATACTTATGAGTTTATGGCAAGGAAAGCAGGTGGGAAGGATAAACTTGGATTTTCAAAGGTTGATATCAAGAATTATTTGCGCAGCAAGCGTAGCTTGGAAATGGCGGAAGGTGATACAGGCGGTGTTTTAGAATTCTTGCAAAGTGCCAAAGAAGACGATCCAAGTTTCTTTTATGCTATACAAGTAGATGAAGATGATCTGATAACTAATATATTTTGGGCTGATGCAAGAATGACAACAGACTATGCGGATTTTGGTGATGTCGTTTGCTTTGATACTACTTACCGCAAGCATAAAGATGGTCGACCGATAGCTTTATTTGTTGGTGTGAATCACCATAAGCAGTCTACTCTCTTTGGTGCTGCATTATTATATGATGAGACAGCATACTCATTTATTTGGTTGTTTGACACATTTTCAAGGGCTATGGGTGGAAAGTTGCCTCAGACAATTTTGACTGATCAAGATGCTGCGATGGCAAAAGCACTTGCATTTCAATGGCCACAGACGTATCACCGGCTTTGTATCTGGCACATATTTCAAAATGCAGCGATTCACTTGAGTGGTGTTTTTAAAGATTATAAGGACTTCTCGCGAGACTTTAGCAACTGCATCTATGACTATGAACACGAGGAGGATTTCTTGGATGCTTGGAGCAAAATGCTTGATAAGTATGAACTGGAAGACAATGATTGGTTAAAGAGAATGTTCAATATCAAAGAAAAGTGGGCATTAGTCTATGGAAGAGATACTTTTTGTGCAGATATGACCACTACACAACGAAGTGAAAGCATGAATAGTCTGATCAAGAAGTATGTGAGCTACAAACATGATATGAGACGATTTTTTGAACATTTTCAACGACTACTTAATGATCGTCGTTATGATGAGATGGTTGCTGATTTTAACGGTAGCACAAGAAAAGTGGTCTTGTCTTTTCCTGTTGCAATTCTAAAGCATGTTGCAAGTGTCTATACACCCATGGTATTTTCTTTGTTTCAAGAAGAGTTATGTAAAGCTTATGACTGCCATCTTGAAATTTGTGGGGAGATGGGAGCAGTTTTGAAATACAAGGTCACGCCTGATAGAAAGCCTTGGAGTTATGTTGTCACTTACGATGAGAGCAAAGAAAGTGTATGTTGTACTTGTAGAAAGTTTGAGTTCGCTGGCTTGCTATGTAGTCATATACTGAAGGTTTTTTGCTTGAAAGATGTCAAGAAAATTCCTAGTAAGTATGTTCTGAAAAGATGGACAAAAAATGCCAAAAGAGGAAGCACCGAAGCTATCGAGGATGGTCCAATTGTCGATAAGGATCCTAAAGCAGCAATGGGGAGGCGATATAAGGACTTATATCGTCTATTTACTCGTTTGGGCACAAGGGCGGTTGAACAGGAAGAGAGATACATCCTTGTGAAAGAGCGTCTTCTTAATTTATTGAAAGAAGTTAATTCAAGCTCGGTAGAAAAGTCGATGGATTGTACCTTACAGGACAATGAGATGGAAGGAAATGATCAAACAAAAGAATATATTCTCATGAATGCTAATGACACTATAGAGAACGTTCAGGGATTAAAACTGAAGCCAAAGCCTAGAAGTCGATCAAGTAAATGACCCATAAGTGGCCTTGATGCAGCAAAGAAAAGATCCAAAAAATCTAAGCAAACTGCAGTCCCTAAGAATAAATCAAAGGTATAATGATTTTATATTTATTCTATGCTGTAATTTATTAATATAGTTTCATTTTAACACTTTTTAACCGTAGGAGAATCAATTTGTTCAAGCTAGTGGAAGTGCATCTCATTCATCGAATCCACATAAATACATTTACTCTGCACCTTTTGAGTATGGACAAGGAGACATGTATGTTGGTTCACAACTTGTTCAACCTAATCATCAATCACAACCTAGTTATATGGCCTTATTAACTAGCATTGGAGGGCCACAGGTGAGCATTATAAAGATTAGTTCATATTTCAAACTGTAGTAGGTTGGTTTAGTTTTTATGTTAAAATAATTAGTTTTCCTTCTCTAAATAATTGTTTCTACAAATTAGTGTTTTTCACAGGTTCCTCCTAAATGATGCTTTGAGCTCTAAGTGCAATTTTTCTATGCATTCATTTGAATATAACAGGTTGGTGAACTTTTACAAAAAGAAAATCACTAGACATAATACTTATTTATTGATGAGTTTTCTATGTTTCTCTTGTATTTCAGTGTGCTTGCTGAAAATGGCTATTGTGAGGCTGGGTCTGATGTTGGTTTGTGATACTGGCTGAGAGATAGTGATCACCTTATAGCTGCTACTATTCATAAATTTCTACTGTCAATTTAAGTTAGTGAAGGCAATACTAAATGTTGAGTTATACTGGTGTTGTTTTATTTTTGGTGAACCCATGCCTTAATTTAAGTTACTGGTGTTTTAAGTTACTGGTGTTGTTTATATGATTATGCTCATAATGGTTCAATGCTTGACAAAGAACTGTTGATTTGAACAAAAAAAATATGACCACAGTTTTTCCAAAGCTCCAGTTGCTAGCAGCAGAAGTACTGTCATGGTAAAATAAATGTTAAACCGAACAACTCAACAGTAGCATTCAATAGCCTAAGCTGTCAACATTTTAAAACCAACGGCTGACTCTCATTTTTTCTTACAAACCCATCAATGGATACCATTTCACTACACTTACTAATCTTGCTGCTACTGTTGAAGAAAGAAACAAACAAAAATTTCACCACCTAATTCAATCTCATTCACACATACATTTTGACATGCTGATGAATTTATCGCCCAAATTGCAACTTCAACTTGCAACTTGCTGATGAATTACATTATCCGAAAACATATACAATCCTTTCTCACTAATGTGTTCAAGCTATAGCAAATTGCAACTTCAATCCAACAATAGTAGTAAAATATAATGAGTTGAAAATTCCTGTACAATGAGCTCTGATGAGAATATACAGAGACTAGAAGAGAGAATGATATGTGCTAACCAAAAGATTACAGTGAGATCTATTAAGAAAGTAAATAGATATAATTACTGCCTTTATTAAGATATTTTAGCATTTATTTTTCAGAGTGAAAAATGTTGATGAACATTTATGAACACTTGATGTTCATCAAAAATTGGTGAACATTTAAGTAGAATGTGATGAACATTCAGTTGGAAAACTTTTAAGTATAATGTGATGAACATTTATGAACACTTGATGTTCATCAAAATTTGGTGAACTTTTAAGTATAATGTGATGAACATTCAGTAGAGTATATACAAATGAACATTTATGAACATTGTGATGAACATTTATGAACACTTGATGTTCATCAAAGATGGTTCGGCGGTGGTCGGAGGTGGTCCGGCGGTGCTTCGGCGGCGGTCCGGCGGGGTTCCGGCGGTGGGGACAAGGGGGGACAAAGGGGGACACGTGTCATCATATGGGCTCTTGGATCTCTCTTGATCCAAGGCTCCACATTCATTCTCATTTATCATTTTAACAAGTATTATTACATATGACTCTTTTCCAATTAAGATATGATTATACCAAAAAATAATATCTCGATATCTTTTTTCACATTTGATCTACATTGTAGAGATATTTATTTAAAAAATAAGATTAGGTGACATTGTGGATGATATGAAGGAAGAGATGACATAGTTTTTTTTTGTTTTGGGTCAAGAAGCGGGCCAAGCCCGAAAGCAATTTTTTTTATTAAGCCATGGGGATGAGATCCCTTACAATTGAAAGAGAATCCAAAACAAGACAGGGAGAAATAGAAGAATGAAGTGCAGAAATATGAGGAACAAAAACAAAAGAAGAAGTGTTAAAGAAAGAAAGCTTAGCCATATTGTGAGCAACCAGGTTGTGTTTCCTGCATACATGTTGAAGCTTGATTTGTCCTTGAAAGTCGTGGATGAGTGTCCTGCAAAGAGTGATCAGATAGTAGTCCGGATGGGTGAGTAAGTCACGTTCCTGGAGGAGATTAATGGCGACTAGACAGTCGCTCTCGACTACAATGTTTTGGAATCCCTGAGATCGTGGCAATTTGAAGCCGTGAGAGAGGGCAAGAAGTTCCGCTGTCAAAGCTGAGCAAGAGAAGATGAAAGCAGAGGCAAAGGAGCCAGCGTCAGTCCGGAAGATGCCACCACCACCAGCAAGGCCTGGGTTTCCGCGTGCAGCTCCATCCACGTTGAGCTTATGCCAACCGAACCGAGAGGTGGGAGGCTCCACATAGCTGGCCGGTTCTGGGGAGGCATATGAGAAGTAGCAGCTGTAGACTTAGCGTTGGAGTAGCTTTGAGATTGAGCAACCACTGCTGCAGAGAGGGAAGAAATGGTGTCTTTTCCTTCAAAAATCAGCTTGTTTCTACATTTCCAGAGGAAGACATATGCCGGAGAGGAAGACATAGTTAAAAGGAGTGTAAAATGAAAGTGAGGGTAATACATGTCAAATAACACTTTGTTTTAGTTTATCTAATTAAGTTACTTAAATCTAGTAAATTGGTTGGAGCTACATACATGTCTTTGAAATTTGAGAAGAGGCCCCGAATGCTATTCAGAGGAAAATTGAAAAAAGAGGAGCCTTCGAATTACAACATTTATTAGTTATTACATAAGACCTCTTCTCTTATCGGGACAGATTTTCCGCATCGGAGAGGTAAAAAACTCGCCGAAGTATAAACATGATATAAGATCATGTTTTTAAATAGATTACGCAGACTAGGAAAGTAAATAATCTGAGTTTGGAAAATCTTGGCCATTTGTTAAAATTTGATTTGATACTTTACACAAGTCTTGTTGTAACAGAATCGAAACGAGAACAAAGTAAACTCAAGAAAGACACACAGATATACGTGGTTCACCAAAGATTGGCTACGTCCACAGGAGAGGGAGATCAGATTATACGGAGGCGGTATTACAGTTTTCGGTACAATTAGGTTTACACATAAGCCGCTATATATAGCGCTAAATAACCCTAAGCCCAACAACAAAACTGATGGGCCCAAATAAGCCCATACAACAGATATTGTATACCGTTTGGCCCGGGGGCGACTCCGCCCCCCTGGACCCCAGGCCAGGGGGCGCATCGCCCCCCTGGACCCCCGACTCGCTGACCGGTCAGCGAGACCCCCGTGCTACCTGTCGCAGTGTGTGATTCAGATTCAAGACATACTAAGCAGTCTCATACTTTATCAATGCATACCTCACTCTCATATCTTGCCTCTATTTATACCAAACACATCCCTTAGTAGGTTGCACCAAAAATACAGTAGGTTGAATCATTCTCTATTGATGACCCTCTATTTGAGTAGTTCTAAGAACTTCCGGTCATGTTCTTTTGATTAACCTTATTAGTTAGTTAAATACTCACACCGTAGTACGCATGATTCATCTAACTAGCACCATTTCTTTTTCACGAGAATCTATTAAAAAAACTTATTAAAACGCAAAGTCATCCATGCGACTAATGTATGATTCATCTAAAGTACCGTGCCATCTTTTTTTTCATGAGAATTCAAACAGAATTTATTAAATATAGATATGCACCTAAGTACAAGGATATGGGGAAAGCAAGTAGGCGCGAGTGTTTTTGACAATTCAGAATGTGCATCAAATACAACTCTGCGTCATGAATAACAGACAAAATCCAAAGCATTTTTTACTTGTACAGACATTTTATGTTATAACGTTTAAGGTAAAAAAAACAAAGACATCCCTGACAAGGTAGCAACAAAAATACATATAGTATACGTAGTCTAGTCTAAGCATACTACATGACTTTAAAAATATAACAAACAGATTTTGAGTTACATTTCCTCCGAAAGCTTGCTTCCAATATCCCATGAATATCTTCAATATCCTCAATAATAGCAATACTAAATATATTCATTTAGAGAAGAACAATTTCTAATTAGTTGAGTACCATCTCGCAGGGACTTCGGTTCCGTTTTTGTACCCAAAAAAATTATTTACATTTAGATGGATGCAACAATTTTACTTTTAGTTCGAGTAATAATATCATAATCATAATGTTGATCAATGATATTATAAATTTTTACATTGAGAAATTGGTCAGATAAGTCAACCACTACTCTAGAACGCCTCTAATCTTAGACAAAATTAACTGTTGTCCTGAAGTTGCTTCTATAGGTGAATCACTACTCTAGAACCGTTGCCTAAATTTAAAACGTTGCACTTGATCGCTTCATATGTATATTATTGTAGAAGTATGTAATCAAGACTACTTGGAAACTTTGTATGGGCATGTAACTAATACTCTGTACTACATGGAAACATAGGCTAGAGGAATGAGATTAAGAAATGAATGAATTAAAAATCTTGTTTTGTTCGAAAAATAATATTTTTATAACTCTTAGGAATGATTCATTTCAAGTTCAAGAAACAACTTTATTTCTCAACAAAGTTAAGGTTTCATCCATTCTAAAAAATAGATAAACAAATAAAGTTCTATGTTGTCGCTCTTTACCTCTTTGATACCTTATTATGATACCTTATTTTAACGTGTTGATGAGCATTAACAAATCAACTAAAAATATATTGTACACATAAATAACTGTATTACACGCATTAAAAAATTCTATATTACTTTATTGTTAAAAAGTTGATTTTCTTAGCATGATTCTGAAATTTGCTTCGTGTACGTGTTGATGTTCCTTTTAATGTTGAGCTTTTAATACCTTACTTGTATTCAATTATTGTAAAGTTCTTCTACTTTTTGGTATTTATATATCTATATGCAAATTGAAAAGTAGAGATTGATATTTTCATCATAATGTGAAAATGAGAAGGAAGAAGGAAAGACAAAAGTGTTTGCAACTATTTCAATAATATTATAAGAGAACAATTGAGTTATATGTCAATTGACACACATTCAAAGTACTTTGTCAGATGACTCAAGAAATACGGGATTAAGTAGAAAAAAAATGCATTTGGAGGAGATTGCTGTCATGTTTTTGTTTACCTTTACTCATCATAAGAAAAATAGGTCAATAGAAATTTACTTTCTATGAAGAGAGGGGACTGCAAATCGACAATTCAACCATTGTCTTCTTGCGGTTATGAAGTCGCATTGTCACTTGCTAAAGAAACTTACACCATTACACGAAGTTTGTGAAGATGACATTTTTGAACGAGTATTAAAGGTTGGATTAACGCTTTTCTTACAAAACAAAGTTTAATGAAAAGTTTCCTGAACGGGCATCAAGGCTAGCCCTCACATTGATTCCAAAATCAAGTGCATCTTGGAAAAATATTCGCTATGGAGATGTTATACTTATCGGGTTCAAGTAAGATGTTGAAAAACACATGATTAAATGAACAAAAAGATTTTGATATTTTTATGGGTAATAACTCTAACTTAGTGTTATGTGATTTTACTTTCTTATATATGATATTAGGTAATAGGGAGTATATTTTATCATATTTAGGCGAATCCTGCTAATGGATTATAGAGGATGAACTTTTCCTACTTTTATAAATTAAATATCTTTGGTGTTGATCATGCTAAATGAACTAAAGTGGAAGAAATAGATGATACAGTTGATGATTTGAAAAATAGTGTCATGAATCTTGCAGATGAAGTAAACGACCTTTGAAAATAGTGTGACAAATTTACCATTTACACCACCTTTGAAGAAGTAAAAAACAAAAACTTTTTCTGAAAGTTGGGGTAAGAATGACTTGATCTAGAAATTCCCAAGTACAATACTTGACTTGAGCACACATTTGGACAAGATTGCATATTCTATGGTTATTGTAGAGAAGTGTGAGTAGGTTGTAGAGGCTTAGAAGCTTGAAGTAACTGATCATTGATATTGCCATGATAAATGAAATATCTATGGCCGGTATGAAGCAATAACTGGGATGTCATTTATGAGCCGGTTATAGCCGTCAATTTCAGTGAATTTACATAGGGAATCAGATCCACCACAACAAAGGAGTGTTGCGTCGAGGCAAATTCGGCGGCGCCATTGGAGGTCGATCTGGCGGGCTGGTTGCGAAGAAGGTTGTGCAAGAGAGGGCTTCGTTCAAAGGCTATGAATAAGGAGATAAGCGATTAAAGAGCATGTTTATATATGGCCACGATTTGTGGTCTCCTTTTTCAAGAAAAACCAATTTCTTTCAAGCTCCATACAAGCATGGATGACGACGCCTCTCTCTTCGTTGAGGTTGGAGTTGGACATTTCCGATCGTTTTATAATTGGCAGATTTAAGGATTGATAACCAACTGATTCAAATATTAACGTTAGGGTTCATGCTATTGTAGTTGATTTGTAGGTGATATTAGGTGTTTATTCATGTAGCGACTTGGTTGGAGCTCTTGGGGTGCAAGATGTGAAATAATCTTAGTTCATAACTCATGAGTTTGTGATTATTTCGATCTACTTGTTGGCAGCAAAAACAAGTTTCAATCATGTTGATTGAGTTGACAACCTTGTGCAATAACCGGGATGTCATTTATGAGAAGATGAACACCCCTAACCATCCTCAGCGATGATCCTAAAGAAAGGCTGGTATGAAGAAAAAGAGTTGGAAGCCAGGTAGACTAGCCTAAGGGTACTGATGTTGTCATCAATTAGGCTACATTAAGAATTGCACTTTAAAATTATTTTAATGAAACGAGAATTTATGTCAAGGTGCGCTAGACAGTCAACCATCCTGTTTGCATCTCTGAAGCAGTGGATGATTGTATAATTTGGGATATTGTGTAAATTTTGTTTTTCGTCCAAAATAATGTTTTCAATTTCCCAAGGAATTTTCTAGATATTATATATTGAATTAACAATTGTTAAATTGTCTTCTTCAAAGATTACATTGGAAAGTTTTAGTTTAATTGCTAATTTTATTGCATAAAGGAAAGCTAATGCTTCTGTTTGAAGCGATGAACTAGAATTTACTTGTTTATTATAAATGTCAATAACCTGGTTGTTATGATCTCTAGCAATACAAGAAATAAAAGAATTGTTTTGAGAAGTGAAGGATCCATCAAAATTTATTTTAGTCCAATTTGTTTGTAAGTGGTCTTTTCCCTCTGAGGTTTATTTATTTTTATTTCTTTTCCTTTTGTTTGGTAACTTAGGGCCTTTAATTTGTGCAATTGCATTCTCTCATTGTTTAAATTGTGTAAATGCACATTGTGTTGGTTCATTTTTATTACTTTGGGTATTTCAAAATATGATGTTATTACGATGTACCTAAACTTGGTACCACAGAAAAATTAAGGCTTCAATCATGTTATGTTCTTTTATATACGAATTGATAATATTAAGCAATGATTCTTCAAAAGAGTTCGTATAACTAAATTTATAAGATTTTTCTAAGATACGTGTGAAATTTTTGAGTTGGTTGTGTGTGCATTGGCATTCAAAAAAAGGAAATGTCGGGTGAAAATAATTTTTAAAATACGAACGTGAGAATGATGCACATTAATAGTAAATTGGTGCACATTTAGTACCAATTTGATGCACATTTCTCGACAAACTTAAAAACATCCAAAATTTGAAGAACATTCATTTTTTAAACAACATTTACTGAGAAATTAAAGAACATTCAGGTAAAAATTGTATACGTGCATCACTTTTTCAAAGATGTGCATCGAAAATTTTGATGCACATTTAAGTACATTTTAAAGCACATTTAAGTATATTTTGATGCACATTAGTCATTCGCACGTTTTCATTTTAAAAACTATTATCACCGAAACCGAACCCTTCAAAAAATGTGTGGTTTTTAGTTACAGAGAGAATAATAGGAGAACACCTTATTATAAAACTTTTTTAATCGTTGTTTTCCAAATAAAATTCCGTAATTTGGATGGTACCCTTAGTTTACTGATTTTAATCGAAGAGACTATACGCACTACATTTTGAAACTTTTTAAACTACATTCTCGTACGCCCAAAATGGGCGTACGCCCGCCCATTTTGGGCGTACCGTGCAATTTTCTCGAACATACGTATACGTATACGGTGGAAAACTGAAAAATGGTATGTACGCCCAGGATATAAAACATCGCCTCGCTTTTCTTCTTCCTCCTCTCGTCGTAACAGCTTTTCACTGTTCATCCCGTAACCTAAATATCGCCGCCGTCCATTCTTCTCCTATTTCACTCGTTTTCTTCCCCAAATCTATCCCATTCGACTCGTTTTTCTCATACAATCCAAATCCCTCAATCAATTTCTTCAATTTCACTCGGAATCATGCAATCCGAAGAAATGGGGAAAAGCTCGACTCCGGCGACGGTGGAGGCTGCGGCGGTGGAGGCGACGGTGGAGGCTGCGGCTTCGTCTGTTCTCCCTCCCGTCCGTATTTGTGCTGGTGGCGCAAGGGTCCGAGGTGGAGGAGTTGGGCGGAAGAGGAATCCGGCGAAAAAGAAAAGGGGGGTGGTGGAGCTGCGGTGGCTGCGGTGGCTAAGGTGGTCGGTGGCGCTGGCGAGGGCTCTGGTGGTGGAGGGGAGGAGGTTGGTGGCGCCGTCGAGGTGGCTGGAGGTGAAGTTGGTGGAGCAGGTGGTGGTCGGGGTGGTGGTCGGGGTGGTGGTCGGGGTGGAGCTCGGGGTGGTCGGGGTGGTCGTGATCGGGGCGGTGCGGAAAAACGGGCCCGTTCGATATCGCCGGAGAAGACGTTCTCGATCCACGAGGTACGTTAATATTATTTGTTATTTATTAATAAATTATTAATTAGTCGTTATTTATCGTTTAACGTTTAAATAACGATTAAAAAAAGATTTATTAATGAAATATGAATTATTTGTTATTTATTAATAAATTATTAATTAGTCGTTATGTATCGTTTAGCGTGAAACGTTATTTGATAAATAACGACTAAATATAAAATAATAATATATTAATAAATAATATTTATTAATATAATATTAGTTAGTCGTTATTTATCGTTTAACGTTTCACGTAATTTGATAAATAACGAATAAAACGAAATTTTTTATTATTAAATAACATTTATTAATATAATATTAGTTAGTCGATATTTATCGTTTAGGTAAAAGAAAATAATATTATATTAACAAATAATATTTATTAATATAATATTATTTGGTCGTTATTTATCGTTTAACGTTTCACGTTAATCGATAATTAACGATTTAAAGAATAAGATTAATTAGTAAATAATATTTATTAATATAATATTAGTTAGTCGTTATTTATCGTTTAGCTAAAAGAAAATAATATTATATTAATAAATAATATTTATTAATATATTATTAATTGGTCGTTATTTATCGTTTAACGTTTCACGTTAATCGATAAATAACGATTTAAAGAATAAGATTAATTAGTAAATAATATTTATTAATATAATATTAGTTAGTCGTTATTTATCGTTTAGCTAAAAGAAAATAATATTATATTAATAAATAATATTTATTAATATAATATTATTTGGTCGTTATTTATCGTTTAACGTTTCACGTTAATCGATAATTAACGATTTAAAGAATAAGATTAATTAGTAAATAATATTTATTAATATAATATTAGTTAGTCGTTATTTATCGTTTAGCTAAAAGAAAATAATATTATATTAATAAATAATATTTATTAATATATTATTAATTGGTCGTTATTTATCGTTTCACGTTTCACGTTAATCGATAAATAACGATTTAAAGAATAAGATTAATTAGTAAATAATATTTATTAATATAATATTAGTTAGTCGTTATTTATCGTTTAGGTAAAAGAAAATAATATTATATTAATAAATAATATTTATTAATATAATATTATTTGGTCGTTATTTATCGTTTAACGTTTCACGTTAATCGATAATTAACGATTTAAAGAATAAGATTAATTAGTAAATAATATTTATTAATATAATATTAGTTAGTCGTTATTTATCGTTTAGCTAAAAGAAAATAATATTATATTAATAAATAATATTTATTAATATATTATTAATTGGTCGTTATTTATCGTTTCACGTTTCACGTTATTCGATAAATAACGATTTAAAGAATAATTAGTCGTTATTTATCGTTTCACGTTATTCGATAAATAACTTGTAAAAGAAAAAGATTTAATATTAAATAATATTTATTAATATAATATTAATTAGTTGTTATTTACTAAGAAATGAATTAATTTGTAATTAATACATTATTAAATAGCGTCTTAATAAATTATTAATAAGTCGTACCTAAGAAAAAATTAGTAATTAATACATTATTAAATATTTAAAAGAAAAACGTCAAATAATATAAAATAATAATTCGTAAATATGAAAATAGGCTTTAGAGAGGGCTATTACTCCGACGGGTGGTTCTGTTAGAAAGAAGAAGAAGGACCCTCGTCACCCTAGCGCACGCGGGATCACAGCTTCCCGACGTCGTGGATCTCCTCCAGACATTACAGGAGTGCATATAGGAGATACAGGGAAAGCTTTGATGGATGATTTGGATGTTAGTGAGGCGGAGGAGTTTTCAGAGGAGGTGGCGGAGGCAACCGAGGTTGCAGATCAGCCAGAGGTTGCAGATCTAGGAGATTTGGAGGCGCAGATGCATGATGATTACTATGAGGGATCACCTCTGCGTGAGCCATCTCCAGTTGGATCATTGTCTCCTTCTGCAGAGGATCATCAGCAGGAGATTCAGGATCAGCCAGACCTCCAGGAGCCCATTCAGGATCCTGTTCAGGAGCCTGTTCAGGAGCCTGTTCAGCACATTGATCTGGGCTTAGCTGTACCGGTTCCAGGGGATGCAGATTATGTGGGGCATCCTGGAGGTCCTCTCAGTTCACGGCTTTTGGTGGATTACAACACCCACATTGCTCCGGTGATATGGACTGAGACGTCGTCTCTTGCAGAGCGTATTGAGCATGACCCGGCTTATGTGATACCGCCCTCATCGAAGGTATGCGTTGTTTTCTAAATGAATTTGTGAGGTAAAACGATCCACACGCTTTTCTAATTCATTAATTTCTCTTTCGTACATCAGCTGAAGAGGGTGTTGGATATATACACCCGCAAGGACTTCTTCAGGGAGTATGATAGGCATAAATCTAATGTGCCTGGGTCATGGTGGCAGCTCGTTGAGCGGAGCCACTTACATGTCCTTGCAGATCCCCGGCTCGAGTACAACAGCATCGATCCGATTCTGATTTCTGCATTTGTGGAGCGTTGGTATCCAGAAACCAACACGTTTCACTTTGCATTTGGTGAGATTGCTCCTACCTTGTTAGACGTGCTGAAGATTCTGGAGCTTCCGATCCATGGACGAGCTGTCAGATCTGCTGAGGCATACATAGATGGGTTTGTGCATCCTCATGTGCAACGGATGTTCGGGTTTGCTACGATCGAGGAGGCTGCTGCGCTATGCTTACGTACGTAGAGTTTATTTTATTATTTATATTTGATGATATTTTTTAGTTGATTCAATTAAATATTTATAATCCGTGATAAATTATCAGATGGGGGTTTGAACATCCACGGCAAGATAGGCATCACCACGATCCACACCCGACTATTACAGATGTTTGATATACGGGACAGGTAAATTATCGTATATTATAAGAATTTCTCATAATTTCTCGATTAACGTTACTAATTCATTTGTTGTTATTAATTGCAGGACTCCTCAGCAAGAGAGTGATATTGCTTCGCTCTACTTGTTGTCCCTGTTAGGCAGTACGACATTTGTCGACAAGTCTCGGATGAAGGTGAAGCACAAATACCTTAGCATCCTCGTAGATCACAATGAGACAGGGTCCTATGCTTGGGGGACAGCCGTCTTGGCTGAACTGTACAGACAGTTGGGTCAGGCCTCCCGTGCTCAATCCAAGGGGTTTGCTGGTTGTCCGCTCCTGCTGAAGGTAGTTTTCGTTTAATGTTTTTTTTTTTTTTCGTGTATATTTTGCTTATGTATAAAACATTATGAAATTCTGGTATTTGTAGGCTTGGATATGGGCGTATTTCCATGGTCTTCGGGGTCATGCTACGCAAGACTTGACATCCATGAATGCCTCGGCGGCGGCTATCCGGGAAAACAGCAAAGTCAAGTACCATAAGGATCCTGCTCGACTAGTTTCCCTCAGACTGGTCCTTGACCAGATCACA
Source organism: Oxyria digyna (assembly GCA_029168935.1). Taxonomy (NCBI): domain Eukaryota; kingdom Viridiplantae; phylum Streptophyta; class Magnoliopsida; order Caryophyllales; family Polygonaceae; genus Oxyria; species Oxyria digyna. The sequence goes on from JAPVLV010000010.1 coordinate 25,077,596, forward strand.
TATGCAGAGGTAAGTACTATTTAATTAGTAATTTCATCATATGTTATGCAATTATTATTTTTAAAAATACGTTTGTCATTTAAAAAAAACATAGGTTCAGTGGAACCCCTGGGGCAAGTTGGATCTCAACGACCCCCAGTATAGGTTAGGTCTATTTCGGGGGCCTCTAGAGTCCTTTGAGGTCAGGGAGTCGCACCATCCTGACCGATGTTTGCGACAGTTCGGGTATGTGCAAGGCATACCCGAACCCCCGATTACACCACCTACTGCGATCAGAAATGATTCTGCATCGGGGTACACTGTCACATTCGGGGATGAGGACTGCACTTGGGCCCCAGAGACCCTGTCGGATCGATTGATCACCTTAGACGAGCAGGATCGACGAGGACTTCGAGAGTATGCATGGGATTGCAAGGATGGATACCGGACATGGTTTAATGCCATGTCACATCCTTATGTTGATTCCAGATCACCCAGGCAGGACCCACGGGCACCGTTTGACCACCGTGCCGAGCACATACAGATACCTGCGACAGCCTCTGTAGTTGTGGTACGTATTTCAGTCAATATCGCTCAAGTAATAATTATAATCTATTTTATTCTACTTATATTTACATTTTGAAAATGTAGCGGGGCAACATACTCGCCTCTGAGATATCCAGTTTCCTACGTGCATATGGTGACACTCTGCCTCCAGGACAAGCGAGGATGATGAGGGGGTGGATCAGCATATGGACTGGTGATGTAGTACCAGAGGAGGATGGGCCTGTGCAATGATATGATTGTGTTCAGTATTATATTTTGGATGTTTGTTTGATGTATATTATGATGTATATTATTAGGATTTTCGAACTTAAAACGGGCTAAGACGGGAAATGACACGGAAATCGAGGAAAACCGACTTAAAACGGGCCAAGACGAGAAATGACACGGAAATCGAGGAAAAACGACTTAAAACGGGCTAAGACGAGAAATGACACGGAAATCGAGGAAAAATGACTTAAAACGGGCCAAGACGAGAAATGACACGGAAATCGAGGAAAACGACTTAAAACTGGCTAAGACGAGAAATGACACGGAAATCGAGGAAAAATGACTTAAAACGGGCTAAGACGGGAAATGACACGGAAACCGAGGAAAACCTAACTAGGGTATAGGGTTTGGAGAGTGGTTAGTGGATAGTGGATAGTGAATGTGGATAGTTGTGTTTGAAATGGATAGTTTGGGCCCAGTTCGTTTAAACGCCTTATAACGCTGAAACTCAAAATTTCAAAATTGTAACATGATAGAAAATGAAGTCTTTAGTCGTTATCAATTCTCGGAATCGAAAAAAAATCAACGAAAACGTCAACGGGCCTAATAAGGCCGAATTGAGATTTGGTGAGGCCCATTACCTAAAAACGACATAAAACGGGTTAATAAGACCTTAAACATTGAAAAACTTGAAATGTAAAAGTTGTATTTGAGCATTACCAATATGACGGTTTCGTTTTTATAATAAAATAACAAAATGAACACTTCGAAATATCTAAACAAACACTTTCACCTAGTAACGAGTTAATCTCAAGTATATAAGTCATATAGTTTTACTCATATGTGTGTGATATCACTTCGTTACTCAAATAAACTTTACATAAAACTTTCATTAAATGTTTTGAAACACTCAAATAATCCAAAATAACGACATTTCACATCTTCGTATTGTCCATATTGCTTGATTACTCGATATTTTATGAAAGTTTTAATGAAATACGCATAAAATATCGAGTAATCAAGCAATATGGACAATACGAAGATGTGAAATGTCGTTATTTTGGAGTATTTGAGTGTTTCATAACATTTAATGAAAGTTTTATGTAAAGTTTATTTGAGTAACGAATTGATATCACACACATATGAGTAAAACTATACGACTTATATACTTGAGATTAACTCGTTACTAGGTGAAAGTGACTGTTTAGATATTTCGAAGTGTTCATTTTGTTATTTTATTATAAAAACGAAACCGTCATATTGGTAATGCTCAAATACAACTTTTACATTTCAAGTTTTTCAATGTTTAAGGTCTTATTAACCCGTTTTATGTCGTTTTTAGGAAATGGGCCTCACCAAATCTCAATTCGGCCTTATTAGGCCCGTTGATGTTTTCGTTGATTTTTTTTCGATTCCGAGAATTGATAACGACTAAAGACTTCATTTTCTATCATGTTACAATTTTGAAATTTTGAGTTTCAGCGTTATAAGGCGTTTAAACGAACTGGGCCCAAACTATCCATTTCAAACACAACTATCCAAAGTTTTTACTATATACCCCTTCCTTTTCAAATTTTTCAAGATTTTTTGGCTAAATACCCCTTGCATCATGAAAACTATTTCTTTTTGCTAAATACCCTTTTCTTGTCATTTTCCGTTGTATGTCCCTTCATAAACTCGATTTTCGCGCCGTTTTTATTTTTAATACCGTTTTACTCGATTTTCGCACCGTTTTTATTTTTAAACCCGTTTTACTCGATTTTCGCGCCGTTTTTTTTAATCCCGTTTTACTCGATTTTCGCGCCGTTTTTATTTTTAATCCCGTTTTACTCGATTTTCGCACCGTTTTTATTTTTAATCCCGTTTTACTCGATTTTCGCGCCGTTTTTTTAATCCCGTTTTACTCGATTTTCGCGCCGTTTTTATTTTTAATCCCGTTTTACTCGATTTATTGGGCTTGGCTGGGCTGAATTATTTGGGCTTGGCTGGGTTGACTTATTGGGCTTGGCTGGGCTGAATTATTTGGGTTTGGCTGGGTTGACTTATTGGGCTTGGCTGGGCTGAATTATTTGGGCTTGGCTGGGTTGACTTATTGGGCTTGGCTGGGCTGAATTGTTCGGCTGATGGTTTGAATTGTTGGGATGAATTCTACATCTAGCATACAGCTGGATGTCACTTATATGAAAATGAATGTGTTACAGCTACTACACAGCTATAAGTCACAACTGGATGACATAATTTTAAGTTATTGGGCCTTTGTTGTTGTGGGCCTTTTGTCTACACCGACCCAATTTTTCCCTAACCCTAGTAAAACTTCGGCTATAAATTCACTGCCTCAGTGAACCCTTTCATCACATTCTCACTCCGCCGTAAAATCTTCATTGTTTCAAGTTCTTACTCTGTAAGTCTCATTTTTTACTGATTTGGATAGATATCTTCATTGTTTCTAAAATGTTTTCTTACTTTGTATTACAGATTCAAACAAGCATGGCATCATCTTCATCCTCCCCAGTTCCAGCTGAAGGCACTCAGATCCAGTGCCCTAGTAGAAGGTGCTCAAAGACACTCACCGTGTTATCTGCTAATAACAAGGACAATCCCCATACGTATGGACGAAGGTTTGTTACATGTGATTGTAACTGGAGGATCGTGTATCTGGAGCCAGAATACGACCCTCATCATCTCCGAGTCATGGCCAAACTGTTGAAGGAACACGCTGACATGGAGCTCAAACTTCGTATTTTTCACAGGTGGGACAAAGAATCAGCCTTATTCCACCTTGGAGTTCTGTTTCCCAATGAATATGGTCGTGGTCCTCCTTCCCCTGATTCCGATTAGGATGTAATGTTGTTATGTGTCTTGAAAGTTGTTACGTCTTTGCTAAGTCTGTTGTAGTTTCTGGAGTGTCTGTTTTAATTTAACAAGTAATCCCTTGTAGTGAATTCAGAACTTGTTTCATTTAACCCATCTAAAACATTAAAAAATAACAGACAAGACAATACTATAAAAAAGGAGTCAAGATATTAAAAGCATAACAGACATACAACAGAAGTCATCAACTAGAATTTCAAAAGGTGAAACATTCAACACATCCGAATTCACTACAGATCAACATCTATACTACCATAATTAATGCGATAGTCCTTCCATTGCTGCATCCTCAGCGCGAACCCGCGATCCAATTCATTCGCACTAGGATCCTTGAACATGCGCCAAACTCCAGGTACAGATGGTACCGGACAGTCTTCTCTAAGGCACACCTAAATTACAAAACATAAATACCATGTTAAGCATTAAGAAAATTGAGTGAAAATCACAAATACTTTAGTGAAAATCATACCGGTATGTAGTGGTTTGCTAAGCCCACACGAGCCATTGCATAAATTTTCAAACCATGACTGGAGCATTGTTGATACACCTTCATCGGTAAGCACAAATATGATCGGACTTTAGATAAGTATATCAAACCAACCTGAAACTTAGTGGCAAATGCTAATCCAATCATGGGCATACTCATCCAGTATCTTTCAGGACATGGTGATCTGCTATAGTTGACCTCTTGAACAAGAGCGTCGAAGTTGTTTGCCAAATCCGGGCGTAGTCTGGTCATGACTCGTCTGTAGATATCACTGTTCTCTAACAGCTCCGTAGTCAGTTCCATGCGAATGCGAGGATATTCTTGTTGGTGATGCCCCAACAACATGGCTAGTGACCGATATCCACAGTGTCCATCCGCCCTTACGTCTTGTGCATCTACAATGTATGGAAACATGAAGAGATCAACATTGTCAACCCCGAAGTCTACCCCACATTTCGTCATTGCTGGCTGAGGGAACTCATCTGTAAGAGTGCAACCTGATAATCCGAACCCCTCTCCACCAGTGCCACTTGAATGACCAAACGCCTCTGCCGCAGTGCACCCAACAACTTCAAACTCCCTCATTATAGTAGGCTCGTTGAAAGTAGCCGCCGTTGCTTTTCCCTTTCCCTTTCCTCTAACCGTCTTATTCTTCACCTTCGCAGCATCATTTTTCTCTAATTCTTCCCTTGCGTACTCAAACGCGCTCATCTCTCTCTCGGTTCCCCACTTCTTTCCTACCGCTCCTCTTGGTCTGCCAGGATCCTTGATTCCCGTCGGCTCCAACGCAAGACTTTGATGTGGATACTCCAACATTGTGTACAAGTCCGCTATCTGAGACCACTGACTTTCAGGAAGTTCCCCCTTTTGCCATCTATCGTTGAGCTCAATGAATCTCAACTCCCGCATGGTCTGAGGTACACCAATCTCTACCTCCCCGTTATCAAGTTCAATCCTATCCCATTGTAGCTGCCTCCAGAATCTGTGAATCTGATTGAGCTTGAATGGCTTCTTCTGAATAATATGTTGCACCATCTCGTGGATGCACGGTAGGCCTTGACATTCTCGCATCCAGTAATCTTCGCAATGTTCCTCATAATTCTTCGCCTTTATATCCTCCCATATATCCCACAACTTATGCAACGCTCTATCAGACACATTATGGAATAGATGCCGAAATATCAATTTCACTTGTGGATTCATTCGTCTGAAAACCCCGGGTGTCTTGATCCGATCCTCTTCCATGGTGGCCCTCACCTTCACAATCTGGCCCTCGATGGCTGCATGGATCCTCACAACCATTCGATTAAAACCGCCTATACTTGAACCGATTATTTTCTTCAACACCTTATGCATTCCCTCAACCCTATGTTTTATTCATTCAATGTCGCGTTTAAGTAAAACAACTGTTACATAATCAAACTAATAAATAAATCGGAAACGTTTAAGTAAGTTAAAAAAAAATTACCTGTTTGAGGTCCTCGTGAAGAAGTGAAGATTGTGTTTCGTCCATGCGCAAACAATGTTTGTCTTGTAAGGGATAAGCCACACCTTTTCAATGTATCCGACGACGCCGCTTCTCCAAGATGTTCTCAATCCTAGCAGTCTTTCCTCGTATTGTTCCTCCGTTCTTGATAGAAAAAGTCTCCATACTTGCGAGCACAACCTTTTCACCGATTCCTTATTTTTCAAAATTCTGGTAGCGTTTACCTCGATGTTGTGCTTGATATGAACCCAACACAAGAGGTGTTGAACCGGAAGATCTTTGAACACATATTTGATTGCAGTGATGAGAGCTAGTTCTCGATCGGTCATTATTGCAGTCGGCATTACTCCGGCATCCTCAAACAACTTTCTAAGCCTCTGAATTATCCACAAGTAGTGCATTGTTTCCTCCTTACCCGTGAATGCATATGCAATGTTGAATGTCTTATGCGTGCAAGTGAAACCGACAATCTCCACAAGAGGCATTTTATACCTGCATAATATATTTAAATAATGAAGGAAGAGGCATATGCAATATATTTAAACAAAAAAATTTTGATATACAACTATTATGTACCTATTCGTCTTGTATGTGGCGTCAATAACCACGACATACGGAAACATCTTCAACAAGTGCAACGAGTCTTGATGGGCAAAAAACAAGATTTCCACCTCGTTTGATTTCTTCTTGCAGAGGGGATGCACTACATAGCTGCGCTCCTTCAAAAACTTCAAGGTCCATTGTGTAACAGTCAAATCTCCACGATCCTCAAAATGCATCTTCTGAATAAAGTTGGCGATTTGTTTTGTGGATGTTGTATTCCCTGGAAAGGCCGCACTCAACTGAGTAGCAATAACAGACAGCGTAGTCAAGCTGTTCGCACATACCGTCACAAATTTCACCTCGTTCGGCGTCATTCGACCCATGTACGGATGGCCAATGAAGCTAGTGGAAAGCTTATGATTGTGTTGTTCGTATTTTACCTTCACATACCATCCATCTCTCGCATCCCTCGCCCTGAACCTATATCCTCGGATCTCAAACTTGCAATCCGACTTCTTATCCCTACTATCCCGCTCTGTATTAACAACCTCCTCTGTTTCGCCATCCTCTCTTTTCTTTTTCCCTGATCTATACACTCCAGCATGCGAGCACATTATATTCATTTGACGCTCATTGCTATGGCGAGTCACTAATACCATCATAAGTTGTCTACCAATACTCTGAACCCAACACCTCTTCTTGTGTAGTGATAACTGGTAACTGATAAGTTCAAAGTTGCAGCTTGCTACAAAGCTGACCTCACAAAACTCAACTTCTTCTCCAGCCATGAACTTCTGCTTGTTGAAGAGAGCTGCCACCAGAATCGCCTCGACCCATTTCACGAATCGGAGCGCTCAAACCGCTTTGACCCGCAAATTCTCCGACTACTCCGAACCGGATGAGCTTCCCGGGTCATGGCGCTCCATGGAAGGACTCGTCAACTGCTCTGCAAACTATGTTCCCCTCACTCCAATCAGCTTCTTGGATCGGTCCGCTCGGATTTATCCGGACCGGACCTCCGTCGTCCACGGTTCGCTCCGGCTCACTTGGGCCCAAACCCGCCTGCGCTGCGTCCGCCTCGCCGCTGCTCTCTCTCGCATCGGCATTTCCAAAGGCGACGTTGTATGTTCTTCTTCAATTTCCCAATTTGTGATTAATTGTTTGGATCAGTACTTGGTGTAACAGTACTTTTGATGTGTTATTCCTTATTAGACAGTTAAAGTTTGATTTCTCACTTGTTGATCAGGTTTCAACTCTTGCTCCAAATATCCCATCAGTATATGAGCTGCATTTTGCAGCTCCAATGGCAGGAGCAATCCTCAACACACTCAACACGCGTCTCGATGCTGCCATGATCTCTGTCCTCCTCGCCCATTCGGAATCCAAGGCCATCTTTGTTGACCAAACGCTTCTTCATCTGGCTCGTGACGCCCTTAATCTCCTATCCACAAACAAGAAGCCTCTCATAATCCTTATCCATGATGCTGAATTCGACGAATCAGAAAAAGCCGATTCCAATCTCTTTGACTATGAGTACGAAGATCTTGTATCCAATGGTGACAATGAATTCCATATCATTCGGCCAAATGACGAGTTGGACCCGATTTCCTTAAACTACACCTCGGGCACGACATCTCGCCCCAAAGGAGTAATCTATAGTCATAGAGGAGCATATCTCAATGCAATCGCCACTTTTATGCTACACGGAATGAGCCCTCTTCCAACCTATCTTTGGACAGTCCCCATGTTTCACTGCAACGGTTGGTGCCTCCCATGGGGCGTTGCAGCATTATCAGGCACCAACATCTGCACACGAAAAGTATTACCCAAAGAAATCTTTGACAACATTGTAGCCCACAATGTGACCGACATGGGTGGAGCTCCAACAGTTCTGAACATGATAGTAAACTCGCCTGATAAAAAACCGCTTCCTCATAAGGTCAGGGTGGTCACAGGAGGGGCACCACCCCCTCCCCAAATTTTATTCAAAATGGAGTCTTTAGGATTTGAGATTATTCACATTTATGGATTAACTGAAACTCATGGGCCCGGAACTTATTGCATTTGGAAGCCCGAATGGGACTCATTACCGGCCCAGGAGAGATCGGTTTTGAAAGCTAGGCAAGGGATGCAGAATCTTGCAATGGAGGATGTTGAGGTGAAGGATGCTGATACAATGGAGAGTGTTCCGAGTGACGGTAAAACTATAGGTGAGATTATGTTTAGAGGAAATATAGTGATGAGTGGATATTATAAGGATAAGAAGGCGACAGAGGAGGCTTTTAATGGAGGATGGTTTAGGACAGGTGATCTTGCAGTGAAGCATCCAGATGGGTATTTACAGGTCAAGGATAGATCGAAGGATATTATAATTTCAGGTGGAGAGAATATAAGCACAGCTGAGGTTGAGAGAGTTTTGTATGATCATCCTGCAGTTCTTGAGGTGGCGGTTGTGGCAAGGCCGGATAATCATTGGGGACAGACGCCTTGTGCGTTTGTCGTGATAAAAGATGGATTTGGTGATGTTGGAGAGAAAGAGTTAATAGAGTATTGTAGAGAGCATTTGCCTCATTATATGTGTCCAAAGACTGTTGTGTTTGATGAGTTGCCCAAGACGTCGACTGGGAAGATTCAGAAGTTCATTCTCCGGGAGAAAGCCAAAGCATTGGGCAGCCTCACTTAATAAAAATGCTGGATGATGATGATGAACAACAGAGTGTGGAAAAAACAATTTGAAAGACTTGGAACTTGTATCTTGCAAATCTGCAGCTTCTTGGAGTCAATTAATTGCTTTTTCTGCAGATTGTATATTTGTTAACTGTTGTCTGTTGATATCAATACTGGTTACGATAATATATACAGATTCTGCCTCACCCAATTATAATTACACAAATTTTTATACAATGCGAATTACGAATGCTCAATTCGTACCAGATCCGGCTCCAAAGTGTAAAAATAATTTGTCCATAGTCCACATGCTTCACCATTGGTTTTTTCATTTGTACCAATTATTTGTAGAGCCCCATCACTCGATCAGCATTCACCACCACATTTTTAACGGAATTTCATTTGTGCTCTCAAGATGAATTCAAATCTTCGAAACTTCATACAACCTTTTAAGATATCACCAACTGGAAAATTTTACAATGACACGCAAAAACGTACTTGACTCAGTGATACTATAACTTATCCCCACATATATATAAGTTGTACAGAACATCGGTAAGCTCATACTCTTCCAATTCCAAAGTCCCTTTAACTATACTTGCCAATTGCACAAGAAGAAGGCCTCTAAAGATCTCTACCAACAACCCTCTAAGGTGATTGATCACTCGTAAAAGAATGGCGCCTAACCGAATGTTAGATGACGAATATCTCTGAAAAAACGATTTACATCTGAGAAGTGAAAATAAGGATATGGGTCCTCATTTTTCAATGCCTTGCTGCAGATACTGTATTAGATCGTATCCAGCAGTTGTCCACTTGTTATACGCGTCTGTGCAAACGTGGATCATGAAATTTGCTGCCTCTCGCTCACTCATCTCGGGATGGAATCTTTTCCTGAGATTTCCTATAGGATCACCTCGGCTGAAGCAAGGCAAACCGCTGTCCATCATCATTAAAACCGTGTTGATTATCCCGTCCATGTATCTACGAGCAGCAAGATAGCCCTTTACACATAACCTGTTAAGAAAAATGTCATTTGAGTGAAAACACTGGTAAATGCACCATTTTTCTTCTCTGTTTTGCAATTTAAGGTTTGTAGGAACTGAGTGAAAATGTTGAAAGTCGGTTATATATTACCCAACAAAATTATGCCAAGTGTCACTCTTCATGACTCCAGATGGATCAAGCAACTGGGTCATCTCATGGCTGAGCTTGAAATGGGCACTTTCGAAGCGCATGTTCCCGCCAGGTGACGTCTCCAGAATGAACCCAAAGTCAATATGAACAAGCCTCCCAGCACTACAAAACACATAATAGCTTTCATTTATTAGTATAATCACAAGCAGGGAAAACAATATACTGCAAATTAAGGTTTTGCGTAGTACTGCAACAGTGTCACAGATATATGATTTTTTTATTCTTAGGAAATGATGGTTATCTAGAACTGCTCTTATACAGATAATGGTTATATAGAACTTGTTCCTCAACTTCAGATGATTATTAACATATTCTATGCTAAATCCTCGATTTGGAGGCTTCATACCCATTGTAAATAAAAATGTGATCTAAGTTTCAAATCAGGCAAACAAAAGAGAACAGGGGAATGGATGGAAAGCAAGGGCAGTACTAAACGTTATCGATCTACTTATTATTCTAAAAAAGTAGTTGAACGCACTTGTCAAAGAGCAAGTTGCCGTTGTGTCTGTCCTTTGGCTGCAACAGAAGACTGGCTACAGCATAACCCGCACTGCTGACTAGAAAATTCTCACGTGCAGTCTCAAAGCTAGGAGATCCAACCGGTCCAAAATCCTGCTGAAATATTTCATATAAACCACCATCTGTGGTTTCACCCATCTGACTTCTGCTCCGTGCATTTGGAACAACCTGAAGGTACCAGACATCAATAAATATAAATTGTCTGCGAAGAGAAACGCACTCTATGGAGCCTATTACGTATGTACTAAATACAAATATATATATATATATAGGTAGTATGAGAAGAAAATTTCAGTTAATTAACAATGAATGCTGAGAAGTACTCATACTATATATTTCTGTACAATTTTACTGTACATCCATGGAAATTGAAAATGGAACTATTTAAGCGGCTAGGAAATCTTCTTCCGTAAGAATTTTCCGATGAGAAGTTTCTGCAGTGGATATGGCAGATTTTTTACGAGTTAATTATATGATTCTAACATACCACATGGAACTATGCTGACATGGATGAAAAATATAAAATGATTTTGCACTATTGTCAGGCAAATAAATTAGTTTGATTACTTTACCCTAATTTTCTGTAAAATGGAAACTACGTATAAAACACAACATAAAGACTGAAGAAGATTCAAGGGAGAAGACGTTGCATGTTGTCATTAAATTTATAATTACCTCGATGATACCCCTTTCAGGACCAGTGGGAAGAACTCCATAAGGATAGAGATAAAGCTTGAGTCCCACAGCATTAAATATATCTTTAAGAAGAGATATGACTTGCAAAGCTAGAAGATCTTGACGGCAATCATCTCCAACCTAGACGAGAAAGAAGCCAATTCATTAAACCAAAGTGACAGTTTGATAAGGAGCACAGCTGCCAGGTCCAGATAAAAATTGAAATATTTGCGGGACAGAAAGTGAGAAAATATTGGTTGTAATTTCCCTGAGGATACACGAGATATAGATAACTGAACAAGATTATAGGCCTTACAGCCTTATTTCATTTGTTGTTTGTAACACATTTTAATCTGGAGGTTGTACACTTAAGCAGTAGAAGAATTTTGGGAAAACATATTCACAAAATCCAAGTGTTTATCCAGTTATCCCATCTCACAAAATGATTAAGAATAGGTCACTTCCATCCTTGGGAAAGAATTACCTTGAAAATGCAAGCCTGAGGCATTATGATACTTTGATCTCCCCCTTTGTTGGCCACATTAAATGTGATCATGATAGGAACTTTGGCTGCAGATTGCAATGGTATTCCACTATCAACCTGAATACCCTTAACAAGTTTGGAGGGCGCCGTAGGCAGGTAAAGATCATCTCCCTCCACCTTAATCTTTTCGAGCTCCCTAGTTAGGCAAAAAATATAATAATCAAAGGTGTGATTATAACACATGATAGAAGTTGCTTCCATGTATACAAAAAAAGAACACTACCTCCGAATGCCAGCTCGTCGTTCCTCCTTTGGAACAGGGAAGAGCACACCAGAAATGGATGTGACCTTGTCAAAGAAATCAAATTCCCTATTGAACACACCAAGGGCTTTTGGCGTGAAGCTATCAATAATTCTCTGCCTTAACTTCGGTAGCAATTCTAGAAATGAAGTATTTTGCTGAACCTACAGTGAAGACAACAAAATAGGACCAGCTTCACCACAAGGATACAGGTACACACAAACTACAGAATCCATGCTCATAATTGAAAGAGAGATGCAAATGCAATTAGTATGAATCACATTAATAAAACATACATTAATAACCCCTGGTACCTTGGGAGCATTAGGATCTACAACAGCGTCAGGATCCACTGTCTCACCCTGGAATTTTTAACAGTTAATACATTATATGGAGTATAACTCAAGCTTATAGGAAACCAAATTAGATAGTAGCATCGTCCCAATTCCATCAAAAGGATAAAAAGAATACTTTCACCTGCAAGTGCCATATGAGAATGTGCGCAAATATGTCACTTCTTTGAGCAGCTCGAACCAAGTATCCTTCCACTAATTTCTGCAGGACAACAAATTCAAAATACCGTAGTAGCATCAGTAAGAATAAGAGGAGATCCTGAGGCCATTTTTGTTGAAGATGAAATCACAATGGCCCTGAATAATAAAAATTTAACCACAAATGCAATTAAGTTCAAATTTATTGTGCAAGAACTTTAGGTCCCGTATACACCACAAAGATTGTTAGACTTGTAGATAGATCAAGAACGCAAGAGAAAACTAAAGACCAAGTACGTGTACGTGGACAAGATCAAGTAAAAACACAAGCAGAAAATCAAACCCAAGACTCCTAGAGTCAGAGGGCAGCTTACTTGGTCATCATAACGAAGAGCTTGCACTAGCTGAGGCATGAAGAAAGTAACATGTTCAGGTGGATACGACTCTAAAACCCTTAGAATATAAGCCATAACACGTGGATGTCCCTTGTATGCAGGAGTTAGGAACTCAAGAGCTTTAGTGACTGAGCAAGCAGCCCAATGTGGCAATTGTTGCAACAAAGTAGAGTTCTCGTCCACTGCCTTTGGGGTGACGAAATATGACAACGCTTCCGGAAAGCATCTGAGCTCCGATATATGTGACTGAATGTATAATCAAACAATTATTGGGTTAGGCTGCATCTACTCAGCAAATATTCCACAATCTGAACTACATTTGACGTTTTAGCTGGAAAAAAGGGGGCAGGAGACATGCTCGAAGGTATCAAGAAAGAAAAGAAAAAAAAAGACTACACTACATAAGTTTTAAGTGTTATTCTTTAATCTTTCTTATGCTTGCATAGCACCATAACTTGTAAAGACTAGTCGACCTTCTAGTTTTACTATCTCAGCCCATCTCTCACAAAAGATTGCTAAATTCATGTTTACTCCAGTATCCCTACTGCTTCCAAAGCAGAAAGCCAGAGACGTAATTAAGTAATGTCATTGCCAACGCTAACGAATGATAACAATATCACACCTGAACAAGCTGAGTAATCTCAACTTTCAGGATAGTATTGGCTGGGAATCTTGACACCAAGGACAAAGCAATGGAGGGGTCCACAGCAAAGGAAGTTCGGACATACTCAATCCATTTATCTGAGCTAACTTTAGGTCGAACCGTGCTATCTCTGGAAAAAATAATGCAAAAAAGAAGAAGTAAGAGGCAGAACAAAAGTACAAGATCAGAATTTAGTTGCTGATATTAAGAGTAAATGCTTACTTCGAGTTAGTGGGTTGTGCCCAAACTTCAAGCCTATCAGCCTCGTGCTGGCAGAGCATGAAGAGCAACTGCTTCCTTTTATCTCTCGCTGTGAGATAATTTTCCACACGACCCCATACAGGATGATGCTGATCCTTTTCGAAAACATTTATAAGTAAACAATATTAGAAAAGACACGCACAACTACATATTCCAGAATGCAGTACTTTCTGAATTTATAACTTAAGCGTAGTCCCTTACCACTTCAGCCGAAACACTTCCATTTTCAGTCCCCTGCGCTTTTGTATCAGATTGAGAAGCAATATCTACTTTCTCATTCATGAGATAGTTAACAAATGCAGAAACAGACTGAGCTTCACTCTGAGCAAAATTTTTACTATTTACATCAAACCATTCAGGCTCAAAGGCAAACCATCCTAAACTAGTCCTGTGTCCATAAAAATACAAAAGTACGTTCAGTTAGTAAACAAAAATGAGAAAATTAAATGCAAGACACGTTCAAGCTTCTGAAGACTATTTGCCAAGCCAAATGGAGCATCATATAAAATTCTTATAATTACTAAATGCAATCAAAAGAAAACAGATACGTTCTCATTTCCGGTATGATTCCAACTATCCACTAGTGTCTTTAATTGCATAGTTTCCAATGTAGTGTGGAGGTTGATTGCAAGTTCAACTTTGCATTTAGCTTGGAGTGATTGTCAGGAAGTAGGTAGGCACATCAATATGATATCTATCATTTGTGGCATTTTAACAGATTAATAACAGACAGTACAGATGATTAAAGAGCTATAGGACTCATGAGAAAACAGCAGTTTCTATCGAAGTTTAAGAAGTAAATTACAAATGCACAGAGCATGTCCAAACAGAAATAACTAGCATTCTTTTCCACAGAGCAATGCAAGAACTCCCTAAATCACAAGGTGGGTGAAAATGTAATATTTTTAACACAAATTTTCAGAATAAGACAGCATAACAAATCCAATGTCAGAGAGACTAAAATGCTAGAAAAATCATTTTTAAATAGTTGTTACAAAATTATCCATTTATACTGGAAATTGACAAAAATAAACAAATACATGTTAAAACAAGCAGGCATCAGCATCAGAGATGGAACTCTATTGCTACCTACCTATATATGCGGTCTTCTAGCAACTGGAGTCCTTGTTTAAAATGGACTAGGTTATTCTGGGACCTGCATGAGCAGATTTTCAGCCCAAGAAGCATCAATGTGAAGAAGGTGCCAGTAGCGACAGGATGGTGCGAAAATCTCAAAGGTAATCTTGTTGTTCCTTGTAACAAACGGCCAAAAAGAAGCAATTGTTCACTACTGTTGTATCTTACAACCTACGAAAGAAGAAAAAGGAAAATGTGAGCATAATCTAACACGATGACACATACCATATTAAGTGGCATGTGCCAAATAAGAAAAGTATAGATTCTTTACCTCAAACCGGTCAAGAAAAAATCCAAGCCAAAGCCTGTGAGCCATTATCTGTTCCACTGGATCCTTTTCTGGTAGAGCTTCT
The DNA here is from genome assembly GCA_029168935.1 of Oxyria digyna. Taxonomy (NCBI): domain Eukaryota; kingdom Viridiplantae; phylum Streptophyta; class Magnoliopsida; order Caryophyllales; family Polygonaceae; genus Oxyria; species Oxyria digyna. Next base: position 25,092,859 of record JAPVLV010000010.1, read on the forward strand.
GGCTCCCCGGGAACTAGATGAGGTCGTAACCTTGCAGTTGGACCAGCAAACTTCACATCAGATGCAAAAAGACCTCGCTTTGTATCGATGGTCCATAACCATGCATCAACGAGCTCAGCAAGGACTAAACAACCCAACTGAGGTGCTGCTGAAACTAACCAAGTCCAAACAAATATACCAGTTTCCATTGCATCAACAGTGCATATATAAGCTGGACACCAGCATAGAAGACGCAAGAGTTGCGAAAATGGTTCAGCATTTGTTTTCGAGTCAAAAGTCTGCAAAAATGGATGATGATCAAATTAAAATATGATTGGTCCTAAAGTCCAATAGGAGTCAAGTAGAGCTCTTATATGTTAAGTTTGTCGTCCTTAATTGTTTTTATAAAAATAAAGTGGCCTTGGAATAAGATATTGTTTAGATCAAGCCACTGAATATCATGGCAAGTCAGAGAATGTAAGATGCATAAAATAATACTAGATTAATGTTAGTATGTAGTTCCTTATGCTGTTATTATTTTCTGGGAAACTTCAAGTAAACCTGTAGTTTGATTTTTACAGGGGTTGCCCAATTTTTTCAAAAACTCAAGTGGGTGCTCTCATATTCCTTTGTCAAATGTTGTAGTGTCTCTATTTATAGGTTGTTTCAGTTGTATAATCATCAAAATATATCTCTTAAAACTTATACCACTATTTACTGGTTCAATCCTATTGATCTATTCAAAAGCATAATGTTTTTGGGAATTTCGGTAACTATTAGCTTGGGCCCATAAACGTTGATAATTAGCACGTGGAAAAGGCAAAGTACAAGGTTACTGCACAAAACTCTCGTCATTTTTCTCTCAAATTGATAGGAATATTATAGTATTATTTTAATTTACTTTTATTTCTATCTTAATTATGACAAATAGAATTGTGACAGATGTTATCCGAACCCCCTAGTACTTCATTTTCTCGCACCGGATTCTTATCAATTTAGCACCCTGCAAAGTTGTGTTTTCCCCCCTCAAAACATCACAAAGTTCATATTTATGATGCAAAGTTATGCATTTAGGAGCTTTGAATTTCTAATTTAAAGTTGATTAGAATGAAATGCAGTAATCCTACTACCCAGCCATTCTCAACATCATTTACTAGAGGAATTCATAGTAAAAAATATGTGCACATCAAAAACTAGTTGTGTCTGTGATAGAAGCGTAGAGACAATGCACGCTTACCAGATTAGAAAGAAGTAATGCAGTTGCCTGAGAACATGTTTCACGAAACGATGCCTTATCCAGAGCTCCACCCTTTTCTGATGTGTTGACAAACTGCTGAATGAGATTTACAAACTTGCCAAGCAAAAGCCCATTGAACGAGTCATTCTCATTTTCAGGTGATTGAGAGTAAGCTCCAGATCTCAATCTTTGTAGACTAAGACCAAAACCACCTGTACCAGACTGCAATCCACCAATACTATTATACAGCCTTCTCATCCCAGCAATCTCTCCAACATGCTTAGCTTTGATGGCTGCGCTGGTCACACCAGTACTGAGCACCTCCAAGTTGAAAGCTTCAGTTAAATTCAAGTTTGCACCAGAAGCTGCAGCTGCAGCAGCCATCACAGCTGGGATATTTGCGGTTCTTGTTCCAGTCCAATTATCATTCTTACCAGTGCCTATTCTTATCTCAGTCAAGAGGGAAACCACATCAGTTGTTGGTTGTGCCCTCTCCAATGAATCTGGCTTACAAAGCTTTTCCTGTAATGGACATAAAACATTTTTGAGACTTTAAATGCAGAATACATCAGTCTAGGAAGGAAGAACATCACAGCATGAAAGTATACTAAAAAGTAATAAGTATATTTGTTTCAAATGTGGTAAAAATCACTCACAGAACCCATTACAAGATTGAAATATACCACTAGGGGGACTACAGAAACAAAAAACTGACAAAATGATGTTTTCATCCTTAATCTACGACAAACAACAGAAACAAAGTCAAATCTATTCACAGTAAAAGCAGTATAGAGCAGAAGAATAGAAACCTGGAGTAAACCCTGCGCCGTGCATGGAGCATATGAAAGTGAGATGATAACCCATTCTCGAACTATCTTTTGGTACAATGCACGAACAGCAGCAACACAAGCAGGATCATTGACATGTGAAGAATCCAATTCATCATTTGCGGAAAATAGTAATGAATCCACACATGAAGAATACCAAAGAACCTACACGAAGCACATCCCATTCAAATTAGGAATAGGGGCTATGCAACTGAAAAGAACTTGTACATAAATGAGAAAAGAGCACTGATAGAGCAGTAATGGTAGAATATTTACAGAAAAAAGGCATATTGGAAATGTTACATGTTCCCAGCATTAGTAGTTGGATCAAAACATACTCGGAAGTAAAAAAGTGTACTCTTAAGTTCTTCACCTGTGGAAACTTATCTCTGAGCCGAACTAATAAATTAACAGAGATGTCCCTTATGTGCTCCTCTCTTAGGGACATAGCCTTAATCAAAAAGCATGCATGGATAGATAGAGTAGACTCTCTCGTTACAGCTTCATCTCCCATTCCTGAAACCCTCTCTTCCTACATAAGAGTTTACATTTTTATCAAAACAAGGAACATAGTTTCCATGATAAAGCATTTGAACAGGGAAAAAATCTATAAGCAAGAGAATGTCATTCTTTATTTTATTTAATCAAAGATAGCAATAGCAGAACTAGGTACATAATGCTACTAAAATAGAAATGACAGTTTGTAGCACAAATTTATATATAAGAGATTATACATACTAGCCATGATACAGCAGTTTCAAAAGCCTGGTGGACAATAGCTGTCAGGCACTGAAGGACAGCTGGGACAAGATTTGGTGTTTTCAGGTATTCAAATACACAACTGAAGGCACTTCTGCATGCATTCAGCTCAGAACCACCATTGAGAATACCACCATTGCTGCTGAATCTTATTACCTCAAGAAAAGCTACAGCAAGCAGGTAAGTCGCCTTAACACCTAAAAGCATGCACATAGATGACATCAGTTAAGAAAACACTTCAAGCACTCAAATGATACAAAGTAATCCAATATAAAACCCTCTAGTGAAGACTACAGCCAAAAAATATCTTCAAAGCCATTTCAAATCTAAATAACACATTAATTTAAACAATTAAGCTGTAATGTCACCAGATATAGTATTCATTGCTCCAGCTTCAACCCTTCCCCCCAAAGCAGCAGAAAGGGCATGTCTCTGTGTTGAAGCAGCTTTTTCATTTCCACTTCCACGACGGCTACCTGGGTTGTGAAGAGCATTAAGTTCAAACTCATCTTCAAGCCATTTCACTGAGCTAACAACCTGGATTGGGAATCAGGAGGTTTCAAATAAATCCAGTTAGAAATCTATACCATAAGCTTGAGGAGTACCTCAATAATATACAATTGACTTGAGAGAGTAATAAACATACGGAAACCTGTATAAACATAAGCCATCTACAACCTTTAAAATCTCACTCATATACCAAATCAAAACTCAAATATGACATAAGAGTTTCCAGGGATATATTATGCTATTACTTCATTTTATTTTAACTTCTACATTCCTCCCTTTACCACTTTCTAACACGGTACGCAAAGGAAAACTGGACAGCTAGAAGTAGGCTGGCAGCTAGCAATAAAGATGGAAAGATGCAATATCCCATGCCTATTTGTGGACTTCTACAAACAACAAGGAATTTTATATACAGCATGATAGTATCAAAAATAGATAAGAAATGCAAGACATATAAGAAATGCAAGACATATTCAAATCCTTAATACTTTTTTCTACTACTATTGCTTTTGATTTTAATGGAAAGAAATGAGCAGGATTTAGGGTAGGATTCTATGGTGAAATGACCTATTACAGATTGTCAGAAGAGTATGATGGACAAGCTTGTATAGCTACCGTTAAAGCTTTAATACATAAGCGCTTAAACATTGACACTCAAAAGAAAAATATATGTCATCTACCGACATGAGAATAAAGCTGCATAATTTCCCAAAGAAGATTGTTTATCAGTTCGATGGAAAAAACGCTATCTTCTAACTCTCCACAATCAATATAGCAAAGAGTCTAACTACAGTTTGACTACAACAATGTTGGACGAATGTTTTATTCATCGCAAAAAAGTAGAATTGGGTTGAGAAACGAAAATAATTCTTTGAATATCTTTAATGCTTTACAAATACCTACTGACATTATGTGGAGCTCACATTTTCAAACTTTCAAAAGATTCTGCCATGCCAAACAACAACAACATGCCCCATTATATCCCGGGAAACGGGGTATGGGGGGTTGGAATGGCTAAATCCTTTCCCCAAACAAGTTCGGAGGAAGTATCTGAGATGACCCACAAGCATAAAAACATAACACAAACCGCATAAAACTACAGTGTATCCAACAAAAACATAGACCAAAACCAAACCAAAACTAAACTAAACTACAGTATGTCCAACAAAAACATAGATGCTGCCATGCCCATTGAAAGAAAAGAACAAGAGACCATTTGGAGAAACAGAGATCTTGAAAACTAACACTACAATATGCACTTCAACATTTTATAGATCAACTTACAAGGGGTGGGGTTGCTTGGGCAATTCGCTGGATGGCAGACGGCCACTGGACATTCCACATGTATGGTCCACCCACAGACTGAAGAGATATAGTACTCATGCTTCCGACACCACTTAATGCAGAAGAATCAGGCTTTGGTGAGGTAGAAAGCTGACTGTTCTGAATAGGAGGTGCCAAACCATAAAGAGCAATATAAAACCACAAATTGCGAAATAGCTTGAGGAGTGATGGTTCCACATTAGCTGTAGGATCAAAATCTGAACATATTTCAGCAACAGCAGGAAGTAGAGGTCCCAAAAAATCAGCTCCACTCCTGCATCGACTAAGCTTTTTAATTTGAAGGTCCAACCAACAAGCAGCAAATGGCATTTTAAAATGAAGCTATGTGAAGTAAGAAGTAATAGCCTATAGAGAGAGAGAAAAGGGGGGTGGAGGAAAAAAGAAGAGGGAAAAATTGTGTAGTATAAAATAATGACATTACCTCCCGCTTTTAGACTCCGCAGCCAATCCCACATCTGAGCATAAAGACAATAATCGGTGACGAAAGTCAGACCGCAGTTTCTTTTCCGTCAGATCACGAGCAATTAGAACAAAACCAGCCGGAAGAGCCTAAATTGAAAAAACTGTGAGTGGGACGAAAATTTCGAGCAGACAATATACATGATAATATGATATCTTTCAAGCTAAAAGATACCTCAACCCGCTCGGTTGTGGCTTCAGCTGGAAGTGTACTATTCTCAGCAGATCCGATACTTGATAATTTACTTATATAACTTCGTGTCATCAGAACAACAGTTTCACGATAAGACTTCTCAAAGCCTAAGCTTGCCATCCTAGAAACAGCATCTAGAAGCTGCAATTTAAATAAAAAAATTAATAACATATCTTCCTATTAGTCCCACTTTAAGCTAGCCCCATCAAAGCCAGCTTCTAGAAGTAAATATGAAAAATATGATGTGACGAGATTATCATACTCGTAGTCGCAAAACGCTAGGAGTTGAAGCATTGCCCTCCTCTAAGCTTTCAATGAACAGTGGCAAGATCATGTCTACCATTTCAGGCTTTTTAAGCGAGACATTCAAGTCAGCCAGCAAGCGGATAACATTAAGTTGCATGCTAGGAACCACTGATTTTTCTTTTCTATCCTGAAGACAAACACAGTAGTGCAATAAGACTGTAAGGACAAAATAAATTTTGAATAATTAGGAGCAAGAGGTGCAGGAATATAAGAATGTGACATGGTTTGAAATTCATGGAGAAATGAAAGCAGAGTCTTTAGAGGCCATAATGTGCTACTCCCGCCGTTCCTCTATAATTTTCGTTTTAGAGAGTCTTCCTTGTTCCTGTTTAAGTGTTGTTTTAGGTATTTTAGCAAGATTTTGTCAGATTTGCCCCTATGTTTATAACTAGATTTGGAATTTCAAATAATTATCATTTTAGGCATAAATATTTAAGGATAAAGTGGGAAAAGAAATAAATCCTTAGTTTGTCTTAAAATTCCTAAAATGACAATTATATTGGAACTGTTCTGTAATCGTAAAAGTTGAACTAGTATATTTTCTTTTCCATTTTTGCATGACTCTACACTGTTTTTGCTTCATATCCTTTCAGGACTTCATCACCCCAAGCAGTATAGCTCCCTATCCTTGCAGCTTTAATTCTATAAACATCCATATTCTTCAAATAGGACAAAAAACAGTTCCTCTCGCATGACGTCGTTCATGTACTGTTTTCCCCATTTTCTCATTTCACTAGCACCTAGAGGTCTAAACGTATGACAAGATAAAACTCGTTCTAGTTACTATTACTAATGTCCCAATTGTTTTCACGTGAAATAATCAAGCAACAAAAGAAAGAGTGCTGACTGCCTATAGATAACATATGAAATATAAACCACATGACAAAGGAGTCCATAGTGCGCTTGTGCGCTTGATCAAGCCACAGAAAGATGAGATTCTGTGAACAATTACAAAATGCAGATAAGAAAAAAAAATAGTAATCCCATTTAGACACCAGAAGTAGGAAAATTATGGTCAACCGTCAATAAAATTGCTGGATTTTACACATGCAAGAGGGAAAACAGCAGCTTGTGCAGAAAATAGAAGCATCTCCACATGGTGATCATGAGCCATTTTGTTTTCAAGTATCAGCCTTAATATTAAATGGAAATTTACAGTTTACACAAACAGATATCACATATACTAAGTACCTATAAACTGACCTCTTCATCATAGTCATTTCTTTCACGAATACATGTAGTTAGTCCCATTATGAAAGTGTCTACAGGTGTCCGGTCCTTTTCCCAGCCATGTGAAATGATCTCGCAACTGGTTTTTAAGATACTCTCAAACATGGGTCCCTGGCTGCTGCCCCAGGTATCTGCCTGTCAAAATTTTACATAATATACATTGGACATTAAAATATATTTATTCGAGATTTGAAACAGCCTTTCAACTCCAAGATGAACTGTACGACAAACCAACTTTAATCAATAAACATAAATCAGCTAGACAAGAACTTCTAGTGTTATCTCTGAGAAGGATGAACTACACGACAAACCAACTTTAGAATCAATAAACATAAATCAGCTAGACAAGCACTTCTAGTGAAATCTCTGAGAAGCCTTTCTCCAAACTAATTAGCTGAACTCGGAAAGCGTAGAAAAGTCAATTATGAGATAAACACAATAACGGATCCTAGCATTTCAAAGAGGCAACACTTGGAGATATATATTTAAGCATCTACAGGATGGCAAATATATTATACAGATCCAATACTAGCATCAAATAAAAAACACATACCTGTATACAAGCGGTGAGCACTAAAGGCTTGAGTCGAATAAGCAGAATACGGAGCTGCTGTCCTCCACGAGCAGAAGCAATGAAGGAAACTCCAGACAGCAAGCAACAGAAAAGTTCCTCACATAGTCTAAACTTCCGCCACACAGAAAGCAAACAAGCTTCAGCAGCCTCTACAAAAATTGATAGTGTGTCAAGCAACAATTTCTTAGAGGATTTTCCCTCCGTATCAATAGATCCAAGGCTTTTAACTTTTAGTCCTGCAGCAGCTTTAAAAGTGGACAGTTTTGCATTGACCCGTGATTTAAGATGCTGGCCCTGTACTGTCCAATCTCGTTTCCTGAACTGCAACAAACCATAAAGCAAATTATGTCAATTCTATCTGAGTCTTGATAATTTGCTTCAGTTTGTTTATTCCATCTCTCAGTAAAGTAAAGACGAAAAATTATATTTCAACTCCGAAACCATAAAGTATTTACATTATGTAATTAGGAGAGTGATGCTAAGTTGCTAACACCCTTTTCCATGCAGCCTCTTACCAAATTGGAATCAAATGTTTCATGCCTCTTGAACTGATGGATTAGAGAACAGAATCATAGATGGAGCTTGGATAGCAGCTAACTCTAGAGGGAAAATATGAGCATTACGTTCATAAATAACTTCCATAACAAGGTTAGCGCGGTTAATAATATCCGCCCAAGTATTAATTACACGACCTTGACTATCAACTACAGATTGGTTGAAATTGAAGCCGTTTAGATTAAATGCCATAGTACTAATACCTAAAGCAGTAAACCAGATACCTACTATAGGCCAAGCAGCTTATAAATTTAGAATGCTACCTTCAGAAAGGCTGTTAATAACTGGAGTTGCCGTCTGGTGATCAAATTAACTTGCTCTACAAGCTTGGGATCAATACGAACTTTCTCAAGAATATGGCCAATCAATTTGAAGGCGATAGCCTGTAATTCTAATCCATCCATTGACTCTTCCTCAAAACTTGCAACCTGCAGCCTGGCAGAAGCCACAATCCCATCGCCAAGGCCGAAACTCGAACTCATTGCAATGCTGCTCCCTCCATTCATCTCTGATGCCCTAGAAGACATACTACTGGTTGCATCATCCGCAACAAGCCTCGAATTCCCGAGCGTTTCAGTTGATGAGCCAGAGAGCTGGCTCCCCTCCTTGGCAGGGCTCATTCCATTCTCATTGGAAGGGTGGAAATAAGCGAGACTGGCGGGAGAGCTCTGGAATGACGACGCCATAGACTGAGAAGCATCTAAAGATGACAACGGTAAAATAGCCGATACTTGATCTAAGAGAAGAGACACCAGCTTTTCCCCGTCAGAGGCCGTAACCGGAAGAAAACTATCAGACAAAGCCGACAAGAAAACCTTGGAAATTCTCGAATCATCATCTCCATTGTTTATCTGCAAGGCGGATATCAAAGCCTCTCCCATGAACTCAGCCACCTCCTCCGCGAGCTCTGGCGACAACTCCGTCGCCTTGGCAACGTACCCCAAGAAATTGGAGTAGAAGGACGAAATTGACTCGGCGGAGAACGACTGTGGCCAGAAGGACTTGCGAAACGACGATGAAATTGAACGAAGAAAGTCGAGAAGGGCGGATTGGGGGTGGTGATCGGGGGAATTAGGGCATCTGGAAAGGAAGCGAGCCACGGAGAGGACGGCATTGAGCTGGGAACGGGAAACCCTAGGAGATCTGGCGTGAAGAGACTCAGGCGATGGACACCTGCTGCAAATCCAGGCCAATTTATCGGAGAATTTGGTCGGATTCTCAGAAATCAGGTCGCAGAGCTCGGTCAGAGGCTCCATTCTTGGAGAAAACAGAATGAAAATCGTTACAAACTAAGGAAAATCACAGCCCCGGAGATCGGCTATGGCTGCCTGATGAATGGCATCGGCGAGAAAGTTGAAACCATCTTCATCCTCATCCTCCTGCGCATTTGCTTTTTGCACGAACAGAGAGAGAAACATGTAAGGGAGCGAGGTAGACGGCGTTAATAGTTCGTATTTGTTTTTCGATTAATGAATTTTTATTTGAAAATAACTGAAGGGTCCACCGGCGTACACATGGGTTTCTATAATTGGTTGAAGTAGGACGCAGTTTTTACTCTCATTTTTGGAAAGAAGACTATTTACCAAACAAGGACTACGAATTTGCGAATCTCACTCCTAACGGTTGGAATTGAGATGATTCTATAATCTATATATGTCGATGAATTTAACATCAAAGTTTTATGCTTTTCAGTGCCGGCACTCCAATCTTGGGGGCCCAAAATCTTGAGGCCTGATATAACTTTAGTTGTACTTATCAATAAGGAAATAAAAATAGCCTAGTGGTAAAGGTAGCGAATGGAAATCCTGAGAGACCGTGTTCCAATCCTTCCGTAGCACTCTCATTTTTGAGATTTTGTACGAGTGTGCAACACTCCAACGGTCCAACTCATGCCCTTCCCTCATTTCATTAATGAATTGTTTAAAAAATAATTGATTCTAAATGCTAAGAATAATTTTTGATTTTTCCCATTTTTATTCACTTTTGTAAATATGAACATTTATATTTTAAAATCTACTAAGTTAAAATTATTAAGTTTAAACAATGTTACTTTGATTATTTAAAAAATTAAAAATTCTTACTAATACATGGAATACTCAATAAATTAGAGTTAATTGATAGCTTAGAATATAATTTTTAAATTCATTAATGCAAAAACAATACATGTTTCTAAATCTATTTTATTTTAGTAACTATTTAAACTTATATAAGACTAAGACTTTGGGCCCGCGCTACGCGCGGGTTTTTTTCTGTTAAAAAATTGTTGATATTATAAATAGAACATTTTTATAATATATCAACCAGTCAGAACGTTGTGGTTCAAATATACACGGGGTGACTAAAATCACTGGATCGATCATCACTATAATAGATTTCCTTTATTCATTCTTTATTCATTACTCTGACTCGGACACTGAAAAACGCTAAACTGACTGCGGCAAACTTCATTATGTCTATCCACAAATCTGACCAAACCTGAATAGATTGCCACCCCTTTCCATTTGGGTAGTCTCACTCAAGTTTATAGAACAATAGTTACTATGAGCCATGCTTGAGAGATTTTGTGCATGACCAACTTATAGATCTTTTAAATTAAGGTCTCACTCAAATTTTGATGAATAAGATTCATAAATATCAAAGAGACAAATCATATATAAATATATAAAACTTGTAGATGTATCTGTTGAAGAAGAAGAAGAAGAAGATGAACTCAAGCTCAATTGACTTTTACTGTCTCGTGCAAAATGGAAGCAGGGGGTTAGCCAATTGTTCTTGTACAAAATTTACAATCTAAAGCCTTCAAACATAGAAAAGTATTAGGAGAGGAGAAGACTTTCTGTAAGACTGTTGATAAGTGGTATTTTACATAGCGCTACTATAGGTTATTAGCTCATTTTGTATAGGATTATGCTAGATGTTATGATGTATTCTGTAATCATGGAGTTTTGGAGAGTTGAGTTACACATGAGATTACAGAAGATGATGCGGAGCATTGAAGCATAAGAAGAGGAGTCGAAGCTGAAGAAGACCACAGGTAGCATTGGAAGCAGCTGAAGACGAAGCTAAGGAAGCCACAGAAGCCAAATCCGCGATCGCGGGTCCCAAACCGCGATCGCGGAAAACCTACTGGACCAGCCAAGATCACAGAAGAAATTCCGCGACCGCGGGTCCCAAACCGCGATCGCGGAAATGCCACCTGAAGAAGCCAGATCACAGAAGAAAATCCGCGATCGCGGAAATCCGCCAGAGAAGACTTTCTTCATTTGCCCGATTTAGTATGTTGTGTTAAGTTTTGTAACGTTTTTATAACGTTTTTAGCTTCAATTTGTCAGTTTAATTCTGCAGAGACTTATAGGTTTTAGGGGTTGATGATCTTAAATCATCTTACACATTCCATTTCCAAGTTTTGAGAGTTTTCCTCAAGAACTTCATGAGTTGCTAAGTTTCCATTGTTTTGCTTGACATTTGAAGCTTTCGGATTGATTAGGTTGTGAGATTCCTTTCCTTTGTTCTATTCATATTGATTGTCTCTATTCTCTTGTGTGTATTGTTATTGAATTAGATTTGCTCATTTAGATTGGCCATCTAAGTAGTTTCATCTCATTCACATTGCTATTGTTTGGTTATGGTTCTTCCACCCCTTGCTCGTGGGGTAACTTTTGACCTCAAGTCAGGGGTGATCAATCTGCTTCCCACATTCCATGGTTTGCCTGGTGAGGATCCGATCATGCATTTGAATCAATTCCATGACACTTGCATGACAACCAAACCACCAAATGTCACTGAGGAGCAGATCAAGATGAGAGCCTTCGGGTTCACTTTGAAAGATGGTGCTAGGTCCTGGTACTATCATTTGCCTACCGGTTCGGTAGATAGCTGGGAGAAGTTGCACAAGGTGTTCTTGGGTAAGTATTTTCCATTTAAAAAGGCAAATGCTCTGAAGAAGGAAATTGCCCATGTAGAGCAAGGTGAAGATGAGACTCTCTATGATTACCTTGAGCGTTTCAAGGGGTTGTGTGCTAGTTGCCCTTTTCATGGGTATGATACCGAGGACCTGGTCTTACATGTTTGCAATGGTCTCCTTAACCATGAAAGGAGAATGGTAGACGCTGCTTGTGGTGGGAGTATTCTCAACATGACACCAGAAGATGCCATGGAAAAGTTGCAAGACATGGCTGAGGGCACTAGGAGTTTTGGCAGGACATATACTAGGAAAGGAGTGAATGCCACAAGCTCAGGAGACCCCGCTCTTATGACCGAGCTCATTGAGCTAAAGAAGATGATCTCTCAGCTGCACAAAGGACAACAGCAGGTAAAAGCATGTGGTATTTGTTCTGACCCTTCTCATTTTACAGACAAATGCCCTGAGCTTCAAGATGATGATGTTGCTGAAGTCAATGTTGCTGGTGGATATGGACCTCCACGACCTCGAAATGATCAGCAGAACAACTATAATCCGAGGTAAAGAGATCATCCAAATTTCAGATGGCGTGATCAGAATGAACCCCAACCTCAAGCTCAAGCCCCACGACCCAATTCTGGACCTCCAACTGCAGATATGTTGAGATCATTGACTCAGCATTTCACAACCCATGTCCAAACTACTAAGTCTAGTATCAAGAACATGGAGAAACAGATAGGGCAGTTGGCTGAAGCTGTGACCACTCTTGCACAACAAAAATCCAATTCTCTACCATCTCAAACGGTAGTGAATCCGACCATAAATGTTAGTGTTGTGACAACAAGGAGTGGAAAAGTGTTGGAAAATGCTGCTGCTGAAAAGGCAGAATCTGAAACAGGTGAGAATCCGCGACCGCGGGACGGGAACCGCAATCGCGGAAGTTGTTTTGAAGAAACAGTGGGAATTCCACGACCGCGGGATGAAATCTGCGATCGCGGAATATCTTCTGATGAAACAGGTGCAAATCCGCGACCGCGGACTGACAGCCGCGATCGCGGAAATGCTTCTGGTAAGTCTGAGGTTGAAGAGTGTTCAAAAGATGCAGGAAATGAGGTCGAGGACCGGGGCGACTTCCGATTGAGACAAGACAACTATGTCTGCCCCGACTTCCCACCTCTCAACTCAACCAAACCTCCCGCTCCTTTTCCCGATGCTTTGAAGGACACAAGGAGGTCGGAAAATGATAAGGAGCTGTTTGAAACCTTCAGCAAATGTGAGGTAAATATCCCTTTACTCAAACTCATTAAAAGTATTCCTAGATATGCTAAGTTCTTGAAGGAACTCTGCACCATCAAGAGGAATCAAAAATTGAAGGGACGACAGAAGGTGACGGTAAGCGAGCGTGTCTCCGCTGTATTCCAAAGGCGAATGCCTAAGAAGTGCAGCGATCCGGGCATGGTAAGCATTCCTTGTCGTATAGGTGATACTCACTTTGAGGGAGCTATGCTTGATCTTGGTGCATCTATAAATGTTTTGCCTTACTCGTTGTATAAGATGCTTGGTTTAGGTCCTCTTCATGAAACCGGAATAATTATTCAACTAGCTGATAGGTCTACGGTTTATCCTAAAGGTGTAGTTGCGAATGTTTTGGTAATGGTTGATAATTTGTTCTTTCCTGCTGACTTCTTTGTGTTAGACATGGAACATGATGGTCAGGCTGCACCTATTTTGTTAGGACGACCTTTTATGAGAACCGCTAACACAAAGATTGATCTAGCTAGTGGGTCTCTTACTTTAGAGTTCGATGGGGAAGTTGTACATTTCAATATTTTTGATGCTATGAAGCGCCCCATTGAAGATGCTGCTTCTATTTGTTCTATTGATGTGATTGATCCTATAGTTCAAGATACTTTTAATATCTTTGGCTTGGATGAATTGCAACCTGTTTTAGACAATGTCTTAGGAGACCCACAAGTAGATATCGTTTTGTCTACTAACATGCAGGAGTTCCAGGCTAAGCCAGAGCCTGAAGGTAAGCTTTCTCCACATCCTTTGGGCAGTCGCCCCACATTACTGACCTCGCCAGGCGAGATACCATTGATGTCTAGTGTGCAGGCACTTGACATTGAGCTGAAACAGCCACCTGATACAATCAAGGAGGAGAAAGTGAATGAAACCACCTTCATTGAAAAAGACAAGGTGGTCAAGGTAAAAGGGACAAGGTTTAAGGCGTTCCATGAGTGGTTCAGAAGAGAATTCAGAAAAGAGACGGTTTTCACAAAGCCGAATGGCGTTAGTTAAAATCTCTTGAGTTTCATGTCGAGCCACAACATAAAATAAGGCGCTGCTCAGGAGGCAACCCGAGGTTTGAGATTGTTTTTATTTGTTTTTGTGTGTTTTGTTCGGTTTAATTTTCTTTTTAGCTTTTCTATGGACAGGAGGAAAGTACCGAAGCTTAGGGTCAGCTACAGTCCGTAGCCAATTCCGCTGTAAGTCTTCTCTCCCGTCTAAAAAAAAATAGAGTGTAGAAAAAAAATATATGAGAGAAAAGAAAGTAGTTGGGTTTCATCGTTTCATCATTCCTACCATCTATGGATCTACATTTGTTGGAGCTTAGCTTGTTGGTGACCATGTTCTTTGCAAGGAGTTGATTTTGGGTCACCATCTATATTGGAGGTATTCTTTCTTTTGTTTTAGATGAGTTATGCTTTGTTGGATTCCATTTGGTGCTCATCTAGTTTCTCATTCTACCACACCTTGTGTTTCGTTGGAGGAAGGTCATCCGACCTTGTATGTGAGTCTTCTGTCTCCTTCCCTGGGTTCGTTATTATGTCTTCCATTTCATTGAGGACAATGCAATGTTTAAGTATGGGGGAGGAGAATGTATTCACATGTCTTTATTTGGTGTTGGTTGTATCTGCATGAATTTATTGAATATATTGAATATATTGTTTGAAAAAGCCACAAAAACTGAATAAAAGGCATACAAAATCCTTGGATAACAAGTTCTAGGCAATAAGAAGGTGGCTTGGCCGGCACTAGGCTGAGGCAACAATAAGTCTTGAGAGATGTGAGCCAATTGTGAGTTATCTAGCAAAATAAAATGAGTGGCTAGGTGAAAACCCTTCGGGGCGCCTAGGCAGAATGAGTGAAAAGAGTGTCTTAAGACCATTTGTTGCTGCTGGCGAGGTGTCATAAGAAGGTGGTGATATAAGGAGGAAAGGGTAGGCCACTATAGAGGAATAAGGTGCTAGATAGAAGCTAGGATTAGATTTATCTTTTGTACTCACTATGGTGTTTGGAGGCGAAGTGTGTTTGTAATTTGTAGTTCATTCTTTCTCTATACTTCCTGAGATCTATGTGTGCTGATTGTAAGGGTAAGTTTCATTTAGCTTACTCGGAGACGAGCAAGGTCTAAGTATGGGGGAGTTTGATAAGCGGTATTTTACATAGCGCTACTATAGGTTATTAGCTCATTTTGTATAGGATTATGCTAGATGTTATGATGTATTCTGTAATCATGGAGTTTTGGAGAGTTGAGTTACATATGAGATTACAGAAGATGATGCGGAGAATGGAAGCATAAGAAGAGGAGTCGAAGCTGAAGAAGACCACATGTAGCATTAGAAGCAGCTGAAGACGAAGCTAAGGAAGCCATAGAAGCCAAATCCGCGATCGCGGGTCCCAAACCGCGATCGCGGAGAACCTACTGGACCAACCAAGATCATAGAAGAAATTCCGCGACCGCGGGTCCCAAACCGCGATCGCGGAAATGCCACCTGAAGAAGCCAGATCACAGAAGAAAATCCGCGATCGCGGAAATCCGCCAGAGAAGACTTTCTTCATTTGCCCGATTTAGTATGTTGTGTTAAGTTTTGTAACGTTTTTATAACGTTTTTAGCTTCAATATGTCAGTTTAATTCTGCAGAGACTTATAGGTTTTAGGGGTTGATGATCTTAAATCATCTTACACATTCCATTTCCAAGTTTTGAGAGTTTTCCTCAAGAACTTCATGAGTTGCTAAGTTTCCATTGTTTTGCTTGACATTTGAAGCTTTCGGATTGATTAGGTTGTGAGATTCCTTTCCTTTGTTCTATTCATATTGATTGTCTCTATTCTCTTGTGTGTATTGTTATTGAATTAGATTTGCTCATTTAGATTGGCCATCTAAGTAGTTTCATCTCATTCATATTGCTATTGTTTGGTTATTTCTAGTTGAAATATCATACTTGTTTGTAGCACACACAATTTGCATGAACTAGTTGTGAATGTCAATTGTGAAGAGAATTGAGTACATGTCGAGTATCTGACTAGTTGTCTATGGTATTGCATGTATCTATCCATTCCTGAACTTCAATCTGCTTTATTATTCAATCTTGATAGTTTCAAGGTTATAGTTGAGTAAGGGTTATTAGGACTAGTTGGACTAATAACTACATTAAAACAGGGATTAAAACGATCATATGAGTAATATGACATAGGATTAAAAGGAGTTTATGATTAACTTGTTAATCTGTTAGTGGATAATTGTCAAGTGAAACACCTTCCATTGATATATTTACAATCCAAATCAACCTTCGTTACTTTGTTCTTAAAACATACAAAAAAAAACCCTTTGGTTACTTACACTCGTTAATCATTATTATAACTTTAAGAATCGATAACCTGATTTCCTTGGGATTCGACCCTTGCTTGCCTACTATACTTGTTAGTGAGCTTGTTAGGATTACTTGACTTGACATACGACAATTCGCCTCGTCAACTGTGTTTGCAGTGGCGACTTCGACAGTGAGAGTATGGTTTTTGGTTTCGAGCTTGATCTGATCGAGCTTGATAACACCGGCTTCCTCATCTCAGTGACAGACGCCGACGGCGTTGCAGCTTCTTTCGTCAACATGGAAACCCTAGGTTGTGAGAGGAGAAGGGGAGAAGGGGAGAAGGGGATCTTCATACCCAAACCTGAAAAGAAAGCAAGTAAGCAACCATATTTGCTGGTTCAAAACAATAATCTTTCAGGTTCTTTCATTTCTCATTACTGCAATCAAGTTCCATCAGCTTGAGTCTGAAAAGAAATCCAGCAAGATCTTTATCGAAAGTGAATTCTCATGTATTTCCACTACCTCTTTAGGCTGCACAAAAAGTGAACCTATAGTTAGTTAAACACCACAATTGCAGAGTATCCTATTACGGAGCAAATTCCATCTTTCAGCTTGACATTTAAGTCATCTCATCCAGTATATTTTAAATCTCAATCCGATAATGCATATACTTATAAAATGTGGAATGCTTAATTAAGTTTCAGTCAAAAATTAGTTTCTAAATAATACAATAGCTTCAATTTTGTATTGCAAAGATCTGTTCTAGAGAACTTGTCCTCCAGTACATTCATTTCAATACGCACAATATTCTTATTTGTATTTTTTTCACGAAAACACTAACTAAATTCTCCACAGAAATTTCCTCAAACACGTATTGCTTCTTTCCATATGTGGAAAATTTCCCGACTGCATAGATTAACAAAATCATGTACTATAAATTCATCAAAATTTTTATTAAACAAACAGAATTGTCCAAAGATTAGAATGACTTTTCAGAATCACTAATCCTTATCATGTATCTAGATAAAGCTTCATGAATCCGGAATTTACTTGAATATTAGCTACTTGTTTGTAAAGTACATAAATCCACAGTCAACTGTGTTTGCAAGAATGAAAATAATCAAGTAAATAAAAGGCAATACAACTTCTCATTTTTCACCAGAATCGAATAAGCTTTAAATAGATAGTGCCAAAAATGTGATCTAGACTCCAGGCTCGACCTGAGCCATCCATAAATGTGAGGCTTACTCTAGTATAATGTCTCATTAAACAGAGGTAATCAACGGAGAGGTCAAATTCTATGAACATATTAAACGATGACATTTGGGGATATTCATCAGCAAAAAAAAACTTTTTAAATTACGCAACTGTTTCATTCACAACTTGATGATCTCAATTGATGCATGTAGCATTTAAATAAGATCATTAGAAAATAAAAGCTTTGTACAGAGGATACCTCTATATGTTTTAGTAAGTCGGGCAAGCTATCACTTCGTTCTTCACACTAAAGCACAAATAGGATTATTGATAATAAATTAACAATATGCATAAATATCTAAGTTGGTGTGCTGAAACATAGTCTTCTTGATCGCGCTTCAATTATTCCATTAAAGTAATCATGGCAACAAATTCACATTTTTCTTGACTTCGCTAAAACGA
This sequence comes from Oxyria digyna, assembly GCA_029168935.1. Taxonomy (NCBI): domain Eukaryota; kingdom Viridiplantae; phylum Streptophyta; class Magnoliopsida; order Caryophyllales; family Polygonaceae; genus Oxyria; species Oxyria digyna. The sequence goes on from JAPVLV010000010.1 coordinate 25,110,991, forward strand.
AATTATCACAATAGTCTCGGGATCATCCCTCTTCCTTATTTCAAGATTAACACAATGAGTCAGCCTCAAAGTAGAGAATTTAGTAATATCCAATCGAGCCTTCAATAACTCAATCACCCTCTCAGTATAAAATAGGTAACGAATAGTCTTTTCTTCAAATTCATCCATTCCAGCAGATGTTGTTTCCTTCTCTTCATGAGCTTTCATATGCTTCTCTAACATGCCTTCACCGTGTAGCTTTTCCATAAGTATCCTCAGATCATTTGTTCTCCTTATCTCTCTCTCTCTCCACATAAGATGATGGGCTCACAGAGTGGCCGAAGTTCAATGTACGCAAAACTGAAGCTGCAACACATCGCTTTATCTTTAAGTCTTGCATAGATATGTAATACATATTATTATATATTCATCTTGGCTGCCAACCTAGACCACTAATTAAACAGAAACTATATGATACTATACTCACCAATGTCGGGAGAGCTTGTTTCCTGTTTATTTCGTACATAGAAAAAGTTATAAATCACTTCATGCTCAGTTTCCATTCAATCTACAACAAATTCACATCACATGAATTGGGTTCACATAATTTGAATGGAACATTCCTGCAGAATAAGAATGTGGGAAACTAACAATGCCAACTCAATCAATTCAACGTTTATGCGTTGCTGATTATTCAACATGAGAGACAGAGCACGGATAGAAAAATTAGCCAGAAACTGATTCACATGTTCATTGGTTTCTTGAACGACTTGGTTTTTTGAAGTTTCAAAGCTGCTCACCAGGGAGGCAAGAGAAGCGAGAGGTCGTTGGTGATTGGACAAAGAAAGAAAGGATGCAGACCAACTGAAACAAAGAACAAACTATCTGAATTTAATTGTGCTTCAAATAGAAATTCATCTCAAGACAAAACTGCATTTATGTCACGCTGAAGATAAGCATGTGATCAGATGCTATCACACATATTATGTAGTAGGTATCCATTAAGACTTAAGATTATCATGACATTTTTTAATAAAGTAGATATACCCAACTCATTCCAGAATTTAGAGTTTTTAGTCCTTTAGCCATGAAAAGAAATATTAATTCACAAAGCTCTGCTTAAAGGAAGTTAATAATCTGAAGAGGAATCAATCAGTAAAAGGGGTAAAATTTGATTAGTGTAAAATTTGGTACTATATATTGACTCGCTATTGGTTTATTTGAATGATTGACTTTACCACATGTTGGCATATTATTTTGATGTTTGACATTAACCAAGAGTGAATCCACAGTTGATGACACAAACTTTGTACAGTGGAGCAACAGGGTTGATCATTGCAATACAACATTTGTTAAAGACATATAACTTTATATAATAAAAAATGGAAAGATTATAAACCTCAAATTTCAACTTTAAATCATTGAATTTTGTAATAGTTCATATTGACTTCTTAGCTACATAAGCCACTAATCCTTCTAAGAATCTTTGTTCATCCCCACCTATCATGAAGTAATAAAAAACTATTGCACAATAAATGAAACACAATTAAAAATAGAAATATAACAATCATGGGTAAAAAATGGGAAAATAATCCTTAAGTTGGGTTAGTAAACATCTAATTTTCCAACAATTTCCACTGTTTAAAATTACCGAAGAATTGCAGATGCAAAGAAAATCCGTGAACTATTGTGATACCAATGAAGGGGAATCAAAGGACCGAAATTCATGGGGTACTAAAAGGCAATACATGCAATCTTTGTAAGAACTCAGATTCAAGCTCCCTCATTGACTTCTCCTTATTTTGAATGATACAATATTGTAATATCTTACTGTCGACGACATCATCTTGTTTACTCTGACAGAACTCAAAAGTCGTTCTTAAAACTTGAAAAACTAAAGCTAATATGGAAATCACCATATAACTCATAAGACAATGTCCTAATCAACGATTTAAGTTACTGGAAATACTTACAGAAGATCCATTGTATTCAACAACAAAAGGGCAAATTCAAATACAAAAAAGAAATCCAGATAACCAAACAGGATGGAATAGCTCGAGGGCTCAATATCGCTCAGCATTTCCTAATCAATCCCCAATTCAATGTCTTGTTTTTACACAAAATATAACACCAATTTCTCACTTTCAAAAAAAAATTCACTAACCTTAACAAAAGTGTAGTACTGGCAAGAATCATTATGAACAGAGACCTTGCATCACCACTAATGGAAAAATCAAACAAACTTGAGTTGTTTAGTATGACTGATTAAGAAAAGATACATCACCTGGACTTAAACAATGAGTGAACCAAACTCAAAATCAAGAGAGCATAATCAACTTTACGGCAGCGATCAAACATTACCAGGAACTGCTGTAATCGAAGGATCGAGGTCGGATCGAATCCCATCATTTGCCGAATACACTGACATAGTACTTAATTCCAAATGGGTGCAACAACAGTAAGATTATTTTGAACACCATCCTCCGGCAAAATTGTCCGCCTCCACCCCCATCTCCACCTCGGACCTCCTCATCTTCCTCGAAATACGCCTCGTCATCTCGTTGGATTCAGTCCCCTCCTTGGTCTGCGTCGTCGTCACTGTCGTCGAGCGGAAGATGATGGAGTGGGATATTGTAAAGGCAATAGGCAGGGACACTATCTCGCGAAGAAACCCTACCTGGCGGGCATGGATGTACTACCAAGCACAAAGAGCAAAACGCAGACCAAAGAAATATGGGTTAAGCCCAAATTCAGCCCATTAATTAAATATGCAAAAACGAATCAACAGTTTTGAGGTGTGATTAATGTGTGTTGAGTGGCTTTATGACCCTAAATATCCAATTTTTTATTATATATTAGGATATTACATGATAAAATAATTATCTTTTTAATTCTATACCCCTTAAAATATTAAAATAATATTTATCAAAAGTCTTAATTAAATGATAAAACAATTATTTTATTAGTTGTATCCATTGGACGGCCGTGATGCTTTGGGTTCGGTTCGTTCAGTTCGGGGGAAAACAGATTTTATAATAAGAACGTGAAAATTACTGATGTTTAATATGATATATACCTAAATGTTGATCAAAATGTACTCAAATATTCATCAAATTTTTTAATGCACGTCATTTGAAAGAGTGGTGCACATATACGATTTTTTTCTAAATGTTCTTTAGTTTCTCAATAAATATTCTTTGAATAATGAATGTTCTTCCATTTTTGAATGTTTTTAAGTTTGTCGACGAAAGTTCACCAAATTAATATTCAATGTTCATCAATTTACTACTAAATGTTCATCATTCTCACGTTCTCATTTTAGATTTTATTTTCACCCAATACTTTTCCTTATGCTTTTGGTAAAAAAAAAACAATGTATTGACAATATTTTATGAGATAAATATGATGGTAATACGTTTGATAGATTTATGGAATGATGTTATGTCGATTTGTCTCGTTTGAATGATATTGAGTCAATTATCTCGATTAAATCCTTGAGAAGTGTGAGACAGATTTGAATCTCTCTTATTCTATTTTGTAGTTTTATGAATGAAATCTCTAGCGGCAAGTCATTCTTATTTCTTTTCCTTTTTAGCAGCAAAAAGTGCATTTTATTAACTTGAATCAGCAAATAACATGGAGTTTAAATCAAAAGAGAAAGGATGATGAAAACTACGAGATAAAGAAAAACTTGGCTTAATGCTAGCTAGAAGAGCCAAGTCATTCAATATGGTGGTTAGGAAAGGCATGGTATTAAATTAGTTTGATGTTATCTCAATATACGAACAATATTACTCCTTTTGCGAAAGCATTAACTACTTGAGCTGTTGTCATCGAAAATGAGTAAAATATACCAAAAGCAACATTCTTTTCTCTACCAAAGTCCATAGTTATGTAAGATTTTTGTCCAGTCATATATAAACTAATATGGAAAGTTATTTAGGAGTCATAGTTGCATGCGGATCTATAATGAATATTGGATATCGATATTTTCTTGACAAGATCTCATCCATGTCGCAGGGTTGCCAGAAAAAAGACCTCTAAATTATCAGTCGACTACTCTCGCTAACTCGGTTCTGACCAGTTTTCTTTATATGCAATCTCTAACTCTTGTGCGTAAGATTTGTGATCGGATTGATCGTGATTCGTCAGCTACGAAATTTTATATTGACAATCTTTTATGAGATTAAACATGATGGTAATCATTTGATAGATCTATGGAATGATATTGTGTCGATTTGTTTTGTTGGAATGGTATTAAGTCTCTTTGTATCATTTAAATCCTCGAGAGGTATGAGACAGGCTTGAACATCTCTCATTCCATTTGGTAGTCTTATGTATGAAATGTCTAGCGGCAAGTCACTCAATATGGTGGTTAGGGGAGGCATGGTATTAAATTAGTTTGATCTCAATATCATGTCTCTTTTTGCAGACGATTTTATTTTCTTTGTGAAAGCATTAACTAGTTTTATTGTTATTATTGAAAATAAGTAAAATATACCAAAAGCAGTATTCTTTTCTCTACCAAAGTCTTAGTTACATGCGGATGTATAATGAAAGTTTGATACCAATATTTGCTTGACAAGATCTCTACCATGTTGCAAGGTGGCCAGGAAAAAGACCTCTCAGTGATCAGACTATTACCACGCTAACTCAGTTCTTACATCTTTATATGCAATCGCTAACTCTTGTGTGTAAGATTTGTGATCAGGTTAATCGTGAAAATGGAAGTCTACCTCCGAGCATAGTAAAATTGAATTTTTTTTTCTGAAATAGGCTTTTTTTTAGAAAATATTTTCGATATGGGCTCGTTTTGAAAATAATTCCCAACATAGGCACTCTTATGAGATTCGGAAATTTTTCACGTATGAGAGACGCTGGTAAGCCTATTTCAGGAAAAAAAAATCGTAAAATTGGCCTATAATCAGGGGAAAGAATGAAAAACAAAATATGAAGAGCTTGGTGTTAGATCAATGATTTCAAGCAATTAGAAGGTCTTAAAATACTTACTTCAACACATCTTAAAAATATAACTCATAGGACAAGAATAACCAATAAACATCAATCTAGATTGTTGGGGTTCTGATTTGTTGGAACCTCATTCCAACGGAAGGGTAAACCGGCAACACTCCGGATTCCCGAGTCTTTGTCGTTTCTTCTTCTAGTGGACTCTCTATTCTCTCTCTCGTTGTAAGGTAAAAACGTCCATGTTCATGCAAAAGCCAAAATCCGGAGCTGGTGCTCCCCGGGAAAGGCTCTCCGACGCTCAAGTCAGTAATTATATAAACGATATAACTGTCAAATGATACTTTAGGGAATTAGAATGATTAGTTTAAACCCGAAAGGAGATTTAAGAAGGTAATTATACATCACCAAGAGAAGGTGAAACTCATGCTCAATGCTTTATTCGACTAAATGACCTCACGAGCCATATATATACCCATAACATCGACTTACTCAATTACTCGTATATGCTTGGAGTCCCACGAGTAATAATATACTCAAACAACATTCATGCATGCTCACGTGAACAGTAAACCCAAGTAATATATATGCATGCTTGTAATCTCATTTTCTTAACCCACCTTATATACTTTAAATAAGTTACCTCGCAAGCCAATAAATCATGTATTAGGAAGTCGACAAAGGCCGTAACGAATATGCTAAAGACGCGTGCATGTGAGAAGGCTCGAGTTGGGTTCTATGGCGGAGATGTAGCGCAACCGATACCTCGCGAGCAAGGCCGTAATGCGCTAGTTGAGACGTGAGTAGTCTTAAGCTCGCGGCTCGGAAGGGATCGCCATTAAGTTGAGTCGCAAGCAAGACCGAGGTGAGGACGCGAGCAAAGCCGAGGTGAGCAGTCCCGCGGGCAAAGCCGAGGTGAGCTACGGCTAGTCACAACGTAGACCAAGGTGAGGACGCGAGCAAAGCCGAGGTGAGGAGTCCCGCGAGCAAAGCCGAGGTGAGCTACGGCTAGTCGCAACGTAGACCAAGGTGAGGACGCGAGCAAAGCTGAGGTGAGGAGTCCCGCGAGCAAAGCCGAGGTGAGCTACGGCTAGAGTCGCAACGAAGACCAAGGTGAGGACGTGAGCAAAGCCGAGGTGAGCAGTCTCGCGGGCAAAGCCGAGGTGAGCTACGGCTAGTCGCAACGTAGACCAAGGTGAGGACGCGAGCAAAGCCGAGGTGAGGAGTCCCGCGAGCAAAGCCGAGGTGAGCTACGGCTAGTCGCAACGTAGACCAAGGTGAGGACGCGAGCAAAGCCGAGGTGAGGAGTCCCGCGAGCAAAGCCGAGGTGAGGAGTCCCGCGAGCAAAGACGAGGTGAGCTACGGCTAGTCGCAACGTAGACCAAGGTGAGGACGCGAGCGAAGCCGAGGTGAGGAGTCCCGCGAGCAAAGCGGAGGTGAGCTACGGCTAGTCGGAGGTCGTAACGAATATCGCCATGTACAAGGCGGAGGTCGTAACGAATATCGCCATGTACACGCGAGGGTCACGAGGTGGGCTACGGCTTCGACCGAGCTCATGGCCTGTTTAGAGAAAGCTGAGCTTGGAGCGGGGAACCGATCATACCTTGCGTGGCGCCGTTGCTACCTTGCGAGCAAGGCCGTAATGCGCTACGGCTTCTCTCCCATTTCTCTGGTTCCTTCTCCCTTTCTCTTCCTTTCTCCTCCCTCTGTCTTATCCTCTTTTTTCTGGTGCTTATCCCCCTGTCCTCCTCCTTTTTCTTTTGAGCACAGCACACACATATATACTAGTATATGGTACAAGAGAAGGCTATTGTGCTTTTCTTTAACGGGCTTTGGGCTTATCTTATCCCGGGTCCAACACAGCTCCTCAAGCTCTTCGTTGAATAAACGAAGGCTTGGTTTATTGGACCTTTACTAAATCTTACGTTCGTTTAGGAATTTCGCGAGTGTGTTATTTGTCATTCACGTGACATTTTCGCGTACTAGATTGGGCAAAGACAAAAGACAAACTCTAAAAGGATGGTATGATACGGTGATTTTGAGAGTGAATCGCGTCCAACCTCCCCTTGATTCTTCTCTTTCACACCTTATAGCCTTTTTTAGTCTAAGACGAGACTCGAGGAGAGAAACTCTCAAGGCTCGCTAGGGCTTTAACCTCGTGAACGAACGTGCGAATGAACATGTCTTTGCTCATGTGATATATGCATAATGTGGAGCATATGCTAATGCTCGTGTGAAGTATGCATTATTATGAAGTATGTAGCTTCCCACGTATGTTTATGTAACATGCAACATGTTGATGCTATACGTAGTATATATATGGGCATTATGGAGCGTATTATCCCATACGTATGTATAATAAACGAATGTTAGGGTCAGTTGAGCTCCTTCGGGAATATCGTGTCTCTCTTGGTATCATTTACTCATTAAGCGTTTTGCCCGAGTCACTTAAGGGAAATTCTTATGTCTAAGGAAAGAGGCACCGCAGGCTTGCTAGGGTGTTAGCCTCGTGAGCGATCTCGAGACGGAATAAAGCTAAGGGAAGCTCCGGCCTAATGTGGGTGAACAAAGGCTAAGGGAAGCTCCCGAGCTTGAGGGAAGAGGCACCTTAGGCTCGCTAAGGTGTTAGCCTCATGATCGATCTTGCGATTGAACATGTTGTCATACGCGTAGTTAGTGTAATTTTTCGAGCATGTATAATGTATTTTTAATCTGGAGTGTGCATTTGTTATGGGCACGCGAGTACGTATAAAATAGAGCATGTTGATACTCACGTGGGGTGTTTGAGGCATGCTGATGTTTGCGTGTGTGCATTATGGGGGTGTTGAGCTCGCGTGGCATCATGCATGGAATGAGGTATATTGGTCCTCGCGTGGGTTATGTATATTGTTGAATGGAATTTGCTCGTGGGATTTGCTTTGTAATAGTCTTGAGTGGATGTCAACACCTTTGTCATCTCACATTTCATTCATTAGTGCACTATACGTTGCCAACTCTCGTTTACTATCTTCTTCCTCAGGAATCGACACTAGAGGAGAATTGCTCGAGCACGCGAGTTCATCAAAATTGCGGGTATGTTGTTACTCGCGAGAGACAAACGGACCAGGGTATTAACTAATACTTCTTTATTTCAAATGGGTGTAAACCCGTCAATGCTTTCGCGACCAAGGAGAGTTTTTTAGCTCAACCTTAGAAGCTGCTTCGCAACCTAGGAGGGTTTTTTTAGCCCAAGCTAGTGAAGCGGGATCACGGCGGGTGAGCTCGTTGGCATAAACCCGTCCATGCTTTCGCGACCAAGGAGAGTTTTTTAGCTCAACCTTAGAAGCTGCTTCGCAACCTAGGAGGGTTTTTTAGCCCAAGCTAGTGAAGCGGGATCACGGCGGGTGAGCTCGTTGGCATAAACCCGTCCATGCTTTCGCGACCAAGGAGAGTTTTTTAGCTCAACCTTAGAAGCTGCTTCGCAACCTGGGAGGGTTTTTTAGCCCAAGCTAGTGAAGCGGGATCACGGCGGGTGAGCTCGTTGGCATAAACCCGTCCATGCTTTCGCGACCAAGGAGAGTTTTTTAGCTCAACCTTAGAAGCTGCTTCGCAACCTAGGAGGGTTTTTTAGTCCAAGCTAGTGAAGCGGGATCACGGCGGGTGAGCTCGTTGGCATAAACCCGTCCATGCTTTCGTGACCAAGGAGAGTTTTTTAGCTCAACCTTAGAAGCTGCTTCGCAACCTAGGAGGGTTTTTTAGCCCAAGCTAGTGAAGCGGGATCACGGCGGGTGAGCTCGTTGGCATGAACCCGTCCATGCTTTCACGACCAATGAGAGTTTTTTAGCTCAACCTTAGAAGCTGCATCACCACCCAAGAGGTCTTACAGCCCTGCCTGGTGAGGCGGCATCATGGCCTAGGTGAGTGTACATCTCATCTAGGTCACGGTACATATCGCGTGCTCGGTGACTCGCCCGATGCCGTTAATTGTAAGCAAGTTAAATAAATAGAAGAAAGTATGAGCAAGGTAAAAGTCATGCTAGGTGCAAGCGGGACTTACCTGGCTCTTCGCCTTTTATCTTTTGCTAATCTTGTGATTTGTTTTTCATAGAGCGAGAATAGAAATCTCTCGTCATGACGAATGTCAAACCGGTTGCGTGAGGAAAGTCCCCACGGACGGCGCCAGTGTTGGGGTTCTGATTTGTTGGAACCTCATTCCAACGGAAGGGTAAACCGGCAACACTCCGGATTCCCGAGTCTTTGTCGTTTCTTCTTCTAGTGGACTCTCTATTCTCTCTCTCGTTGTAAGGTAAAAACGTCCATGTTCCTGCAAAAGCCAAAACCCGGAGCTGGTGCTCCCCGGGAAAGGCTCTCCGACGCTCAAGTCAGTAATTATATAAACGATATAACTGTCAAATGATACTTTAGGGAATTAGAATGATTAGTTTAAACCCGAAAGGAGATTTAAGAAGGTAATTATACATCACCAAGAGAAGGTGAAACTCATGCTCAATGCTTTATTCGACTAAATGACCTCACGAGCCATATATATACCCATAACATCGACTTACTCAATTACTCGTATATGCTTGGAGTCCCACGAGTAATAATATACTCAAACAGCATTCATGCATGCTCACGTGAACAGTAAACCCAAGTAATATATATGCATGCTTGTAATCTCATTTTCTTAACCCACCTTATATACTTTAAATAAGTTACCTCGCAAGCCGATAAATCATGTATTAGGAAGTCGACAAAGGCCGTAACGAATATGCTAAAGACGCGTGCATGTGAGAAGGCTCGAGTTGGGTTCTATGGCGGAGATGTAGCGCAACCGATACCTCGCGAGCAAGGCCGTAATGCGCTAGTTGAGACGTGAGTAGTCTTAAGCTCGCGGATCGGAAGGGATCGCCATTAAGTTGAGTCGCAAGCAAGACCGAGGTGAGGACGCGAGCAAAGCCGAGGTGAGCAGTCCCGCGGGCAAAGCCGAGGTGAGCTACGGCTAGTCACAACGTAGACCAAGGTGAGGACGCGAGCAAAGCCGAGGTGAGGAGTCCCGCGAGCAAAGCCGAGGTGAGCTACGGCTAGTCGCAACGTAGACCAAGGTGAGGACGCGAGCAAAGCCGAGGTGAGGAGTCCCGCGAGCAAAGCCGAGGTGAGCTACGGCTAGTCGCAACGTAGACCAAGGTGAGGACGCGAGCAAAGCCGAGGTGAGGAGTCCCGCGAGCAAAGCCGAGGTGAGCTACGGCTAGAGTCGCAACGAAGACCAAGGTGAGGACGCGAGCAAAGCCGAGGTGAGCAGTCTCGCGGGCAAAGCCGAGGTGAGCTACGGCTAGTCGCAACGTAGACCAAGGTGAGGACGCGAGCAAAGCCGAGGTGAGGAGTCCCGCGAGCAAAGCCGAGGTGAGCTACGGCTAGTCGCAACGTAGACCAAGGTGAGGACGCGAGCAAAGCCGAGGTGAGGAGTCCCGCGAGCAAAGCCGAGGTGAGCTACGGCTAGTCGCAACGTAGACCAAGGTGAGGACGCGAGCAAAGCCGAGGTGAGGAGTCCCGCGAGCAAAGCGGAGGTGAGCTACGGCTAGTCGGAGGTCGTAACGAATATCGCCATGTACAAGGCGGAGGTCGTAACGAATATCGCCATGTACACGCGAGGGTCACGAGTAAGTCGCGAGGTGGGCTACGGCTTCGACCGAGCTCATGGCCTGTTTAGAGAAAGCTGAGCTTGGAGCGGGGAGCCGATCATACCTTGCGTGGCGCCGTTGCCTTGGACAACCGTTCTGAGTGAGAGAGGGCTCTCGGTTGAAGAGACCTTATGGCCAGTTCTCCTCCTGCTTCTTCTCTCCCATTTCTCTGGTTCCTTCTCCCTTTCTCTTCCTTTCTCCTCCCTCTGTCTTATCCTCTTTTTTCTGGTGCTTATCCCCCCGTCCTCCTCCTTTTTCTTTTGAGCACAGCACACACATATATACTAGTATATGGTACAAGAGAAGACTATTGGGCTTTTCTTTAACGGGCTTTGGGCTTATCTTATCCCGGGTCCAACATTGATGTACACATCCATCCCTGAGCAATGAATGAGAGATGTTCATGCTTGTCGTCAACTCCGACTGGGTCATGAAGGACCAATTGGTGATGGAATGCTTTTGTTTAGGTAATCGGTTGTAGCTTTGCTTCTCTTATTTGGCGCAATCTCCAGAAGCCGTTCTCGAACAGATTTTTAATGCCCATATCGTTCAAACACACCTCCAACTTGCCTCCTTGAAGAAAGGCAACAAATCTTTAACTGACTTTTTCACCAAAGCTAAGGGCCTTATTCTTGGAATGGGAACTTTAGGAAATTTAGTTCCCTGAGCTCCCTTCCTCGGTTTCTCTAGTTTTGAAGATGACAACTACATTATATATTATGGCAAGTATTATCGTGGAGTTTTAGGTGGAAAGATTGAAGAAATCAAGATGTTGAAGTCCAAGAGAAATGGAAGGGGAACTGCGTCTCTGAAACTGCCGCATAAATGACCTAACGTAGGCGGCAAGGAGATGAAGATCTGTCAAGATTTGTCCTTAAATAGAATATCTTTTGAGTTGTAATCGATTGTAACTGAACAGAAAAGATCTCGGCTTTATTTAGTAAACTCAATCACGTAAATATGGAATGAAGATCTCTTGTGAATATATCTCAACCGATATCTTTACACATGATCTTACTTGCATATAAATACTTATTCGGACAACCTTAGAACTTATGCATTTTCACATATTGAAGAGTGCATCTTGCTAGGTTAGTACTTAGGAATAAGTATGTAATCTAAGTTCGTCTCTAAACTCACATATTGATTATACAAGTAGACTTTTAATCTTCGAAAGAGAGGTGCTCTTCATCCAAAGATAACTAGTTGGTTATCTAGGGTTTCTACCTTAAGTAATAGAGTTGGTTATCATTATTTATTAATTAGTCACTATTTATCGTTTAACGTGAGATGTTATTTGATAAATAACGATGAAAAGAAAAAGATTTATTACTAAATTTCGTTATTTGACCTATTCGTTATTTCTCGTTTAACGTGTATCGTTAATTGAGAAATAACAATTTTAAAAATAATATAATTGTTTATTAATTAGTCGTTATTTATCGTTTAACGTGAAACATTATTCGATAAATAACGACTAAAAGAAAAAGATTTATTAATAAATTTTGTTATTTGAATTAGTCGTTACTTCTCGGTTAACGTTTATCGTTAATGGAGAAATAACGATTTTTAAAATGATTAATTTTTTTTATTAATTAGTCGTTATTTATCGTTTAATGTGAAACTTTATTCGATAAATAACGATTAAAAGAAAAAAAATTATTAATAAATTTTGTTATTCGAATTAGTTGTTATTTCTCGGTTAACGTGTATCGTTGGTCGTTATTCATCGTTTATTTGAATTAGTCGTTATATTTACTAAATAAATATTAGTAAATATTAAAATTATATATAATATTATTGAATATAATTAGTTAAATAATAAAAATATTAATATTTAGTAAATATGAAAATAGGCTTTAGATAAGGCTATTACTCCTAGGGGGTGCTTCTATAAGAAAGAAGACAAAGGACCCCCGTAATCTTAGCAGGCGTGGGATCACTGCTTCCCTTCGTCGTGGATCTCCTAGCGCCCCACCTCCTGCAGACATTCAAGGAGTTCATATAGAAGATACATGCAAATCTCAGATGCAGGAGCTTGATGTTAGTGAGGAGGAGGAGTTTACGGAGGAGACATCGGATGCAGATCAGCCAGAGTTTGAGGTAGGAGATTTGGTGGCGCAGATGCAGAAAGATTATTTTTAGGGATTGCCAGTGCGTCAGCCATCTCCAGATCCATGAGCCACATCAGGATTTAGATCAGGACCCCCCAGGATCTCGCTCATCAAGATTTAGATCAGCAGCCCGCTCAGCATGCCGATCCAGTCCTCGTTGTACCGGCTCTAGGGGATCCAGATTTTTTGGGGGCGGCTGGAGGTCCTCTCAGTTCACGGCTTCTGGTGGACTACAACACCCACATTGCTCCGGTCATATGGACCAAGTCTGAGTTTCTTGTCCCGGAGCTTGATAGAGACCCAAATTATGTGATATCGGCCTCATCGTCGGTATGCGTAATCTTCTTAATAAATTCGTGGGGAAAAGAAATTGTAAATCGTTTTTAAATTTTAAATTTCTTTTTCAGTTTCGTACATCAGCTCAGAAAGGTGCTTAGTATATACACACGCAAGGATTACTTCAGAGATTTTGATTCGTATAAATCAGATGCGCCTGGTTCATGGTGGCAGCTTGTTCAGCAGAGCCACTTACACGTCCTTGCTGATCCTCGGCTTGAGTACAGAAGTATAGATCCGATATTGATTTCAGCATTCGTGGAGCGTTGGTATCCAGAGACCAACACCTTTCACTTTGCATTTGGTGAGATTGCTCTAACTTTGAAAGACGTCCTGAAGATTTTGGAGCTTCCGATCCATGGCTGAGCTGTCAGATTTGTTGAGGCGGACATAGATACATTTGTGTGCACTCACGTTCAGCGTATGTTCGGGTTTGAATCCCTAGTTGAGGCTACTGCTCTATGCTTACGTACGTAGAATTTATTTGTTTATATAAAATTGTTTATTTAGTCGATTCGATTAAATGTTTATAATGCGTGATAAATTATCATATGGGGGCTTGATCATCCACGGAACGCCTGGCATCACCACGATCCACACCCGGCTACGAGAGATGTTTGTTACCCAGGACAGGTAAATAACAATTTTACCGATTAGCATAAGAACTTCTCCTAATTTCTTGATTAACGTTACTAATTCACCATTCGTCTATTAATTGCAGGACTCTTGAGAAGGAAAGTGATATTTCTTTGCTCTACTTGGTCTCGCTCTTGGCCAGTACGACCCTTATAGACAAGTCCCAAATGAAGGGTAAGCACATATACCTCAGCATCCTCGTCAACCACGACCAGACAGGGTCCTATGCTTGGGGGTAAGGCATCTTGGTTGAACTGTATCGACATTTGTGTTAGGCATCCCGTGCACAAATCAAAGGCTTTGTTGGTTGCCCGCTCATTCTCAAGGTAATATTCGTAATAAGGCTTTTTTATTTAAGAAAATATGTTGGTTATTTTATAACATTTTGACATTAAGGTATTTGTAGGCTTGGATATGGGCGTATTTTCATGGTCTTCGAGGTCATGCTACACATGACTTGGCAGACGTGAATGCCCCTGTGGCTGCTATACGTGATAACACCATCCACAAGTATAGCAAGGACAACACTCGGCTAGTCTCCCTTAGACGAGTTTTGGATCAGATCACATTTGAAGAGGTAAGTAATAATTAGCAAATCATTTAATCATATGTTATGCCGTTATTTTTTAATTACGTTTGTCCTTTTAAAAAATCAGTATAGGTTCAGTGGAACCCCTAGGGCAAATTGGATCTCAACGACCCCCAATACATGTTAGGTCATTTTTGTGGGCCTCTAGAGGTCTTCGATATACTGGAGGGGCACTAGTAGAAAAAACACTTGTTGCAGCCCCCCTGTTGAGGCGGTCACCTTAAAAACCGACGCAAAAAGTCTTATTCTACTATCTGTTGAGGCGGTCAGTCGTTTAGTTCGCTGCAACAGGTACTTTAGAGGCGGGCAAATATCCGTTCGCCTCAAATAATATTTATGTTTTTGACTTGTTGAGGCGGTCAGTAAGGCGCCCGCCTCAACAGAGCCCAAAAATTAGAGGCGGGCGGATGCGACGAAGATATTAGAGGCGGGCAGTAAGGCGCCCGCCTCAAAATAACACAAAAATTAGAGGCGGGCAGAGTTTTGCCCGCCTCAAAACTTGTCCTTTTTACTGGTTCTCAAACCCATTTCTTCCCACTGCTGCTCCCTTTCATTTCTTCCCAAACCCATTTCTTCCCACCTCTTCCCAAACCCACCTCTCTCTTCCCACTGCTGCTGCTCCCTTTCATAACCCTCACCGCCGTCCATGGTCTCACCGTCCGTTCTCTCCCTTAAACTTCTACCCTCTCTCTCAATTAAACTTCGATTTCCACTTTGAAGCTTTCGTCTCCGGTGTTGGTTCTTCATCGCCTCAGATCTCGGGTTCTTCGTCGGGTTCCCGCTGCACAACCGGTGTTGGTTCTTCGTCGCCTCATTCTTCGCCGTCGCCTCATTCTTCGCGGTCGCCTCAGATCTCGCCTCTTTCGTTGTCGTCGCCTCAGATCTCGTCGCCGTCGTCGTCGCCTCAGATCTCGTCACCTTCAACGCCGTCGCCTCAGATCTCGCCTCCTTCGTCGCCATCGCCTCAGATCTTGCCTCCTTCGTCGCCATCGCCTCAGATCTCGCCTCCTTCGTCACCTCCCTCGTTTCTGCAGTCACCATCGCCATTGTTTTCAGAATCCCAAGGAGAAGACCGAACAAGGAGAAGCTCTTTACTCATGTGCTATGACTGGTAAGCTTACCTTCAACTCAGATATATACAGCTTCTAATAACTAGCAAGAGCTTCCGAACTCTGGTATGAGTTTTGATGACTATCATTAGAGAAAGCTATATAGGTAAGCATTTTCTTCATTGTTTAGGTACACAGATTTGGAATGGACTGACTGCGTGTCTTTGATAAGTAGATAGATGTACCTCAGATTTTTGCAGCTGCTTGACTCTTCATGTTCAAGGAAGAGACTTGACATCAGGAGCCAGAATTAGAGGCTCTATGCATTTGGTAGGTCTTGCTGAAAGTGAAAGAGCTGAAAAATCTGAGGTTATTGGTCATAGATTATAGGAAGCAGTGCATATAAACAAGTCTCTTTCAGCTTTAGGTGATGTTATTGCTGCTTTAGCTCAAAAGGGTGCACATATTTTTTTTTTTATAGAAACAGTAAACTTACACACAACTGCTGCAAGATTCCCTTGGTAAATTCTTTTAGGTTCATCAATTAATCTTGTAAGTTCATCAAATTTTCTTGTAGGTTCATCAACTTTTGTAGGTGTGACTTGTCTGGTTTTTACGGTCTTATGAGGTTATTGGGTTCATTTAAATTGTTGTGTAAACAAGGGTTGTGGTTTGGGATCATATGTGCACTAACAGTGCAAGTGGCATGTCTTTTAACAATCACCATCCATACCAACTGGGAATAAGAGGTACTACTAGTCTATTGTTCTACTGCTAATATTTTTGTATTGGACTCTTTAACCGTCTGATTCTGATTGGTTTTGTTTTTCAGGCTAAGAAAGTTGTGGACCTTGTATTGTTTTTTCTAATTTAGTTTTCTTTTCTACAAAAAATGATCTGACTTATTAAATATCACTTTGATCATTTTTGTTAACAGGCTGGTGGCACTTGTGACTTTGATGGTACTGCAATCACAACAACAGCTGATCCCAGTAAGTAGTATGAGGTTCATGCATAGGTAAACTAAAGTGCTTGGCTTCTTAATAATTGTTTTGACAGTTCATACTTTATCAGTTTAATTTCATGGATGTGTACACTCAGGTTCATGAGATGATGTTGAACATAGCTTTGTAGATCGTCATTAGCTGCCATGTGTGGATCTTCAGTGAGTCAGACTTTCATGGAGAAATGCTCCAAGCCATGGAGTTATAAAGGTATTTTGTGTAAGCACATCAGGAGTGGCTCTCATGAAGAGAGGCATGGAAGAACTTTCAAGCTCACTGATCTTTTTTTAGAGTACTGTCCACCTGAGAATTTATCAGGGGAATCGCTTTGTCTACTCGAATTCCTTAAGATGCAATATAGAAGCCTTTATGATAGCTCAGGAACAGCTCTAGAGATCATTGTGCTAATCTCAGCACAGTTACAAAGTAGTGATTCTGGTCAGGTGAAATTTAGCTCCTATTTCATTGATGCAGTGTGTACTTTACCTGTAGTGGTAAGGTGAAATTTAGCTCATATAACAACATCAAATATGTACTTAACCTGCTCTACCCTTTTATCAACCATTTCTTACCTAACCTGTGATGTTGGTCTCAGTAAAAAATGTAACTGTTGTGCCTCAACTGGTGTTCAATTCTTTGTCAACATGTTATAGCAAGTTATTCGAGGAGTACAGTTTTGTCATTTTTACTGTCATATTTTTTCCCTATATTGTTTTGGAATTATGCTTATGCCTGTGAATATGGATACCTCTTGGCTTAATATTTCAGGTGTATCATCGACATGGTGGAGAAAAGTTGTTATTACTGGCTGAAGGGCTAATTAAGAAGCATATTAACTCCCATAGCTTACATGAGCCGGAAGGTATATTTTTGATATTGATGTTTTTTTGTTGTATCAAAGCTTCATATTGGTCTGACCATCTGAATATTAAACATGTTTTGCAGCTCTTATTATATATATTTCCATATTGGAACAACAAGGGAAATATAGGGATGCCTTAGAGATACTTTCAGGAAATTTAGGATCACTGCTGTCTATAGAAGTTGATCAGCTACGACTGCAGGTAGTTTCTGTTGCATTGTATCGAGACAATCTGAGATTATTTTGAGATACTTTAAGGGATAAAAAAATTTTCCATTGAAGATATGGTTCAATTTCTTATGGACTTTTACTCATTGACCTTAAGCTGGCAGGGTAGGCTGTTAGCTCAGGCAGGTGATAATGCTGGTGCTACAAGTACATTCCAGAAAATATTGGAATTACGGTATGGAAAATCCTGAACTTAAGGGCAGAACCATTTCAGTATTTTAACTGACTTGTTTTTATTTAGGGCATGTAGTTGCATGATTGTAAATTACGTTGAATGATACTTGTGATAATGTTCTACCACTCATTTGATAAGATCTAGCAATCCAATGGTTATACCACATAGCAGCTGCCGACGCTATTCTCGCCTCCATCATCGCTCTAATCAAGGTTGCGTCGCGGTTCCTCGACGTCCTCGCTTACTTCTGGCCTCTTCTCGTCTCAACGGCGCTCTTCCTCGCTCTTGTCGTCGTTTTCGGCCGCATCTCGCCTCCCCCGCCGATGGAAGAGAGAAGACTGGTGCTGGATTCCTTGATTACGTCGCTGCACAGACTCCCGAGTTGATCCCAGGTGACACTTACAAATTCGATTGAAGAAACTTCTCTTTCTTAGTAGCTTAATTTCATCTTGGATTTCTCAAGTGGAAAGATGTAAATTTCTAGGAAGGAGTACGAAGAGCAGATTAAGCCGATCGATTTCGCCATCTTCATCTCCTTCGGATTAGGTTCTGTTGAAGTTTGCACAATTGATTGAATTTCTTGAGGTTGTTGATATTCTCGTCTATGTTATAAGATTTGTTGTAATATTGAATTAGTTCTTTAGATTGTAAGTTTATTTCAGGTTGTAAGTTGATTGAAATTTAATAGATTCGGTGAACTGTTATAAATTTGCACAAATAATTTTTTTTTGTTTTTCATGAGCTTTGTTGAGGCGGGCAAACAGTTGCCCGCCTCAAAAAGCTGGTTTTTTTTTTGAAAATTTTACCTACTTGTTGAGGCGGGCATATTTTTGACCGCCTCAACAAGTGACTTGTTGCAGCGGACAGTTGCCCGCCTCAACAAGTATTGACTTGTTGCAGCCCCCTCTGTTGCAGCGCCCTTTGCCCGCCTCAACAGGGGGGTTTTTGCCCGCCTCAACAGGTGTTTTTTCTACTAGTGGGGCCAACCCTGACCGATGTGTATGACAGTTCGGGTATGTGCAAGGCATACCTGAATCCCCAATTACACCACCTATTGCTGTTAGAAAGGATAATGCATTGGCGTATAAGGTGGAGTTCAGGGATGGGAACTGCACTTGAGAATCATTACACTTGTCGGGTCGATTGATCACCTTAGACGAGCGGGATCGACGCGGACTTGGAGATTATACATGGGCCTGCAAGGATGGATATCTTCCATGGTTTGGTGTCATGTCACATCCTTATCTTGATTCGAGATCTCCCATGCAAGACCCACGTGCACCGTTTGACCACCGTGTCGAGCTCATCTAGCTACCTGCGATAGCCTCTGTAGTTGTGGTACGTATTTCAGTCAATATTGACCACTTTAAGCCTTTACGTTATAATGTTAATATATTTGATTCTAATTTTATTGTATTTTAAAAATGTAGCGGGGCAACATGCTTGTCTCTGAGATTTCTCAATTTCTGCACGCGCCTATGGTGACACTCTGGCTCTAGGACAAGCGAGAATGATGAGGGGGTGAATAGACATTTGGACTGGTGTTGATCCTCATGCACCTTTAGCACCCGCACCAGACGAGGATGAGCCAGTGCAGTAGTATGTTGTTGTATGTTTATTTTGTGGTTGGTATTATTTTGGACTTGATAGTTTTCATGGATTTATATATTATTGGGAGTTTTGATTTAAATATTAAGTGGAGTTTGTAGCGCGAAAATCGAGATAAACGAGACTAATGGCGCCAAAACAGAGTAAAACATACTTAAAAAAGTAATGGCGCAAAAATCGAGATAAACCGACTTAAACGACTAATGACGCAAAAATCGAGTAAAACTGACTTAAAACGAGTAATGGTGCAAAAATCGAGATAAACCGACTTAAAACGAGTAATGATGCAAAAATTGAGATAAACCAACTTAAAATGAGTAATAACCCGAAAATCGAGTAAAACTGACTTAAACGAGTAGTGGCGGGAAAATCGAGTAAAATTGACTTAAAACAAGTAATAGCGCGAAATTCGAGTAAAACGATATTCAAATGACTATTGGCGCGAAAATCGAGTATAACCGACTTAGGACGAGTAATGGCACGAAAATCGAGAAAAACCGAGTTTAGGGTTAGGGTTGAGGGTAAGAATTAATGGGTAGTAAGGGAAGGGGGTATTGAGCAAAAAAAATTAAAAAATGATGTGATAAGTGGATAGTTTGGGCTCAATTCGTTTAAACGCCTTCAAACGATAAAAATCGAAATGTCGAAATTGTAACATGACACCAAATAAGGCACATGGTCGTTTTCATTTGTCGGAATCGGAAAATAATCATCGAAAGGGTCAACGGGCCTAATGAAAATTTAATGAGGCCCAAACACAAAAAACGACATAAAACGGCTTAAAAGACCTTAAAACGCAAAAAAATGTGTAAAAGTAGTATTTGAGCATTACCAATATAACGCTTTCGTTTTTATAAGAAATTAAAAAACTTAACACTTCGAAATATCTAAACGAACACTTTCACCTAGTAACGAGTTGATAACACTTCGTTACTCAAATAAGGTTTATATAAAACTTTCATTATATGTATGAAATACTCAAATCATCCTAAATAACTACAATTAACATATTTGTACTGTGTATATCGTTTGATTAATCACAGTAGCACATTTTAGCCATAGAGAAGGACATCTATGCAAAAACGCAGCACCTTTCACCTAGCATAGAAGCACATATAGGCAAAAGCGTAGCACACTTCAGCTAGCCATAGAGAATCACATTTAGGCAAAAGCGTAACACACTTCAGCTAGTCATGCATAGAGAAGCACATATAGGCGAAAGCGTAGTACATTTCAGACATAGAGAAACACATCTAGGCAAAAAGCGTAGCACATTTCACCTATCATAGAGAAGCACATATAAGCAATAGCGTAGCACACTTCACCTAGCATAGAGAAACACAAATAGACAAAAGCGTAGCACACTTCAGTTAGCCATAGAAAAACACATATAGCTGAAAAGTGTAGCACATTTCAGTCATAGAGAAGGACATCTAGGCAAAAGCGTAGCACCTTTCACCTAGCATAGAGAATCACATATAGGCAAAAGCGTATCACACTTCAGCTAGCCATACAAAAGCACATATAGGCGAAAGTGTAGCATATTTCAGCCATAGAGAAGCACATATAGGCGAAAAGTGTAGCACATTTCAGAAATTGAGAAACACATCTAGGCAAAAAGTGTAGCACATTTAAGATATAGAGAAGCACATCTAGGCAAAAAGCCTAGCACATTTCACCTAACATATAGAAGTACATATAGGCAATAGTGTAGCACACTTCAGCTAGCAATAGAGAAGCACATATAGAAAAAAAACGTAGCATATTTCAGCCATATAGAAGCACATTTCAGCCACGGAGTAACACTTGAAATAACACATGCTTTGCAAGTTCAGATTTTGGTCTAAAATACCATAGCACATTTCAACCATCTAGTAGCACATTTCACGCATTTTGAAGCACATAAATTTACAAGTGAAAAATCCGGCCTAACAAAATATTTTTTTGCCCAAAAAAGTAAAAAAATCAATTAAAAAATTAAAAAGTCAACGCCGACCAACGTCAGTCAACGGACGATCAACAATCAATGTCGGTCAACGTCGGTCAATGGTCAAACCCGGTCAATGATCAACACTTGGGTCAAAACTCTTGAAAAATGTAATTCTAATCATTGAATTCTCTAGTTAGGGTTACTCTCATTTCTCATTTTAATGTTTATTTCTAATTTGATCTTTGTCCATCAAATAATGGGTCCAAATCATATGAGAAATACCCTTAAGATGAGAAATAAGAAGGAAGGAAGAAGTTCCTTCCTCCTTCCTCCTTCCTCCTTGGAGTTGACCATTCGTTGACCACTCGTTGACTGGCCGTTGATCACCCGTTGACTTTTAAAAAAAAAAATAATGTACACTTTTTTATCGGATTTTTTCCGTTTCAATTTTTTGTGCTATGATTTGTAAGTAAAAGTGTTATTCTTTGTAAGGAAAAATGCTTTGTTTTTTTTTGCTACCAAATATTTTTTGCTACGATTTATAAGCAAAAGTGCTATGTTATTTTCTACCAATTTTTTGTGCTATGGTTTGTAAGAAAAAGTGTTATGCTTTGTAAGTAAAAGTGTTATATTCTTTCTAGGAAAAAGTGTAACACTTTTCACCTAGCCATAGAGAAGCACATCTAGGCAAAAGCGTAGCACCTTTCACCTTACATAGAGAAGCACATATAGGCAAAAGCGTAGCACACTTCAGCTAGCCATAGAGAAACACATATGGGCAAAATCGTAGCACAATTCACTAGTAATAGAGAAACACATATAGGCGAAAAAAACGTAGCACATTTCAGCAATAAAGAAGCACATCTAGGCAAAAACGTAGCACCTTTCACCTAGCATATATAGAGAAGCACATATAGGAAAAACCGTAGCACACTTCAGCTAGCCTAGAGAAGCACATATAGGTGAAAAGTGTAGCACATTTAAGACATAGAGAAACACATCTAGGCAAAAAGTGTAGCACATTTCACCTAGCATAGAGGAGCACATATAGGCAATATCGTAGCACAATTCAGCTAGCCATATAGAAGCACATTTCAGTAATATAGAAGCACATAACACTTGTGGTAGCACATGCTTTGCAAGTTCAAAATTTGGCCTAAAATATCATAGCACATTTCAACCATATAGTAACACATTTCAGGCATTTTAAAGCACTTAATTTTATAATTACAAAATCCGGCCTAAAAAAATATTTTTTTGGCCCTAAAAAAATTAAAAAAAAAAATTAAAAAAAATTAAAAATCAACGCCGGTCAATGGTCAATTCCGGTCAAACCTGGTCAATGGTCAATTACTTGGGTCAAAACCCTAGAAGAGTGTAATCCTAGCCATTGAATTTCCTAGCTAGGATTACTTCTCATTTCTCATTTTAAGATTAACTTCTCATTTGATCTTTCCCCTTAAATAATTGGGAAGATCAGAATATTATTGTTACTGTTGTGAGATTTAAACAAACTAGAGAAAATTTGTTCTTAATTGCTTGAATGATTTTGTACAATCTGATGCATGCAATTTATAGCAAGATTTTAGCCTTATAAGACCAAAATTTGCCAACCCTTATCATCTGTCTCTTGAAGGTCGTAAGGGCCGTAATGGAAAAGGGTGAACTATTCACATTCATTTTTATCCAGAACACTCCCCCTTGAATGTTCATCCTTTTTCACGGTATGGGTATATACTGCCTCATTAAAAACCTGGCTCGGAAAACCTGATGGGACAAAACCGCAGCCTAGGGAAAAAGAGTACAACTTGTATTATACGCTTCATAATCCTGCCTCATTAAAAACCTTGCCAGGAAAAACCCAGTGGAATAAAAACCTGGTCGAAGGGAAAAAGATTACAGAGCGTATAATTATCCCCATGAGTTTAATGTATTTCTTTGAATCTTCGCATTCCAATCTTGTACACAAGCTCTTCAAACTTCTTGGGTTGCAATGACTTGGTGAATAAGTCTGCAGGGTTGTCACATGATCGGATTTGTTGGATATCAATCTTGCCTTCTTTCTCCGGATCATGGGTTGAGAACAATTTTGGCGAGATGTGCTTTGTTCGATCGTCTTTGATATATCCTTCTTTTACTTGTGTGATGCATGCAAAATTGTATTCGTACAACTTAGTTGGATAGTCGGTGATTGTCCTCATCTCACATTCCTTTTGTATATATCCAATCATCGACCTTAACCAAACACATTCTCTTCCTGCTTCATAGAGTGCAATTAATTCTGCGTGATTTGACGATGTGGCCGTAAGCGTTTGCTTTGTTGATTTCCAAGATATCGCAGTGTCTCCATATGTGAATACATATCCATTTTGAGACTTTGCTTTGTGGGGATCTGACAGATATCCTGCATCTTCATAGCCAACAAGAGTAGCATTTGCATTTATATGATAATACAATCCAAGGTCAACGGTACCTCGTAAGTAACGGAACACATGCTTTATTTCGTTCCAATGTCGTCTTGTTGGCTGTGAGCTGTTTCTTGACAACAAGCTTACAGCAAAGGCAATATCTGGTCTCGTATTGTTTGCAAGGTACATCAATGCACCAATCGCGCTTAAATACGGGACTTCAGGACCAAGTACTTCTTCATCTTCTTCACGAGGTCGAAATTGGTCATCCTGCACGCTAAGAGAACGAACTATCATAGGTGAGCTTAATGGGTGTGCTTTGTCCATGTAGAACCTTTTCAAAACTTTCTCGGTGTAACTGGTTTGATGGATGAAAATCCCATCATTTAAATGCTCAATTTTTAGTCTGAGACAGAATTTGGTTCTCCCTAAATCTTTCATTTCAAATTCTTTCATCAAGTATTTTGCAGTATTCTCAAGTTCATCGGCTGTACCGATAATGTTCAAATCATCAACATATACTGCAACGATGGCAAATCCGGATTTGGATTGCTTGATAAAAACACATGGACAGATTGTGTCATTTTTGTATCCCTCTCTAATGAGGTACTCACTTAAGCGATTGTATCACATTCTTCCACACTGCTTTAGACCATGTAATGATCTTTGTAATTTTATAGAAAGCATTTCCCGAGGTTTTGCTTTATATCTTTCTGGAAGTTTTAGTCCTTCAGGAACATTCATATAGATATCACTATCAAGTGATCCATATAAATATGCAGTTATGATATCCATAAGTCGCATTTGTAGTTCCTCTGAAACAGATAAGCTTATTAAAAATCTTAGCGTAGTTGCATCAACTACCGGAGAATATGTTTGTTCATAGTCTCTCCCGGGTATTTGAGAAAATCCTTGGGCTACAAGTCTTGCCTTGTACCTTACAATTTCGTTTTTCTCATTTCTTTTTCGTACAAATACCCATTTATAGCCTACTGGTTTTGTACCCATTGGGATGGGTATTATAGGACCAAACACTTCGCGCTTTTCAAGCGATTTCAATTGAGTCTGGATAGCCTCTTTCCATTTTGACCAGTCGTGTCTTTGACGACACTCATCAATAGTTTGTGGTTGTATATCATCATCGTCTGCTACTATTTTAGTAGCGACGGAGTATGCAAGTATCTTGTCAAGGATAATCTCTTTTCTATTTTACTGTTTTCCAGTGAAAGCATAATTGATAGAAATTTCATAACTATCAACATTTTTATCCTCATCTTGAATAATTTCCTTTTCAGATATATCTTCCAGATTCTCAGAGTTATCTATGCCATGTTCATTTTTGTCCTGATCTCCCCCTGAATCGGAAATTGGTGTAATATTTATTATGTTATCTTGTCGCCTACTCTTTCTTGGCTTTATGTCTTTGGAGCCAAGTGGTTTGCCACGTTTTCGGCGTACTGTAGGCTCTTTTGCAAGAATCTTGCTTAACTGCCCTGTGGGGATTTCTATTCTTTCAGGGACATTTACAGCAGGCACGTGTGATTTTGTCACTTTCTTTGTGTCTGTAAATGAATCAGGCAATTGATTTTCTATACTCTGCAAGTGTATTAGTTTCTGCACTTCTTGTTCACACGTTTTTGTTCGTGGATCTAGATGAGATAATAATGGAGCATTCCACGTAATTTCTTTTTTCCTTTCTCCGCCAAGGTTTGGAAATTCATTCTCATAAAAATGACAATCATCAAACCTTGCAGTGAATAGGTCACCTGTTGGTTCAAGATACTTCATAATAGATGGGGATCCAAAACCAACATAACTTCCCAATCTCCTTTGTGGACCCATTTTTGTCCGTTGTGGTGGAGCTATAGGAACATAAACTGTGCATCCAAATATTCTTAAGTGTGATATGTCTGGTTCTTTACCAGTCACTAATTGTAATGGGGAATATTTGTGATATGCAGTTGGCCTTAATCGAACCAAAGTTGATGCATGTAATATTGCATGTCCCAAGACAGATGATGGCAGTTTAGACTTCATTAACAATGGTTTGGCTATTAACTGTAATCGTTTAATGAGAGATTCTGCAAGACTATTTTGTGTGTGAACATGAGCCACTAGATGTTCAACTATAATCGATATACAATAAACATTAAATGTTTGGGATGTAAATTCTCCCGCATTATCAAGTCGGATTCTTTTGATTGTATAATCCGTAAATTGGGCTCTTAACTTGATAATCTGGGCCAGGAGTTTAGCGAAGGCCGCATTTCTTGTTGATAAGAGGCTCACATGTGACCATCGTGTCGATGCATCGATCAACACCATGAAATATCGAAATGGCCCACATGGTGGAACTATTGGTCCACATATATCCCCTTGCGTTCGTTCTAAGAACGATGGGTTCTCACTTTTAACCTTACTCTTGGAAGGTCTGATGATAAATTTACCAAGTGAGCAACCTCTACAACTAAAATCACTTGTTTTGAGGACTTTCACACTCTTCAGTGGATGTCCAGTTGAGCTTTCACTTATTTTATGCATCATCCCATGACCTGAATGACCCAAACGGTCATGCCACATTGGAAACATCTATCTATCATTTGATTTCTTATCAAATGTTGCATTGACTTCTATTGGACTTATATGTGTATGATAAAGTCTAGTGGAATGGGCTGACAATTTCTCTAGGACATGTTTATTGCCATATATTTGTTTTGTGATGCACAAATATTCTTTGTCATTCTCATTCACAATCTCTATGTGAAACTCATTCTGACGCAGATCTTTGAAACTCAATAAGTTTCTTCGAGATTTACTCGAATATAATGTGTCATTTATGACTAATTTTGTTCCTTTATGAAATAAAATTCAAGCTCTTCCAGAACCTTCAATAAGTTTTGCTACACCCGAGATTGTGTTGACATCCGCTTCAAGTAATGTCAACTCTGTAAAGTACTCTTTACTTCTCAAGATGGTGTGTGTAGTGGCACTGTCCACTAGGCATTGATCCTTGCCACTTGATAGATCTTTAGTTCCATCAATATCTTCAAAGATGAAACAAATATTATTACAAACTTAACAACAAGTTTATTTATGATACATCATGTTATAGTACATCAGAGTAGCTATATGATACATGCATGTTGATAACGAAAAACAACACACCACACTATCTTACATGATATATATTACATTAAGGGATCATCATTTCTGTTTAGTTGATATTCTCATTTATCCCAAACTCATCATCGATGATGAAGTCAGAGACGTCTAGGTTGGGTGTGGGGGAAGCCTCGTCAACAAGATGAGTTTCCACGTTCTTCCCCTTATTCTTTTGGGAAGCCTGTTATAACTCAACCAAGTGTTTAGCTGTGCGAAACACCTTTGCCCAGTGACCCGTCATTCCACATCTGTAGCATACAGATTTGGATTTTTGATAAGGTCTTGTAGGACCATTCTGGACCGCTTGCTTATCATTCCCCCTAGAAGAGGATGCTTCAGGAGCATGTTGCCTTGGGTAATTTCCAGGATCCTTTCTACGCCCATGTCCTTGACCATGACCTCTACCACGGCCACGACCTCAACCACGACCACCATCGTGTCCGCGATCCGCTTGATGCCTGCTACCATAACTTTGGGAGGCATAAGGACCTGGAAATACTACATGTGTGACGTTTGTCTCATGGTACGACATAGTACCTGTTGGCATTGTTTTGCTCAGCCACAAGTAATACTAATATCAAATCAGAATACTTTTTGAACTCTCTTTCTCTGTACTGTTGTTGCAACAACAAATTAGAGGCATGCATAGTTGAAAATCACTACTAGAAAATGCGTTGTTTGCCGACGCTTTAGCCTCTATAAAGCGTCGGGAGATTTTAGATCCACGTCTCTATTTTCGACATTTTTTCTTGACGCTTTTTACCGTCGACGCTATTGACGCTTAAATATGTCGATAGAGATAAAAAAGCGTCGACATCTACCATCTTTATAATAATTCTAATATAAACTATATTAATTTTAATAGCTGAGCCCATCTCTCTGGGAACCCTAGCCTCCTTTTCATCTTAAGCTCTCTCCTTGTTCATCGGCGGCGAACCCTAGCCTGCGGAGCGGAATAAGAAGCGGCGAGGGAGTCGGGTTCCCTTGTTCGACCTTCTCAAAAAGAATTTTAGGGCTTCCCTCCTTCTTCGACATTCTCAGTTCGTTCTCACGAGGTTGGCCGAATTCGGAGAAGCACAAGGTCGAATACGAGGTTCGGCTTCTGATTACCTCCCTTTGTAATGTCTCCTCTGTTCCATATCAAACTGATCTTTGCAGATCCATCGGCTGGTGGTGAACAGAGACCCTAAGTTTATCAATTTTGTTGAGGTAGCTCCTCCGCTGCTTACTTGACCTAAATTGTTTTTCGTCCTTCGATGTCTTCTAATCTTGTGTCCTCATTTCAATTATAACATGAAAATTTTCATCTTTATTTCGACTGGTGAATGATGAATGCAATGGTGTGTAAATTGGTTTCTCAAGGACAGAAAATTTTCAGTTGATGATGCTGTCGGGAAACTGACTAGGGCAATTGTATGTATATAAACTCGCTGAATACTTATATGTGATGAAGGGGCATCTATCTCTTATTGATAGCTGTCATTGAGGAATATCTGTTGAGATTTTCTAGCTGCATATTGATTTAGATTTTTGTCCATTGGATCCCGATTAGGCTCAGATAAAAGTAATAACTCCTATGAAACTTATCATTGTACAAATTATCACATACGACTGTACGAGTATGCCTTTAAGAGAGTCATGGTGTTTTGTTACTTTTATCTTGTGTGTTTAACTTCTACTGTGCTTTTCTTTGTATTTTAGTTGTCATGATGGTCTAAATTATTTCAAGGAATCTTTTTGTGGAGATACTGGATCACTTCTTCAGCAATGTTTGTGAGCTAGATTTGGTATTCAACTTCCACAAGGTGTGTGCATGAATATTCATAATTATGCTACTTTTTTTTCATGAGTTAAGATGTGTATTTTAAGTTCTTTAGTTTTTGTATATATGAATGCACTTTGTTTGGAGTATAAATAAATATATTTTTGCTTTCTTTTGCGTTTTGCAATTAACTGTCTTGCTATCAAAACAAAATTGTGAAGGCGCCTTGATCATATGTCCCATTTAAATTTCACAGCAGTCTATTTGCACAGATTCTTAAATGTTGCAGGAAGTCAAGAAGTCCCTATTTTGCAGCCTTGATGAGTGTTATTCAATAGGAGTACAAGTTATGAGTCTTATGACAGCTCTGAATTAGCTTGTTTGAAAAAAGGCAAATACCATTATTTATTGCTTTCAGATCATATTCACATAAATGCTAAACGCTAATTCATCTTATACATTTGAGGGTAAGAACATTGCAAGTGGTCTTTGACTGTGATTCAGTAGGCTGAAGTCACTTTTTAGATGATTATGGAAACTGAAATCGGAAAGAAAAAAAAAGCAATCTCAGTCCGATAGTGATGATCATAATTCTGAAAAATTACATGACATCAAGTTAGACCAACAACCACCTTAGGATTAGCTGTAGTCAGATCAATAGCTCCTCAGTTATGAGATCTCATGGAAACTCATTCTTCTGCAGGTATATCTTGCGGAGTTCATTGGATCAAGTACTCGATGATCAGTCCTATACCTAGTAAGAAGTACGATACTCAATCAAGATCTGCTCATTTTTTAAACACATCACATACAACGAGCAATATATCCTGTTTCTTTTTTAACAACTGTTATGATGCTGGACATAAATTATAATTGGGTTTTCCTAGTGGTTAATCTTCGGTTAATGAGTAGAAGAGGCCAAATCTGTCAGAATGCATATGTTAACCCTCATTCTTTGCTCCTTATCTAGACTTCATAATTTTGTTTCTCTTTTGTGATTGTTTTGAACTGTCAGAAAGATGTTTGTTGATTCAGCTTGAAACTTCATGATCTCTGGTAATTTAAGTATTATGTGTTAAGGAAATTTTATCTTTCTTTGATCACAAAGAAGAAATCTAAAAATCCTCTCCTATGTGGGAAATTGATGGCAAGACTCTGAGTCATATTCAGCCTGAAATTATTGTGTGTAAATATGTTCAAATATTCATAATTTTGAACCTCATGCTTAACTTCATGAGAAATACTTTATCAAAAAAAAAAAAAACTTCATGAGAAATATTGACAGGATTATGTCAAAGGAATATCAGCAAGTGGGATGCAGTCAAACCACGGTTTTGAGGGCCAAGTTAATGCTTGTTGGACACATAAAGTGACCCGAAAAGATCTTGACTCCATACGATCCGGTGGATTTCTTATCTCGGTCATTCATGGCAGGTAATGAACGATTATTAAACATTCATACTTCTTTCTAATATTTTAAGGTTCATGGTTCATTCTGAAAAAGTTGAATTCTGCTAACACGAAAGATGTCATAGCACAAATTGGCCATGCACGGAGGTTAGCAGACAAGCTGCATCCTTTTGCAAGAATGGTTGATTTACACGGAGGGCATCTAAGTGTCTCTTAGTGAATGTCAAGATACACTAGGTATTGGACTTATTTTAGATTATGTATAAATATGTTGATATTAGGTTATCTTGTTGTATAAATGAGTTGGAGCACATGAATTGGCTAGCTCTAACATGCTATGTAAACTTTGGTGTTATGAATGTATTTTAATTTTTTTTTCTTTATTTTGATCCAATCTCGGCACTTTTTTGCGTCTTCTAGTGATGGTATCTCGCGGAATATCATTTACGATAGAGAAAAGCGCCGAGGTTATAGACAAATGACGACGCTTTAAAATATCGATCACCTAACCGCAGGAAAAACTATTCCGTTGAAAGCGTCGAGAAGAGATCTCAACAATGAAAAGCGTCGGCATTTTGTAACTCCTGACGCTTTAAAATATCAGTCAACTAAAAACTAATAAAAAGCGTCGAAACAAATTTACCGACATACAAAAGCGTCGACCATGTCGTCAGTAAAAAGCGTCGACTGAAAAGCGTCGAGGTTGTAATTCCTGATGCTGAAAATCTCGACGCTTTTCTGAAACGTCGGAATTACTATTCTCGGCGTTTTTAAGCGTCGGAAACCGACGGGTTTTCTAGTAGTGAATGTTTTATTAAGCATGCCTTGCTCAGTGACTATCTACCCGCACAGACGCAGTTGAGATGTTATACGGAATAAGGCAGAATTATAATCACTGACTGAAGTCTTGAAACCTTAAGTTCACCCAATGATATGTGGCTTTCAGGAGCAAGACCTCCAATTGATGGTCATATCTTTGTCCAAGACTCTCCCATAATTCTTTAGGATCTTCCACCAGCAAATATTCAAATTTAAGGCTTTCATGAACATGATGGCGAAGAAAGATAATCGCCCTAGCCTTATCTTGCGGGAAAGTATTTTCAGCATTTCTTATCGTCTTTTGCAGACCATTTGCTTGGAGGTGCGCCAATGAGTCAACTCTCCATTCCAGATACCTTTGGCCCGACAAGTGGAGAATATCAAACTCTCATTATGCAATATTTTCCATTTGATAACTATAAAAATTAACACATATATTAATTATGTTAATTTAAGATAATAATTAAACTAATATATATATATATGTATGAAATCATAGAAAGTCATTAATATTATTAATTAATTTGTACGTGTGTTTGAATATGGAGCTTCATATACATATGTATGGATCAAGCTATAAAACAAATATGTGTTTCATAATATGTACGTGCATGATATATGCAAGCCTTAGTTTATAGAAAAACAAGTCAAATATATGGATTCACATCCACAAGTTAACTAGTTAACTAGTAATGATGATTTATATCTAGTCATTCTAATTAATAGTGTATGAATAGTAAGAATTCACATGATGGTAAAAGAAAACATCATTTTGCTTGTAGTCTTAGGATTGTAAGAAGCAAGCGTTAGGTGTTTTAGAGAAAGATCCGGCAAAAAGGTATGTAAAATCGGTTTTATTCCAGATCTCATGTAAACTAGAAGTTTATATTTTGATTTTGGATGTAAAAACCCGATTTTGTTGTAATAGCCTTTCAGATCTAATAAAAACCGAGGAGTTTCTTTGAAAAAATTCTTTTGCAAAAACGCTTTTGATTCTTACTCTATCATTGAGTAACAAAAATGGTAGAAGAAATCCAAGCGATTTTTATGAGTTTCTGATGTAGAAGATTCCAATTTGGGCAACTTCAGAGCATACTTTTCATACGACATGATTTCTCAAACCATTTGATTATGGAGGATGGAAATGAGTATATGATTTCTACCTTGAGATTTTGCCCAACTCAGATGGTTTTTGAAGCTCTCGTGCTGATAACGTGTTGTGAGATTTAAACAAACTAGAGAAAATTTGTTCTTGGATGATTTTGTACAATATGATGCATGCAATTTATAGCAAGATTTCAGCCTTATAAGACCAAAATTTATCAACCTTTATCATCTGTCTCTTAAAGATCGTAAGGACCGTAATGAAAAAGGACAATATAGGCTAAGATACATTAGAAAAGGTAAACTATTCGACTTTATTTTTATCCACTACAGTTACATCATTTTTAAAGTTTTTTTTACATATTTTTTTGTTACAAAGAATTCTTTTCCCGTGTAAAATCATAACCGAGTTTACCCTTAAAAGCCAAAATGGACAAGACAGAGAGAAAAGTTCTGGTGTAAATAATTCTTAATGTAGGAAAAATGAACAGATCGCGTTCGCATATTACATGTCAATGTTCATATTCTGGATGATAATGTTCATAAACTGAGCCATAACTTTTTTTGAACGTTTTCAGTGTGGGACCCGGTGACATACTTGTTATTACTGTAAACTTTGTTTGTTTTGTTTGTTTTTTTCTCAAAATGACCTCAAAAAATATTATGACCCAGACTATGAACATTACTGCTCAAATTATGAACATTATCTTGTTATCTATGTACGCGAAAAATTTCATTTTCCCTACATTAACCTTTGTTCTCATAACTTTTATGCAAGACAGAACCGTGAAATCCCCGAATCCCCGACCAAACATTTGGTCCAAAGAAAACCCTATTTTCTTTACTGAAAATACCACTCTACAGCTCTACTCTCTATCTAGTCATCCTCTCCTCTCAGATTCTGAGCTTCTCACTTGCAAGCTCACGCTCAACGAAACCCTAATTTCGTTTCTGAAACACAATGTCCGATTACATCTGCGCAGAGATTATTCTTCAGATCTTGAAGTGCTTGCCGGCGAAATCGCTACTGCGATTCCGATGCGTGTGCAAAGAGTGGAAACAAGTAATCGACTCTCCGGCCTTCGTACAACAACACCTCTTCTTGCAAAACCCTCGTTTCCTTATCCGAGGAAATGGCTCACCGGAGTATTTCGTGGTGGATCCCCATGCTCTCCCCTACGCCAACAAGTTGAATGTCCCAGTCGAATATCCCGAATATTCACTATTGGCCACCCATCACGGTATAGTCTGTCTCTTGAGTCTTTTAAGAACCAGATTCCTGCTTTGGAATCCTTCCCTTCGTAAGTTTTCCAGTCCATTTCAAATCCCATATTCTGATTGTTTCGGATTGGAGAGTGGTAAAGTATTTGGCGCCACAAGCTTTGGTTTCTGGATTGACCCTTCCACTAAAGAGTTCAAATTTCTTTCACTTCGTTCCACTATTTGCGAGCATAGTGGTGTGGTGGTGGTGGGAATTCTTTACTCGTCGATCCTACGAGATTGGAGGTTTATTTCTGTACCAGGTAGTAATGGGTGTAGGTTAGATGATGTCCTTAATCCTTGTATGATACAAGGAGTGGCTCACTGGACATGTTCTAAGCGTGTGTCTCAACACAGGGTTAATGTCACTCTGTCCTTCAACTTCCTTCTTGAATCGTTTGACCTCATCCAGTGGCCTGTTCGCGACAATATGCAAGGGCTTCTTCGTAACAATATGCAAAGGCTTCTGAGTAACAATATGCAATTCAATTGGCAAGGTAATCTTTCAGTATTGTGGAGGAATTCCGATTCATCGATTCCTGCTAGATACCACATGTTCACCAGGGAACAAGGTTTGTGGGTTAACATGTTTTGCTTCGACCTTGCACCTGATATAGACGATATTGATGATGTTTTCTCGGTCCTACGGGAAGAAGAAAGAGTCAAAGCTCTTGTAAAAGTACAAGGAAAGCTAGGATTCTATGACAATAGAGCCGGAGTCATTCCTTTGATGGGTAATTGTTCCAATGCTCTTGTCTTTGATCACGCTCATGTTGCTACTGACTTTGTGGAAAGCCTCCTTTTCCCTTAGAATCTAATAGTTGATGTAATATTTTACATCTAGTTTTATGCTGTTGTCAACGAACAATGTTAACTTAGGTGGCAGATGAACAACTTCTGAAAGCTATGAGTGGTAGATTTATGTTTTATTATTGTTCTGGCTTCTGTAATTTTAACCTAGATGAACAATTTGCAGAAGCTCTGAGTAGTGGATTTGAGAATCCATATCAAATTCGTTAGTATTTACCTATTTTCAGTTTGTGTTGTCTGATCTATCTAACTTGTTATGAAACTGTTTGTCCTGCCTGTGTGTTATCTTTCTCTTTCTCTTTCTCTTTCTCTCTCTTTCTCAGTAGATGTGAGAACAATACAGTTGAGTTTGCTGAATCAACATTGTCTTCGTCCTGTGTGTTAAATTAAGTTTCCAGTGCATACGCACGCAGCATACCATATGGTCTACCATTTTCAAGAGTCTTAGTATCTCATTACAGGCAGAGGCAGAACTAACCAATTATCCAGACCATACACAATTCATTACAAATCATTTACACCACTTATTCACCTTTATATCCCCAGGATTCTACCTATTTACTTGCATACATTTCATCCTACATTATAATAACAATCCTACAACCAAATCTGTACATAACATTTTCATAGAAACAACAGTTATAAACACTTGATCAACGACCATTCCCAACCATATTTGCATACCAAGCACCATGAACACTAACCGAAACAGTTGCGACAACCACCAACGGCGCCACCACTTGCACCACCTGATCCGCCATAAAACCGGCCCCCATTTTCTGAAGCTCGAGCTTGGCCAATTCCCTTCCGCGGGACCCACTTCCTCCAAGCATGACTGCCCTAGCTGCCCTGTAGAAAGCCCCTGATACCTTCTCGAATACAATGTCGCCTGATAGCAGGCTTTTCACTAGCATCCTGCCAATTAGTTCCTTTGCAGATTGGTCGATACTCGCATTTAGAAACTCGCTTATGGCGTCGACTATTTCGATGATGCCTGCTTCTTGGTTGCTGTCTAGGATGATTGATAGCTGGTCGACTAGTTTTGGAAGAACAATCTCCATGTCCAGTGAAGAGGTAGTCGGAATTGCTTTGCTCAAAATGATTTGGCGGAACACCAAAGAACTGCATGTCACAATTTATATTCAATTCAATGGCGTTAGTAGAAAAACATATGCAAGCAATTAGAAATTTTTGTTGGGTATCGAAATCTGGTTTGAAAAACCGACAAACAATGTTTGCTGGGCACAAAAACTAGTTGAAGGAGTTTATTTCAATAAAAAGAGATATTGTGAACTTTATTTAAGGGTGTTAGCTGAAAAGAACAGGAAATGTTTTTTGGGTATCAAAAGCTGGTTTGTAGAAAGACTTGACTTTTTAAAAAAACCCACATGCAATGTTTGCTAGGCACATAAACTAGATGAATAATTTCTTTGGACGAAAAGAGACGAGTTGATTCGCCAAAATACCTTAACAGCTAACAGGATTTGAGATTTTGAGATGATGACATTACCTTGTAAGAATAACGGTGACCTTCTGTACTTGAGATTGAATCTTCAGGAGCCTGGAGAGGTTAAGCCTGAGAGTCTCAGGTAAATCTTCAAGGTTAAGACCCGAGATTCTTGTCACTAGCTTCAGTAAGCCGATTCTGACCAGTGAGTCGATCATCTCGCCATGGCACTCGGGTTGTTCAGAAGAGGCTTGCTGAGCTGGAGATATGTTTCTTTCCACTAGAGTGTTTCTGCCGGTCCTAAGGATTAAGGCGGGAAGGGACTCTTGAACATAGCTTTCTTGAGCAGTTGACAAACTTCTGAGAGAATTCATGTGATCTTCCAGTTCTTGGTCTCGTATACGCCTGACAGATGATAACCACTGAAAAGTTGATGGTAGATGCGTAATGGCATCAGTTGGAGGGCCGTAACGTTCTGAGAAAGCGGATTGTAGATATTCTACACCAGCAGCTCCGCTCAACAAAGTCTCTGCCATTCTAATATGGGTTGTGCTGATTTCTTTCTTTAGTACCTGAAAAGAGATATATTCCCATCCATAACCCACATCAGACTAGAAAATAAATACAATAAGTTTCAATATTTCATGTACACAATTTAATATAAACATTCAGATGCTTAGGTATGCAAGTGTGTACCTGTATCTGTTCCAGAACAAATCGAAGACCTTTCACCACAGCAATCACGCGCAGCTGGTCAGCTTTATCATTCACTTCGGATTCAAGTGAGAGCTCTTTCAATAACTTCTCATTTTCCTCCCTAATTTTGGTATCATTGGCTGGAGCTGACAGCTTCTGCATCGTCATTAATGAAAACTTGAGGATGTTGTGCAGATAATCCATATCCAAATTGGCTGCACTGAGCATCTGAAATGATGAAATACTGTGTTAATATTGCATCAGTCCAAATTTAAATTACACCTTGGGTACCCAAAAATGTGTTAGTACCTCTGAAACACACTCCACATTGATGATTATATAGATTTCTTCCTTCCAGTTCTCTGGAGATATCTTGCACAATTCATCCCTTACCTCAGCAATAAGCTCGATCAACCGGCCATAGTTGGGGTTGGTATCCTGTAAGGATTCCAGAAGGCCATCCCAGAATGCTGTCTCCATTGTTTCTCTTATTTTTTCCTGATCAGAGAAAGAGGATGACACAAAAGATAATTTAATTTAACTGAAAAAAGCATATAAAAATGTGTTAGATACTTAGATGTTCTATATAAATATTATGGGATATGTAGCTCAGACCTTAACACTGTTTATTTCACCATCATTAGGCGTGGAACTATCAGCAGATGGAAAGCTCTGTTTGTGGACAAATTCGTTTACAATTATCTCCTTTTCATTTGCTACTCCTTCCCTGGATGATACACCAATACGTGAACTAGAAGATCCTTCTCCAAACAAGGAACGAACTACATTCTTCGGTCTCTCTCTGCTCTCTCCCATATCACATCTTCCAACTGGAACAGACGGAGGAGTGACCGAGGAAACAGGTGAAGCTGGTAAGAGAAAAGGTGTTGTTGGTGAGCCTGATGGGCTTCCTTTCTCCTTTTCCTTGAAATACTGTGATCTAGAATCAGAGAGAGCTTGCTCCAAGCGTCTTGTACCAGCAGCTCCACTAAGACGTAGCACCTTCTCTCTCAGTAAATTCTGATCATCTACAACCTGGATCAATCATTCATAATAAGAATCATTTTTAACCTGCATCAATCCTTCATAATAATATCGAGAGATTTTTCAAAATAGGATACCTGTTTCTTGATAGCTTTTAGATCCTCTGTAAGATCAGCACATTCGCCTTCTGGATTCAACTTGCACTTCTGAATCATTGAGAGCTCAAGCTGGCAAGCAGCTCGTACCAGATCTTGCTCTAGTGACTCGGCATCCCTCACCTTCCAGACAACAAAATTATTTAGGTAGATGCACCATGCAGAATCAAAGGCTGCAAGCTGACTCCTGAAGTTCAGACGTCTTGAAGATGATTCTTCAGAAACTGTCAGTGGCCCATCTAATATAATTTTAATCAGTAGCTCAAACTCTTTTACAAACTCTGTAGCGGAGTTGGCAAGTTCCAATTCACGCTCTCCTCTACTGCTAAAAACTGCATCAGGATGAGCGATGATCATGTAAGCACAAAGCACCAGTCTGACTGGGTATCTTAACAATTTCTCCTGAACGTTCGTTGCTTCATTAGAGGTACCAACTTTCTGCACAACTTTCCTTCTGCTAGAGCTTTTATGAGCAACTTTTCTTTTTGGACCAGCAACCTTTTTGAGAAGATGATCAATGTCAGAGAAGTTGTATAATTCATTTTCTGAACAGAAAAGGATTGAAATTCTGATGCGGCACTCCAGCCTATCAAGAAAAGGTTTTACAGCCTGCATTGTTGCTCTAGATTCAATTGAGTGAGCAAGCTGCTCAAATGGCATCGACCTCACACAGTTTTCATTGATTTGCAAGTCATCAAAAGCTTTTGCCAGGGAAAAGGTAGTTCTTTGGAGAAGAAAATGTCTCCAGCACCTACAAGCAAGACAGGAAGTGATATCCGCATTTAGAGACGAAAAGACCATAAATATATGATTAAAAATTCTTTCATGAAGAATCAGTCCCATTACTTTGCAATAAAAGTGAACCACCAACTAGCATAAAATTGTTTCTCATACAAAAAAGCAACAGAGAACACCTGGGAAGTTAAACTCGTCCCTTTCCATTAAAGGATGAGGAGTAGTTAATCACTCTTCAAAACTTCAAACAAACTAATGAAACAGCCATCAGCAAAGTAGTTGTTGTAATAACAGAATGTTAGATAAAATTTTATCAAGAAAGGATAACTTTGTGGATATAAGTTAGAACTTATAAAGCACCAAAAACTTAATCTTCATAAAATAAGGTTCAGCAAGACCTATACGGCTATACCACTCCAGTGAGTCTAAGTTCGACAAGAATGACAGCCATAAATCTACACAAGCATCACATTATATTAGAGGGGATGGGAAATACAAACACCTGGCCAACATTCGAGATAGGGTATCACCCTGCTCATTCATAAAATACTTTTTTCCTCTCTGCATCAGGTATTCAGCTCTCTGTGTCTTCGCCTGAGTTAATATGTAAGATAAAAAATCAGTAATTAAGTGAATCAACTGCGGAGTAAACCATAATTGAAAGCTTTAGGATTGAATAAAAAAAATTACCCTCTGAAGGCGAGTTTCCATTTGATCCCTCAACCTTCTTCTTTCAACTTCCCTTTGGTAAGAGACTGATTGAGCCATCTGTTGAACTTGCAGAAATCTAGCATGGGCTCTCCTCTTCTCAGTCTCCAACAATCCCATACGTTTTTTCTCAGCTGCTGCACGCTTTTGATTAATGGAAGCACGGATATGCTCCTTGTTTTTGTTCTCTCGTGCCATCCTGTGTAATTTAGACTGAGATCTTCTCTCCCTTAAAGAGGCTCTTCGAAGCTTATCTTTTTTAAGCATTAAAATTCTATTGGCTTCAGCTTTCTGGAACCGAAACTCTACTCGCTTCCTGAGTTCCTTCCTCTCCTTCTCCTGAAGAATTTCTACCCGTGTCTTGGCAGCTTGACGCAACTCATCAAGCTTAGCCAATCGCATCTGAAGTTTTGCTAAATTGCTTTGCCTGTTTGCCAATACATAACATGGAGAATTTAGTGCACAGCAAAGAGAAACAATAATTGTAACAGAACTGCAGAAAGCATCTTCATTATGCAATCCAAAAATAAACGATGACTTCATTTTCCCTGAAACAACACAGGCAGTGATACACAGGAAATCTCGAGCATGAAGTCCTGTCACTCCAGGTCGAAATATTCAGAAATAACAATCAAAGGAACAAAAGAGGAAACGATGGGAGATTACAAGGATTAAAGCAGGTAAACTGAAGACATCAAAAAGATTGACTAATTAGGTAAGAGATTGTAAAAAATGACCGTTCCGGCGATCATCAAAAATCAGAAGATCATTTTACAACCACCAACAATTTTTATCCCCTAGAATAATCTCTCTTCATACAGTATTATTCTTTTTTTCCTCAGTCCAAAAATAAGAAAGCGAAAGGAGTGGAAAAAAATATATTCTATTTCCGATAATCAATTTCCCCAACCTTTTCCTCTCGGCGGCCAAGAGTCTCGCCCCTATGCGCCGTTCAAGTTCTTCGTTACTGGACCCCGTTTGGAGAAGATTTCTGCGTTTCGGAGTCGCCTTTTTGGACAATTGATCATAAAATATCTGTTTCAACAAAATTAATCAACTTAAAAGTACAATCATACAGTGAATTGAACAAATTTTGCGTGTTCCTCCTTCAACCGTCAAATTCACAATACAAAAATGATTTTTTGGGTTTGAAATTGAACCTGTCGACGATGATCGGCGTCCCGAAGTTTGGTTTGGATATCCTCAACACTAATCGGAGAGCTTTTCCACTCGACCAGACGGCGGCGAAGTTTCTCCGGCATCTTACAAGGACATCGAGACGACGACGACGACGGTGATGAAGAGTAATAGAAATCACCATCTTCTTCTTC
Organism: Oxyria digyna; assembly: GCA_029168935.1. Lineage (NCBI taxonomy): Eukaryota > Viridiplantae > Streptophyta > Magnoliopsida > Caryophyllales > Polygonaceae > Oxyria > Oxyria digyna. The sequence goes on from JAPVLV010000010.1 coordinate 25,150,917, forward strand.
AAAGGAAGAAGCCTCGTCGAACAGCGGAATCAACATCGCAACTCCGGAGGGCGATTCTCCCGTTACTAAGAACTCAGGCTCCGGCGACGCCATGATGGATCCTATCCGGAATTGTTTGGTATATGGTTTGGATTGCGAGAGAATGAATCGGAATCTTCCGCTTTTCGTCTCCAGAGAGTAAAGCGTTTGTTTCCCTCTCTCTCGCACGCTTTCTGAATCTCTTTCTCTCTCAAGAGCAATAAAAAGGAACTTCAATCGGAAGAGAGATGCCACGTCAACAGAAAACTTCAAGTTCTTTTCTTCGGAGTTCTTCTGCCTTTTGTGACAAGACGGACACCCAAATAGTATTTGTACCGCAAATTTTTTTTTCCGGATAAATAGTTTATTAAAAGTCCGACTTTATAAAATACTTTCCTTTTCTTTTGTCCAAAACGTGTACATTTGATAAGAATGAATCTAGACTTATCGCTTTTACCGAAAACCTAGATACGAAAGCCCGTGTGTCGCACAGGCCAAATACCGATATTAATTATAATATTTTGGATAAATGTATGTAATTATATAAAAAAATACAATAAATGCTCACAATATTATCTCTCAATCTCTCCTTCATATAAAAAAAACGTTACCGTCATCCCGTATTAAATTCAGCTCTCCGCCTTAGCATCCATTTTTTGTTGATTTTTTCATTGACTTCCTTTTCTTATCAGCGGTGGTGTTTCTCTTCTTCTTGTTAGAGGTGACGTTTCTCTTCACCGAATGGATCTATTCAATTGAAGTTGTGTTATCATTTTAATAATTTTGTTGTTGTTATGTATGTATATATGCAACATAAAGTATTTATATGAGGTTCACGTTTTACTGAGTCTAATTTTATTTGGCGTGTTACATGTTTTACTGAGGCCATGCATATGAATCAATCTTAGGTGTTGTCAAAATATAGATTAACAATATCTAATTAAACCAGATTAATTTTTATCCGGGAAGGAGGAGACGTCGGGATGAAACAAAGGGATTGATGAACGGGATAGAGATGAGAATGAGTTTGGAGATTGTGGTAGAGGAAGGTGTTCTTAGTTGGTGATGAGATTATCATTTAAGAGAATAATTAATTAAGGTAAAAAATTAAAATACTAACATTTATTAGGTACACATTGCTTTTACTTCATCAAAGCCATAAATTTTTATATATAGATAGATCGTTAATCAATTTTGGACCCAAAAAAAAAAACGTTGACCATTTAAAAGATATATACTTATAGTAGTAATTTTATTAAAATGAATGTTATGTTAATTATATTCTAAGTTTTGAAAGTTAAAAGCAATTTTTAAATTAGTATTTTAGAATTTCTTATCCTATTATTTATACTCACCTTATAATGCAAAAAAGGATATGGTTAGGATTTAGAGTTAGATTCTTTGACAATTATATATTGGATAACAACCTATCAACCCTCGAATATTTTTTTCGTGATCATGAATAAGACTCTTGATTTTTATGGTCACGAATGTTAACGTCTATTGCTCTGAAAAACAATATTTAAGAAATATTCACATCAGTGAACATGATCAAAAAAATTAATGTAATAAAAATGATTTGGACTGATGTTCGTGTTCGTGGCATTGAGCTTTAATGTTCATTGTTTTGAACTTTAATATTCATAACTCTGAACACAAGATATTCATATACGTTCACATGAAAACTCAATAAACAATTAAACTAATAAAAATGCATGTTTAAAACACTCATGAATAATTTGAACATTATGAAAATATCCGTGAATGTTTACAAAGTACATGTCATGAAATTAAAAGTTGCTACCTAAGAGATTGATTCTATATGATTATTAAGGAACGGTTGAAAAACCAACGGATCAACACGCCCAGAATAGCAAGCATGTAGGGGTGAGCCTAGGGTTGAGAAACAGTCTTTCAAATATGGAAGGCGACACACTTATATGGAAGATCCGATATTTTCCTTGATGGAGAAGATCTTCTTGAGCTTGCGTCACAAGGAGGATATCCGTTGATGATATTTGATTATTTATTTGTTTTTCCTTTAACGTATTTTTGGAACATATCTTTGATCTTGCTTGGGCTTTAGGTTTTAGCATTTATAGGGTTTGTTAGTGTGTATTAATAGTGGACTACGTCCTCTGTTAATGGTTGTCGACTGATAGAGCAAATTGTCGTAGTGCTAAATCAAAGAAACCCTAAAATATTAACTAGAGTATAACAAGTAAGAAGAGGTCGGACCCAAGGAAATCAAGACACCAGTTCTATGCAATAACGAAATATCAACTCACAAACAAGTAAGGGGGGGTTGATTGTTCGAAGTAACAAGTAATAAGAAACAATCAAAGCAGCGATGGTTGAGAATATGATTATGAAGGAGTTCCACCTAACAAGTATCCACACAACAGTCAGACAAGTTGATCATAGATTATCTCAAGTTCTTATCAATCCTAGGGAATGTTCATATTCCGATCTATAGTAGTATATCAGCAAGCCAACCGATCCTGATAATACTTACTACTCAATAACCTAAGAGACCTCCTAGGTTGAATCAAATAGCAGCAACGAGTATAGGAATCACAAGGATGCATGCAATAACTTACAACCGTCAAGTATTGAACTTGCAATCAATTCTCTTTCACAAAAGCAATCAACTACCAGATCATGCAATTATGGATGCTACAATAACAAAGAATTTCACCGTCTATTCCTAGTCTAGCGATAGAAAACTATTATCAAACTAGGTGATCAATCTAGCAAAACCAATAGAAATCATATGGATAGAAACAAGAAAATCAATACAAACCCAAATGAAAAGAATAAGAGTTATAAATCTTACAACTGAATCAACTGTTGGTTTCAACTGCTAGGCAAAAAAAAGACTTAGTTCCTTCTCATGGTTTGCAAGACTTAAAGTTCTAGATGGAAGAGAGAAAGCCTAAAGATGAGAATATGGTTTACAAAGATGAGTCTAACCCTAATAAAACCGAAATAACATAAAAGGAAAGTCTTCCAAACGAAATAACAAAATAAAACACAAAAGGAAAATCCGAATCTTCAAGTCGGCCCAGGAAACGCGATCGCCATACAGGGGACGTGATCTCGTTTTGTCTCGTATCTTCTGTTGGTCTCTGTCTTCAAACCGCGATCGCCGTCTGTGGGACGCAATCACGTGATCTTCACTTGTGGTCACGTCTCTTGGACGCGGTCGCTTCTTCTGCATCATATCTTCATTCTTCAACTCGAGCGCCTTCTCCTAAGTGTCTTCAAACCAACTCTTCAATCTTCTAAGTCTTCACTTCAGCTCAAGTGTTACATGTTTGAGTAAGTGTTTTGATAGGATTCGGGAGTGTGGATTATATTATTGAGTGACTATGAAATACAAGTAAGGGTAGATTGAATACCTTTGGTGAATTTAGGTTGAGAGAGGTGACTTGCTTGTAATAATATTGCTTAGAGATAGAAGTTTTTCTCAAAGAGATTAATTGATCGCTTGAGGTTTCCTCTCTAAGAAATATTGTCATTTGTTTTATTTCTACGACATGTTATTCCGCTGCCGAAGAGACGACTTATTGTTTCTTATCTAACGCACTACATCGACAAATCCGAACCAAATTGAAAAGTGAGATTGAGTAGGAAGGAAGGAAGCGGTCGAAGAGAAAGTTTGTGGACCTTAGCTAAACCCAACCCAATGCCGACGACTGCCGTGGCTTACATTTACGCATGGATAATTGAATGAGATGGATAGGTATTGAGGAGTTGGGACCAAGTATAATTATTCTTTCTTGGTCCGTTGGGCAACTTCTACATTTCTCGTGGCTCTCTTATTTTCGTAATTTAGCATTGTGGTGTGGGTGGTATGCTGCAACCTCGCACGTGGCACTATACTCTGCTCAAGTTTACGACACCTACATTATCTACTACGGACTATTAAAGCCATCAAAAGAAATTAAAAAATGACTATGGAATAGAGGATAACAATTTCACCCGTATTTGTGATATCCGCATTATCCGACCCGAAAAAATGGATGAAAATCCGAAAAACATGGATGACAGACAGCTGAAAAGATCGGATGTGGATGACCACTCCTACCCATCCGACCCGATCCGATCACCCGAACCACCCGCCATGTTTAAAACCCTAAATGAATGCTTCTTGAACTAAATTTCCTTGTATTTAAATTTTCTTCGTGAACTAAACTAGACCTTTGATGTATTTAAAGAATGCTTACTATTTTGTTAGACTTCGAAATTTGGATTATATTTCTTTTTATTTTCTTTTAAAATAATTATATCCATTTTTGCTTCAATATTTTTTTAAATAATTTTCACCCGAAATCACTCGGTTCACCCGATCACCTGCGGATAATTGAATGTATTGGAGCGGATGATGCCCCATTACGGATGCAGATGGATTTGATGGAATTTTTTTCCGAAATGAGCATTTTACCAGAAAAAATTCCCGACGCAGGCTCTTTTCAAAACAATTTCCCAAAATAGGCACTTATTTCAGCTTCGGAATTTTTTTATGTGTGAGAGACGCTGGTTCTACCAGCGTCTCTCCTCCGAAGCTGAAACTATTTTTTTTTAATTGCCAGCGTCTCTTATACATGTTAGTTTTTTAATTTAATTTCCAAACTTTTTTGTAGTTTTAATTTTTTTTTTTTAAGGCAATGTATAAGAGACGCTGGTCGAACCAGCGTCTCTTATACGTTCAAACATAAAAAAAAAATGTATATGAGACGCTGGTTTGCCCAGCGTCCTGTTTTTTTTTATTTGCACATGTATAAGAGACGCTGGTCGAACCAGCGTCTCTTATACGTTCAAACATAAAAAAAAAATGTATATGAGACGCTGGTTTGCCCAGCGTCTCATATACAGCGATGCTTTTTTTTTATTTGCACATGTATAAGAGACGCTGGTCCAACCAGCGTCTCTTATACAGATTTGTATTTTTTAATTCCCTCGTGTAAGAGACGCTGGTCAAACCAGCGTCTCTTAAACGTAAAATATTTTTTTAAAAAAAATTATTTGTATAAGGCGCTGGTAAGGAGAGTTGAGAAAACATTTTACGTGTAGAGCACTGCCACTAAGGAGAGTTGAGAAAAATGGGGTACTTTACGAGAAAAATGGGGGTACTTTCCTCTTGCAAGAAAAAAATTCATGTAGGCTCTTAACATTTTTGAAAAAAAATTCAACTCTCCTTGTTATACAAATAATTTTTTTTTAAAAAACATTTTACGACGGGGGAATTAAAAAATACAAATATGTATAAGAGACGCTGGTTGGACCAGCGTCTCTTATACATGTGCAAATAAATAAAAAGCATCGCTGTATATGAGACGCTGGGCAAACCAGCGTCTCATATACATTTTTTTTTTATGTTTGAACGTATAAGAAACGCTGGTTCGACCAGCGTCTCTTATACATGTGCAAATAAAAAAAAAACATCTCTGTATATGAGACGCTGGGCAAACCAGCGTCTCATATACATTTTTTTTTATGTTTGAACGTATAAGAGACGCTGGTTCGACCAGCGTCTCTTATACATTGCCTTAAAAAAAAAAAATTAAAACTACAAAAAAGTTTGGAAATTAAATTAAAAAACTAACATGTATAAGAGACGCTGGCCCAGCCAGCGTCTCTTATACATAAAAATTCAAAAAAAAATAGTTTCATCTTCGGAGGAGAGACGCTGGTTCTACCAGCGTCTCTCACACATAAAAAAATTCCGAAGCTGAAATAAATGCCTATTTTGGGAAATTGTTTTGAAAAGAGCCTGCGTCGGGAATTTTTTCTGGTAAAATGCTCATTTCGGAAAAAAAATCGGATTTGATGAGTTATCCAACCCATAAATTGGATGATGAATGGTCCATCAATCTTTCACCCGATTCATTGTCATCCCTACTATGGAATTACTTTTATATGTCTAAGTCAGTTGTCATAATATTTAATCCCGTTTCTTTTAATAAAATTTATGTCGCGACCACCATATTATTTTTTCTGTACTAGTTTATATGTTTATATCTGTTTATTCATACATGATCACTAAATATTAATGAATACAAATATATTGTAATATTAATTTCGAAAAACCACATTATAAATTGTTCAACTTATTATGGGGACCTGGCCGATCCCCTAATGTATAATGGGGAACAATCTTAATCTTAATCTTATCTTAATTTTAATATACTATAAAGTTAGGGGTTTCCCAAATTAATCACAATGCATTTAATGTTTTGTTTTTAATTTATCATTTTCTCAATTTTTTGTTTTCCATTTCTTTTCTACGTTTACGAATATGTTACACAAATGATGATTTTAACCCACCAACACATATCTATAATGGATCTGTATGAAACATATCATCATCTTCTACTCTTCGATTCCGCGGGCCCAAAAAGTCTAGTATTCTAATTTTGTACTTAATTTAAGGGTGATGCTAATTGCACTAAGATTTTAATGATGGATCGCTCAAATGACCAAGTCAATTTTTGGTCGAATTTCAGATCCATGCAGAAACTTTATTTCCCGGCGGATCGGCAATCCGTCAGATAAGGTTGAAGAATCCCTAAACCGTCGGGATTTGGGGTTCTGGTTTAAATCGGTTTTGTAAGTATAATTAATGTTAAAAATCCATTTCAGCCCATATATTTATTTCTAATTTCAAAATTTGGCGGATTCTAAATCTGGCTGATTCTTTACTGCGCGCTACCATGCAGAATCTATGTGCGCGAGAAATTTCACTTATGTGTGTTACTGATATTCTACCACGCAGAATTTATGTGTGCGGAAAATTTCACTTATGTCATAGTGTTACTGATATTAGTGCAAACAACTTATCCGATTGTTGGTAGTCAACCGTCCAAAAATTCATACTTTACTAGAAATAGAAAAGATTCCTATTATTACAATTTTTTGTTATAATAATGGATTTTTTTAGTAGTACTCATTTTAATACCGGGAATATCATCAACCCTGTACTTTTCCTGTGAAAAGAAGCATCCACCCTTTACTTTCGACATCCCTACAAGCAAAATAAATTTCAGAATTTGGTGTCAAGCATTTTGCGTGATATTGCAAATATGAATTCGAAGCTATCATTATACTTTCTAACCACGTAAATTACACGACTTCGTCTTGTCATTAACAAGTTATTTCATTCAACAAGCCAACCATATATTAGTTTTTATTATATACAAAGCAATAGAGCACTAATTAATCATTGTTGAAAAATTAAACCATAGCATTAATTAATACACAAAAAGAGAGTGGCATGACAGTTGACAATTCTAAGTTTATCTTCATGCATAGTGTACCGTATACTATACTCTTACCAAGTACAAATATCTTAATATAATATAAAGCTAAATAATCAGAAATAAATTCCAAACAATAAATTACATACCTCATATTTAATATTTCAAATAAACACAAGTTAAACAGCCACAATAACACCCTTAACCCAAATTCAGAATTACTCGGTCCATCTCCAATTAACATCTCTCCCCTCTTTTCATCTCCCCCTGTTTCTTCATGCTTAATAGGTTTTGGATGAAATAACTCAGACTTTTTTTTATCTTGATGCTTATTCCGTTCTTTTTGTTTATCGATTCAAGTTGTTGGCCGAATGAAGGTTTGTGTGTTAGTTAATGCATTGGCCAAATACTCTTACTGTGATTTTAATTGTAATAAAATATTTAAAGCGTAATTTGATCATATTCCCTTAATATTTTGGTTATTACCTAATATCCCTTCCTTCTTATACCCTTTTTTCAATAAGACAATACTCAGCTTCTGCAACTGGTCATTGAAAGCTAAAAACATTTATGTCAACAAGCCCTCCATGTGATGGTTGTGATGCATGGCTTCAAACAACTTCTAGCCGAGGGGATGAATTTTTTAATAGATTGTTTTGTCATCTGGCACTTATTTTCTCTTAGTATATACTTCTTAAATAGTGGTAGGATTTTTTTATATTTAAAATATGCCAAATGATGTTTCTTACCCCATTTATTAAGATGATATTAATGATGTTTCTTGCGTATATCATGTTAAGCTCTTTTGTTGTTGTCCTCAGTAACTTGATACCTTTAGATTTATACTTTTTTTTTAGAATAATTGGAACTTAGAATGACCCTAGATATCAATCGTTCTCATCATTGGTTTTTGGAGCTAAATGAGTACATGAGTAACAATTAGGGAATTGCTTAAACACAAAAAGTTCTCTAGGCCTGCTATGTTGGATATTGTACACGAGATAGTGATTTACATCCATTAGTTTCACAATCTTGACCATTTTGAGGAGGGAGTAACCACCATAAATTCCTGATTTTTTGATGTTTTACGTTATACAATTTTATAATCCAGCTGATAAGACTCAGATATCTGCTTATGTAGGAGACGAAGTAGAAGACATGCCCTCCATTTCTATTTGGCTCCATAATGTGCGTTGGGGCAGTGAAGATGCTTTGCCCGTTCCTGATGCCAAGGTAACAAAAACGTTGTTTTAGTGTGTAGCCGTGGTCTAATTGTTTTTTATAAGGTAATGTGATCACGTTTAGAATGTATTAATTACTATGTTTATTGACACTGGTGTTGGGATTGTCTATTGCTACTCATATCATGAGCTCTCTTAAACTTCTTTATAAGAGGGACCTCACTTTTGTTCATGCTGCTATTGTCATGATCACCACTCATGTATTATATTCTTATTTAGCTTGAGACTAAGTTGGATTTTCTTTTGTATTTCTGAAGGTACTTAGCAAGAACTAAGCTTATATTACTGAAGGCATCTAAATTTCATGACATGTTTATAACAAGCTGCACATTTTTTTCTTAAGGTGAGGTCTTCGGTCCAACACTTAACCATCCTCTAAAAAATAGTCTTTTGTCAATGCAGGAAGATAATGAGCCGTACTTGCATTCCTCAAGAAGATGCTGCAGATTCTTTATGGTAACCTCCCGGACTAGGAAATTTATAAAGCTATTAGTTGCTTGCTTTGCAAAACTTATTTGCATTGGTCTATCTTGAGCTTGCGGATGTGCATGTGATTCTTGGCTATGTTACTTTGGAATCATTATTTTGAGCTACTTGCTAAAGATGTCAGGAGTATATTTGTGAAATAAGAGATAATATTATTTACTCCAGGCATATTATAAATACGTTTTATTTCTAATCTAAATAAATTTTATACAAGACTATAAAACCGTCCTTCGACTTCGTAGTATGTGTTGAATCTTAATATAATATAAAGCTAAATAATCGGTAATAAATTCCAAACAATAAATACTACAAAATTGAATGCCTCAACTAAACTCTAAATTTCGGATTCAGTTCTTTATTAACTAAACTGTAAATTTCGGATTCAGTTCTTTATTATACGGATTCAGTTCTTTATTAATCTTAAAAAATTCATTCTTTAAATGAGCCGTATAATTTACCTTTTGTTTGATATTAATTATAATCCCAACCCCATGCAAAATTTGGATGGGCTATATGATTTGGGCCGATGGCAGGAGGCTAGGGCGGTCTTACTATCCTCTCATGTGTTCCACTTCAAACATTCAAGCATCGTCTTTTTCCTTTCCCTCTCATGCTCTCCATCGGTGGCTGCGGCGGCATCCTTTCAAATCCCGACCTTCAACCTTCGCTTGTTACAAAACGTGCAGTAATGGAGCTTCTAGCATGTTCATCTCTCTCAGCATTGCCCTATAAATATCCGTCCTCAACAGTTTTAGATCCATTTCATCCACCCCTCTCTGCACTCACCGATGGAGCAATTTGGTGTTACCCGTGTCGATGCCTCGGAGTCCGTCCCCACCCCCAGGAATTTCTAAGAAGAGAAGGAGTTTCTCATTTTTAATTTTCATTGAAAAAGTTAAAAGTGTAATATAGAGTCAATTTTCTTCCTTTTTAGAAAGATACACAAATTGGATACACAATTTGGGTATAGAGGATTTGGATTCCACCCCCAGTGTCGTCCAAATCGATGAATCGGTCGGTCGTCTCAAATCCACCGCTACGGAAATGGTGCAACCGATATCTGAAGTCGTCAAACTTAAGAGAAGGCTCCGTCAACAAGCCACCAAGTCGCCCGAGAAGGACGACGACATACCTGTCATCCCATTTGGAGGCCTGCGTTTGGGATCTGAATACAGGGCGACGACCACACCCACATCGTTTTCAAATAAGCCTTCAAAAACTTAGTGTCACATACAAGTATTCCTAATTGTTCTCATGCAATATTCCCCCACACTGATATCTGAACGCCAACGTGATAAAATTCGCACTTACGATTCAGATATTGCAAGCGCCTGACAAACATCACTGTCACTGGACTACTAATATACTAAGCAACAAGGTTATACATTATAAATATTCATTATGCTTCATGCAATCCGATGTCACGTGTTATTTACTTAATTATTTTTTTGAGTACAATACTGCCAATATAGATGGAAGAGTAGTATGTGATAAACCCTTTTCCTTTTGCTCTCTGATTTAATTGTCTATAATTTCTAATCAACTACTAATTACACATTAAACTGAGCAAATGAGTCAATGAACGAGACTGGAAATGGTTTACCACTTATTTTTCATTTTGTTTTCCACTTCAACTCAACTGTTTTTGTCATGTGGTAATGGATAGAAATATGTTTATGTATTTTTGATGGTGATCAAGCATCACTAGCATCATTTAGAATGTTATAAAATGTGACCTAAGTTCCTAATTAAAGGACAATTGATTATGCTGTTACTTAGTGACATATCACGTTTCGAGGCTTGCGTGACTTTGCACTTGCAGGAATCTACAACAAAATTTACTAATACATCAATGAAAAATTATACAACTTTTACAAAACTTTTAACAAGAGACGTTATCTCATATGAATCAGTTTTTTCTAGCAAGTTGAAAAGAACAATCATTAATAGGTTATTACACTATAGGTCAGAATACTTTACCTGGAGATGCAATTGAAGTGAATCGAGTAACTAAACGATGAACATAGACAGAAGATTTCAGTCCTATTACCCCAAATACATCGGCTCTCTACTCACTATGGATGACCGATCCAGTGATTTCGGTCACTCCATGTATATCTGAACCACAACGTTTTGACTGATAGATATATTATAAAAATATTTTATTTAGAATATAGACAATTTTTTAACAAGAATAAAAACCGCACCAAAATCCTAGTAATAATATAAATACAAATTAAAAAAGGACAATGACGTGCGTATTTAGTTTAGTTTTAATTTTATTTTGCGTTGCATGCTTGTTGTCATGTGGCCTTTGGTTTGGGATTCCGTATGGAATGAATGGTTGCGTTGAGTGCTTTGATTTCCGAAAGCGAACCCAAAAAGCCGGATTAGAAGCAATCGCATGCGACGAGGCTATTTCTTGTTCTGTACTCCCTCGGGATATTCGATCTTGACCCTTGATTACTTGGAAGGAATCTGTTGTACACGCAACCTAAATGGACCAACTAAACCCGACCCGCCTAGACCTGGAGGCGGGTCGACGCTCTCATATAGAAAACTCAACATTACCCTATTCTTAACAAAAATGTCAATTTTCCTGAATTTTTTAGCATATGATTAGAATCGGTTTAGGATTGAATTACACATGAATACATAGTTATGTACATATTATCAACAACGTGCTTTTTAATCGATTTAGGATAGAATACACTAGATTCTTCTTCCAATGAGTGAATGATGAATCCGCACTTTGTTATAGCACATCGATCCAATAGAATAATCCAGTCATCCACTAAGGTTTCTACTTGGGTTTTGTTTGAATGATGGTCAATACTGCATTATTTGACATGATCTCGCATTAGAAATCTATTATTACCCACGATCTAAGCATACCCTTATTGCTCGTGTGGTTGAACGTGAGAATTATAAATCATAGGAATTGAATTTAGGGGATTTGAATTAAGGTGATTTGTAATATAGGAGATTTTAAGAAAATTTGTTTGATTAAAATTTGTAATAGATAGATCAAAATAAGGAAATTTAAGATTTCATGAATAAAAATGGGAGAAAGTGAATTACCTACGAGAGACTAGGTAAGATCAATTTCCACGTAATGGAGGAATTGAAAATCTCATATTCATTTCTATTTCCTACAGATTTTCAATTCCTGGAATTTTAGACTCTAACCAAACAAGCACTTATTCTTTTACTCCAATCTTCCAGTAATGGACGATCATGGAGAATAAAGATCGTGTAATCTCTCCAAAGTTGTCCGTAACAAAATTAGTACATCACAAGGAGGAGCAACTCCTAGGCCACTTATAAGATCGTGTAATCTCTCCAAAGTTCAAGATACAAAAACATAACATTATCATTATGTCAACCAATTTTCGGACTTCAGAATTTAAGAAGTCGTATATGGATACACTACTCTGTTGTTCTAGGTCTTTGATGGCATTGACTGACCAGCAAGGTAAGGAACATCCACTAGTGTTGCAACAATGTCATCGCCGACAATTACCTTATCCCCAACTTTCGCAGCTCGTCTCTTGACGTAGCCTAAACCAACATGCTCTGATTCCTTTCTTCCTAATGCATAACTCGTCAGTTTACCAACCTGAGTGCACAAAATTTATAGACGGGCCTGATTATCCTCAAATTGTTGAAACTTAGTGCAAAGTCATAGAACTTCTGAACATAAAAAGGGTCAAAAGTTAAGTTCACCTTTTTCCCATCGACGGTTATGGGACTGCCGGGTTCTGCAGCGGCTGATAAGTTCAAGCCCCAAAGATTCTGTTTCACACCATCATAAGTGATGAGTCTTGCTATTGTTTCTTGTCCCTTGTAGCACCCTAGATGTATGTAAATTGTATAGTTAGACAAGGTAAAAAGCTTGTGCAATTAGATATAGAGAAGTAAGCATGCACCTTTATTCATGGAAATTGTATTCCAGAGACGAGCTTCTAAAACATTATACTCGGCAGTAAGCTCTTTCTCAGGGGCTGGCCTTCCTGCTCAAATGAATGTGGTAAGTAATAAAAACCAGAAATATCTGGGTTGGAGAGAGAAGTGGCCTTCTGAACTAGGTTGTATTATCATGAATCTTGCACAACAAACTAATATATAACACCATTTCAAAAAAAAAAAAAACTCAATATGTGAAAGGAGTTCTCTGTCTTTTGTCAAGCAAGCAGATGAAATGGCTAAATCAAACAAAATTTGACAAATTAAGGTATTAACAAAATAGAAGTGGTCAAGTTAAGGTATTAAACAAAGAGCCTCAGATGGAGATTATATTGCATATCTATTGCCATTTCATTGAATATGTTTATAGCATAAAGTTGTTTCTAGAGTATCAAACTTTTTAATCTTTTAAGTAGTAACCCAAAGGGATACAAAATCATGAGCTACAACGTACATGTCTAATCATTATATGATTTATATCAAAAACTCAGATGAGAAGGATAGGAGTAAAAATATAAGTTGATGGTTATCGTTTTCAAGCAAATACAATTACCTACCTCGGCAAATCCTCAGTCTTTCCCATGCAGTTGAACCCATTGGAACAGCACCCAGATCAACAATCTTTTTCCAGACGGATTCAGCAGCAGCTGGTGTCAGCATCATGGTATAACCCTCTTCAGATATGGAAGTCCCTACTCCTACAGTCACCGGCATCTCATTGACCTACGTTTTTAGAAAAGCGAAAGAGCTTGAACTTCAGTATAAAGCATTACTTACTCAACAAACAACAACACTAACCAAGAAACTTGACTGGTGCTTTGCTACATATATGTAAGAGAGTAGTGCTTACTGCATAGGATAGTCCCGACAAGATATCTTGATCGATACTAAATAAATAAAATCTAAGCAATATTGCAAGTCAACTTACAAAGTTTGGTAAAAGAGAAGAATGTGAAACTACTCGTGTAAGAACTCATATGCTCAAAGAACCATTAGAAATGAATGTAAGGTTTACTGGAACATTTTATCTATAGACCTGTTTTACAGGTTAGAATTACCCTGTAATGCCGGTGAGTGCCATAAGGTTCCCCAATTAGATCACTGAGTCCGAGAGATTCCATTACCTGTCACAAAAATTAGTTTAACTATTCCTATACAGCATGTAGATCAAACAATTTAAGGAACCAGGACCACTAAAAACCAAAAGAAAACCTACTTGGTTACTTTTTGGACCTAAGAGAGCAAACAGGGATGTATCTGAGGTGATGTCTTGGATCTCTACTTTATCAGCAAAAAATATGTACCTGTTTATAAACTCCAAAATGCATAAGTATACAATTAGTGTAAGGACTTCCCACCCAAAAAAACAATTAGTGTAAGGACTCATTCAGATACTATTCCACAGGTGCAGAAAAAAGGCGAATTTTTTTTATTCATAAGAATTAGAGAGATTAACATGATATTGATGGGTACACGAAGAAGGCCCACAGCTGATAATTTAACAAGATATAAAGTTGACAACAAGGGAAAGAGAAGCTAATTGAACAACGTAATGTGATATATACATACTTTTCAAGCATTCCAGAGATGCTCTTAACTGTCAAAGGTGAGACAAGAAGAAGTACTGCATTTTTCTGCAAAGCCACATCAAAGATGCAGAATTACCAGGGTGAAATGGGGTAATTGTATAATAATTGATTTACAGGATAATAGATTTACCATAATCCATGCATTTGCAATATCTATTGTCCTAGCAGTTGGTGTCACAAAGACAGTATCAACGCCCTGCGGTATGTGTCAATTGCCTTAGATCAAGATAGCTCACATCACAATAAACAAATATAAAGTGGAGTTGTTACCACCAGACAAAAGGACGTTAGAATTAGTATCCACAACTCACCTGTCCTTCACGAAGGCTTTCAAAGTTTGCAGTACTTTGATTGTGAAGAAAGTGAATCCTGTCATCACCACTGACTTGAATAGAATGAAAAAAACAATCAGCTTAAGCAAAAAAAGAAGAACTACAAATATAGGGCTGCTGAGCAATAAATTGAATACTTCATTTTCTTTTAGTTTGCACTATAGGGGGAGTTAAAGAGCTCCTAGAAGTTTCCGTGGTATGTAGAACAGATTTCTTTTTGCAATCACCTTAACCTTGCTTGTTCAAGGGTATTATTCTACTTAATATTGATGAAGTGATCTCATAATTCTAGCCGTTCCCTTGTTTAGAGATACGAAAGCCCAAGTTTGATAAAAAAAAATCCTACTCCGTTCTTTTACTATGAACTGCTGGATGAACATACAAGTTTTTGAAATCGACAAACAAATGACACATATATTTACCTCTAATACGTCCCCACTGTGAAAGGTCAACAATCTGCACAATCACAAATGAAGTTAATCAACCAGCTGATTAAACAATACTATTACACTACTACGGAGTAATTCTCAAAGATAAGTACATTTTTATGCGAAGGAGCAAAAAAGTCAAAGCAAAAAGTACACTCTCTGCTTCAAATTTCAGTAATGTGTTCCAGTTAGATCAAATGAGTAGTTACACTTCAATATTGTTGTTGCAGATGAAGAAAGTATCAATTGCAATCACAAAAAACACTAAGAGAAACAAACAAACGCACCGCAACTCCATTCTCAGTTGCTTCTAGTGCGTCCTCGTCACTGCCAAACGTTTTAGTAACTTCATCATCTGACACAGTTGCATCAGCAGCTACTTCTGTCTCCTGCCAAGATAAGTAGTATCAAGATTTCTATAATAATGCAGCTTCTCATCAAAGTCCAAGCAAACTCAGCAAGATTTCTCTCATATTTCCCTGTATAGCAAATAACCGGTTGCTTTGAAGTCAATTATTCAAAAGGATTATTCCAAGTTCCAACCTAAAATAGGGTATTGAGTATTGACATAAAACTGAAATTCCCAATTCCATACGAGTCAATTGAATCCACATTTCCAGCTCCTAGACAGCACATTATAAATCTACAGTTTAACTCCCAAATATTAGATTCCAATTTTGCAACAATCATACATCGAAAAGTTGATGTGCATTCCGGGAATCAGAGAAAATTAAAGAGAGGTTGAACATCTTACAAGGAAATCATGATCGATGGGAGGAGGGGAGAGATCGAAAGACGCCGCCTTACAGGAAAGCTTGTTAGAGTTGAAGGAGAGGTGCGTACAGAGAGTTGAACTGATATTTGGAACTGTGAGTGAATGATATGAGGAGAAAAAGGCACTTCCATTGTTAACTTTTTTCTTGTTATTGAGACTTCTGGGATTGCGGAAAGATGAAGGGGCAGCACAGGATAGGGCTTCCATAGATGAACTCTGAATTACTTCTTGTTCAGATAGGCAGCCCAAGCCTCAAGGTCAGTTGAGAAAATATTCCCCAAAAACGCCCCCGTATTACTTGTAATTACAACTTTTATCTTCAAAAATTAATATTTTATTTTATACTCAATAAAGAAATACATTTGGAATTTGGGATGATGATCACGACATAAAATCGTTAGGCGAAGCGAGAAAAGTGAAGGTGGAGTAGAGAGAGTGTGTTGTTGCGATCAAACTAGACACAGAAGAAAGAGAAGAGAGATGATGGAGATTAGAGAGTTGAAGCGAGTGACATTGTTGATTTGGGCGAGCAGTTTATTCAGGTTCAGCCAGGCGATATGGATTACGCTCCCAAACTCCGAATCCAAATGCGTTTCTGAAGAAATCCACACCAATGTCGTCGTCCTCGCCGATTACTACGCTGTGGGAGCTCAAAATTTCAACCAAATCAACATCTCTGTCAAGGTTCTTCCATCTTCATCCAATTCTATCAGTGTGATCGCTATTTCAATTGTTTAATCCAGTATATATACACGCTCTCTGTTCTACGCATATTAGGTTACTGTCTAACGGATTCATGCGATTGCCTCAGATGTTGAATTAGGTCACTGTATTGCATGTATTCTCCATGTGATTAGGTGATTGTTGGAAGATGAGTGAATCAGATTGCCATTATCTTGGCTCTATTAGTTGATCACCTAGTTTCTATATAAGGAGATTTGTAGTTCAATGTGCTCTGTCATAAATTAATGTACAACAACAGCAATCATCCATTGTAAATCCATTGTTAGTAGGGCCTGAGGGTCAAGGATGTGTAATGAGGGACTCAGGAAAAACTAGGACAGAAGTTAATGATGTCATGGGTGCTGTATCAACTGATGAAACAATCTATTGAATGTGATATCAACAAGGATCTTGGCTCCATTATATCTCAAGCTTGAGATGTTGATTGGATTTTAATCATGTGTCAGGTAACATCACCATATGGGAACATTCTTTACGAAGCACAAAACAAGACGATCGGCCAATTTGCTTTCACCACACACGAGGACGGTAACTACCAAGCTTGTTTCTCGGCAGACACTAAGAATCACACAGGGGACTTGACCGTCAGCCTTGATTGGAAAACTGGAATTGCTGCCAAGGATTGGTCCTCCGTTGCCAAAAAAGAAAAGATCGAGGTAATCGTTGCAAAAGTAACAACAGTTGTCGATCTTCGTCATGTTAAAGCGAGCTCACTGGTTTTGATATGTTTTTGCAGGGTGTTGAGCTCGAGCTGAAGAAACTAGAAGGAAGTGTCCAAGCCATCCACGAAAATCTGCTATATCTTAAGAACCAGTATCTCATTTTGCCTTACATTCCTGAAATTAAATCAATCATAAACTCATACATTAAGATTTAAGAGCTACGATTCCTGATTATTTGGTTTGGTTGCATTGTTATAGGGAGCGGGAGATGAGGTCGTTGAGCGAAAGGACAAACACGAGAGTTGCATTATGCAGTCTCTTCTCCCTCACTGTGTGTCTTGCAGTTTCGGCAGCACAACTACTCTATTTGAAGAGATATTTTCAAAAGAAGAAGCTCATATAGCTAGATAGATATTTTCAAAAGAAGAAGTGAGCTTATAGATTAAATTTGAATCTTAGATTGGGTGGCAGAGTAGCAGCAGCAGCATGTAACTCAACTTGATGAATCCCGTCGATTCCTTGTTTAGTGTTTACCAATTCTCTAATAACTAACTGCATGATCATAATCTCTATATAATTAATAAAGCAAATCACCTTTCTCCAATTCTAGCTATGTCACGTGACATACTCTTCATTCAGGCCATTCACTTAACGTCATTTCATTGGTCATAATTTTTACTATTTATTGTAATTTTCTTAAAAAAATGATTATATTTGAAAACTCATGTTCAAAAATATCACAAAAAGATTGCTTAAGATCTTTCAGATTACAAAAAGATTTTTATGTGTTAATTATTTTAGACTTTGACATATCCTATTATGTTATTTTACAAATTTATAATTTTATTTTTATAATATGACATATCACAAAAAGATTGATTTGCCACATGTCGCCCTTATATTCAATTCGCCTATGTGTCGACCTCTAAGCTATGCTACATCATCTACCATGTCATCCTCCACATCAACCGACTTTATATTTTAATATATATCTTTGAATTAAATAAGTAAAAAAATCAAAAAGATATCTATTAGGTTATATAACAAAAAGAAATATCGATTTTTATCTTTTATCATATCATATCTTTATATTATATATATATCTCTCTTTATCTATTTTTATGTTATAAATCTAATTAAGTTGAGTTATTAATGAACTTAAACTATAAAACATAAATCATAAACTATAAACTATAAACTATAATCTATAAATTATAAATCATAAAGTATAAACTACAATCTATAAACTAATTAATAGTATAAAATATAAATATATTATTAAAATATTTATTACATGCGACCCCGTACATGGTATGGGAACACACGCTAGTTCTAGCTATGTCACGTGGCATACTCTTCATTCAGGCCATTCACTTAACGTCATTTCATTGGTCACAATTTTTGCTATTTATTGTAATTTTCTTAAAAAAATGATTATATTTGAAAACTCATGTTCAAAAATATCACAAAAAGATTGCTTAAGATCTTTCAGATTACAAAAAGATTTTTATGTGTTAATTATTTTAGACTTTGACATATCCTATTATGTTATTTTACAAATTTATAATTTTATTTTTATAATATGACATATCACAAAAAGATTGATTTCTTAATAAATAAGAGAAAAGATTATATTTTTGTGCTATGATAGTGTTTTAAATTATATAGTTTTATATATTTTAAAATTAATTTATTTAAATTTATTAAAAATTGATCTATGATAATTTGATCAAATAAGATTTTTGGTATAACAATTCATTATATTCGTTGTTTATTATATTTAAAATTTATAATTTAATTATATATCAATATTATTTAAGATATCAACTTATTTTCATATAAAATTATATTTTACATAATACTATGTACTACTTATTGAGTATATCGAGTTATATAAACCCGCGCAAAAAATATGTTTTTTTTTGTCAAATGTCGGAAACCACCGTCCAATAGGCCCATTTACCAGAAACCACCCTCATAACAACTAATTTCCGAAAACCACCCTCATAAGTCAATATGTCACCAAACAACCACCCGCCCTCCCTCACCGTTTGAATTTCCGTTAAATATTTACATATTTAAGCCCAACTTTTTATTTTTGTTTATTTTCTCCACATCTTCAAAACTTGGATACAAATTGTAA
The DNA here is from genome assembly GCA_029168935.1 of Oxyria digyna. Lineage (NCBI taxonomy): Eukaryota > Viridiplantae > Streptophyta > Magnoliopsida > Caryophyllales > Polygonaceae > Oxyria > Oxyria digyna. The sequence goes on from JAPVLV010000010.1 coordinate 25,170,560, forward strand.
TTAAACAAAAAATGAGGGCAACCCATCATCAATTCATCTTCTTCTTCTTCTTCTTCTTCTTCTTCTTCTTCTTCTTCTTACATCATCATCAACCTTTCACGTGTAAATCATATTAGGGTTTACACTTTTGGCTTTCAATTTCTCACATGGGAGTAAAATCAATTTGGGGCTTTCATGGAATAGGGTTTAGGAGACTTAAATTCGTTCTCTATTCAAAGACCAGTGAAGATTCATTGGTACGTACACTAAAACAAAGTAATTTCAATCTTGCAATCCAATTTCACAATCCAAAAATGAAAATTAGGATTTAATCGAACCCTAATTTTGCAGGCACCAAAAAAGGTGAAGGAGAAAATCGAAGAAGTATGCGGGAAGATGAGTTCGGAATCAAGAAAAGCCCTAAACGAAATCTCAAAGGTGATGAAGAAAGCATCGATGTCGTCTCCATCGACGAAAACCCAACCCCGGAAATCTCAATCCGCAACTAATACTTTAAGATTGCGGCGAAATCGAAGCTATTGGCAGAGCACAGCGTTGTTGTCATAGTGCCAACGACGACTGTAGCATCGCAGCTACTCGACGTTGGAAAGGTGGCGGAGTCGGTGAGGGAGTTGGAAAAACTGCCCTGGTTCAAGAACATGCAGCAGTTCAAGGATTCCTCTAAATCCCTAAACTAAAATCCCTAAAGTGTCTCAAGTCTCCTAAGCCCTAATCCATGAAAGCCCCAAATCAAGTTTACTCCCAGTGAGGTTGAAGATGTGCGAAGAAGACGATGAATTGATGATGAGCTACCATCAATTATGGTTTAATTATGATTTTTACCCAAGTTTTGAGAAAATAAACAAAAATAAAAAGTTGGGCTTAAATCTATAAATATTTAACGAAAATTCAAACGGTGATTGAGGGCGGGTGGTTGTTTGGTGACAAAGTGACTTATGAGGGTGGTTTTCGGTAATTAGTTGTTATGATGGTGGTTTCTGACAAATGGGTCTATTGGACGAGTGGTTTCCGGTAATTGACCCTTTTTTTTAACAAGCAAACAAAATGCTCTATTGCTAAACACAATACAAGCCTAAGTCATCTTCGCGGATGATCTTGAGGAACTCCTTTAAACATGGTCTTTCAGTAGCAGACGCTGAAAATAAGTTGCGTAGAGCCATAAGCCCTTCTTCAGAAGATTGGGAATTCCAATAGGTGATGCCTTCCCTAAGCACTTCAATGTCGAAGTTCTTTGAGGCTAGGAAGTCTGCATCTCTATTACCCTTTGTACTAATATGATGAAAAGAAATTTCATCAAAGTGAGATGAAAGAGATTTGATGTCCATCAGTAATGTCCTTATCTCCCAGGGGGGGAGATTTAGTAGACTTCAAACAATTGATGACGGATGCACTATCACTCTCGACAATAATGTGATTAATATGAAGACGAATGGCAGCTCGAACCCCTTTCAGAATCGCCGCTGCCTCATACACTAAGACCGACGAGCAGGGGATACCTGCTCGCTCCACAAATGAAATGTTACCTGCAAAATTACGAATAATAAAACCTAAAAAACAACTATTATTAGCTCTCTTAGAGCCATCAAAGTTAAGTTTAAATACACCTTCCAGAGGTTTGGTCCAACATGTCTTTTTATACTTTGTCTGGTTATTCTTAGGAAGTGTGTGAGTATTAGTAGGAAGGAGGACATTTTTCCATTCCAAGTATCGAAACAAGGCCGAATTTCCAATCTCAGGAGGAGAAATATTATTATGTGGAGATCCACCTCTAAAGATTTGGTTATTACGAGCATTCCAGAGTGTCCACCAAATAAAGAATCCTAATTCTGAATAAATATTATTTTTACAAAAGTTTTGAAATGACGTTTTAAAGTCAGAGGAAAAGGCTAAGGTCATATTATAGGAACCTAAAGAGTTGACATGATTAAAAACATTAATCGTGGTAGGACAACAGAAGAAAAAATGATTTTTATCTTCATTAGTAGAATTACAAAGGCTACAAACTGGGTAAACTTTATGAAAATACCGATTTAAACGTTCAGTAGTAGGGAGACAATCAGAGAAGGCTTTCCAGAGAAAATTTTGGATTTTTGGCGGGATTTTGGATTTGCAGAAGACAGAAGGGTCAAGCTCAGGTTGTGGGATTGGTTTAATTATATGATAGGCTATTTTAACAGAGAAGTTGTCGTCTTTGGAAGGAGTCCAGATGATAGAGTCAGGCAAGGGAGTAACTGGGATACAGATAGTAACAATCTTGTCTAAAATATAGCGGGGTAGAACAACATAGAGTTTGTGGTAGTCCCATAGGGAGTCATGGGTGAAATAATCACACACCTTCTGATCCAAAGGCATATGTTGTCGAAAGTTAGAAATGTCACAATCCGGGATCCAATTGTCATTCCAGAAATTGATGCTTTGACCATTTCCAAGTTGTCAAGATATTCCTTTTTTGAATTCATCTAAGAGAAGTAAGAGACGACTAAATTGCCAAGATTGGGATGGCTTGCGGGTTAGAGAGAGAATGTCAGAATTACTAAAGTACTTATCTTTGATAATAGAAATCCAGATATTGTCAGGCTTAACCAGGATCTTCCAGATAATCTTCATCTGGAGGGCATGGTTGTTGTCCCAAGCTTTACGAATCCCAAGTCCACCAAGGGACTTAGGCCTACAAATATCATCCCAATGGAGAAGAGAGTGGGACGATTGTTTTTTTTTTGTTCCAAAAGAAATGTTTGTTAATATCATCAATCTCATCACAGACTCCTTTAGGGAGGAGAAAGCTTTGCATTAAATAATTAACTTAAGAGACGAGATTGGTTTGTATTAGAAGGGCTCTAGCTGCCTGAGACAAGGAATCAACTTTCCATTTTGATCGTTGTTTTTTGAGGGAATTAATAGCATCGTGAAATACATCATTGCACACTCGTCCTTGCAAGATAGGGATCCCCAGGTATTTTTCCATTTTTGAGGTAAGTGGGATGTTCATAAAGGCTACAAGTGATCTAGCAAAAGAGGAGGAAACATTGTTAGAGAACTGGATTGAACTTTTATGGTAATTAATAGATAATCCACTCTGTTTTGAAAAGGTTTTAAGAAGGTTATGAATGAATGTGATATTTTCCATTGAAGAGTTGCCCAAGATTATAAATATCATCCGCAAAAGTAAGGAAAGGGATAGCCGTACTATTTCTGGTGAGTTTAATGTCAATGTGAGGATTATCATTACTAGCTTCCAAGCAAAGTTTTCTAGCAAGGAATTCCATAGCTATAACAAAACGGGCAGGAGCCATAGGGTCTCCCTGACGAATACCACATCGGGGTTTAAATTCTGGTCCAAGTTGGTTATTAACAAGAACAGAATAGGAAGCAGATTCTAAGAAGGCTTTGATAAGATTAATCCATTTAGGACAAAATCCGAAACGAGCCAAAACTTTACAAAGAAAGTCCCAATCGAGTTTGTCGTATGCCTTTTCCATGTCTAATTTAAGAGTCATCCAGCCAGTGGAGCCCTTTTTATTCCTATGAAAGGAGTGGAAGATCTCATGGGCAGCTAGAATATTATCTTGGATTAATCGTCCTTCTACAAAAGCTCCTTGATGTGGGGAAATGATTTTCTTAAGAAGAGGCCTCATTCTGTTAGCCAAAATTTTGGTGATAATTTTATAGGAGGAGTTACACAGGCTAATAGGTCTGAATTGGTTAATGTTTGTTGGATCATCTGTTTTTGGTATTAGGGCTATAAAGGAGTGGTTTATAGATGAGAGCATTTGTTCGGAATGGAAAAATGCTTTAACGACATTTAGAAGTAATTGTTTAATAATACCCCAATGTCGCTGATAAAACTCAATACATAATTCATCAGGACCCGGAGTCTTCTCGTGAGGTTGGTAAAAAATTGCAGAGCGTAATTCAGCTTCTGACGGAGGTGCCACAAGACCATCATTATCAAGATTAGTAATAAGAGAAGGGATGCTATCTAATTCTGTGTCTAGAATTCCAGTAGCTCCATTTTCTTGGAATCGGGAGGCTAGTTCTTTAGTAATAGCCGTAGTAATATTGTCTTGATCATAAAGGAAGATATTATCTTTAGTGCAGAAACGAGTCATAGTTTGTTTAAAAGATTTCTGTTTGGCCATTGCGTGAAAGTACTTGGTGTTGCGATCACTATTAGAAATATATTTAGCTTTAGCCCTTCTACTCCAGAAGTCAGTTTCAAATTGGAGGAGTGAGTTGAATTTTTTGGAATGATTATGAATTAGTGCAAGGGTTGCAGGATTAGAAGGATCTTTGAGAAAATCGTCATGAAGAATTTCTAATTTTTTCTCTGTGGTGCTAAGTTGAGTAAAGTGTAAACCTGAATTTTTGCGGGGCCAATTTTTAGAATAATTTTTCAGGAGCCTGAGTTTTGCATTAAAACGATACATGTAGGAACCATTCATATTATATTTCCAGATTTTAGAGACCAGACGAGAATACAAGCTAATGTTAGACCAATTAGGTTCGTAACGGAACGAGATTCTAGTTGGAGCGTGTATAGCTCCAAGGGAAAATGTAATAAGCGTGTGGTCAGATGTAGAAAATGGGTGATGGTGGACAGTAAGGATCGGAAAATTAGAAGAGAGAGTACAGTGGACCAAAACTCGATCGAGTCTTTCCAAAATATTATTGTGCATATTTTGAGATTTCCGCCACGTGAAAGGAAATCCACTAATTTTAGTGTCTAGAAGATCAAAATCTGTTATTAATTGTTGAAGTCTAATGAAACGGTTGGTAGATGGGGATAATTCACCAAATTTATCAGACGGATGAAGCAGCTCGTTGAAAGAGGTTAATTGCAGAGATAGTGTCTTGAAGAAGTTGCCAACAATCATTTTTATCAGCTTCTCTAGAGGGAGCATATATGAAAATGATAATCATAGAGATACCAGAATATTTATAATTCATAACAATCATATTGGAAAAGACTTTGTGAAGAGTGAAATCTTTGGTAGCAAAAGAGTTTTTCGAAAGAATCCACATGCCGCTTTTAATGCCATTTGACGGGGCAAAGACTATATTATCAAAACCCATACGTTTAATTTTTGCAGGAGTAGGTTGATAGGTAACTTTCGTTTCACTAAGGCAAAGAATATCCAATTTTTTTCTTTCTTAATATAGGCAATTTCAGTAGTAGACTATTACGACATGAACTCCTTATATTCCAGTATCCTATATTCATAAAAAACTATTGTATAATATCAACCAACTTTGGGCAATCACAATCCAAGTAAGGCAGTAATGTTTATGAAATATCAAACAATGCATAACATAAGTAGTTATCTGTTTAAAGTTTGTAATCGGGTCATTGTTTTTATAGATAAAATTGAAGTCAAGAGAGTAATTATAAAAGAGTATGTAGCTTAATCCGTAGGGAAACAAAAACTTCGTAGCTAAACTATTATCCTGAGATGACCAGATAAAAACGAATTCAACCAAGATCACACAGTTAGAGGTAAAAAAGATGTACAAAAATGTATGGGATTCAAACTGATAATATTTCTGATAGATATGCCAACACCAGCAAAATATGTGGTGCTGATCAAAACAAGTAACCAACATTCCTGTTTGCAAACAGGCCAAAAACGCACAAGCAAAAGTACCAAAATGCAGTAAAGAGGTTACATGGTCAAGTGAGAATTGTTCCAAGCTCACGCAGGAGCTGATTGTCAAGAGTTCAGAGTGCATCAAAATACCAAAACAACTTAAATTGGGACGAATCATCATAAAAACTTACTCGGAGGGGCCTTGGCCTTGCTTTTTGCCTTTGTTTTCCTCTGTTTCTTGGGCGCTGGGGGCTGAGTTGGAGCTTCAGAGGTCTCATCCTTGCGTTTTGGCTCAGCAGAGGAGGCAGCTGCTGCAGAGCTTTCAATATCCATACCATCGAGCTTGCGAATAATCGTGCCGCTGGACTTTTCCGAGGCACATGATGAGTTTGCAGGAGTAAATGGTTCAGCAATAAGAGGGTTAGGTGATGTACGTACGCTGGAACGTCTCTCAGAACAATCCATGCTGCGATCCCGTCGCCAAGCTGAAGGCCGAAGAGACGACAAGAGGCGGTGCTATCGAAGATGGGATGGAACTAGGGCAGAGTGGTCTGGACGGCTCGGGCGTCCAATTGAAAAAATATTTGGCTAGAGTATACTTCTTGGGCCTATCTTGGCCGTGTCCAAAGTAGACGCCCAACAGAGGCCCAATGACCAAGATATGGTTGTTGAAAGATCCGAATTTGTTTCTGTTCGTTAGGGCAAACAAAATATCGGATTAAGCTCTCCATTAGATATGTTTCAGTACTTGGTCTTAACTTCATTGTGTCCAAATTTGAGGCCCATTAAAGACTGGACGAGGCCGCCATGATCATAACAAGATTCAAGATTTTAGGGTTTTTCTAGGGTTTCCTTTCTTGGGAATCAAGCAATTCGGGAAGGCTATTTATTATGTGTTTTTCTAGGGTTTTAGGCAGATTTTGACAAATTGAGAATTATTCTTCACTTTAGTTTTGACGTTGTTTTTGACGTCGTTTTAGTCGTAGCTTTTGGTTGGGATTGAATTGCAAGCGGAAACCCTTGGTTTGATTTTCAAGTCGTGAGAACGATCTGTTGGTTGCCCATATTTTCGTTCTCCAAACCTCGAAAGACCCCTAGGTGGATTCCTTAGGTTTGTTCGAGTCAAGTGAGTCTTTCTAGATCGACGACTTAGTCAAGAAAGACGTCACTTGCTTATCGTGTCTGAGCCAAACAAGTCTTCCTAGATCGACGACTGAGTCAAGGAAGACGACACTTGTCAACGACCAAGGTTCGTTCGATCGACCTCCACAACGATCTAACGAAGCCGCCTCGACATCAACTTCACCCTACCCCTCCAACTGTCCGCCGTCGACTTCCACTACCGCCACCGTCGACTTCATTCCTTCGGTCATCAAAATCCTAGCAGATCTACGATCTTCATCCGACCTTGTGTCATCATTTGGTATCAGAGCCAACGCTAGGTAAAAACGCTCTTTTGTTTAATTTTACGCTTACGTTGTTGATTTCAAGAAAATTAAACCGGGTTTTGGGGGATCTACCAAAACCGAGAGCAAGAGCCGCTAGAAATTTTTTAGGACCATTCACATCTTTGTGCGGGAGAGCCGTGAGTACCTCCACGTGGCTGGGCGCGGGTCGCCGTTAAGGCACCGCCGGCGTGACTCAGGAAGGGTGAGAGAAAACCCTAACCCTAACCGCCTTGCCTTGGCCCACAAGACGGAATCTTTGATTTTATTTGCAATTAACTATTTGTTTAGATTCTGATTTTATTTTTGGTTAAGATTTGATTTCATAAAAGATCTTGAGTGGTTGAGAAGATCTTCTTTGATATCCAGCTAGGATAGAATCTAGAAGATTTTGTTTGCTTATCTAGATTATAGAAAAAAAAATTAATTTTTTTTAATTAATTCCGAATATCATATTTAATTAATTTAATTTTCGGAATTATTTAAAAAAAAAAAGAAAAAAAAAGAAAAAAAAAGAAAAAAAAGAAAAAGGAAATAAGAACGTCTAGCTGAAGAGAAACCCGGCTAGAGCAAAATCTGTTCTATGCTAGTAGCCTTTAGAAATCAAGATTCAAGCGGACCCCGGTTAGTAACCGTGAGAAGTCCTAGAGCGTACGTCATGTGGTACCGGGGCGAGTAGCCCCACGAGTACCCCGCTCGGCAATTTCTCTAGGTGAAGCCTAGTTGTTTGTCTTGGTTGTTCTGTTCACCATTTGTGTTCTTTGTGATTTTCTTTTCTTTCCAATTTAATTTCAGTATCTATTCAGTGATTGATTGCCCTTTTTCGTGCCTAGCTTTACCCATTTGCCTGTTGCCCTAGCTATTTCTTGTATTCAACTGCATAACGTAGGGTTAAATAGAATACGTTTGTGCCTTCTTTGTGCTGTTGTTTCCTTGTGAATTGCGCAGGTCTAGGAGACCAAGGGAAAACCTAAGGAGCCGCTCATGGCTCGCCAAGTGTTTGACGTTGGTTGGACTATTGATCAAACTGCCAACTGGGGGACTTCTATGGGGTCCAAGATGATGGAGCGGCATATGGAGATGTTCAAATACAGAAGAAGAAGGTGTGCTTCAATGAACAAACGCTCGTCTACCACTATGACAATCTTTCATATTGTGAGGATGTGCAACATCTAGAAGATCAAAGACTTGATTTTCATGACATGAACCCACATATAAGGTACGAGCAAGATCATAATTATTATGATTCCTACGGTTTTTCTTCTAACTCTTTGGTGCAGCCCGAAGGAGTTTATGACTCAGATAGGACTTACTTTTATGATTCCTATGGTTTTCAATCTAACTCTTTTGTGTAGCCCGAGGAGGTATATGACTCAAGTAGGACTTACTATTATGATCCATATGGTTGTTCTTCTAACTCTTTTGTGCAGCCTAGAGGAGTTTATGACTCACCTGAGACATTTGTTAGCACTCCTTACGACAATGATGGTTCGACTATGTAACCTCAAATTCGAACACGTGACATCATATGTGTTATGTGTGGAGGAAGAGGTCACTTGGCTGATATTTGCGCAAATCGCACTACACCTACGAGGATGAAGTTGATGAAACACCAGCCTCAGATGTCGTCAATTCTTGTGGAAAGAAGGACGTCCAAGAAGTGACGCACATGGATGTCAAGATGGAGTTGCGTCTAAGCGACCAGGCTGTGATTGAAGAAGTCGCCACAGAAGTAGGGGAAAAAGCCTTGAATTTAGTCCCTGGAGAGGCTCAAGACGAAGGAGCTTGGAACCAGAACATTGTTGTAGAGTAGGCTGCAACGGAGGACAACCTGAAGCCAAGAAAAAAAGTAGAAGAGGCCAACAAGGACGTCATCACCTCGGAAGATGTCGATGAGCTTAACATAGCTAAGAAGAGCCTTTCTGCTATCCACTTGAGGAATCATCATTTTCGGCAAGGATCCTTTACCCTCTCCTCTTCTCATTTGTCTTTTACGCCATCTGTTGCATATAGGCAAAGTGTTCGATATTCATATCTCATGCATCATGTGTTTCCCCTGTTTCGTATGCTTGTTGGTTTGCCTAGAAATGCCTATTATGTTTGTAGTAGCATTATTAAGCACATACATAGGCATAAGAAGAAGAGCTTAAACTGTGCATGTTGGTTTTCATCTAATGTGCATACTGGTTACAAGACAAACTCTCTTGTCTTTCATGAGTCTGTTGTATATGATCAGTCTTCTACCAAGTACTATCATGCTCCATTTAAAGACACATCATATAGGTTGCATTCAGGTCTCAATGATTCTTTCTCATTCCCGTATACTTATTATATTATGCCTAACATGTTTAGGAATCTGATTGGGAATAGAAAGAAAGGTGGCATAGTTACTGCTTGCATCTTGGTATATCCTTTGCACTTAGGCTTAGGATTGTCGTTCATTGGTATCCATGACTGTGCATCTTGCTTCCGTAGAGTCATAGCTAATCATTCATGTGCTATTTATGTGCTTATGACTCTAAAATATAGGTTGCGCAATATGAAGGGAAGTTTCGAGGTCGAATCGTTGACTTCTAATACTACACTTCAAGCTTTGCTCGATTCAAGTAAATATTTATGTCTTGTTGTGTGTCCAGATACTTGTTACATGGCGCTCCTTTTTGCAGGTCAAGAAGATTCGAGGTCGAATCGTTTCAAAGGAAAGGAGGATGATGTACGTACGTCGGAGCTTCATCAAGAGCTGGGGCATTATTCATCTTTGGCACCCATGACTGTATGAGTGAGCTCACAAGGGACCCATTTTCAAGACGAGCTGAATTTTGAAGAGCAAGAGGATTCGAGGACAAATCCTTTTCAAGGGGAGGAGGATGATGTACGTACGCTGGAGCGTCTCTCAGAACAACCCATGATGCGATCCCGACGCCAAGCTGAAGGCCGAAGAGATGACAAGTGGCGGTGCTATCGAAGATGGGATGGAACTAGGGCAGAGTGGCCTGGACGGCTCGGGCGTCCAATTGAAAAGATATTTGTTCAGAGTATACTTCTTGGGGCTATCTTGGCCGTGTCCAAAGTAGAAGCCCAACAGAGGCCCAATGACCAAGATATGGCTGCTGCAAGATCCGAATTTGTTTCTGTTTGTTTGGGCAAACGAAATATCGGATTAATCTCTCCTTTGGATATGTTTCAGTACTTGGTCTTAACTTCATTGTGTCCAAATTTGAGGCCCATTAGAGACTGGACGAGGCCGCCATGATCAGAATAAGATTCGAGATTTTAGGGTTTCTCTAGGGTTTCCTTTCTTGGGAATCAAGCAATTCGGAAAGACTATTTATTATGTGTTTTTCTAGGGTTTTAGGCAGATTTTGACATATTGAGAATTATTCTTCACTTTAGTTTTGACGTTGTTTTTGACGTCGTTTTAGTTATAGCTTTTGGTTGGGATTGAATTGCAAGCGGAAACCCTTGGTTTGATTTTCAAGTCGTGAGAACGATCTGTTGGTTGCCCATATTTTCGTTCTCCAAACCTCAAATGAACCCTAGGTGGATTCCTTAGGTTTGTTTGAGTCAAGTGAGTCTTTCTAGATCGACGACTTAGTCAAGAAAGACGTCACTTGCTTATCGAATCCGAGTCAAGCAAGTCTTCCTAGATCGACGGCTGAGTCAAGGAAGACGACACTTGTCAACGACCAAGGTTCGTTTGATCGACCTCCACAACGATCTCAAGAAGCCGCCTCGACATCGACTTTACCCTACCCCTCCAACCGTCCGCCGTCGACTTCATTCCTTCGGTCATCAAAATCCTAGCAGATCTACGGTCTTCATCCGACCTTGTGTCATCATTAGGGGCTGCAAATAGCAGGCCATGAGGACCCTGGAGAGCAGGTCGAACCATTCGAGGCGCCATAGCAGGAGTCATGTTGATTGTTGGAGGAATGGAGTAGGCAAAGTGTTAAAGTTGAGGAAGGAGTTGGGAGTTGTACATATCCGGGGAGAATGTTGGGTGCATCTGATAGGTCTGGTGGACTTCTGGGCTTCCTGAGCTTGACTTTGAGGAGTGTGGAGCATTCTGCAGAGGAAGAGTTGGTGTAGGGTTGAGTAGGCTTTTAGCTTGAGACATCAGGAGAGATCCATCGAGTGCAACAGCTGGAATCACAACACCAAAGTAAAAACAATGTTTTTACTTTGGTGTTGTGATTGAACTCGATGGCCGACGACTTATATCGAGTTCCCTACATACCATCTTTATAAGAGATCAAATGATACATAGTTCTTAAAAAAACATTTCTTAATTTCGTTCTTAATTTAGGGGTGACTAAAACCGATATATATATAAGTTTGATATCGAACTTCCTACGTATCCGTTTAGTACAGAATCACGTCTACGTACGTAGTTCTAGAGAGATAGATTTTTGTTAGAAAACATTGTTTTTAGGTTTAGAGTATGATTGAATTCGACGAGCGATAAACTTTATACCGAATTGCCTACGTACCCTTTCTGTGAGGGATCAAATCACGCGTAATTCGATAATAACCATTGTTTCGAAGCTTGGGTCGTGACATAATCAAGATATGGGTATGAATATCAGGTATGGATATAGGATATCGGATATGGGCATGGTTGTCGGGATCGAGATCCCACTTTGGATCAGAGAAGGGGGAAGACTCAGATTGGTAATTTGAGAAATTGAACGATCAAAATAATAAAATGACTATTACATCTCTCTCTAGTACAAATAATATAAAATAAACATTTTTACTCAGACAAGATGATACTAGTCTCATACATAACTAAAACGACTGTTTTGTGTAAGCATACTTCTTCAAAATGATTATCATAATCTTATCATTAAAATGTTAAGCATACTTTACAAAGTTTAAACGATTGAAATCAAGTCGTCAAATTTTGTTTTAAACTTTACATTTATCGAAATCCAAAAAACAAGGATCATCGGATCGTAATATCCCACACGATCCTACAAGATCCTACACGATCCAGCAACTGTTGATCATTCCAAATCCTACGTATGATCCTGACAACAATGGTTACGGGTACGAGTGATATACTCTGTTATACTCAATTGTTGAGAGATATAAAAAACACACTAAAAATCCATTTCAATACCTATACGTGATATGCTTGACTTATACCAAACAACATATATCATTTTGATAACGATATATTCCCAAACACATATGTGGGTATGAGTGACATTGATTGAACAAATATCGTTTTAGTCATAAGCTTCTTACTCTAATTCAAAATATCTAACACTTTTTCCATTATAATAACTTTTTTAATGATATAGGTTAGGAAAAACGGTATACTCCTTATTAAGGAAAACTCAAAGTGTGTATATTGAGTTAAATATACATGTTACCTTTCTAAAGTTCCAATAATACCAGGTTTACCCCAATTCCATTTTGCGACTTAAAATCAGTAAAAATGTCCTCTCTTCTACTTCCCTCGCGATTAGTTAGTTTTTGGATGTGGGGGTGACCAATTGGGCTGATTAAGGGTTTCTGACGATTTGTTGAACAATTGCGTTGCGCCCACGACTATTCAAGTGCTCAACACATTGGGAAGGATACTTGTAGGATTTTGAGTTATGTAGTGGTGTCCTCTCCTTTGATTTTTTTATTACTTACAACGTGTTGGATGAGGGGGTTGGAAGGGTTGAGGAGTTGTGAATTTATGTTGCAAGGGTGGGGACATATTCTCATATGTGGGTCATTTTATTGAGGGAAATTAGAGAGAGGTGGAATTTGGATGGAAAATGTTGATAAACAACTCATAATCCTTCTTGTTGTACAACTTTCCATTACTTTTTATCCAAACAACAAATTAAAATTTATCTTCCCTTTTCCTCTTCCTCTTCCTTTTCCTTTCCTTTTCCTTCCCCTTTTCTTTTATTTCTCTCCTCTTCCTTCCCCTCATTACCTTATAATTGAACATTTATCTTTGATCTCTCTCATACGCTTTATTAGGATGTCTGACAGATTAATTTATGTGAGCTCTGGAGAAGATAACAGTTGCAACAGTTACTGTTACAGTAGTATTAGTAACATGAGTCACATGAATGAAGATGCACATAATGTTAATAGTGAAGATAGAGGTAGTGAGATTAGTAAAGATAATCACTTTTGGCAAGGAGGAGACCATGAATATTAATCCAATTATTCTTGGAGAATTTGGACATGACCAAAGAGTAGCAAGAAAACGGGCTGAAGAATTTGCGCGTCAAAAGAAACACGGTTTTGTTGTCCAAATGAATCAAACGTATGTGGAGGTGATTGTTGACTGGAAGCACTTTTTTCCGTATGTGTGTATGATTTTTTTTCTTTCCGTGTATTTCATCTCTTTGTGCGTGCCTACAAGACATGATATTGAATTCCGAACTTCTGCAAGTGTCAATTAAGCTATTCTTGATACTGACATTCGTTCTTGGACTGTGGTTGTGAAAAAGTATGGGAAGTCTTTCAGGTTTGACAAAGGTTGGCGAAAATATGTGTTGGATAATAAATTGAAGATAAATGATGTTTGTGTTTTCAATTATTGTGTAAATACGATGATGTGTACAAGGTTGGAGAAAGTTGTTTATATGGTGATGTGTAGTGGTAATGCTCCAGTTGTAATGACGATCTTTTTGATGTGGAAGATTAATGTTGGTAACTGCTTTTGTTGATAAGTAATTATGTGTATCTTGCTTTTTTTGCCTTTATTTATTTTTTGGCGAAGATGATAATGTATATAATATGGTGGGATTATCACATACAGTAGAACCAAATAATGAACGAATATCATTTTGCGATTGTAGTATTTTGGTTTGTATGTTGGATGATGTTACGGGTATGGCTATATCCGGGGTTTTCAATTTTAGCCTTTTCTTTAACCAAAATAAAAATATATTATGAATGAATATTATATACGGAGTAAGAACTATTGGAGTAAGAATTACTGGAGTAATATATTTACTACTCCGTATAACAACTAAGGGGTCTCCAGTGGTAAGCTACAAATGACTACGGAGAACAAGTTTTGAACAAATATCATACATTCATACCTCAATAGCAAGCTAAAAATGATAAAAATAAAGAATATTCACTTGGACATTCTATTATTCCAACTCAAAAGTTGAATATTGCAACCCAAATAGCATTTCATATAGGAAAGTTGATGATGTGTAAAAAAAGCATTGGGTTATTTAGCACATTTTTTTTTGTTAAATGTACAATTTTAACTTGTTACTATTTCGTATAAATCTAGGTGATTCTAGGTGGGATGCCAAGATGCCCTAAGGGGTGGGAATTGAGAACTCTTTCACTTAGAGTACGTAAATTTAAGAATTATTCGAATATTTACTAAGATCTAACATAAAATCGCTCCATAACCCAATTACCTTACTACAATACATAATAGATGTGACTATAAATATCATACAAGTGCCAAGAAACTTACAAATCATCATATATTGGATAGTCAAAATGCATAACAACTCGAACAAAATTGTTGAAATGATAAAAAAATCTTTCATACTCCACTACACATAGCACAAGTTTACAGATTTATTAAGGGCGTTTAACCCCGCATTCAAAAAATTATAACTCGCACCCGTTTTGGGCGCATCCGTAACGCGTCCAAAAAACTCAGGTCGGTTATGGGCGCACCCTGGATGCGCCCATTTTTTTTTTTTTTTGCCTTCAAAATGCTTGAAAATCCGGTTTAGTGTTGGACGCATCCTAGGTGCGCCCAAAACTGAACCGGGTTTTTAATAAAACTCTTGGACGCATCCTTATTGCGCCCAAGAGTGGATGAGAGTTATAATTTTCCGGGTGCGTGGTTTCCCCCGTTTATTAATTGAGCAAAAGCAACAAGCTCTCAACGTAAGTACCCAAATCTCTACTTTGAATTGTTTGAACTCGTTAGAGTTGAGGCTGAAATAGTCTCTACTTATAATCCAATACTATCTAATCCACTACATTACATCGTCCATGATCCAAATAGCAATGTCGATAGTGTGGTTAGAGAGGTTTGTGAGTGAGGATAAATTAAGAAGGGAGGAAAAGTGAATATGTTTTCTTAATGAAAGGATTCCACAGGGTATCCACGCATAGTCCCTCATCTCCTTGTCGTTCCTAATGCTTTCCTTGAGTTGAGGATGAAGTCGTCCACAACTGACAAAGTATAATAGGAACACTTTATATTGGTGGTGAAGAAGATTGTTGTTACTGAGGATGAGGTTGAAGGGTTTTGAAATCATCATCGACGACCTTCCTATGGCCGATACACCGTTGGGCTCGGTTCTCGAATACGAATGATGAATTAAGTAAATGAGTGAAACAACCCACTAAAGGTCCATTGATAAAGCTGGCATAAACGACCTAGAGAGTAGAGAATGGATAAAGTGGGGCCCGGGAAAGTGAGGTATAAAAGGGTGAGGAGAAGGCTGAAATCGAAACATTTCCCCTTAGGGCAATTTTATGAGCAATTGAGAGTTGGAGAGAAAGGGGAAAGAGGGCTTTTCATCTCTTTCTTTCTTTGATCCAATTCGGAGAGCTTAGTAAAATTTTGGGTGATCGGTACCTGAATTCCAATTTTAGGCTTTAAGATTTAGATTTTGAGTGTTGAATCAACAACTCCTTCTGAGCTGATTTGGTTGGGTTCATTTGGGTATTTAGGTTCCTCCATTAGAGCTCCCTTATCTCTTTTTCTAGTTCTCTCAAAATCTCTTTGCACTGCTTGGTTTATTCGATTAAGCGTATCCTGACTTGGGCGTCGGAGAGTCAAATCTAAAGGACACCCTCCTCTTGAATTGGTTGCGCAGGTTGTGAAGAAGCTCAAGAACACCAGAGGAAGACAAAGTTTGATCCAAAATGGTAAAGTGAAAATGTTGTTTGTGCAGAGAAGCAGACAAAGTCCCCCACACGAGCATCAAGGGAGAAGTTTACCCCCTCGCGCGTAGTGTTGAACTCGAGAGATTATTTGGGCTTCAATATACACTATGATCCGCTAAATACCATGTCTCACGTTACAAAAAAAAAGACATCAACTTCGACTCGTTAATTTCAACCATTTTTCAGACTTACCCAACTCAATACACAGTGTCACTAATGAAAAGTCTTCTTCCCAAAACCAAGTGGAATTTCTTATTGGCTATATATACATGTTCCCTTCAACCAAAATAAAATAAATATATATATATATATATACACGTTCCCTTTACATGTGGACGTTATTCTTATGTTACACATGAAGCTTGTCCATTCGTAACGCATGACCTAGATCCATACACAACGTTTGGTCAACGCTCAACTAAACATTGCTTTTTGACGCTCAGTTTCTTACGTTAAGTATAGACCAAATCCATTAATTGCGTATGATTTATTCTCATAATGTTGTATAAAATCTCAATATAAGTCTCTATTTATAAATTACGTAAGAAATTGAGTATCCGTTTAAAAACTAAGACTTTTTTTAAACTTGTGCTTTTCGGTCTCCGTTTTACACTTTATAATTTTTGCTATGAGTCACTTATCTAAAGGGATCTATTACATAAAAAATTATTCATAGTACAAGATATTTTATTCCTTAACCTATGAAACTGTACGTTAAAACACTTTTTTTTTTTTTGATAAAAGAGAGGCGACACTCTCATAAATATATAAATCAAACAAGACTACTTTGCACTAGGCGGGGTGTAAGAAAACCCCTAACATCGTTCAACAACAACAAAGACATCCGATCGGGCGAAAAAATCTAACACATAAAAATCTAAAGGAAAAACAAAAGCAAAAAAGGCAAGACAATGGACGATTGCATTAGCCTCTCCCAACACATGAAGGACATGAACAAACCAATTTCTACGAAAGAAGAAGCCTGCACCTTTCGGACAAGGCTAACGTTAAACTATAGTGTGGCTTTTAGGCAAAACTATATTAGCCAACGAGTGAACTCGTAGTAAACCGAGCGAGTGAACTCGTAGTAAACCGAGCGAGTGAACTCGTAGTAAACCGAGCGAGTGAACTCGTAGTAAACCGAGCGAGTGAACTCATCCAACTCAACTCGTGTGCGGAGATTGGGTTGGAAGAAGATGGCATGCTTCTTTCTACCCAATCTTCAAAAACCCCTTCTTCGTCTCTCTCTTTCGCCTCTCTCCCTCTCTCTTCCTCCAATCCCTTGAGAGGGATAAGCAAGTTCAACCCATAACCAAAAATCCTCAATTCCTTCTCCTCACCCATCCTCAATTCCTCAAACCCTATAAAACTCTTGAAGAAAATGTCGCACGTCGTATTCCCAACGGCTCAAATCATGCCTCCGATCAATGCCCAAATCCCCAATACCACCACCAAGTTCTTCTTGCTCCCACCTGCTTCTGGTTGGTTCAGGAAGGTTCCCATGGTGATCGTCAGGGCCGCCTCAGCTCCTTCTCCTTCTTTTCTTGACGAGGCTTCTCATTTGGAACGCTGTCTTTCCTCGGCGACTGCGCCTAGGGATTCTTTGCCGACCTCTTCCTCCTCTGCTTCTTCTCGAGAACACGGTCCTGTTATGAGGGGAGGAAAGTTTGGGTCATTTGGTGGTGTTACTCTGGAGAAGTCCAAGCTTAATTTGTCTCAACAAAAAAAGATGACCGGTCCCGAGGTTTCATTCCTTTATGCTCATATAATTTTCTTATCGTTTTTTCCCAGATGAAGTAGGATAGTGGCTATCAGCAGCTCTCATTTCTGTTGATAGGCAACGTTTAATTTTCCCACATATTTGTAGTCCTTAGCTACTGGTGGTTGAGTTTATACTGTGTTTCCACGAGTGGATCTTTCTGTAGTGAAATTTGCTAAGGATACTAATCAGGACTAGTGATTTGAAGGTATTTTGGTGGAGAAGATATGATAAGGATCTGTTGTTTGTTGTTTTAGTATGTTTGGAGTGGAATCTAACAAATGATACATTTGAAGGCCATTTAATTGGATTCTTGTATGTATACAACGGAAGGAAGAAATCATTAATCTTTTTTACCCTTTCATTCGGCCTCCAATATGTATTGTTTGAATAATGTTTTACTAAGGTTGGAAGATTCAGGATGTAGGATTTAGGTGTATAATTGCACATGGCCTACTGATGTTTATTTAGCTGAAGTCGTCCTTATTGTTTTAAAGCCCACTCATCATACGGGCTTACCAATTGTGCATGACATTAAAGAGATAAGTCAGAATAAAGCCTCCATAAGACTTGAAAGAAAGGGTACAGCAGAATGGGATGAAGTTCATAAAATAAAGAGATGCTGAAGTTCAGAAAACCTGGTGCTTGAACTTAGTAGTTGATGTGGTTGACAATGCCTCATGACTCTTGTATGCTTGAAATCTAAACAATTTGGTTGACAATGCCTCATGCCTCATGATTGTTCATGTGCTTGGAAGTTTACGGTCTTTTTTTTAGAATATTTAAAGCCTTTACTATATAACACTGTATATTTCATAAATGAGATATGGGTATTTTTTTCCATTTAAGCCTCATAGGCTCTAACTTGTGAACCTTGCAGATTGCTACAGGAGGAGGTGGTGGCGATATTGGGAAGAAGATCAATTTCGGTGGTGGAGATGGGGGTGATGATGGTGGTGATGATGACGACTACTATGATGACTTTGATGATGAAGAAGATGGAGATGATGGCGGATTGTTCAGGAGAAGAATTGTATTAGAAGAGGTGCTAATCACATATTAGAACCAATAACTCCCTTATTTTTTGAAAGTTTACCTTTTTTCTGTTTTATTATGTCACAACACTTAAAATCTTGCTTGTGCATTTTCCAGTTATTTGATCGAAAATTTGTAGATGCGGTGCTGAATGAGTGGATGAGGACAATGATGGATCTCCCTGCGGGGCTTAGACAAGCTTATGAGATGGTAGGAGGTTTATTCTTATACTTCTTTTTCGGTTTTTATTCACATTATGGATGCTGAATACTCCTGTCTGTACAGGGATTGGTCAGCTCAGCTCAGATAGTCAAATTCCTCTCAATCAATGCTAGACCAACCAAAGTTAGGGCTATTTCCCGCGCCCTCCCTCAGTCAATCTCTAGGGCATTCATTGGGAGGTACACATCTTGCTGCATTCAGTGACCATTTGTAAAAAATGTGTGATGTTCTTATTGAGTCATGTTATTGAACGGAGTTTTCTTCATCATTCAGATTTTTGTGAGTTATTCCTTTTCCGTATACTTTCATGTGTCCAAATGTACAATATTTGTAAGTTTGTCTTAATCTTATGCCTTCTGTATCTTACGTCAAAAGCCTGTAAATTATTCTGTTGGATCAGCGTCATAAATTGTCATCTTATGTCTTCTTGTATCTTTAACCATTAATTTCCGAGGCAAATGAACCATACAAATATTAAAATGTTAACACCCTATAAAAGTAGAACTAGACGTAATTCACTGTTAGTATGTTATCTAAAATATACTGATGTGCTTATTTTATGCAGGATGATTGCAGATCCTGCCTTTCTCTATAGATTGCTGTTGGAACAAGCTGCTACTATTGGCTCTTCTGTCTGGTGGGAAGTGCAAAATCGAAAGGACGGGTAGGTTGTTTTGATAGAAGCTGTTGCGGCTGGCCTCAGTAGCGGTAGCATATTTCTTTTACTTTTGTTTTTTTGCCTTTCTCATTGTTGTTAACCTGTTTGTATGTGAAGGATAAAGGAGGAATGGGATTTGGCCCTTATTAACGTGCTTACTGCTTCTGCATGCAATGCAGTAGTTGTTTGGTCATTAGCTCCTTGTCGGTCGTATGGAAATACTTTTACTTCCGATTTGCAGAACACACTTCAAAAGCTCCCAAACAACATATTTGAGAATAGCTACCCTCTTAGAGAATTTGACTTGCAAAAGAGAATCCACTCATTTTTCTACAAGGCTGTAGAGTTATGTCTGGTGGGAATGACTGCTGGGGCAGCACAAGGTGCCTTGTCAAACCTTTGTGCCAGTAAAAAGAAGGATAGGTAAACCATGATATCCTTTGTAACTTCATGCTGTGATTTTTTAATATTTTCTCAGATCCTAATTTTTGTATGGACTTGTTTTATTTTTTAGTCGGATGTCCGTCACAATCCCCTCAATGAGTAGCAATGCACTTGGATATGGAGCCTTCCTAGGAATTTATGCCAACTTGCGCTATCAACTTCTCTGTGGGGTTGACAAAGTATTGATTAACCATTTTGATGTTATTGGAGTCGCAATATTCTTTAGCACAGCTATGAGGTATGCAATTATGTTGGTTGTTTTTTTATTATCATTTTGCTTAAGTACTCCGTAACTAGTCAGAAGTTAGAACTGCTCAAACTGTCACAATTTGTACTTAAAATGTTGTTACCTGACAAAACTACAGGTTTATTTACAATACCTTGTTTTTCTAGCTTTCCTGACTTTTAAATGTGTCTAAATCCAGGATTTTGAATGTTCAGCTTGGGGAGAGATCGAAATTGGCATGGCTAGGAATTGAAGCAGACCCGCTTGTTAATTCAGAAAACCTCTTGAGAGCATACAAGAGGCCGTCAGATTCGACATCCAAAGATTCCTCAAAGTGGTTCATATCAAAGAATGCCATTGTATCAGGGCTTGGTCTCCTTGGGATCAGGCAGCCAAGTGGTGATTCAGTTGCGGAAAACGAAGCTCCAGCTCCAAAAGTTCGGCGAAAAAGAATTGTCAAGAAGAAAGTGGCTAGGTCATCCTAAGAGTATTCCAACTGTCTTTCTTCGATCAGTTTCGGTTTTTCTTCTACAATTTATCAGTGCAGAGTTGGTTACAGCAAGAATCTATCTGGGTCCAAGAGGAGTAACATTCGGCTGCTTTTTTCTGGAGTTCTTTAAGAGAACCTTTGGAATGCTCTTCAATAATTAGTGCAATTCTTGACCTCTTGTTGAAGATTTAGAGTGCAGAATGTTGAGCATTCAGCCCTTTTTTGTAAACTTTGACTACTGAGGAATTTTGTCTGACAATGTTGTTGCAAGATTCATTTCATTATGATAAATTATTAAATTCCCGAGTTCAATGTTTTTGTAAGTCATTTTTTTAAATATTTTTGCGCTTTGTTATTGTTTACTTGATTAAAGTTGGTTGTTGATGAGTGAACACAATAGCAATAAGTTTATAATAAAATTCACTTCATGCTCATAACCTCTGAAGCTGAGCTACTTAGAGCAAACCAAAACAAAGACGAACACTCAGAAAAGCAGCTCTTTTGCTGAATTATGCAACTGTGTTTTGCTATTGTTGCTAAACTACAGTGATGGCAACCTTCATTCCAGCTTGACAGTGACCAGGAAAGCTACAGATGAAGTAGTGATTTCCCTTTCTGAGCCTGATTCTATCCTTTCCGGATTTGAACATTCTAGAGCCTCGCGGAATGATGCATTTCTTGTATCCTCGCTTGGTTACTGCCATCACGTTGTGGAATCCAGCGTCGTAGTTGAAGACTGCTTCCATGAAATCAACCATGTCAAATAACTTCACAGAAAAGAAGAAGATAAAACAAATAAAAGTGAAGGAAAGAAGTAAGTTGTGAATGATGATACCAAGAACATCACCAGCTTTGAAGTGTTTGTGCCTAGGCCACCGTGCCATCCTGAACGTCCATCCTCGGCGGTCTCCAACGGTGTAGATTGTTGCACTGCAAGTCTCAGTCAGTATCAGCAACACCAACACAGTTGCTAGTGTTGCACATCTTCTCATTTTTACTTGTGGAGGGAAGAAGATGATTATTTGTGAAGGGGCAGAACACAACTATATATAGACTAAAACTTGTTTGAGTTGCTCAGCTTAAACCACACGACTTGTTTATTACTGCTAATGAGGGATTCGTCATTCATGGTAAATGATTGTGTTGTTTGTGGGTCCACCAAAATGGGAATCTCAGGGCAATTACGTTGCTGATTGTGACCCCAGCCAAACTACTTGGAAGTTTTCTTAAGAGCATGTATTTGGAATGAATTACACTAGTCTGATAGTTTAGATTTTGTTGGTCATAGCCATAAAATTTCTTGTCTAGTAAATTTTCGTTCATTAATCATTATAGTAGTACATACACACCCTTTTGTTACTTTGCCTTGTTTAATCTTCTGAAACAATAAGAAACCACATAAATCCCTTTCAAATAAAAATCTCACTTACAATACAATGTGATGGCAGTCTTGCTCGTACCAACCGCTTAATATTGATGCTTAAAAGTTACAAGTAAAGTTGATTTTAGTACTACATGAGTTCTTCTCTAGATCATCTTGAAATTTAATGCCGTATCTTTAGAATATGAACTACTTAATTTCAACGATAATGATATAAAGCTTGAATATAGAAGATAAGAAAGGCATGGAAAAAGACAACTTCACTTGTAATAAAAGCATTCGTTTTTTTTAATGTGAAGCTGTTCAGAGTAGCCACTTGATTTGGTGAAGGTTATCATAAAAGCCATATGACTTTGCTTATGCAGAGGGTTTTCGCTGGACTATAGTGGGATTGCACTTAATAACTCATACTACCCCTTTTTCTTGTCGGTCTGTTCTTGGTGAATACATTGAAAATAAATATTTCTGAACTCACAAAATAACTAGACGTCAGGACAGCATACTTTTTCTCTAAGAATTTTTACTGCTTCTGCAACACCATCCTGCAAATTACAAGCCAAAATACACTAATAAACAAAACAACAAGAAGCAAGATTATCAAATAGTTCCATCCGAGATCAATAATCATAGAAATCATACCTCGGAAGATATTCGTTCAGATATCTCCCTTGCTCGTGCCTTCACCTTCGCAGATAATGCATAATCAATGGCCTTCGATAAAATAGTCCCACCTTTCAAGATTTTTTCTAAGTCACACGTATCCGGAACCAAGTATTCTCTCTTCAAAGGTTCGGGAGCAACACCGAGCCAAAACATCCTTTCAGCCCAGTAGAATTGATCAAACATAAACGGGCACAAAATCTGCAATCCATAATTTTCTAGATTGTTATATAGATTAATAGGAGATAGTAGATGTACAAGAATCGCTCAAACTACTATGATGAGTAATGATTGACAGCTTACTTGTGGGATTCCAGCTTGTAGTGCAGCAGCAGTTGACCCGCTGATGTTAAACACCAATGCCATAGATATATTCAATAGCAGTACTAATGTCGATAAAAAAGATACTGAATTTAACCTTGTAAGGCACAAATAGTTCATATTTGCAAGGAAGAAACTAACCTTCCGCCATGATGTAATGCAACAGCACATCTTTGGAATAGCCAGTTGTATGGAATGGAACTGAGAAGTGTGAGAAATATGGCATATTAAGACCGAAAGCTGAGAACAATTGTAATTGAGGAGAATTAGGGCTTATGATCATCAACCGTTCTCACCCAGAAAAGCAAAATAGTCTTCCGTTAAAGAGACAAATCCCATCTTCATCGAATTCTCCTTGATGCAAAGATGAATGTGCAGCAACACGAATAACCACTTCTAGAGGTTCATATCCAGCTGTAAATAATATGAATCTGAAGTTTGTGATCTCTAAAGAGGCTCGAATAACATCAAAGAATGACTGAGGATTCTTCATAAAACCCATGCTGGAGCAGTAAAACATATAGAAAATTCAGAAATTGCATATAAAACATTCGCATGTCATATATTCCATCATTTCTCTCAAAGGACACTGAGTAAGAAAGATAAACACATCATTTTCTTCTATTCTCAGTCTCAAATAGTTTATAGGAAGCAGACATTATCTGAGTACTCTGATCTTTTCTCCTTCAAGTTACTAAACCTCATTACCACAAAACATAAATGATTCTAGCATAAAGCCCTCTGGCTTCAGTTGTTCCATACAAGACAACGGAGCTAATGGTAAAATCATGGCAGATGACACTCAATAAATAACTCGTTTTACAACCTCAGCCATTTGATTACTTCTTTGGACATAAGATTGCCACAGATCAAATCTAGAGATCCATGGCAGATGACACAATAAATAACTCGTTTTACCGATCTTTACCTCCCGATTGAGCTTAGACTTACGAAAATCAGTGGCATGGATGCAAGAGTCTCTAGAAAACTTTGTAAGCCCTTATGTCTTGTACAAATGTGATTTTGTATCTTCGGATGTAATGCTGATATAGACATACAGATATCTCTACATCTTGTGCATGAAAATTGCCATTCTTCGGGAAGAAACCAAAATCCACAGATATGGGTTTCTGAAGGCCAATAATCTGTCATACATTGTAATATCACAGTTTCAAGGTGATGACACTAAAACACCTTCCGAAAAATAATAGCTAACAGTTAGGTCATCAATTGAATATGTTTATGTTACAGTTCTTTTCGATAGATCTGTATTAAGTCATAAGCTAAATCAGACAAGAGATTGATTATAACCTACACAAATCTTTAACATGTCAAATTTATAAAGCAAACTAGCTTACCAGGGCACTCAACCACTTCTCTGCTGAATCCATACCTATAGCAGAAAAAAGAGAAGAAACATTCAACATTATAAATAGAATAAAGTTCGGGAACAAATGCCAAGATATATGCCTACTTACATCAACAAGGAGGATGGGAACCTGTGATGCCATGTTGGAAGATCTGTGACTGGATCCTACGTTCATGGTGATATCACAACATTTAATATATAAAGCATAAAGACTGAACTAGAGATCCATGCTAAGTCCTAACACAAAAGAAAATTATGGCAGTGCTAATCACTAACCGTGAAAGGGCAACGGCTTAGATTTAACTCTTCACTCCTCCAAATCCCACACTCCTCAGTAAAGATTGGCCACATCCAATGGATAACATCAGTCCAAGAGACCTACTTTACAGGAATATTCAAATTTAGAATGAAATATTTGCTGTAGTCAACCTACTAGCATAAGAAGTTGGCAAAATTCAACATATTTGCCAAAAAAAGCTATTATAGCTCTGTTCAGTACTTCAGAGTCCTTGACAGGCTTAGAAAGAAAAACAATACAGGGAAGAAATGAAACGCCACAGTTTCTTTCATCAGAAAGCTAATCTATATCATACATCTGTCGTTTGGTATAGCGAAGTGGGCGATTTATTAACGAAAATTCATTACAACCTACGTTTGCCTTTGTAGGAGTCATATTCACCAATTAAGTGACTTCATATTATAAGGCAGATGATTACATATTAATATTAGAGTTGAGATTTTTATGGTCACCTCATCCATTCGAGCCTCTTGAAGGTACTTGTATAGAAGAGGAAGTTGCTGCCTGAACTGCCGTTCAAAGAAGGAAGGAGCACTGCTTAAGAATAAATCAGGAAAGGTAAATAAAATCATGAGATGAACTCAGACAGACTTATGTAAAAAGTTAAAGGATATAAAAGTGTACCTATAAGGAACAACATAAGGGGCAGCAACAACACAACGGATCTGAAATGATTCAGCAAGACTCCAACCTTCCTGGAACAACATGGAAACAAAATGCAGCAAGACGCCAAATCATGCTTAAATTTAAGGTAATCAGTGCATATGATTAGCTTTCAGAGTTCGTGAACTTCTCCAGAGTCAAACCCTAATAGTTCGTTATTTTGGGTGAAGTTGTCATCAGATGAAGTGGACAGGTGAAAGGATGAACAAGAAAATGACAGCTTCTGTTAACAGTCTAATAGTAAATTATTGTTTGGCGAAGTTTTGATCCTAGATGTTTATATTCAAATAATGGTCAGGGAGACTTCTGCAGGTTCAACTGTTTGCATGGGTTTTCACCTCAATTCCAAGTGCAGAAGTATCAGAATACTTATTTGTCAGCTGCTTATTCTTTAATCAATAACAACTTATCTAAGTTTTGCAGACTATTAGCATAATTAACAGTAAAAGGCACCTTCTAGATGTAGACAAGAATACCAATGCAAAGAAGTTTATCACAACAAAATCACGCTTCGAACTAGAACCATCTCCAAAGATCTTATCCATTATTGACAGGCATTCCCTTCTATGCTCTCTTGTCATCATCTTTTTCTGCATGGTGAATGATGAACTCTGAGAACCTGACATATACTAGATGCTATTAGGACATCGCATAACTATAAAGCATATAAACATTGCCCCAACATATCTTACCTTCAGGGTCATCAACAGGGGCTGAAAGAACAGGCGGTGCTGAAACCGGAATGTATGCAACATTCTTTTCCTCCAAGTGAAATGCCAAGCTCTAGAAGACAAGGTAGAAAGAGAGAGCCAGAGGCTTACAGCTTGCTATCATGACAAAAATTGTTCACTAAAAATGAGCAGAGTAAAAGCCAGATTTTCAGCACTGAACCTGATGTGCAGAATGAGTCACAAAAGAGACTCGGTAGTCTCTTTGATCATCTGCGAAAGCAGCAGAAATAGCCTGAAAACATGTGTTTAAAATTACCCCATTGCATTGGTCTGGAAAAAATTGTTCCATATCTAGCTATATAAAAAATCACACAGCAGAAGAGCAATTTTGCTTTACTTATGACAATGAACTGCTATTTTTTGTCCAAAATCAAATTCAATTTGACAAGATTAAAGCTCGAGTACTAATATTCTGAAAGTGTCAAGGCTAATTGTTATGAAGCTCCATCACTAGTCGGGTAAGCAAAGATGTTATATAAAAGAGTGGAATGAAGGTCAGAAAAGAGATTACAGCAATTGGATATACGTCGCCTTTGGTGCCAAAAGCCATGAAAACAGCCGTTGGTTTGCTTCTGCCCTCCATTGGCGTGGCGATGGAATTGCGATACGAGAAGACTCGGCTTATGATTCTATTTGTTTTTCTGACCGATCGCCAAAACCGGGCTTAGAAGTGCTTCTGATTCTGAACAAGGGTTCCAATTTCCCACAGAATATTACAATAAATAATAAAAATTTGTGACTAATGAAATTACGACAATCGGACAATCTCAATCGGAATCTCAGTCGGAGAAGTCGGAAGATCAAAATTTGAAATTAGAAGATGAATTTAAGAGGCCACATAGTAATGACGACCTTATGACAACTTTCTAGGTCATTACCCGCGCTTTGCGCGAGCCAAACACATTTTATTTTTGTCTATATTCATATACTTAATATATATTTTCATATATGTATTTTTTAGTAAATTATAATAAAATGTATTGAATATCTCTTATATATGTATCAAAATCAAATAGTCGTTTACGTTGGTTGAATTTCTCTTCATCGTCATACAGATTAAAGGTGAAGAGCGAAGAAAAAAAAGATGAAAATGGTGGAAATACTAACCAATTAAGCACATAATTATGGTTTTATTAGACATTTAATAAGTCTCAATCATCATTGGATAATGAGAGATAGAAAGAAAAAGAAAAAAAATAGATTTAAACATTAATGAGTCTCAATTGACATTACTTTCTCATACCCATGAATTTTTATTTATATATACTAGTTCATTAACCGCGCTTTGCGCGCGCCTAACACGTTTATTTTATCATATTTATATATTTCGTATTATTTTCACATATGTATTTATGTTGTAACTTTGATTAAAAAGAATAGATGTTTTTAATCAATTAAATATATAAATTTTAACATATTGATTAGTAACGGAATCTGAAAGGTATAATTACTAATTAGTGATAGTTTAAAATCGTTATCTACATAATAACAACCTGCTGAAAGAGAATCTCAAAAGACAACCATGGTCCAAGGAGAATCTCAAAAGACATACGCATTGAACATATAAAAATCGATGAGGAAAATACGATACAAAAGCGAACATACACTCAAAATATAACTAAAAGACTCAAATTAGGAGATTTAATGAAAGGCAGAAACGAACAGACTTGAGACGATAAATGTAGGAGTCTAATTAGATGTGCTATTTTTTTTAATGTATTAACTCAATGAATTAACCATTTAAAAAAATTCAATAAATTAATTCAATGTATTAAATATGTATCAATTGTCATTACTTCATCAAACCCAACAATTTTTTATATATACTAGATCCGGAAACCCGCGCTTCGCGCGGGGAAATCACAGTTTTTCGTTTGCGGTTAGTCATTAAACATGTCATAAATTTAAAATGAGTGAACGGTGATATAACTCAATTCTACAAACTCGTAAAATGCAAATACAACTATTGCAACAGTGGTTGCAACCGAAATCTGCAACATAAAGTATTTATATGATGTTCATGTTTTACTGAGGCCAATGTTGTTTGGCGTGTTACATGTGGTGTGTTACATGTTTTAGTGAGGCCATGCATATGAATCAATCTTAGGTGTTGTCAATATATAGATTAAAAATATCTAATTAATCCAGATTAATTTTTAATCGGGGAAGGATGATGCGTCAGAATGAAACGAAGGAATTGATGAACCTGATAGAGATGAGAATGAATTTGGAGATTGTGATAGAGGAAGGAGACGAAGATGGTGTGTTCTTAGTTGATGATGGAATTAACATTTAAGAAAATAGGTAATTAGGATAAAGATTTAAAATATATTTTTTTTGGTAAAAAAAAAAGATTTAAAATATTAGAGTAACATTTATTAGGTACATGTTGCTTTTACTTCTTCAAACCCATCAACTTTTATATATAGATAGACTAGACGCGGACACCCGCGCTTCGCGCGGGTATAACACGCTTTACTTTTATCGAAATTTATATATATTATTTTCATGATAATTATTTAATAAAAGAATATATGTTCTTTTTCAGCTAAACATATTAATATTAAGATGTTGTATTTTAAATATTAGTAATATATAATGTTTAAATACTAATTAGTGTTATAATAAAGTCATTATATGTATAATAGTCAATTTAAATTTGTTGCCATTGAGAAAACACAATTAGTCGATTTTGACGAATTGGGTGAAAAAGAGATTGAATGGAGTAGAAAAATTAATTTATTGTGAATTTATTAGTAATTGGTAAGGAAATAGTCAAACACGTTTTATTTTTTGTCGATATTCATATACTTAAGATATTTTTTTCATATATGTATTTTTAGTAATTTTTAATAAATTAATTGAATATCTCCCATATATAAACCAGAATCACATAGTCGCTGACACTACTTAATTTCTCTCCATCGCTATACGTATTGGAGGTGAAGAGCGAAGAGAAAAAAGAAGATGAAAAAGGTGAAAATACTAACCAATTAAGGACGTAGTTATGATTGTTTGTTAGACATTTAATGGAAGATAGAAAGAGAAAAGAAAAATTAAGTTTACCATCAATTAGTCTCAATTGACATTACTTTCTCAAACCATCAATTTATATATAGATAGTTAGATTTAGGCTTCTAAAATATAACTTTCCTACATTACAAAATGAACAACATAAATAAAGGACATATCGAGATTAGTAGGCTTGTCTAGACGGTCCGATAATCACAAAAATGAATACAATATTTAACATGCATCTGGAACTTAATAAGAGATGACAATCACGTGGAGAAGTGATTGCCTATCCATTTCCTACCTTCTCCATGAACATGGTCAATTATGTAGACAAATAGCATGTGAATAATAAAATATAATGCACCTCCAATTGTGAGATATGGTTCTTTTTTCAATTAGTTCGCTTCTGGCATCTGCTAAGCTTGAAAATTTCACTAAGTTTGGTCGATGGAATGCTTAAATGCATATAGTATTTATATTCTTGGTCGAAAACAATGCTAATTTGCCTTCACCACATGGTAAAAGCCTCTAAAACAGAAGTGAATCAATGCATATCCAAAAGATCTACTATATAATAAGGGGCAAAAAATGAATGTGGTCGTTCTTCACATGAGACTGAATCGATGCGTTAAGTAATGTGCCCAGATATCCCTAATATGCCAACAAATCACCAACTATAGCTTCAAAAAAGCGTTCATGTACAGAATCCATTCAGCAGTCGAGAAAAGAAACCAAAAGACAGTTTTCTTTTATTTCGCCTTTGACAAATTTGAGCTGAAGCTGTTTAATGATGAACACGAAAAGCAGTTTTTTGGAATTTACAAACGTTTCAACAGAGGTGAAAGCAGAAGAATTCAGAAAGAGCTTTACATGTTCAACTTCTGTTTATTACTCTTTTGTGGCAGAAAAAGATTCCTAGATGAGCTCCAGTTCAAAAGTTGATAGCAGGATCTTCCTGCACATTTTACTCCTTGATAAGCGGAACTTTCCCTTGGTCTTCCCGAATACATGTTCAGCTAAGACCGCTGCATTTCCATCAGCTTTCTTGATCTCCAAATTACCCTTATGATGAACACCAGTGTCGGATTCATCATACATACAAGAATATGCAGGGGTCAAATCCTATTGCAACAACGGCTTTAGCTTTGGCTCCATACACCAATCTCTGTTCAGAAGGAGAAAAACACCATGTTACTATGCAAGACGAAGTTTACCAACATAAAAGAATATGCGGAAAAAATGAAGTGGGCAAGAATTTCTGACCTTGATCTTAGAGAATATGATGGCACCCAAGCACATTGGACATGGTTCACAGGATGCATACATCTCACAATCTGACAGCTCAATTCGGTTCAGTTTATGGCAAGCCTGAAAATATTGTAGTCCATCAATTCTTAAAATTCAGATTAACTTCACATATTCTATTGATGATATAGTTAGTTGCTTACAAACTGAAGTGTTCAAATCAATCTTCAATGCTAGTTAAGTTCCAAGCCAACAACCAAGTAAACAAATGAAAGCCAAAAAGAGAAGGCAAGAAATTAGAATGAGATAAAGAAGTTTTAGTGATGAGACCTCTCTTATAGCAGTGATTTCAGTATGCGCGGTTGGATCTGTGTTGATGTATACCATATTGTGACAACTTACTATAACTTCATCATTACGAATCACAACTGCACCAAAGGGACACCCATGCCCACATTCAACACTTATTTTGGCTTCATCAACTGCTATTAACATGAACTTTTGGTCCTTCTCCTCCTGCATACCTGAAACAATGTGATCTCAATAAGAACCAAATCAAGAAATAAACTAAGTAGCAGAACACCGGACTGAGAACTCCGATTATTATGCAAACTAACACTTCATCAGTCACCTCGACAATCACCTGCAATAG
Source organism: Oxyria digyna (assembly GCA_029168935.1). Lineage (NCBI taxonomy): Eukaryota > Viridiplantae > Streptophyta > Magnoliopsida > Caryophyllales > Polygonaceae > Oxyria > Oxyria digyna. The sequence goes on from JAPVLV010000010.1 coordinate 25,201,651, forward strand.
ACAAGTTATTTTTCTCATATTTCAATGTAATGAAATTTAGTCTTATCAGTAGAGATCTTTATAATATATAGTAGCAAATCAACACCCTCTTGAACATGCTTTTTAGAGTCTTTTGGGTTTTTAAACGTTGTGCAAGGAGAAGACCTAAGAAACATCATGTAGGAACAACATCATGCTAACTTAGTTGTTTCTGAACAACTTGTTACCGGGAAAGTAGTTCAAATATTACTGCTTTAGCAAAAGAAAAGCATGCTTAACCTAAGAGGCGAAAGGTGCAACACAATAATCAAGTTGTGGAAACAGCTTCCAGTGACATGGATTGTCAAAACCAACCTGTTAAAGAAGTGTTAGCTCTTGAGTATCCAGGGTGCAACAATTCAAATAATTCTCATGTGGATGTTAATCTTGTAAATAATATCTCTAGTAAAGAAGAGTCTGCAAAATCTTTGCAAAAGAGAAAACGGAAAGCAAAGGCACAATGTTTGAACAATAATTTTGAGCATTCTGATTTTTTTATTTTAGGATATGGATTCATCATACAGACTCTTAAAAGAGATATAACAGAAGACATTGATGATTCTGTTAGCGAGATTAATTGCACAACAGAAAAAGAATGAACCTAACACCTTTCTTCTTCTTCTTGTATTTAAACAAAAAGCTTTATCCTAACTTGATACTGAACAATTATGGATTGTGACATCACATATTTCCATTAAATATAAAAGAGAATAAAAGGAAGAATTGTAACCAACTGAAAGCTTCAAATTACCAACCCGTGTCACCTCAAAATTGGAAATTACTTACCAGGAAGCTACATCCTACAACAAAATTCCCAGATCGATTAATACTGCCAAAATGCATGGTTATTGCAGTTTGTGGCACTATACAAAAGGAACCTACATGTCAAGTATGATTATCGAATCAATAAAGTTCGCAAACAGTATGCAACACACAGAATTAGTTGGTAATAGTCCAATTCCATAGAACCAGTTGCTAACACGATGTAAACTTCCACATAATAACAGTCCAATTCGAAGGCCAAAATTAAATATAGCGGAAAAAGTTTATGAATTTTTGTGAAGCAAATGCAAACCTTGGAAGAGGTACTTGCAAGTTTAACCCCATTCTTCTCTGTAATGATATTTTAAATGAATTTGAGAAGGAAACACCAGTTTCAGTACATCGGGAGAATGATTAAGAAAGAAGAAAAAAAAAAGTTATGACCATGGTTTGTTTGAGCAAGGGAAACTTAAGGACTCAGTGTAAAGCGCAACCACCATGGATCGAGATGCGATGCTTCTTTTTCACTTCTTTTTTCTCTAGAGAACCATTTTTTTAAAGACGGGTCTAACGATCAGCCAAAGAAGTATCAACTCGTCTGTAAGAAAACTGCAATTGTTTACACTTTTATCACTTTCATAAGCTTGAATAAAAAAACAAATTACAATGACAACCTTTGATCATACCAGAAAACACTCCATGAATAAATGAATAATGTGAATGGGCCATATGCATAAGAAAAAAATGAGAAAGCAATCATGTACAGATGTTGTTGCATTAGCACCATTATTTGAACTTTAGATTTGTAAAGGTAATTCAATAAAGTTTTGTTATTAATTAATAGACTTAAAATAATTCATGTATCTAATCACTATGATGAATAAATAAGAAATAAAATGTGGAAAATACAAACTTCAGAAGAGGAAGTGGCAGCATCAAGGTTCGAACCACTCCGCAGTTGTGTGAATCGATCCTTTGTCTTGTGTCCGTGCGGCTCAGTGGAGTTCCAAGTATTAAGAGCATCACCACCTCCTCTACAACATGTCTTATAACTCTGGAACAAAGGATAACAAATAAAATCACATATTTTCATCCAAAGAATGTAGATCAAGTATAGAAAATTTATCAACATGAACTGGACGGGATCCAAAATGCCCACACATTCCACTCTTCACACTATCCTATAGCAGTTCACACAACAACAACCACAATTGCAGAAGTGAAGAAAACACGCCACATAAGATGAAAATATCAAAAAAAATAATGAATTGTTACACGCCACAACATCAACACACTGAATTGCTACACTAAAGCATGAAAATATCCAAAACAAAACATTCACTGACAACAACAATGCTTTACCGGGAAATTTGCCATCGCCTTAGGTCCACGAAGGCTTCTGGCGGCTGAATCGTAAGCCCTAGAGGCTTCTTCGGCGGAATCGAAGGTGTCGAGTCATACACACGTCTTCTTTGAAGGAGCTCTAATCTCGATTCAATTTGAAACTGATTAGATGATGAGGAAGAGAGGGAGTACTCTTGGCGCCAGATTTAAGGAGTTTGCCAACGATTAGGGCGGTAGAACAGGCGGTTCTGGTGGAGAGGCTGCGGGCGGAGAAGAGCAAGTGGGGAGGCCGGCGCCTCGGTTGATGAAGTGGTCGTTGAGATTCAAAGCGGAGGGATCGATGCCAAAGGTGCCAGCTATGGTGCCGAGTTCGAGACGACGGTGCTCGTTCTAGGCGACTATGGTTGCCGAAGGTGACAGCTATGGTGCGAAGGTTCCCCTCGTCATGATCTCAAAATTCAGATTTGAGGACCAAAAAAGTAGCGATTGAGAGGGGAAGGGAAGTAGGAAGAGATTGGCAAAGGACATAGATAACGATTAAAGAGTGTGTAGTTATGAAGAAAGGAATTAAGGAAGAAATAGTGAAAGGTAGGGTATACAACGTACCCCAATAAATATTGGAAGAAGAAGCGCTGAAGATCAAAAGACGAAGCCTAAAGTGTAATCCACAAAAGCCCAACAAAGCCCGAACATTTAATAGAAGGCCCATGAATGACCCGGTACCGTTTGTCATTACTTCAGCAAAGCCTTCAATTATTATATAGAGATAGACTAGGATTTAGTCCCCCCGCGCTACGCGCGGGTCTTTAGTCTTGCATAAGAAAAGGATGAGGGATATCTACAATAAATAAATATAATATTATATTTTATTGCAACAATATAATCAAGAAAAGAAAATGACATTAATCATGAATCTAAATTTAAATTAATATTTTCCTATTGTATGGTTATCTACTAAAAAAGTTTTAAAAAACAGAAAATATTGAAACATAAGGGCCAAAAAACGAAATTTGACTATAATTATTGAATTGTATAAATTATTACTTAATAGTTTGTGTGTATAGTTGTAGTAAATTCGTTTATTAAATTATTACCACACATAAACGTTGTAAATGCATGTTAGATGAAGAGAATCTTATTATATTTGTTAAAGGAGCAACGGCGAAAAATAATTTCTACTTTCATAATGAATTAAAAATAGTCTCAACTTTCATATTAACCAAAAATAATCTCAAGTTTTAATTTATGAACAAAAAATGGTACAAATAGCTTTTTTTAATTGAAATTTTGGTTAACTTGTGACGTTTTACTCAAGATTTTTTTTATAAGTGGTCATAGTAATTGCATTTTGTGTGTAATAAGATATTATGTTGTTATTAATTGAGGTGTTGCATCTGAAATGCATATACCAAAATATCTATATCTATATAATAATCCATGAGTATGCAAAAGTAATGGTAAAGTGTACCGGGCTCAAACATTCAATTTCGGGCTCAAAAGTAATGTCAATTGAGACCGGGCCATTATCGGGCCTGCTTGGATTATTGGGTTCAATTCCGGGCTCAAAAGTAATGTCAATTGAGACCGGACCATTATCGGGTCTGCTTGGATTATTGGGCTACGTCACCTTTCGGCTTCTCTATTCATTAGCCTTTATTCTTGTTGTTGAGTCCTTTCTCATTCATTCTCTGCTCCCATCTCCTACTTTTCCAATGCTCTTCCACCATCCCCGACTCCCCAATGCCTCGCTTGCCGATTCTACAACTCCTATTTTGCCCCTTTTATCAAGAGCCCTAATTCCATATCAGATATTGGAATTTGTTGTCCATCTCTACCCACGCCTCTGTTTTCTTTCCGATGTCGATATCTATCCTCAGCCTCCGATGAATCATCGTCATCTTCCCACATGAGTCTTCATTTTCCCTCCTAAATCACTGCGCCTCTAACGCCGGCGATGACATTCAGCCTGAAACGGAACAAGAGCGGAAGCCTTATGCTTCTTCTTTTGGGCATTTACCCATCTCTAATTCTCTCCAACTCTCGGTGGCACAAGACAAGAATCAAACACCGATCACTACACAATCAATTGGGTATGTCGGTGACAAATTTCTTAAGCATTTCGAGGTTGGATTGAGGTTTTATAGTTCTTTGTATTAGGGTAGAATGTTTCAGTAGTGAATGATGAAGTTGAATGATTATGTTATGTACAAAATGCAGAAGGTTCCATTGTTTATGTCATGGGTTCGCTATCTATCTTTCAACTATCACACATACAAGCTATTACTCAAGATCCAATATAGCTGCTCAGATCCATCCATGATCAGAGGACTGAAATTAGACTCTGGTGTGATTGAAGTTTTGGCATTGGCAGCCATGGTTATTGGATATAGGTTTCTGGCTTATTTTCTTTTGAGAAGATGAAGTTTTAGGAAAACCACATGACTAAAAGATGAAACTTTTAAGATTTTAATTATCTGATTCTGAAATAATGGTGTTGTCTCAACCAGTTTGTCATTTTGATGTTTAAGATCTTGATTATGATTTTCCTAAATGTTGCTTTTCTTGGGTTTTGAGTGTGAAATCCTTGATTAGTATAATCCTATATTAATTTATGCATGTTCTAGCTACTGTTGGTTATTTCTATACATCATATCATATATCAATATTAATTCCTAGCTAATTTAAGCAGATTTTAGTGTTGATGTAAGGTAAAGCTCATCTATTTTGATTCTAATTATCAACAATATCTTGAAGAGGATGGTCTACATCATGGGACGGTATCAACTCTCAAGTCTCAACCATCCATACGACATGAATATGCACATTTCATAATCTTCATTTGACATACAAGCTCGACACTTATTATGTTACATCGAAAATCAGGTACATACTTCACTTACTTACATTTCTATATTCAATACCTTCATTTCTAAATCACATTTATACATATACGCTCACAAAAAACACACTATTGGTTGCTACTGAGTGGAAAATTAACTCTTTTTTAAAGGATGTGTACATTTTGGATCAAGTTACAGCATTGGAGAAAGAGATGCTTAAAAGGATCAAGAAACAAGGGCTTGACATTATGCCTAAGATTTTGATTGTAACTCGGTTACTTCCTGATACGGTTGGAACCACATGCAGCCAGCAGCTCGAGCACTCTTATATTCTTTGTGTTCCGTATAGAACCAAGAAGAGAATTTTTAGTCAATGAATCTCAATGATTAATCAAATGGAGATTCTGGGTACAATGTTGATTGTGATACAAGCTTCCTCTTAATATATGAAAATGTCCTGATACCTGCTGTTGGTTTCTTAATTAAAAAGTAGATTTCCTTATCAATATCCGATCAGGGTATGCGTTGGCGTTCGATTTGATGTGAATTTGTGTGTTTTTGTACTGCATTTCTAGCTTCTGATATGCATATGATAATTTCCGGAATCTTAATTATCATTCTGTAGATTTCACTGATTAATCAAATGCAGATTTTGATGAGTCTGGGTACAATGTTGATTGTGTTATTAAGTTGTATTACAGTTGATGGTTGTATGTATACTTTTGTGGGATGAACTGATTTACTCACAGTTGCTGCTTCCTCTGAATATAGTTAGTTTCAGTCTTTCAGATATAATTGCAACTGCAATGAAACTTGATGTTGGTTTCTTAATGGTAAAGTAGATTTCGTGACCAAAATCCGATCAAAAAAGATTTTATATTGCAACACATTCGACCGGAAACCACAGATGAGCAGCAACACACGAGTGTATCACCCAAAATCCTATAAATTGATAAAATAATGTTTTGGCCTTACCTTGATAATTTCACTCAGGTAAAAATAAAGGGTAATTTTGCATTACACTTTTTTTTTCTGTAAAGGTAATTATAATTATTGTTTTATTTGCTTTATTTATTAAGGTTGTTGGTTGTATTTATAAAAAATTTGGTAGGTATTGCTAAAGTAAAAATTGGAAAGTTTTATTTGCTTTTTTTGGAAAGGTAATTCTAATTACCGTGCACTCTCTCCTTCTTTTCCATTCTCCCCTTCGACTCCTTCAGTTTTTCGAGGAGATTCAAATCAAGTTATAGCTGCTACAGTGGGAATTATATGCTGGTCGGAGTTCATCTGCAACGGCGAAGCTGCGAGTTTGAAGGAAGAATACCTCAAACTCCTTATTTGAATTTCGCCCTCTCAATCATGAAGGTAATCTCTGTTTCTTCGATTTGATTATCTGATTCTGGTGTATCTGTTTTGTTTTTGCTGATTTCAATTGTATTGTGCAAAAATTGTATTGATTGAACAGGCTGAAAGTGTAAGTGTGTAAACTTATTCTCTCTACTGTAAATTAATTGGTTATTCAGATTAATATTATGCATAATCCATACCCGGTTCGAAATGTTTTAGGTGTGGATGTAGTGTTGGAATCAAAAGAACCAGATTGCATTGTGTCTGGACAGGCTACACCAGTTAAATTGCTTGGTCTAAAGGTATGTTGTTTCTGTTCTTTTTATATATCTTATATTGGGTCAAATGATTCTGAAGTACATCGTATTTCAGATTATTATTGAGCAATTATTTTTTGACTAGCTGTATGTTCTCTTTACTGGTGTGCTTATATACATTTTCTCAAAAATGTAAGGAGATGTCTTTTTATCTTGATCCTTCATTCTTGAAGGAAGTTTTTGTTTTTTGCAAGTGATGTGGGACATCAGTAACATGTCATTCTTAGTACTCTGAGTAATAGTCATGATTGCTTTTCTTAACCTATTGTGGGGGAAATTTGTGAAGAAGGAAAAAAAAAATTGGTGCTTTTGGCTCTTCAGAGAAAGCTAGCTTAACAATAACAAAGTAATATGAAAAACAAGAATTGATGGTAATTAAGTTGGATTCCTTTACAATGAGTGACTTTTTTGAAATTCGTCCTGATTATAATCATTTGTGCATGTATGGCCTATTGATATTGAATTCAAGCTTCTGACAAGACTGAAAAGAGTTTGGTGCAAATTAAAGGTAGTTGGAAGGGTAAGGCGCCTTCTTTTCTGCACATGTGTTTTTGGTTCTCTTTTAGTTATTTTTTGTCGGACGGAATTTGAACTATTTGTTGATTGTTGTGGATTGTGGTATTCCTTTTTTATGTGGGATTTGATGATCAACTTAGTTGTTTCCTTTCCATTGTTGCTTTCAAAATGCAATTTCCTCTGGATTATTTTTAATTATATATGATTTTAGATCAAAGGCTTGATAGCCATCAATCACGGTTTGTTTTAAAAAAAATCATGCAACTGAGATATCTATGCCAATGAGCCACCCTATATTTACCTCATCTAATGTCAAATTAGAAAATGGCCCAGTTTTCAATAGTTCCTCATCTAACTGCATTACACCATATGCTCATACTCTTATTTCGTATCCATTATATAGGGCTAGGGTGAAAGGCATACATTAGGATGAACTTGCTCGACAATGCAATGTTCCAATGGCGGAGAGTATGTAACATCTCCTTGCTGCAAATATTTTCATATTTTGTTTGTGTGTATGTCTCTGTATATGTATGTTAGCTAACTATTCTAGCTCCATGCTATTATCTTTTTTTTTATCCTGCTGGTGTGTTTTTTGCTCTCTACTTTAGTCTTTTAGTGAGTGTATATCTTTTTCCCCTTTTAAATTCTTCACTTACAAACTCATGTTTGATTTTGTGCTCTATTTCTTATCATCACTAAATGTACCAGGTATTGAAATTATTATATTATTACTCATGTCTGATCAGTCTTAGCATTGAAATGTGTAGCGATTGCAACAAAATGGTTTTGTGTTTGCTGATTCATACTCATACTAATTTCCCCTTTTTGTGTTGGAATGCATATAACAACAAAACCAATTAACTCTGAATTCAAAGATGCAATTTTTTCCTGTGGTAAGTGATTTATTGAGCAATTTTTACCTTGAAATCTGATGGGGGTGCCTTTGGTTTGAGGAATTTTGAATCATAGGTAGATATTATGGGGTAGCTTGAAAGAGGAGCTACAAGCTTTCGGCGAGTTCCACCAGGCTTTGATCTTAGAGGAACTTCTACATGTAAAAATTTATCTTGATCCTACCTATTTTGTTTAACATCGAGTCATGTGAAAGAAATATTATGCATGATTAGTTGGATGAACTCACCTGTTTATTTAGATAAATCTGTATCGCAAGGAGCTTTAAACAAGTGGGTCGGCAAATGAGTTCCTTTGCCATACAAGTTTAGTAGACTTCTTGCCTAGATATCAGTTTGATTTATAGTTCTTTTATTGTAATAAACACTATGTTGTGTAGCTAATTATGGTTTATTTATGCCCATTGCCTTAACAGGTGCAAGCATTACAAAAGAAGATCCAAGATTCGAGCTCTTTGCTGCAACGATGTCTTCAGTTGTTGAGGCCTTCAGTCGTTGACCCGACCATAACAAACCAATGATTTTTTTATTCATTCCTTTTGTTTATGTTTTTTTATTGGTTTGTATGTTCTTGCTGTTCTGATTTGGTTTTTAAAATTGTTGGAACACTTTGAGTAGAATTGTGGATCAGCTCCCAATTCTGCAATTGTTTTGCAAGCATGCCTACATAATTTTTTGACACATTATTGCTAAATAGTTGTATTTATGTTTCATGAGTTTGTTGGAATAATTGTATTACATCATGTGAGAATGATATTAGTGTAGCATTAATTGATTGGTATACTAATTTACTAAAGATGGATTCCAAAATGAATACTTAGTAACAGTTGCTGTAAAAATTGGAGGTGAGCCAAGAAAATGTGAATAAAGTTGATCGGAAGCAGATGCAGCGAATGGTATCGGTAAATCATAAGTTTGCGTATTTTAATCAGAAAAACTCACGTCGTGATTTTTGGCGTCTGCTGATGACGTATATCCTTACGCTGCCTATACTTTCAATAATCACATTAATATATAATTATATACTCCAAACTCTTTAGGTTTATCCGGTGACAGCATAATATGCTCTTCAAAGTTCACACAAACCACACCCGGAAATCAATTGAATTAACTTTTACTTTCATTCACATAACTAAACTATTACGGAGGAGCTTATTTCATTCAGTATCTGTACAGCATGCATGACAATGGCCGTTTAATTGGGATATACTACTATAGAACAATTTGAAATATGAATTAATTATAAGAAATACTAGGTGATTAAGTATTACAATTATACGGAAACGGACTGCCAAAATTACTTTGAATAATACCAACTATCCACCTTCAACTCAGAGTAATACCAACTTACAAAATTACCAATTTATATACAAACTATCCACATATATACTAATAATAATATATTGGACATTCTGGTAGAAATTCCAGCCAAAATGGTCACTAGGATCCCATAATTTACTGAGTGGACATGATAGAGCATTGCTATTTCAAATAAAACTTGGAATCACCTACACCAAAACAAGCACCAGAGTTCATACCTTAATCAACAGAGCAATTAAAAAGACAACTCTAACTAGACATCAGAACTACGCAACAAACGAAAAAAACCGAATCCGGACAAAACATTCAGAAAACCCTAATATCAGAGCGAGCAATTACAAAAAACTACCAAATTAAGCATGCAAGAGAAACAAACACACTCAAAGCACAACTGTGCTGAACCTAGAAACCGGAAAATTAGAGCCAAAGGGACAAAAGCGAAAACTTAAAGCCATAATCTGTTGGAGGAAGACACACCTTGCTTTGGAGCTTCACCGACAGAGACAAAGGACGACCCCTCCAAAGACGAAGCCAAGAAAAACCGCACCAGGACCAGCAACAAAAATAGGAGGACGAACGCATAAACAAACAAGAAATTGGCGATGACAATGGGAGAATGGACAAATCGGTGCTCCAAAAAACCAGAAATACACGAAGAAAGAAGCCAAACACATCATAGACTGTAAGTTGTCTCTTCTCCTATGTTATGTGGGCGTTTTATTTTGTATTAAACGCTTAAAAAACACCTTGATTCAATTTATATAGTGGGCCGACAACATTACGGGGAGATGGGCATGTACATGTCAAATGAGTTATGAGTTATAATTAAGAAAAATTACATGCCAAAATCAATCTATCAAGATTCAAGATAAATGGAATAAGAGCATTGCAATGGTGGGTTTATTAGCTTAGATTTTTCTTTTTTTATTCTAAAAAAGCAACCAACTTACTTTTCTATAGTTTTTCTTTAAAATATTGTATTTAAACAACCCAAATCCTTCATCCTTGGTTTTTTACCGTTTTGTTACTAAGCAACTTTAGGTTCAGTTTTTTAGACTTTTGATACTATTCCTAAAAAATCTAATATATAATATAGTTAAAAACTGCCATTGTGGTTGCTCTAATATATTAACATCCAAATATATATACGGTCCATGTTCTTTGACATTACAAGACTTAAAAAAAACAATCTACACAGGAACTAAACGACAACTGCATATCATTAGTCGATAACAATATTTCAACACAATTACGTCACGGATATAACTGTCATCAATTACACTTTAACGAATTCTACACAAGAAAATTCATCATTCAGTAATAGGCAAATAAGCATATAAAAACAACAACAAACCAAACAAAACATTTAAATGCACCAAAAACGTAACCGAACGTGGGTTCCCGTTAGTGATATTAGATGAAAGAGAATCAAAGGTTACCCGTTTCATACCCGCGCGAAGCGCGGGTTTCCGAGTCTAGTTTACGTATAAAATGAATTGGAAACTCTTCAAATTAATTGAAAGAAACTCATAATTGATATTTGACACTAATGCATTTTTTAAGTTAAGCTTAGCTAACATAAAAACAAACTTATTCTTCCTTTCATCCATTCATATGCAAAACTTAAAGAACATTTATTATACATACCAAAAATGTTTAGGTACAAAATCAATTGAAAACTCTTCAATAAGTCAGTACAGTTCTATACAAAGAAAACAATCAACCAACATATTCTAAGATATTGATCTTCGCAAAAGCACATGCAGTTTAGACATGCTTTTCTCTGTAGATTGAAGAATGAATCCATAAACATCATCAGGAACATTTTCAAAGTGTTAGCTCAACAATCTGTTAATACATTGAATACCATCCCACAACCATACAGTTTTAACATCACCTTTTCGTTGAAAACCATCCCACAACCATACAGTTTTGTCCCAAGAAGATGAAGCTAAAATCGCCTGCAATTCAAAAAATATAATCATTAAGCTTAAAATGACGGTTGTGAGGAAATAGACATAAGATGTAAATCCCTTAATCTTCTTTTACGTGAGGATGGTCTAGAACTCATTGCTCAACTTGTGTATTCAAATTTTTATGTTTAATGGTTGAAGGCTTTCTGCAACAATGAAAGAAAATAACTAAGCATCTGCAACATTACAGAATTCAAAGCATTAAAACTCAAAACAATCGGATTTGAGTCCTTAAAAAAATCCGGTGAGTCCTTAAAAACTCGTCGGAACCCTCGTCATGCAGTGGTTGAGGCATCTCCACGACCGGAATCGCCGATCTTAATCCGGGAACACAAAACAACAAATCCGGTGAGTCCTTAAAAACTCGCGCGATGAACTTCCTCTTGGTCGATGGCAGGGGGGTAAGGGCGTCGACTTCGTCTTCGTTTCGTTTGGGGATAATCATATTGGGCAAGAAAGTCAAGGCGAGGCACAATACCAAATTGGAAACGAAAGTTGGAAACGAAAGGGAGACATGGAAGAGGAATTGGAAACGAAAGGGAGCAATGGAAGTCACAACAGTGATGAGGTGTTGATGGTAAAGGGAGCGCCGGAATTGGAAACGAAAGTCACAACGGTGATGAGGTGAAACATCACAAGCAGGTTAGGAAAAATGGAAGAGGTGGATCGTCATCCGAGGAAGCTATAGGACGCAGGAAAACCAATAGGCCCTCACTGAGCCAGTTGATCAATCAGCCCACTTCAACGGCCCATATGCACTAAGAAGAGTTTTTTCCACAAATTCGATTGTTTAAAGAGGGTATTAATGGTGTGGGATGGAATTTATTACCCCAAAACATCCAATTTTATATTATACTAGTTTTTTGGTCCTATAAAACTTCACAATAAAGCGTTGCGGAATCGAAGAGTAGAAGATGATGATATGTTTCATACAGATTCATTATAGACATGTTTTGGTAAGTCGAAATCTTCATTTGGACGACATATTAATTAATGCTACCAAGTTGGATTTACACTAAATTGTCCCAAACTATATGAGTGAGTAAACTTGATACGATAATGTTTCAGAAGTAGTTCAACAGAGTCAACTCAAGAACAGCTATGCTAATACATAAATTAAGTCCATCATAGCTTAAATTGATATTATGAAATTTAAGCAGCAGAAAAAATCATGTAGTTATTGTCCATATTGCTTGATTACTCGATATTTAATGAAAGTTTTAATGAAATACGCATAAAATTATGATTAGTCAAGCAATATGGACAATACGAAGATGTGAAATGTCGTTATTTCGGAGTATTTGAGTGTTTCATAACATTTAGTGAAAGTTTTATGTAAAGTTTATTTGAGTAACGAATTGATATCACACACATATGAGTAAAACTATACGACTTATATACTTGAGATTAACTCGTAACTAGGTGAAAGTGATTGTTTAGATATTTTGAAGTGTTCATTTTGTTATTTTCTTATAAAAACGAAACCGTCATATTGGTAATGCTCAAATACAACTTTTACATTTCAAGTTTTTCAATGTTTAAGGTCTTATTAACCCGTTTTATGTCGTTTTTAGGTAATGGGTCTCACTAAATCTCAATTCAGCCTTATTAGGTCCGTTGACGTTTTCGATGATTTTTTTTCGATTCCGAGAATTGATAACGAATAAAGACTTCATTTTCTATCATGTTACAATTTTGAAATTTTGAGTTTTAGCGTTCTAAGGCGTTTAAACGAACTGGGCCCAAACTATCGATTTCAAACATCATTTCTCAAGTTTTTACTATATACCCCTTCCTTTTTTCAACTTTTCAAGTATTTTTTGGCTAAATACCCCTTGCATCATGGAAACTATTTCTTTTTGCTAAATATCCTTTTCTTGTCATTTTTCGTTGTACGTCCCTTCATAAACTCGATTTTCACGCCGTTTTTCGTTTTAATCCCGTTTTACTCGATTTTCGCGCCGTTTTTATTTTTAATCCCGTTTTACTCGATTTTTGCGCCGTTTTTATTTTTAATCCCGTTTTACTCGATTTTCGCGCCGTTTTTCGTTTTATCCCGTTTTACTCGATTTTCGCACCGTTTTTCGTTTTAATCCCGTTTTTCGTTCCCCCTTTTGCCATCTATCGTTGAGCTCAATGAATCTCAACTCCTGCATGGTCTGAGGTACACCAATCTCTACCTCCCCGTTATCAAGTTCAATCCTATCCCATTCTAGCTGCCTCCAGAATTTGTGAATCTGATTGAGCTTGAATGGCTTCTTGTGAATAATATGTTGCACCATCTCGTGGATGCATGGTAGGCCCTGACATTCTCGCATCCAGTAATCTTCGCAATGTTCCTCATAATTCTTCGCCTTTATATCCTCCCATATATTCCACAACTTATGCAACGCTCTATCAGACACATTATGGAATAGATGCCGAAATATCAATTTTACTTGTGGATTCATTCGTCTGAAAACCCCAGGTGTCTTGATCCGATCCTCTTCCATGGTGGCCCTTACCTTCACAATCTGGCCCTCGATGGCTGCATGGATCCTCACAACCATTGGATTAAAACCGCCTATACTTGAACCGACTATTTTCTTCAACACCTTATGCATTCCCTCAACCCTATGTTTTATTCATTCAATGTCGCGTTTAAGTAAAACAACTATTAAATAATAAACTAATAAATAAATCGGAAATGTTTAAGTAAGTTAAAAAAAAATTACCTGTTTGAGGTCCTCGTGAAGAAGTGAAGATTGTGTTCCGTCCATGCGCAAACAATGTTTGTCTTGTAAGGGATAAGCCACACCTTTTCAATGTATCCGATGACGCCGCTTCTCCAAGATGTTCTCCATCCTAGCAGTCTTTCCTCGTATTGTTCCTCCGTTCTTGATAGAAAAAGTTTCCATACTTGCGAGCACAACCTTTTCACCGATTCCTTGTTTTTCAAAATTCTGGTAGCGTTTACCTCGATGTTGTGCTTGATATGAACCCAACACAAGAGTTGTTGAACCGGAAGATCTTTGAACACATATTTGATTGCAGTGATGAGAGCTAGTTCTCGATCGGTCATTATTGCAGTCGGCATTACTCTGGCATCCTCAAACAACTTTCTAAGCCTCTGAATTATCCACAAGTAGTGCATTGTTTCCTCCTTACCCGTGAATGCATATGCAATGTTGAATGTCTTATGCGTGCAAGTGAAACCGACAATCTCCACAAGAGGCATTTTATACCTGCATAATATATTTAAATAATGAAGGAAGAGTCATATGCAATATATTTAAACAAAAAAAATTTGATATACAACTATTATGTACCTATTCGTCTTGTATGTGGCGTCAATAACCACGACGTACGAAAACATCTTCAACAAGTGCAACGAGTCTTGATGGGCAAAAAACAAGATTTCCACCTCGTTTGATTTCTTCTTGCAGTGGGGATGCACTACATAGATGCGCTCCTTCAAAAACTTCAAGGTCCATTGTGTAATAGTCAAATCTCCACGATCCTCAAAATGCAACTTCTGAATAAAGTTGGCGATTTGTTTTGTGGATGTTGTATTCCCTGGAAAGGCCGCACTCAACTGAGTAGCAATAACAGACGGCGTAGTCAAGCTGTTCGCACATACCGTCACAAATTTCACCTCATTCGGCGTCATTCGACCCATGTACGGATGGCCAATGAAGCTAGTGGAAAGCTTATGATTGTGTTGTCCGTATTTTACCTTCACATACCATCCATCTCTCGCATCCCTCGCCCTGAACCTATATCCTCGGATCTCAAACTTGCAATCCGACTTCTTATCCTTACTATTCCGCTCTGTATTAACAACCTCCTCTGTTTCGCCGTCCTCTCTTTTCTTTTTCCCTGATCTATACACTCCAGCATGCGAGCACATTATATTCATTTGACGCTCATTGCTATGGCGAGTCACTAATACCATCATAAGTTGTCTACCAATACTCTGAACCCAACGCCTCAAGTGTTCCTTAGTAGGAAACGTTTCTTCGGTATCAAACGAATCATAGTAATCCATACCCTATAATTAATAAAAACTACCATATTTATCACAACTAAAACTTAAAACTACGAGTCCACATCAATCTAAACTATCACTTCTACAAATTATTTGCAACTAAATAACGTAAATAAATACGAAACGATTCAAATTAATTACTAACCGAAAAATCTTCGGCGTCGAAGTCTCCTCCTTCTTCGTCGGTATCGTCGTCCCACATCCCGTCGTCGGGTTCACTAAAATATTCTTTCTCATCCACGATCGCATCGTCTTCGTCACTCTCATGCTCGTTCTCTTCAACATACTCGTTCTCTTCACCGCTCGTATACTCAATCTCCGTCACATATTCAAACTCCTCACCATCACTCAAATTTGTAACTCTCCTATTTGACATTTTTGACTTGAACATCCATCCGAAGTTCCTACATTTATACACAAACTACATCCCAAACGGTCATATTCTGAAAAAATAGTCGTTGGGATAAAAACAACTGTATGCCCATAATGGGCGTACAAGCACAATATACTCCAACGGCTACTTTTTTAAATTTTGAATTTGGAAAAATAGCTGTTAGGGCTAATTTTTAACTCGTACGCCCATTATGGGCGTACGAGTATTATATTATTAAATTTAAATTCCCCAACGGCTATTTTCTAACGGCTATATTATTCAAATTTAGACTGTACGCAGGTTTTGGGCGTACGCCCATTTTGGGCGTATACAGACGAGCGTATTCTGTATTTTGCTTCACAATCGATGTTGGAATTTTGCTATGTCCGCTGAAAACGAGCGTACGCCCATAATGAGCGTACGAGAATTTAGTTTGGAAATTTGCAAAATGTAGTGCGTATAGATTTTACCCTTTTATACTTATCTTATTTGATGTTTATATTACGCCATCATTACTATATGTAACAATATCTATTTTTAGTATATTTTTTCTTGGGCTTTTTTATGAAAGTCCAAGTCGGTTAGAGTTTTTTTCCTACCTTTTTCATCTTGCTTCTCTTTCTATATATACACCTTGTTACGAAGAATTATAAAATTACACGGATGTTATATACAGCCCGGTGCCTTTAACAAACACCGTCTGACCACTCGTGTTCTGCGAGATACGTGACACTCGTGTTACGCGAGATTAGCAAAAAATTAGGTTAATTTTTAAAATGCTAATCTCGCGTAACGCGAGTGTCACGTACCTCGCAGAACGCGAGTGCACGTCACCTCGCAGAACGCGAGTATTACATATCAGATAGACGTTGTTGTGCACCATTAATACATGTTTTGTCCCCACCTAACTATAATAACTAATCCCTTATTTTAAGTAATCCGTAACACCTATTAACCCTACCCTAATACCTCTTTTTATCATCTTTCACCTCTTTCACCCTCCATTAAAACCCATTTTCAAAATCTTCAAACTTCAAAACACTCTTAAAACACCTAAAATAATGGAAGATGAAGAGGAATTCAACAAAGGAGGGAATGGAGATGGTGGTTCATCAAGTTACCATGCAAATGAGGTAATGTTCTTACTTAATTTTTGAATTTTAATTTGTTTTGCACCATTAAGAGCTAAAATGAAGTTATTATGTTGTATTTCATGTTAAATGTAGTAGTAGTAAGTGTTGAAGAAATGACTTTTGCATATAATGTCCAAAACTTAGATTTGTTCATGTTTTTAGGGTTTTTAATGTAGAAAATTTAGTTTTGTTCATGTTTATGTTAAATGAGCCCGTTTCACTGTGTTTCAAAGTTAGCAAGTTTCCGCGTTCTGCGAGAGGAAGCACCTCGCGTGACGCGAGATATGCCTACCTCGCAGAACGCGAGAACTTGCACATTACAGAGTATTAACTCTTTATTGTGTATAGGTGAATTTTTCTTTGTTCACTGGATTGAATGCAATCCAGTTGAATGACTACACCTACCCCTCCCGGAATACAAGGCCATGTTCGCCACCGTCATTTGATTTAGGGATTGACGACTTTGGTGATTATCATCAACCATCTACATATGAACAGCATGTGCCATCTACTTATCAATTTCCTATGCCATCTACATATGAATTGCCCGTGCCATCTACATATGAATTGCACGTGCCATCTACTTATGAATTGCCATGTACATATGAAGTGCCATCAAGCTATGATGCGTTTGATTCACAGTTTTCTAACCCACCTACAAACGTAGGAGAGGATATGTGGTTTCTTCCCTCTTTACGCACTGCACCAAAGTTTGATAGTCCCGTATGTGAGGAAGATGTTGTTTCTAGGGATTATTCGGAATATTTCACTACGGAGCAAGTGTTTGCCTCTAAGGAGATTGGTCATTTGTGGGCGTTGAATGTTGCAAAGCAACATAAGTTTATGATCTCTATTGGAAGGAGTGTACCATCTAAACCGGGGCAAAGTGGTAGGGTTCAAATCATTTGTGAGAAAGCGGGAAGTTATAAGCCTAAAGGTGTCGGAGTTAGATCAAACACAAAGAGCAAGAAAACGGGGTGTCTATTTCAGTTGAAGCTCATGGAGAACCGTGTTGAAGAGAATTGGAGATAAACAGTTGTTTTTGGTTTGCACAACCATCCTATTGGAGATAGTTTGGTCGGGAATGCATTTGCTGGGAGGCCAACCCCTGATCAAAAGAAAATGGTTCGTGAGATGGTACTTTCTCATTGTTCTCCAAATCAGATTTACACTGAGATAAACAAGGATCTCGGAAGTTGCACAAAGAAGAGACAAGTGTACAA
Organism: Oxyria digyna; assembly: GCA_029168935.1. Classification (NCBI taxonomy): domain Eukaryota; kingdom Viridiplantae; phylum Streptophyta; class Magnoliopsida; order Caryophyllales; family Polygonaceae; genus Oxyria; species Oxyria digyna. Next base: position 25,219,758 of record JAPVLV010000010.1, read on the forward strand.
TTTGGTAAGAGATATAAGGGAAGAGGAAATGGAAGGTAGAACCGTGGTTCAAGAATTCTTTCACCAATGAAAAGAGAAAAACTACTTCATGGAGTATAGGCCAAGTGCAAAGAATCCTTCGATAATAGGCGACTTGTTCTTTGCTAGCCCCGAATCAATGAAACTTTTAAAGGCGTTTCCATATGCCCTTTTGATGGACTCGACTTATAGCACGAACAAGTAATTATTTATCATTCTGTTTTTATGTTTTATTTTAAAATTCATGAAAATTTGAAGATTTGTGGTAAAAAATGCTTCTCGCAGAACGCGAGGACACACCACCTAGCGTTACGCGAGGAATGTCCTTGATTCAGTGTTTATGCATCTTTGAATGCAAAGATTCTGGACAAAGTACAAACTCGCGTGACGCGAGGTGGTGTGTCCTCGCGTGACGCGAGAAAGAGCATTACAGATGCTATTCCTAGTAGAAACATTTAAGACTCTGAATTAAAGGTGCAATCTTTCTGTATTTTGGTCTAAGGTACAATGTTCCCTTCCTGGAGATAGTCGGTTTGACTTCTACATGGAAGAATTTTGTTGTGTGCGGGGTATGGTTAGAGGCCGAGAGTGAGGACAGTTATTTGTGGGCGTTGCAGCAGCTGCAGACGATGTATTTGAGAATAGGAGCATCGCCTACTTGCTTCGTCACAGACTGTGAGATGGCTCTTATGAATGCAACGGACATGTTATGGCCAAATGCAAAGTTTCTCTTATGTAGACGACATGTAAGGAAGAACATAGAGGCGAGAGGCAAGATAACTATGGGCACACAAGCATTGGGGGATCATATTTCTAATGATTATTATAACGTGTTCGAACAAACCACTGAAGAAGGTTACAACAAAATGTTGAAGGCACTTGAGATTGAATGGGGAGTTTATCCAACCGTATTGAACTACGTGAGAAAGAATTAGCAAAACCGTTACAAAGAAAGACTTGTTTCAGCATGGACGGATAATGTCTTTCCTCTCGGGAATAACACGACAAACAGGTATGTTCTCTACTTTATGTCTACCTTATATATATGAGAATAGGAGCTTCTGTAATGCACATGCTCGCAGAACGCGAGACGTGTACAGCTCGCAGAACGCGAGAATTTGCACATTTCAGAATGATGCAAAGTTTCTGTTTGTATTTGCATATTATGTTTGTTCTTATTGTTTTTCTAATGTTTTTCTAGCATTTTAGAGTTGAAGGAGCACATTCGTGTCTTAAGTCTTACTTGTCAAGTGGAAAAGATAGGCTAGACACAATGTTCAAAGAATACAAAACAATGGCGGCGAACCAACTTAAGGAGATTAATGTGTCTTTCACCGAGAGTTTGAATAAGAGCTTCACAGTTGTTGAAGGGGTCGACTTGTTTAAAGTCTTGAAGTTCAAAGTGTCTTACAAATGCATAGAGGAATTTCTTAAGGAATACACGAAGGGGGAGAGATTTGGTGTGCACTTTACTCTGTTTTGTAGCTGTGAGATGAAGATTAGAGATGGGTTGATGTGTGTTCATCAGATTGGAAGACATTGGAAGGAGCAAAAACCGTTAAGAGTATCAGAGTTGCACCCTTTCTGGAGTACATTGAGTTTGGAAGAAGTTGATGTTCCTGGCATACTCGAAGTTAAGAGTAAGGTGGCAAGGCGTCTTTTTCAGACTTTCTATGAGGAAACGTTTCCGAACTTGTGCCCCCATGATCAAGAGAAGTGTGCAAAAACTGTTTTAGACATTGGGAGAGTAAATACTCCTCTAAAAGAGCCGGCTATTTCAAAGCACACCGGGGGGCGTCCAGTCGGAGCTCCTAACAAACAACCAAGGTCAACGCAAAGAAGACCGTCTGCATGGGAGCACACTAATGTTGAGATGGATGCTAGAGCTTTGGAAGAAACACCTCCAAAGAAGCAAAGAAATGCTTCTAATTCTGAAACATTCAAGAAACCAAAGATTAAGGTGATTAGCAAGTACAAGTCTCAGATACCTGCGTCAATGCGCACCCATGTGAATGGTTGGTTTGAAGTAAATGGAGATGAAAATTGTGGATATAGATCAATAGCGTATGAGACGGAGGACAACCAACACTTATGGAGGGAAGTAAGAGATTTGATGATAGCTAAGGTCAAAGATATTTGGCATCTAGTTGAAGGAACTTGGATTGGACCTCCAGAACAACCAACTTTGGAGACCGCTGTACACCAACTTACATGGGAAGGAATAGGAAGGGCTCCGGAAGATCATTGGCTAGCTACCCCGGAAATGGGATGCCTTGTGGCATCCACATTCATCGTAGTGTTTGTAACGGTGGGAAAAAACGCTAACCACACTTTCCTTCCTCTACAACGTCCTACTTGGTTAGAAGCAGGTGACACACTTCCGACGATCTGCTTATTCTATATTGAGAGGGAGAAACATTTTGTTCCGGTATGTTTTGGATCTTCTTATGAATTACTTTCTAATATGCAACTTCCTAACGTTGTTGTTTTCTTGTAGTTGCGTCTTGAAGAAAACTGCTCATTACCTCCTGTGTTTACTCCTTGGTGGCGAAACGTGAAATATGATGCTCATTGTTTGCACGATCTTGTGGCACATCGATGTGCCGCCTATAGTTTAACGTAGTTGTAGTTATGTTTTATTCGCTGAATTTGAAATGTAATGTTGAACTGGAGATGGTTTTTTAAATTCTGAAACAGGAACTTCAATGCAATACCTCGCGTTTTGCGAGAACATGCATAATTCAAATAGAATTGTAAACCAACAGAATTATCCCTTAACTGTAAACCAACAGAATTATCCAACAACTAATCCAAGCAACAAAGCAATCCAAAAACATAAACAATCCAAAACACAATTAAAAATTATCCATCAACTTAAGGAAATTCAAACAATGGCTACTCTTCTTGTTCTGGTCGGAAGGGAGCGAGATCTGCCATACATAGTAGCATTTGAGCGTGATATGAAGGAAAATCTTCTAGAGTGGCAAACCGATACCGGTCCATGTCATTGTACACCCGGCCAATCACCTATACACATGTAAACATTCATTCTATATTAATATTAGAGACAAACAAAGACTACAAATGCAAGATAAACCAAAACAAATAATATTACCTGTTTCTCAGTAATCATCCCAGGGATTGCAGGACGGATATACCTATGGGTCCTCTTGATGTACCAATCCATGTAATCATGGGAGCATTCATGTGGTACATACGCAACTGGCCCCATTTCATCAAGAGAGATGGAGTGCACAGATCTTGCCTTCCAAAACCATTTGTTGGTGTCATAAAAAATATTGTAACACCTAATGTTCGCCAACCTATGAGCTTTGAGCGGTTCGATGACTGGCCTTGGAATACGTTGCAGTCGCCCAAATTGCATCGGACACCGATCCGGCATGTGTGGTTCGGTGACGTCACAGCATGATAGCACCCCGTGAAATAGAGCGGGAGCGAGCTGAGGATTAGAGAAGTTTTGGAATCCATACGGGTTCCAACATATCTAAAAACATACAGAAATAGCAGAAGATTAGAGAAACAACTAACAAACAGATCATTGAATCTGCACCATAATGTGCATTTTCTCGCGTTCTGCGAGTGTGTGCATCCTCGCGTTCTGCGAGTAACACACACCTCGCGTTCTGCGAGAAAATGCAGAAGCTGTTTTGGCGCAGAAAATGCAGACGCTGTTGAAAATGCAGAAAATGCAGAAACTTAACACAACCTAATGCACACACTTAAAAAATGAATTAGATAACTACTATCTCCGGTATAATAATATCGAGCGCGCCTCTATAGTCCCTTCTGACTTGCCCCTTCTTCAGCTTTAAATTCTTAGGCATCCAACGGTAAACCCATGGTTGTGCTTCCGTCCACCGAGGACGTTCAGTAGGTCGAAACTGTGGGAAATAGTTGTATATCCATGCCTACGAAATATAAATTACGTTAAATATGAAAATATAAATAAGTAGGTAAATTAAACGCTTAGAAAGTAAAATACCTGCAACAAGGTGTAACAAAAAGACATATGGGCACAACCCTGGCGTGTGCATATCCCCAGCTGCCTATACAGATGTGCCAAAGCAGCTGAACCCCACGACATTTTTGCAGCCTTGGCATAGGATTCCACATAAGGCCCATATCTAAGCCGAATCAAGTTCTGTGACTTGTCGGGAAATAAGATCGAGGCAACAATATACAACACCCATCCTAAACCCTTTCGTTCTTTAGAAAGGGTTTCACAATGACTTCTAAAAAAATCGGCTTTCACCCTCCCAGAATCTAACGTTAGAGGATCTATTCCAAAAATTTCCGCCCCTTTCCTAGCATAGAATTTTAAAACCTCGTCATGACTAAACTTGGCATCCAGTTTCTTACTTGTTGTCATAGCTTTCCCTTCTATAGCAAGGCCTAATATCTTATACACATCAAGAAGGCCAATAGTAATCTCACCACAAGGGAGGTGGAATGAATTTGTCTCGGGTTGCCATCTTTCGATGAACGCTTCAATCAACGGGAAGTCGATTTCGTCGTACATCATTCTAGGGAGATCTGACAGTCCAACTGCACCGGGATTCTCTGACCAATAATTGTTGTCTAATGGCCATTCACTGCTTTGCATTGTCCTTTGTTGTGCCTTCATCGGACCTTTGATCTGCAGTAAAATATATAAATTATACTCTGCAGAAACATTAATTACAAAAATACAGATTCTGCAGAAATAGAAGAAAATGCAGAGAATGTGCATTTTCTCGCGTTCTGCGAGTGTGTCACCCTCGTGTTCTGCGAGAGTGCCACACCTCGCGTTCTACGAGAAAATACACATTATTAGGTATTCTCTGCAGAAAAATGTGCAGTTTCTGCAGAGAATACCAAATTCGGAAAATATGCATTTGGTATTAAACTTCAGAAATCCCTTAATAAATGACTTACCACCCCTTTTTGGATGTGGTACGCAACATGTGCTTCAAATCCCTTAAGCAACTCGGGATCTTCTAGACCTCCAGGTACGCCATGACTGAGCTCAGGATCATATTTTGGCTCATTCTTCTTGGACTTCCTCTTTCTTTTTGGTTTCTCGACCACTTCTTCTTCTTCTTCTTCTTCTTTTTCTTATTCTTCATCATCATCGTCACCTTCTTCTTCATGTGCTTCCTCTTCTTCATCCCCAACAACTTCATCCTCGTTTTCTGCTTCCATCGGTTATGGTTGTTGATTGTAAGAAGAGGAACAAGGTTGTCGACTTCCCTCAGCATGTTCACTTCCCTCAGCATGTCCACTTCCCTCAGCATGTCCACCGCCCCAACTTGTCCAGCAAACCCCTGTTCACCGCCCCAACTTTGTCCAGCCCACCCTTGTTCGACTTCCACTAGTGCATCCCGTGGAAAAAGATGGTCCTAGCAACCCGGTTGTCCAATTGAATAACTATCTTGGGAAACAAGGTCCCAACCAACTAGGTATGAGTTCCAACTAGTACACGGTTGTCCAATTGAATAACTGCCTTGGGACCAATTGGGGGGGCGTTCATCAACGTTGGGGCGTTCATCAATGTCGGGGAGTCCCTCGGGGAAGAGCTCCACAGGTGCAGTCTTCTTTGCTTTCCCCTTCCCTTTTGGTATTTCAACCGGGGGTTCTTCCCTCACAACGTCTCGGTTTCTCCGACGAGTTGAACGACCAGGACGATACATTACCTAAAACAATACAAAATAAAATCAGTAAATAAACGCATAAAGACAAAAACACAGAAAACAAATTGTGCAGAATACACATGTTCTGCAGAAGGAGAAATTGCCAGTTATGGCAATTTCTCGCGTTCTGCGAGGTCATGACCCTCGCGTTCTGCTAGTGGCATGACTTTCGCGTTCTGCGAGGAGTGACGTCACGCGTGACGCGTGACTTAACACTTTCTTCTCCGGTGATCTTATACACCCCGACGACATTTCCGGCGACATTTTCCGGCGAAAAATTGAATATTTTAACTAAAAAACCTATCAATTTAACTAAATTACCAAATAAACATCAAAACCCTAAATAAAATGTAAACCCTAATAAAAATCCCTAACCCTAATGAATTTCAACCTATTCAACATAAAAAAACATCCACTAATCAACCATAATTCAAAATCATCATCTTTCATCCATTCCAAACAACCTAATACTATATAAAACCATTTCTAAATCAACATTCAATATCAAAACATCATATAATATGAAATTTCCTATACTAACAACATATATTCATCTAGAATCAAAATTATAAAGCATAAGGGAAGAAGAAACATACCTTAATTGAAGATTTGTGTTGAAATGAGGAAGATGAAGTTCGTTTTTGAGAGGGGGAGTAAAAAAAGCGGCGGTGAATGTAAAAAATGAGCAGAAGTAGGGTTTTTTCCCCTTTTATAGGGAATAAACCCTCGCGTTCTGCGAGAGACACGCCCCTCGCGTTCTGCGAGGTGACACTCTGATGTACGCAGGACTACGTCAGCTCGTATCACGGATATCATTGAAGAAGAAGGAACAACACAAGACTTGCACACTGGTGGGCCGGCCGTCCAAGATGAGAAGAAGGGCTCTTTTGGGCTTAGCAAGAAGAAGGCCCAAGAAGAAGAAGGCTAAGAAGACTTTCCTGTTTTACCCTTGAGACTTTTACTATTTAAGTTGGTTTTTAGAGCTTGTTGCGGAGATTAGACAAAATTGAGATTGAGATTTACGTTTTTCTGTTTTGACGTTGGTTTGACATCTTTAGCTGTAGTTTTGGTTTTAGTATTGAATTGCAAGACGAAAGCACTTGGTTTGATATTAGCCTGTGAGATCGATCTGTTGTTGACACATATTTCGATCTCCAAACCTTGAAAGAGCCCTAGGTGGACTCCTTGGGTTAGTTCGAGTCAAGTGAGTCTTTCTAGATCGACGGCTGAGTCAAGGAAGACGTCATTTGCTTATCGTGTTCGAGTCAAGCTAATCTACCTAGATAGACGACTGAGTCAAGGTAGATAACCCTTGTCAAGATCCAAGATTCGATCGATCGTCTTCCACAACGATTTCTCGAAGCCACTTCAACAACGACTTCCTCAACTTCCATCCAAAGAGAACGTTTTCACCTACATATATTCGATCCTGCAGATTTGTCTGCCATCATTTGGTATCAGAGCTAAATGAGGTAAAATGTTCTAGTTTTCGTATTCCCTTTGCTTGAAGTTTACTCACTCGGGTGCATTTGATCAGATCTACCTTAAGCCGAGAGGGTGAGAAATTTTTTCGGCCAAATCCTCCTCAAAACGTGTGACGAGCGCCGGAGAGGAGAGTGTAACCGAGAGAAGCGAGCGGCGTCATAGCCTAGGGACGGCGGACGACCAGGGGAGAGCCCAAACCCTAATCCTTTTCTTACCCTAACCAACCCATTATTCAAGGGAAGAATCAGGTTTGAAGATTTTCTGTTAAGATTTTTTGGCAACTAATTTTTGGAAGAAAATCAGAAAAATCTTGTTTTAATTTCGAATTTTGAAAAGGGCACATGAGCGGGAAGCGTTTTCACGCTCCCTACCCCACACGGCCAGAAGGCCATTTAAAAAAAAAAAACGAGTTTTCAATATCCCGACTAGCCGAAGAGAAAACCGGCTAAGGCGAGAACGTTTTAGGCTAGTAGCCTTGTTTGTTTAAGGTTGAGCAGGACCCGGGCTAGTAGCCTTGAGAAGTCCCAGGGGTCAAGCCAAGTGAGTCGGGCTAGTAGCCTCGAACTCCGCCCCGATGCTTTCCCGCCCGGGGGCGGCTCTAGGAAATTTCGAGTTAATTCTTGCATTTTTCGTTTTTCTACGAAATTTTTTGTTAGAAATTTCTTGAAGAATATTTTCAACCGAGCTTTCTTTGGAATTTTGGAAGATCCTGTTTTATCCAAAACCTCATCCCAAGCCAAAACCGAGAGAGACTTTCTAAAAAGGGAAAGCGTGAGAAATTTCGAGCCTAGGGCTACGAAAATAAAAACGTTACCCTAATTTTGTCTCTTTTATTTCAAGTGGGCTAACAGTCTCGCAGGAAAAGAGTACGAGGAGAAATGCCAAGTTGGCAAGGCAGGACCCACCGAGGCGGGAGCACGCACACCGAGGCGCGCGTGTCCGCGCCAAGCGAGCTGGCCCTAGGGCCGACCGAGCGGGTCCATCCCCATCCATCTTCAAATCTTTCCTTCCAAATTCAAATAAAAGGGAAGATATTCTTGTTACCATATCTAGATATTTGTTTGATTTTCCTTTCTTTTAGGAAAATAGAAGATATTCTTTTCCTTGGAGGATAAGTTGTTACCAATTTGGTAAAATCTTATCTTACCAAATAAGATTTTCTTTTATTTTCTTAATTTCTTTTCTTCTTTTATTTATTTCCTTAAAAGATCTTATAGATTTTATTTCCTTTTCTCTCTCTTATCTTGTAGGATATTATTCTTTGGAGGCATGAAAATTTGGAGAAGCACAACCCTAGCCCTACAGCCGGCCGAACCCCCCCCCCCCCCTCTCTTTTCCTCTTCGTTTAATTTTTTTTCTTCAGGCAGACATGGTTGATTCCGACAATGATCAGGCTTCTCCAGTCACCTCTGAGATGAAAGCAACAATAAGAGAGGTAGTCCACGAGATGGAGCAGGAGCTAGCATCATGAATCAATGCTACTGTTTTGGAAGCAATCGACCGCAGGCAAGGAAAGCAGCAGGTAGGCGGTTCGAATGGAGCTGTGTTCTATGAGCCTTTGAACGATGTTGGTGGACATAACAGGGACGACCGTACAGTTTTTCAGACAAGGCAGTCTACACCATACCCTACTCAGGACGAACAAGCCGTTCATCACACTCTTGTTCAGCGTACTCGCACATTCGGGCAGCCAGAATTCAGGCAGATGCAACCGAGAGCACCATTTCAGCATACAGGTCGGGAAGGAGATTACCGTGGTCCAATCAGACAACAAAATCCTGGTTATCTTCAGCCGAGACGTGGAGTTCAGGCACAACAGGGTTTCGATCAGCAACAGGAACGGCCAACAACACTTCCTCAGGCAAAGGTGCAAATAGATCGCTTTTCAGGTACGTCAGATGTGGAAGCCTATATCAGTTGGGAGTCCCGAACTGATCAGATTTTTGAGTTTTGTGACTACCCGGAGCATGTTCGGGTGGCTATGGCCACTATTCACTTTACAGACTTCGCCCTGACCTGGTGGAGAGCGGATCAGGTAGAAAGAGCAAATTGTTTTGAACAACCGATTGAAACTTGGGAAGAACTGAAACAGGCAATGCAGAAACGATTCATTCAAGGCAACTATGTTGATATCGTTCTGGGTCAGCTAGAACGACTCAGGCAGGGAGCTCTTTCGCCGACAGAATATTTCAATCAGTTGAAGCAGCTTATTGCTAGATCCAACGTTACTTTCTCTGAGAGGTATGTCGTTTCTAAGTTCATTAATGGCTTGAATGATGATGTCGGGTCTGTTGTTCGAAATCAGTACTTTGGTCCTGAAGCTGCTATTGAGAGTGTCATGGACTATGCTACCCAAGTTTATGAGTCTCTGCCTAAGAGACGACATCAGGGAGGTAACAGGAGTTGGTCAGCGCCGTCGTCGGGCAGTAGGCCATCGGGTCAGGCAGATCAGACAGTGAAGTCGGCTACCAAGCCGGACGAACTGCCTAAGGAAGGAACTCGAGCAAGGGATATCACCTGTTACAAGTGCAGTGGCAAAGGACATATGGCTCGTAGTTGTCCTAATCAGCGAGTCGTTTTGCTGAACGAAAACGGCAGGTATGAGTCAGCTGATGAAGCAGAAGCACAAGAAGAACTGCAGGTGCAGGTGGATGACATCCGTTTTGCAGCCGCTGATGTTAAGGGAGAATCCTTCCTTTGCATGGCTGTACCCTTTGAAGGATCTCTAGATTTTACTGGCGACTCCACGGAAGAGGACTCTGTCGATGACACGACTATCAGCAGGGATCAGCAGGAGGGCATGGGAGATAATGGAGATCATTTAGAGCTGATGGGAGAGATCATGGAATGGGAGATGGAGAGAATTGATCAGCGAGTTGACGTCCCACCAACTGATATGACACAGCGTACCAACGCCTTTTACCACGAGATCTTCATTGGTAAGCATTCATCTCCTTTTCTTGCTATTATAGACGGAGGATGTGAGCGTAACATAGTGAGCAGAGCTGTTGTTGATAAGCTATCTATTCCTACTTACCATTTGATGGAGGAAATATCAGCGGGTTGGATTTGTCACAAATTCCGTTTGGATGTGCGTGAGGGGGCCGAGTTTGATATTCGCCTAGATGGATATTCTGACAGAATTCGGTGTGTTATCTTGCCTATTGATGATGTTACGGTAATATTGGGTCGTCCATGGCAATTTGATCGGTATGTTCTGCATGATGGTCGCCACAATCAGCACAATGTGTTTCACAATGGAGGTCGATATCGTCTATCACCTATGAGCAAGAAGGACGTTTCTGTGTTTCTCATGATGAGTAAAATCTTCGAGGGAGCAGGAGTCAACCTGGTACGATGCATTGCGCAGCCCCGGCATAAGTTTCCTCTTCCTCACGACATTTTCCATGCGTCTCCCCTTTCTCCAGAGGTACCTACACACACTCCCTTACTTGGTATCATATTGTCATCTCTGATTGCCCTTGGTCGGATCGCTGGTTTCTATTTTTGTGCCGTCTTGGGAAAGTTTTCCAAGATAATTCTCACGAGTTTTCCCCCAGAGATATGGTGAAGTTGAAGCACCGCAACCGGTTACAGATTTTACTCGTGCACTCGAGCCGTAAGCTAGACCCTGCCGAACTACCAGTCAGCATCAAGTACTGGGGTACTTTCGACGACACAGGTTACTTTGTGTTTGTTTCGGTTACTATTGCAGATTCGAGGACGAATCCTTTTCAAGAGGGGGAGGATGATGTACGCAGGACTACGTCAGCTCGTATCACGGATATCATTGAAGAAGAAGGAACAACACAAGACTTGCACACTGGTGGGCCGGCCGTCCAAGATGAGAAGAAGAGCTCTTTTGGGCTTAGCAAGGAGAAGGCCCAAGAAGAAGAAGGCTAAGAAGACTTTCCTGTTTTACCCTTGAGACTTTTACTATTTAAGTTGGTTTTTAGAGCTTGTTGCGGAGATTAGACAAAATTGAGATTGAGATTTACGTTTTTCTGTTTTGACGTCTTTAGCTGTAGTTTTGGTTTTAGTATTGAATTGCAAGACGAAAGCACTTGGTTTGATATTAGCCTGTGAGATCGATCTGTTGTTGACACATATTTCGATCTCCAAACCTTGAAAGAGCCCTAGGTGGACTCCTTGGGTTAGTTCGAGTCAAGTGAGTCTTTCTAGATCGACGGCTGAGTCAAGGAAGACGTCACTTGCTTATCGTGTTCGAGTCAAGCTAATCTACCTAGATCGACGACTGAGTCAAGGTAGATAACCCTTGTCAAGATCCAAGATTCGATCGATCGTCTTCCACAACGATCTATCGAAGCCACTTCAACAACGACTTCCTCAACTTCCATCCAAAGAGAACGTTTTCACCTATATATATTCAATCCTGCAGATTCGTCTGCCATCACATTCCCTCGCGTTACGCGAGGGGCCGGACGTTATTTAGTAAAACGCCCGGACTGTATTTAGTAAGTTTAGTTTTGATTAATTAGGTTATCTCCTTGTTAACCAACATAGCTCCAACCCCCACACAGTTCATTTTCTTTGATATAGTTTTTATTTCTTTCATGACTCAAAGAGAATCACTTTGTCTTATCTACCGGACAGTTACTTTGATCACATATCAGCTCGAGTTGCAATAACTTTGGTGGTCTATCGAAAGCTTTTAAGAGAGATTAATTAGAGAGCAAAAGAATGTGATTTCCCAACATTCTACTATCCTTCTAGCGTAATTGGGATCTTCTTGTCGCGATCAGTACCATCAATACTCTTACAATAAGATCTCATCTGAATTCATAGTTATGGAATCGCCACTTAGAATCCTTCGTCTTGCTTTTTTAGTATCACGATGTCGAAGCCTATCATTCGTTTTTAGTATCACAATGTTGATTCGTCTTCCTTTTAGTATCACAATGACAAAGATTTACAAGTTATTTTAATGATCACAATGTCGAAGATCTACAAGACATAAACATCAATGGAGTAGGGAAGCAAAATCGTCTCTATGGAAGACATATGGCCTTTACGGGTAGCATATTGATTCGGACATTGAAATTTGTAGAGATTTACGTTTTCCTTACTTTCCTTCAAACTCAAGGCCTAAACATATCATTAGAATAATTGAAAGGAAAAAAATGCAGAAATTTAAACTAGTTTTCTATAATATTTTGGTTTTCTTTGTACTGAAAGAGAAATATGAAGTAAGAGAATAAACTCTTTGAGATTAAATACATTTCTCTATGCGTGTGGCAATTATGAAATTTCTTTATATGGTTTAACGTTGTTTAATAAACGTCTTAAAATTGGATTGAGCTAATCATACTCACAACCCCTTCCAATACAAAAATGTAGCCTCAACATATATTATATGGTTACATTCAACTATTTTACCCGGAAACGTTTAGAGGTCTCCGAAACGACAATATAAGATTTTCTGAAATTATATGTTCTTTTAAATATAAGAATGTGTGGAGTATAAATATTCTGAAATAATGCATAATGTAAATATATTGAAGCTATTCAATTATATATAACAAAAGTACGAGAAAATAAGATTTTCTTCTAATCAAAAGACACTGGTGATCTATAGAGAACGGTCGCTTTAAGCGCTAAGAGAATTAAGAGAGAGACGAAAATGAAAAGTGATAACGAAAAGAGTACATGAGTGAGTACTATTTAATTTAAGGTTTAAGTTATATTAAAAAATAGTTTTAATAATAGGAAATACTCTTGGAAACGGGTAATATATAACTAAAATAATAGGAAACGCCAATGGAAACGGGGAGTGTCCTTTTTTTTATGGTAAATCGAAATGGAAACGGTCAACGGGCTCTGGGAGACGTTTACGAAGAGTGACCGAGAAGTTTCAAGAATTTCAAGCGACTTGGGGTTTTGAAGATGATTAACGACGGTCAAATGAGTAAGATCGATATCAATTGTGCTTATTGTAGATGTAAGGAGACGTTGAATCGGTACTCTGTCTTTTGTCTAAGGCGTGTGTTTGGTTACCATTACAATGGTAAGCCGGTGGTTAGGGCTTACATCTGCGAGAATGGACATGTCTCTGGTGCTTGGACTTATCTACCTTTCTTTAACTAATTCAATCGAGTCATGATATTTTATTTATCCTTATATGGTGATTTGATTTGATGTTGATTTTTTATGAAATTATTATGTCTAATTTGGGTGCTAATTAGGGATTAGTATGATGAGTTTCACACGTTGGCAAACATCTAATCTAATATATATATATAATATAATACTATTAACCCTAAATTTTGGTTGAAATTTGGAAAACAATGGCGACCTGATGACGAATGAGGAGTAAGAGATGCAGATGAGTTACGGTGTTGGAGGCGACGAAGCGTAAAAAGTTGCAGCTTCCAAGTATGTATATGCATATTGAGGTTTGAATTTCAATTGGAAACCTCTTTTTCAACTGAATACGGTAAACCCTTAATTTAGGATTGAAAATGGGCGTTTAACCCCGCAGCCGAAAAATTATAACCCACACCCGTTTTAGGCGCATCTTCAACGCGCCCAAAAAATAATTTTTTTTTTGCCTTCAAAATGCTCAAAAATCCGTTTTGGTTTTGGGCGCATCTTAGGTGCGCCCAAAACTGAACCGGGTTTTTAAAAAAAGGTTTGGGCGCATCCTTATTGCGCCCAAAAGTGGGTGGGAGTTATAGTTTCCGGGTGCGGGGTTTTTCCCCGTTGAAAATTTGAGTTTCTGATTTACTTGTGTTTCCTTTCTCAATCTCTCTACTTTTCGTGGCATAGGCTCACCGAAGAAGAAAGTAGTTTGTATTAATTCCGTTTTTTTAATGCATCCATTTTTTTCATGATAGTGGAAATGAAAGCTTATTGTTTTGTGGCCACATCTTGGAGTATGAGGTTATCGAGAACGTTGAGAATGTATGTGATCTGAAAAAGGAAGAAGTTGATTGGATTATGAAAAATTGATATTGTTGAGCAAGGAAACAAGTTGGTGGTAAGAGTTATATTTTGTATTCTCAATTTTTGTGCACCAAAGAGATGAAATAGATTTATGCAGAAACCAAAAGGGTTTGGGATCTTATTGACTGGGAATTTAGTTTCCAACCCTCTATTCATATTGGTTAGAGATGAAGATATAGCTCAAACTTAAGTCTTAATTTTGCATCATCCAAATTGCTTAAGAAAAATTATAGAGCAAAGTGGTATTTGGACATAATTGCATTAAGGTGATTATTTGTGAATACTTAATTTGGGAAGGTGTTGATTAACCTAATATGATAATTTGTCACTAAATATTCCACGGATATTCTGGATACATGTCATGTTAATCTGTTATGTCTTTAAATTGATTATTTGATGTCATATGTAGTTGCTTACTACTGATTTCTTTTATATATATATTCAGGAGAGAGCATTTTAACAGCTCAAAATGACTGAGCGAAATTGTGGTTGTTTGGGAGAAAATGGATTTGGTTTTTTATACACTCCAAATTGTGGTACATCGTTAAATTATGCGCATGTTACTAAAATTTAATCAAGTATATATTAGAACTGAACATTGCACACTCATCTGTTTATTTTGGAAACTTCGTCTTATGTGTATTGTTGATTTAGACAGAATAACATATCGCTTTTCATTTTGGCAAGCAATAAACTGTTTCTTTATTTGAAGTATCAACAAAGTTTGGAATACGGCTATACATAATTAAAGGTGTCGATCTCACTGAAACTAGAAGTGTTTCTTTGGTCATTGATGAAAAAAAAGGTGTTGAACTCAAACCATCATCTCTCACAAATGATTCAACCTAGAAATGTTTTTAGGCAAAAAGAAAACAGTCTCATGCATGCAAAGAGAGATCCAATTTTCACACTTTGTAGTCCTATTTATTCTATTTTGTTGGGGATATTTTGGTACTACTGGTGTAAAATTTTGTGTACAGTTTTAAAACCTTGAAATTTTTTTAGGTCTATAATAATTTGGTTGAGGCTTTTCTGGAAGACCATTTCAAACTCTTGATATGTTAGAATAATGTATCATTTAATAGAATTAATAATCGTATGCACTAGAAATCACATTGTTATAACGAGAAGATAAATCATATGATTGCACTTTTTTAAATTTTCACATTTTAATATCTTAGTTACATTCTTTAATTAATGTGGGCATACATAGTTTCACACTCTCATGAAGTTTGACATTTGCTAAAGATTTCAACTCTTGTGTTTCTGAGGTAAGCATGACTTATAACGTAATTTATGTGAGCTAAACCAAAAGATCTTCAAAATTATGGATTGATGTCAGAAACACTAGCCAAATGTGCAAAAACTACCTTCTGGTCATGGATTATTATTGTTTAAAAAGGGGAATATACTTAATTGTTTGTTAGTTTATGTCTCTAAGTAATTGAAAGTGCTCTTCAGAACAATCAAGATCATATGAGAGAGAAGCAACATTACAAACTTAGGGGAAGATCGATATCTCGAGGGACAAATTCAAGCCTCTCATCAAGAAAATAGAGAAATCAGATAAGTCGAAGGAGTTAAATGTATCTGCTTTGACGGGCACAAAAAACATGTGAAATCCAGTGCGGATGAAGTACTCAAAAAGTTGGAGACTACAATGGAGATGGAAGACATAAAGACTACTACCGAGATGGCTCTCAATTAAGCTGAGATGGTTGAGGCTTGAACAAAGGCGTCATCGAATCAGAGTTAAGAAGATGGCGTGAGAAGGAGCATAATAAGACGACTTAAATTGAATCGAGAGTTATGTCGGATCCACCTATCTACCATAAGGTTCAGATGAGAGAAAAAGAGGACCTCAGTCTCAAGGAAATAATCTATTCATTTATTTATGATCCCTTAGAGTTGAAATAAAATTACCCGATGTTAGGTAAAATAAAGAATATGTGTGTGGAACCCCAAACTCTAGCTGAAATTAATTGAAACTCATATTTTATCACTCACATGTCTTATTACTAACTTTAATAAGAAACGAGAAGAAAGAAATGAACAATAAACGAGAAGAAAGAAATGAACAAGAAACGATAAGAAAGAAATGAACAAGAAGCGCGAAGAAAGGAAATATTACAAGTTAAGTTTATAGGTTAATAGATTAAAATCAAACTATAATAGTTGTTGAATAGATAGTGAGGAAGAAGAGCGAGTAACCTGTTCAAAGATCAAAAGCAAATCGAAGTAGCGAGAAAGAAGAGTGAATAACATCTTCGAAGGTTGAAAGTGAGGCGGAGAATCGAAAATCAATGGTGGACACGTTAGGTGTAATATGCAAAGGATAATACGCAGCTTCACATTTATTTAGGAAAAATCCCGCAATTGAGCCATGAGTTAATGGTCTACATATTTACATTACAACGCCAAGACATTAATTCATTCTAAACCGACCCTTATACCAATATTTTCTATCATGTGTTAATTTTTAGGTCTATTTCTCTTTCTTATATTATAAAATTCAAATAATGATATTTTTGATTAAATTTTACTTTATAATTATTTTCATTAAACATACCTTAATATCAATTAACTTACCAACATTTAATAATACATGATTCTTAATAAAAAAACATTTAATAATAAAATATATTAACCTCGCACAGGGTTGCACATGACTTCTTAAATAGAAAACTTGAACATTGGGAATCCAAAAGAGCACTCTCACACAGGGTTCGTGCATCGCTTTCTCCAGAGTCGCAGATCTGAAAGGATTGAATACAGTACTAAGCAAACTAAAAAATGAATACGATAAACACACAAAGAACATTGTTGTTGAACATTGTCAAAGGTCCGACTACTGAACATATGAATTAATGTCGGGACAAACAGTTGTAAAGAACACAAAAACAACTATTGGACATCATCTTGCAGAAATGGATGCCATTGTTAGAGACATATGAGAATATTGATTAACACAACCGGATGGAAAACGAAACTGACAACACGCCATGGAAGATGAGTTCACAACTTATAATAAGTTACATTGTTAGGTCACCATAAATAAGTTCAAATCCTTTCCACATGAAAAAAACGTAACAAAAATATAACTCATAAACGTATGTTCGTATAAGAAAGTAATTAAACCTTCAATACATTATTGCAAATGTTAACAATGCAGAAGGAGGTGGTGGCAACGGCCCAAACAAGGTGCAACAACGCCAAGGATGGAGAACACGACATACACCTCCTCCCTATTGCAAGCACCCTACATGAAAATATTTCAATTTAGAAACATTTCATTATCTACAACTTTTTGTTTCATTTGAACAAATTTTACAAATGTTACAGATTGACAAGTTCAGAATAATGTTAACAATGCAGTAGAATTATTCAGAATCCGTTCGGAACATAGTTCCGAACGGGTAGGTCCCACATTTTTTTTAAAATTATGGTTCCGAACGGGATTATTATTATTATTTTTTAAATTATCCCGAACGGGAAAAAATATTTTTTTGAAAATGTTTGTAACGGCTCTTTCATGGACGCCTCTATAAAACCGGATTTGTATAGCCAAATTCTCAAACCAAAACGGAAAAGCACAAAAATGACGTCTGGAAGCGATTCAAGTAATTCTTCAAGGGCAGGTAGTTGGAAAGAAAGACGGGGGTGTTCTTCCAGTGAGACGTCGATGGACGAGGAGGTTGATTTGTCTGCGCCGGTAGATGATACATATTTCCAAGTAAGTACATATAAACCTTTTTAAAGCATGTAATTACAATTTATTTTATTCATATGGTATATATTGAAATTTGAGTAATTTTAAATAGGGATACTGTAGTGACGAGGAATATTTAAAAATCGACTATAATGCTCATTTTATGACTAGTGAGAGATTTCCTACTATGGATCTTCTGAGAGAGTGGGTTAGAAAGGTTGGTTATGAGTTTTGTGTGGTTATCACCACGAAATCATCAATGGCCAATAAGAGGATATTTCTGCATTGTGAGCAATTCGGTAGTTATAGAAAACATCGAAAGAAGATTAATCTTGAAGGTGATGTAGCAGAACCATCGTCGCAGCGTAGCAATCTTAGTAGGATAAAGAAGAACAATTGTCCTTTTATGCTTAATGGATATTATCGACGAGCAACTCTTGTTGAGCCGGCTGGGTGGATACTAAAAGCTGAGAAGGCATGTCACAACCACTGTCTTTCCAGCAGCTTGATTGGTCATGCATTTGCTTCGAGGATGATGGGAGAGAAAAGATGAAAAATAATGATTGCATCAGCGGTCGGGTCAATACCGAAGGTTATTTATACACAAATGCTTCAAGAATATCCAACTTCCACAATATCAAGGAGGCAAGTGTACACTGTAAGGGAAAAGGAGAGGATGAAAGCATTGGGAAATCTAAACGTGACCCAGTGGTCATTAGATTTTCTACATCAAAAACGTTATAATAAAGACATCGACTACGAGACGAATCCGGAGACCGGGGAGAAAAAGTTGTCAGCGTTTTTCATATCTCATCCGGATTGTCAACATTTGTTGAGAATGTTCCCTTGGGTGGTGATTATGGACGCGGCGTACAAGACTAATAGGTACACTAAATTTCATTATTATGACTTCATTCACTGTTTTTGAATTATAATTATTAAATTTGAGATTGATAGGTATGGTGGGCCGTTACTTCAGTTTGTTGGATTCAATTGCACCAACTATACATATTGTATTGCACTAGCGTTCATTTGTCGTGAGTCAGCCCCATACTATGCATGGGCATTGAGACGGGTAAAGTATTTGTATGGTGCACTCGGAGGACCGGATTGCATCATGTATGATCGAGAGCTGGCAACAATTAAGGCGGTTGACTATGTATTTCCTGGTGTGCGTCATATGCTTTGCCATGTCCACGTTGATCGGAATGTTAAGGCATTTGCTAAATTGAACAATATCAACGAAAGAAGTGCATCGGCTAGCGTTTGACGGGTGATGCGGTCTCACACAGAGAAGCAGTATGAGGAGAGACTTGATCACTTCCGGAAAACATGGAGGAATGGTCATCTTGTACAATATGCTGAGAGCACATGGTTTACTCCCCACAAAGAAAAACTTATACCTGCGTATTGCGATAATATACGCCATTTTAGCACAAGAATGTCTAACACGTAAGATATTTGAAATTGTTTTTAACGAGAATGATCATGACATTTTTGGGATAAATGTTTAACATGTAAAATGTCGTTGTCAGGGTTGAAGGTCAACACTCGATGTTGAAGACTATGTTTGATTCAGCTTTTATAGGGTTCAACACTTTAATGCAACACATTGACAATATGTTTGTTGATCATCACCGTCGATTACGGTTTGGGATGGAAAAGTCTAACCACACCAGCCCGAAGGAGATACAAGACGGGCCTTAGTGGATCAAGACTATTTTCATGCGCCTATTGAGGAAGTGCTCCGACAAATGTTTGAGAATGCTATTGAAAGAAGTTATTAAGGCAAAAGAGGGAAAGATATGTGGGCCATGTGAGGATCCTTGGTGGGAATCAACACTCGGATTGCCTTGCCCACACAGGATTAAGGTGTTTGTAGAGGAAGGAACGTCATTGTTGTCGAGCGACATTGATATCTTCTGGAACCAGATCAAGTGGGAAGGAGTGGAATTGAAAGACTTCGACTCTGATGACAACGTGCAATTGACAACGGATAAAGTTCTTATGGATGATTTCTTTGAAGGGGTATTATGCGGAAACGTTGATGATTTCGATATGAAGAGGATGGCTAATAAGTGGCGTGAGTGCAAGGATCCTTCTTCAGTTGATATCCAGGACCCTCCCCCCCGCGAGGAGAGGAAGGCCTAAGATGCATGCGAAGAAGACGGGTACAAAGCGAGATCCGGGTTGGGATGAGAGGGCTCAGGCTAAGAAGGATAAGGAGAAGGCAGAAGCAAGGAAAAAGGAGATGAAATAGGAAGAGGGTGCAACTGTGCCACCGAAAGCCGATTCACAAAAGAAATCGCCGGTTGCATCCAAGAGAGCTTCAAGCGGGGCCACGACCGGAAAAGAGAGTGCAACTAAACCACCGAGGTCCAGAGGAAAGGCCAAATCGAAATGTAGCACTAGCAATTCAGTCATTTATCTAGACTTCGACTGGAGGAAAGATAATATAGATCTTTTCATGCTCGCATACATATCTAATGTGGAGAAAGTAGGTGATGACGGTCATTGTGGTTAACGGTCCCTTGCACGCTTACTTGGTAGACCAGAGCAACAATACATTGAAGTCCGAGTAGATCTTTTGAGGCACCTCCAAACAAACAGGCATAGGTATGAAGAGATGCTAGAGGGTTTCAAGACTGTCCCGCAACTCATTCGAGAAGTGAATTACATTCGATCGCCCTACTCTCGTGAATTCTGGATGTGCACACCTACAATGGGATTGGTCTTTTCCACGAGGTTTCAAGTTGCACTAGTGGTGTTATCATGGTTTGGTCTGGCTACATGTCTTCCGATGTTTGCTCCTCCCGGTTCAGAGCCTCCTACCATGGTGGTCGCTATTGCACATGTAGGCACCCGCAACCATTACGTACCAGTACACATTGATATTTTTCGCTCTTGTTTCTTATTTAACATATGTTTTTTAGTATAAAATAACAATTTTGTTTTGACAGATTTGGTTGGTTGATGACAATTGTCCAATTCCACCCCCTCCAAGGCAGTGGAAAATCTACAAAGATCCATCGGTGGACGGATGGGAACAGCGCTTTCAGAGAAGATTCGAGAACTACGTAACTGAGAGAGAGTTTCATGGTGGCGATCCAATAATGACCTAAAATGGTTGTGATTTATTTGTATTAAGTATGTTTTGGTTAACTTGATTAATGTTAGTCGGATGATATATGTATCAGTTTGTTTATGAAACATCTTGGATCAGTTTGTTTGTTTGTTTTAAATGTTTAAGATTGTTTTTTCTGAATGTCGTCAACATAATCATAGAAACAATATTGAAACAACAATTGTTACAACATAATTGAAAAATGCATTGAAAAAACACAATCTAAAAAGAAAACAACGTTGAAACATAAAATCACCAAACACCCTATTTCTTAACGAGTGCAGCCAATTCTACAGTAAGTGCAACATTTTCTTCCATGAGTTCAGCATTTTTGGCCTCAAGTTCATGGACTTGGTCGCTTAGGCTTTTTGTTGTTATCCTCAACAGGTCAATCCCGTCCGAAAGTCCACCAACGGCTCCAGCATTGGTTGTATTCTTCTCATTCAGTTGCTCTATAACCACCCTGGCATGGCCTGTGTACGGCTGATCGATCCAATCTTTGTATTTGCACCCACCATCATCATCAAGACTGTCCCACAACCTGTCAGGGCATCCCCAATACCTTCTTCCGTAATTCACCTTCTTGTAACAGAATTGCTTTGTACACATCCGCACACTGGGTTGTTTCTTGCACCAACACAATCTCATTCCGGGATCCATTGTAGATGAAGAGGAAGGAAATAGGATTGTTGAAGTCGACATATGGAGAAAAGGAAGGAAATATAGAGAAATATGGAGAAATTAGAGAGGAAGGAAAGTGAATGAGTGATTTAGGCTTGTGTTTGGATGTATTTATAGGGAAAAAATGAAGATGATGAATGGGTGCAGGTCGGATCCGGTCCCACCAGAGCCGTTCGGAACCCCATTCCAAACGGCCCGTTCGGAACCCCATTCCGAACGGATCGGAATGCCATTCCAAACGGGCCGTTCGGAATGGGGTTCCTAACGACTCTGGTGGGACCGGGTCCGACCTGCACCCATCTATATATATGGTCATAAGTCCCGGTTTTGTTTAATGTCGTAACCTTACAAACCAATGTCGTCTCTAAATATTAATCCCATACCCCAAGATGACGATGATGACGATCATGTAGCTGAAGAAGGTGAAGAAGATGGTGGAGAATATGACGAAGAAGATGAAGAAGATGTTGAAGGTGAAAATGAGGGTGAAGGTGAAGATGAAGATGAAGATGAAGGTGAAGATGAAGGCGAAGATGAAGGTGAAGACGAATCAGAAGAAGAACAAGAAGATGATGAAGATGATGAATATCATTTAGACGAAGACGATGAAGAAGATGGTGGGGACGAAGATGATGATGATTAATGCGAAGTGATGAGAATCAGGATCGTTGATCGCTTGTGTCGGTGTCGAAGAAGTTCCAATGAACTGAAATTGCAAATTTATTTCTTCAATAAAGCATACAAAGATAGGCAATCAACCCCTCAAGTGAATCCACACACGAGGTTTGAAAGTCTCGCCTTGAACTCGGAATTCACCAAGAACGCAACAAGGGTGAACGATCCGAGAGCGTCGGAATCCACCGGCGTGTTGAAGGTTTGGGATAAGCACCTAACACTTGTGGATATGACTCACCACTCAAGTTTAGGAGAGATCAAGGATCAATAGATATGACTCACTCTTGAAACAAGATCGGATTGTTCGATATTACTCACGAACACGCTCGATATGACTCACGAGCACAAAAGGGTCAAAAAAGAAAATAACAAAGAAATAAAAGTGAGACAAGAGAAACTCTTTCTTTTCTTCAATCTTGTCTATCTAAAAACATAACAAATTATCAAATATATAGGACAAGTAAGCTGCAAAAGAAACTCTTCACATGCCAAGGCATTTAGGAGGGTAGGTATCTCAAGTGTCTTGATCATAAACACTCATCTTGAATGCTGAAATCTCTTCATTTTCTGGAATGACTTCTGAGATGATTGACAGTTTTGAGTCCGTTTAGAGGAGATTTGGCTTCTGTGATTGTCATCAATCTTGTATCCCTTGAAGTTATCTTTCCAACAAGTACTCATGGACCGCCACTGGACATTCGTAGCTTCTGAAATGATCAAAATACTGAGGTGTTGTCTGAAAAATCCGAGAAGAACAAAATGAATTAATACTTCGTGCTTGCTCTGTTGTTTCAACTCGAATCACATCACGAAGAGTTTATCTATTTTGTATTACTTGCATTATGCATTATTAATGTGGTCAAATTTCAAAAAAAACTCTATAACATTGAATCTAAACGTAGACAAACCAAATCCATAAAACGCTGGTCCCATTAAACACACAAACGAAATCAATAAAACATAAACAAACCAAATCCTACATTCAGAAAACAACAAATACATTAATCAAAGGTGTCGATAACCCCCTGACTCATCACTCAAGTACCCATCGAATTCATTACTATGCGCTGCTGGTTGTCCCGAATGCGCTTGTCCCGCTCTCATGCTTGCTCGACTCTCTCTTCCGCACTCCTGGACGACTCTGCATGTGTCATCCTCTGAGAGACCTCCACAGCTGTAGGCGGATCCTCGATAGTCAGCATCCGTATGTAATTGTCCAAATTATCTAGACTTGTGATCCCCTGTTTCCGATGTGTCCGCATAATACCGACTGTCGTCGATACACGCTGCAAAATTTAAGTTTCGTAAATAAATTGTTATAGAAAACACAATACCAACAAATAAAATAAAATAAGAATTACCATGTTCAAATCGAGGTCATGGATCGGGTTACGTGTCGGTCACCGTTGTACCGGGGCGTTCGGGCTCACATATGGATGTGAGACTCGAGCAAACCAATCGAGGTAAGCATCATCAGCATCCCAGGGGAGCAGAGCTGGTGGGCTGGACATGATGTACTGACACAGGTTGTCATAACGTTGGTCCCATCTATCCCAGTCCGGGCCATACTCTACAGTAGACACTTGGTTCCCACCACACATTGATTTTTGGGGACAATGATATTTGATTGGCTGTTTTCCATCCATAGGCCTGGTCTGACGACGTCCAAACTGTCTGCAAAAGCGGTCCGGGTTGTACATCTCCATTATCTCAAAGCACCGGATCCCACCACGATTAGTGTCCACTCTATGACGCCCTTCCGGTCCCACGTCCAAATTCGGATACGGCATCCAACACATCTACAAAAGACGCTTATAAAAATTCATAACAATATTGAAAGAAACTACATGGAATAAAAATTAATCACATGACTTACATCTTCTGCGGTGTACTCATCCAAGATGCGCCTGTATTGTTGTAGAGTCCTGGGGTTCCTCAGCGGGGGCCGTCCTGTGGAATAGTGGGACATACGAGCAATAGCTTCCTCTGAGCCTTTCTCCAGATTTTGGTTTCCAAGAAAAAAGGGAAATAAGTCCAAATCCAAACCTCTAGAAGACTAACGCAGCCAGATAATTGTTTCGTGTTTTCCCTAGATGCTATACCCAGCTGCATGTACAACAATTCCAAACAAGTTGTACCCCAAGCATAATCACATATCTTGTTCGGATCCTCTAACAACGGCAAGAAGCATGTGTCTAGCTGGTTCGTGGTCTTGTTCATGAACAGAGGTTGCCCCATGAGGTGCCATAAAAAGCCAGATGCAATGGAACCAGGATCCTCATCAGCACGTATCATCTGAACCAGGTAGCAAAAAAATCCCGCTCAAAGACCTTCCCCCTACCTATGAACTGCAACATCCGTTCCTCGGCATCGTTGAATTTGTGGTCCAGGTCAATGCCAAACAAATGAGATAACAACGTTGCACACTCCTGAGCATCGACATCTGCACCCAAATGCATCCAAGGGCTCATGACATCATCTCCATCAATAGGCAGTCTAAGAATCTCCGAAACGTCTTGGAGACCGATTCCAAGCTCTCCAACCGGCAGATGAAAGGTGTTCGTTTCCGGGTGCCACCTTTCCACAAATGCATAGATGAGATTGTGGTCGACATTCCAAAACTGAGCATCCAAGATGTGGGTCAACCCCGTCTCTCTAGCAATAGCAAACCAAGATTCTGGCTCCGGGTCCGTAGGAATGTAAGGTAACCACTTCTAAAACGCCTTTTGTCGTGTCTGCGCCTTCAGTTGACGGACATGTTCATCGGGATTGGGATGCTCCCAAATCTGCCTGGCAATGTGTTGACTATAACGAGTCAATATAGACGTGTCGTTATGATCAGCTGGAGGAGGAGGAGCCGCAGCACCTGAATGCATGGGAATAGGAGATTCTATTCTAACCCCCGCAGAACCTGACTGCCGAGGTCTATCCCCCCGAGGTCTATCCCCCCTCCTCGTAGATGCGGTCACTCCCCTATTAGCTGCGTTTCTACCTTCTCCTACTCTGGATCGAATGTTTCTAACGACATCCTAGTTTTAACGCAATATATAAAAATTTAGCATGCATTATAACTAAAATTTAACGTTTTTATCAAACTGCATTAAAATTAAAATGGATGTCATTCTCACTAGGCATTGAAATTATAGATGCGATTTCATCATGCATTAAACTAATTCTTATAAACTCAATTTCAACATGCATTTTAAGTCAAATTGTGCGTACGGATATATTTCCTAAATTTAGTGTTCCGAACCTATATTTTAGCATGCATTGTAAGTAATATTGAAATTAAGTGTTTTCCACTATTTCGTAATTTTAGCATGCATTGTAAGTAATATTGAGCGTTTTCCACTATTTCTAAAAATTTAGCGTTTTCAACTCATATTTACTGTTTTCATAATTACTAACCGACTCAGTGTTGTTCCGTCGAGGTCGTCTATGTGGTGGTCTCGGGACGTCCTCCTGGACTTGCTCTTGCTCTGGTGCTGCTCCCGCCTATAAGAGAGGGAGGAGGTGAGGTTTATTGTGACGGATCCCACCACCTGTGCTGTTGCGTCATGTCGATGTCACTGGGGACATCACCATACGGACTACTACGAGAGGGTCCGACGCTGTTGGGATTTGGCACATAAGTCCGCATCCACTCGTCCTCTACGTAGATTGTACCGTCTCTAGCCGTTTGATCAAAAACCCAAGGATAAGGAGTTCCAGACATATTCGAATTGAAAGAGAGCGTTTTTTGAAGGATTGAGAGTGGAATGAAAGTGGCTCGGAATGAGGTCCCGAATTGAGTATATATAGGCAGATCTCAAACGGTCAGTGATGTCACATTCCCGTTCGGAATGGGGTTCCGAACGACCTGTGACGTCACGCCATTTTTTAATTTTGAAAGAAAAAAAAATCCCGTCTGGAATCCAATTCTGAACGGGAAAATCGGGTTTTAAAAAATACATAATGTATTTTTTTCAACCCAATTTCATAAACCAGGTTCAATATTTAAACTCGGTTCCCGTTCCGAACGGCCCTATTTTTTTAAAAAAAAATTACAAAACCCGTTCGGGATGGGGTTCCGAACAGGAGGTGTGCCAGGCGTAAAAAGGATGTTGTCCAGTTGCAATCCGTTCACCCAATTATCCGGTCGTGCATAGCGCACCCTGTAGACCACTAGTATTGATTAGTTATGATGAGGTGAAGTTAGATAATTAATACATTTAATAAATAGATGTTTTTCAAGCCACGACCAGGTGAGACAAGGAGTTAGAAAAAAAGTAAAATTACCTTTTATTTTTTAATATATAATTAAAATTAGTGTTTTAACTTTTAAAAATTAACCATTATAGATAAAATAACATTACAAAAGGATCCTTAAAATATTAATTTGAGATGTTATACAGTTTCTTAGTATCTCGTACATTACAAACTTCTTTCACCTCTCGTTGCACACAATTTAAAGTCACTAAGACTTCTTTCACCTCTCGTTGCACACAATTTAAAGTCACTAAGACTTCTTTCACCTCCCTCCTTGCATAAAATTTAAAGTGAGTAAGACTTCTTTCAACTCCCTCCTTGCACACAATTTAAAATCAATTACCAACAAATTAATTGACTAACTAATCACCAATTTAAATCTAACAAGGTCCTCAATTTTTTTGATTTTCTCCATCATAGTTCTATAGGAGGCAACGGACCCCTTATTAATAGATGTACGACTTACATCTCTCGGCCAAACTAGCTAACAACGATCCACCTCCAACCAAAATAAACGCATCCAATGCCAAACACGGAAAGAAGACATTTGTCATGGGGTTCCAATAGCAAAGCACCTACGTATTGTTTTCGAACCTATATCAAGGTCAGATTAACGTCTAAAATAGAGGTATTTGGTTGACCAAACGAGACACACATTTCGTTGGAGCCCAGATGTTCGCGATCTCGCAATCAACACCTCGCGAGATCTGGCCTTCTAAGAATCTTCAAGTGCTGGAGACCTTCCTTACGCAAACTGGAGCAACAACTTGTAATACACTGTCATCTGGATCAAAATGTGCTATTCCCTTCTGTTCTTTGTGTTCTTCAATCCCTACAGTACCTGCACAACCAAACCGGAAGGTTCAACCCCCTGATTTGGCTCTCCGACGCCCAAATCAGTAATAGCTATAAGTAAACGAACACAATGCCTCAATAACAACAACAGAATGAAGCAACACAAAGAGAAGATAGCGACCAAAATAATGACTAAAACAATGAAATCTCGTGAGCCAACTCAATGAAACAGTAAATGATGAAACTCAACCAATCGTGACGAATCAAACCTCAAAAGCACGATGACGATACCGAGAGTCAAGATCCAGGTACCGATCATCCGATTTCCTACTAAAGGAGGTAAATCGGGAACGAAGAGACGAGCTCGGAAACGAGTAATCGCCCTCTGTGTTTTCTCTCTCTCTCCAAGGGGAAGAAGATGCTCTCAGTCGACTGTCCCTTTCTCTCTCTTTGCCGTTAGGATTTATAACCACACAGTGGGTCCCACACAATCCGTTATCGCTCTCTTCACCTATTGGGCTTCTTAATGGGCCTCTCATTCTCGACCCATTTTCTGGCCTTATGGGCTCGCGGCCTGCTTCTCGGTCGCGGACCGGGTTTGCGTCATTAGAGTCGCGAGAACCGGGTCCACGTTATTGATCGCGAGAACCGAGTCCAACAAATTCGTTTTTCATTTGTTGATTTCTATTGCTTCTACACATGATTTGATATTTCTGTATCTCCGCTATTTCTTGTGTTCTTTCGAAGCTTTTACTGGTTTTCATGGCGGTCAGGCGATTTTTCATCATACCTCTATTGGTTATTTACTGGGCGGTGCCTCCTCTTCCTTCTTCTGTTCGATGGGCATTCCTTTTTCCCTTAAAGGTCATCTTAGACTGTTGAAACCTTCACTGTTCTTCAAAGCCAATTCTTTTTTACCGCTCCTGGCTTCTGAGCTATTCATTTCACCATTTCTTAGGGTTTCCACCAGTAGTCTGTTCAACTTCCCCTTAGATCTTATATTTTTTTGTTTTCCAGGGTTTTCTTTGTTTGTTATTCCCATGGCTCGCGAAGCTTCCTTCTGGCCTTCGCGTTTCGTGTTCTTTCCCTGGAAAACTAACTCGATCTTTTTCTTCTTGATCGTCCACAGGAGACTCTACTAGGCATAACGACGACGAAGTTCCGTCTACCTCGCGACCAGATGCAGGTTGTGGCAATAAAAGTCCTCCTCAGGATTCTGAGGAAGTACCAATCGGTCGCGAGGACTATGAGAATTTTTACTCCTGGCAAGATGATCTTCCTCGCGTGGAAATCGAAGATATTTTCCATAACCCGGCGGGTCGTGTACAGATTTTGACTCGCCGCGTCCATCATAAAAAGGTCAAGAATCTCGGGAACCCATTTACGGCCCTCCCTTCTGACCTTACCCTTCGCGACCTTTTTACCGTCGCGGATACCTATCCTTTTCCAGAGGGTACAATTTTTGCCCTTCCATCTCTGGATGGGACTTCCCTTGACGAATATGGCACTTTCTTTCCTTTGAGTATGTCGTCTCTTAAATTAGGATTTAGGCTCCCCTTCTCCAACTTTACTAAAATGCTCTTGAGAGAGCTGACCTACAGCCCAGCTCAGATGCATCCTAACTTTTGGAGGGCCTTGGTTATTTATGTGATGAGGTGTCAGGATATCGGGGTAAAACCCAATCCTTGTCATTTTCTTCTTATGTTCTCTACGCGAAGGGCTCCTGAAGAAATGGGGATGTTTACCGCCGTAAAAAATGGCAGATCGGAGTGGGATGGTCCTCCCCGCCTACCGAAGTGGAAGGTTGATTGGTTTTTGGTACGACCACCTCCGGGTTCTGGGATCTCGACCAAGATATCGATGCTCGCGACTCAACCTAAATCTGGTAACTGGTCTCAGACTAAGAAAGATTGTCTTTACCGTAAGTTCCATAGTTTCCCTGATCTTGTTTCGACGCGCATATTCCTGAGGTGTATTACCCACGAGGTGCTAGCCCAGCGTGGACTTAGTCTTAAGCACCATTATGGTATTTCTTATGTCCCTTGTTCAATGGTTTTCTTGTTTATTGTTACTTATCCTTTTCTTTTTTTTTATATTTCTCACGTACTCGCGATGTCGTATGCTTATGGATTTTTATTATATACTTATTTATTTATTTTTTATTTGCAGAGATAGGATACTTTTCGCGTCTCGCGACTATGGAGGGTTCTGACGACTCTTTTGACGAGGAGACTATTGATGAGCAGGCTTCCGCCCCACAGAAGAGCAAGCGCCGAAAGCAGCTGGCGAACAAGAGCAAAACTTCCTCCAAAAAGAGGAAAATCTCTGCTGGCGGTATTAATATCCGCGAGTCCGTGCTTCAATCTGTGGAGACCGAAACACGCGCGCCCGAGCCTCTAGACGATCAATCCCCGATTGGTTCGACAATCCCTTTAGGGGCCGGCGGGTCTCCTTCCTCGCACCGAGCAACCCCTGCAGGGAGGGCCTCGGAAACTGCCAAGGGTAAGCAGCCCATGACCCTTGAAGGTGGTCAAGATACCCCTTCTCAGGATCTGGCTGAGCTTTTTCCCGAGGAGGAGGCAGTGAGAACGTTCTTTCATCGCGATCGACCTGGTTTCCCAGAGATGCCTGGATTTTTAGAGGGCATTGTTCGGGGTAAAGCAGGGCTCGCGAGACTCAATCTGGCGGTGGGTTTCCTTTATTTTCTTCCTGAATGGTTTTCTTCCTTCTTGTCGGTAGGTGATTTTAACTAACATATTTTGCTTATTGTAGTCGCTTCTTCTCAACGAGGCATCGGGGCAATATTCCATCGCCCTTGAAGATGGCTATAATAAGATGGAGGGGGAATATAATGAGATGGTCGATTTTGCTCACAAAGCACAGGATGTTAAGGAGGCCGCGAAGAAAAAACTAAAGGAGGAGCAAGAGAGGAATGCTGAGCTGATGGAGAAGATAAGTGACTTGGAGCTTTCGGCCAGGACTACGGAGCGCAATCACCATGCAGAGCTATCTTTGCTTCGACAAGAGAAAGATCAAGCTTTTGACAAGGGTCGTCGCGAAGGTGCCAAGCAGTATGCTTCTAGCTATCGCGAGAAATGTCGTATTGATTTTATCAGTTTGGCTCGCGATACCCTGGTGATTACTGCACTCAAGCGTCAGCTTAGAAAGCGCAAAGTGGCTAACTTCTCTTTCGATCCTACGGATCTTTGTGGTCTTCCTGCCGAGATCCCTGCGTATACCTCTCCTCCTCTTGGAACCTTTGTTGACGACGACGCGAGCCTTCTTGAAGGTTGGGTCGTCGAACCCTTCTTGCCTGAAGGTGAGGGAGTCGTCGAAGGGATGGAGTGTCATATTCCTTTAGTCTCAGTCCCCAAGGTACCTAAGAAGGTAATTTACTCGGAGGAAAGGATGAAGAAAGCAGCGGACTCCTCGACTCGCTCTTGTGCTAAGTCGTCTGATGCAGGTGATGGGAACGATGTTGTGAATGTTGACAGCAAAAAAGCTGCTGCCGAAGAAAACATCGCGGCGACAAAGGACGTTGGTGGTGCGAGGGGGGCTCGCGATTCTGCACTGGCTGAGGCTGACGGGTATCTGGACCTTCATGACGAAGTTTGACTCCTCCTTTTTCGTGTGTTTGTGCAAACTCTTGGGTTGATGTTACATACAATTGTTACTTGGTTCTGTGGCTCGCGGATCGGCATGTGATCGCGAGCCTAAATATTGTTGTTTGGGGTCTCGTGAGGAGACCGTACAATTATTCCCCTGCGTGTCTTTGCATTTATTGCTTTTGTTCTCCCAACTACTTTTCTGCTTTAGTCATTTAATGCATTAAATGTGGGTTAGGTGACTTTCTTTTATAAATGGCGTTTCCTGCCTTCTTCTTCCATTCCTTCTTTTTTCAAAGAATTCTGATATGGCCAGGACACGACGAACTCGAGAGGGGTCTCTGCATGAGTCTTTTACCATTGTTATGGATTCTTCGGCCATTACTGGCAGAAGTTTGGTAATCATCTTTTACTTTGTCTTTCTCTGCTTATTTGTTTCTTAGACCCCTCTTTTCTACGTATAGCGTTTTCCAAAGGAACATTGCGATCAATCCCTTAGTCATTTTGGTGGTAAGGGTCTCATCCTTTGCGCTAATTCCGAGTCTTGGGATGTGACTCTGGACAAGGTTGGGAGCTCCTACTTTCTGGGTGAGGGCTGGAGTGAGTTTGCGTATGAAAATGATCTTTGTGAGGGAGATGAGGTGACTTTCACAATGTGGCGTGCTTCCCCACCTGAAGTTCCCGTTCAGACTGTGGTGTATCAAGTGAAGGTCGTCGTTCCTCTCCGGGCTTAGTGTTATGCCTTTTTATTCTGCGTTTGTATGGTGATTTCTCCTCCTCTTCCCCTCCCCCCATAGTGTTCGTGAGGATGTTTACATTCTCGCGAGCCCTATGTGTTAAGAAAGGAGGGAGAATGAACGAGTTTTTATGAATAAATTAGACTGGGATTACCAGGAAAAACTTTGGAACTCAAAATGTAATGTGCATCTATGTACCATCGCGATTACAAGTATGTGTCTCATTAATAGACTTTAAAACTTAAAAATGTTTTCAAAATGAGAATACTTAATATTATAAATAGGTCACTCTCCAACATCTTTCGTCCGGAAAAATTCTTCTTTTGGTCTCACGAAAAACCCTGCGAGCAAATCGATCGCGTAAGTATAGATTATTCATATGTCATGACCTGTGATGCGATAAAGAGTGTGTTCTCACCTGACTACTGCATGCGTATGAGCCAGTAGTAGGGTTTTTCGTGCGCCTATGAATGCCTTTGTGTTTGAGAATGTGATTTCCTAAAATGAATTGGAATCAGATTCTTTGTTCTTGTGACAAAACGAAGTAGCTCGCGTGTTTATCTCATCATACCTTAGCTGAGGTATTCTGGATGCCTTGGGAAATCCATGCTCACGGATAATTGGAGTTTTAGCGCCTGTTTTCCTCACAAACTGCCATTCTTTGTTTCGTTCGCGATCATGCCTATGATCATTTGCTTCTTTAGTGTAGGAGTGTCTGTCAAAACAGATGGGGATTTATTAGCATTTTGTATTGCATATTTCCATGCCAAGTACATAGTTTCATGATTGACTTTTTCAGGAGGGTCACTCGTTGAGCTCCATGCCTTGATGGGTTGTTATCCCATCAAGGTCAGGGCTTCGTGGTCGAGGTGAGTGGGACGAATGTCGTTACTCACTCTCGGACGGTCATGATTTCGCGACCTGGGTGGATGCTCTTGGCCCCAGCCCAGTGTCACGGCTTCGCGACCTGGGTGGATGCTCTTGGCCCCAGCCCAGTGTCACGGCTTCGCGACCTGGGTGGATGCTCTTGGCCCCAGCCCAGTGTCACGGCTTCGCGACCCGGAAGGTTGAACCCCCTGATTTGGCTCTCCGACGCCCAAATCAGTAATAGCTATAAGTAAACGAACACAATGCCTCAATAACAACAACAGAATGAAGCAACACAAAGAGAAGATAGCGACCAAAATAATGACTAAAACAATGAAATCTCGTGAGCCAACTCAATGAAACAGTAAATGATGAAACTCAACCAATCGTGACGAATCAAACCTCAAAAGCACGATGACGATACCGAGAGTCAAGATCCAGGTACCGATCATCCGATTTCCTACTAAAGGAGGTAAATCGGGAACGAAGAGACGAGCTCGGAAACGAGTAATCGCCCTCTGTGTTTTCTCTCTCTCTCCAAGGGGAAGAAGATGCTCTCAGTCGACTGTCCCTTTCTCTCTCTTTGCCGTTAGGATTTATAACCACACAGTGGGTCCCACACAATCCGTTATCGCTCTCTTCACCTATTGGGCTTCTTAATGGGCCTCTCATTCTCGACCCATTTTCTGGCCTTATGGGCTCGCGGCCTGCTTCTCGGTCGCGGACCGGGTTTGCGTCATTAGAGTCGCGAGAACCGGGTCCACGTTATTGATCGCGAGAACCGAGTCCAACAAATTTGACTTCCTCTAACTTGTGCAATGCCACACTAGCGAACCAATTAAAATGATAAGATAATCTCGTATAGATGAGGAAACAAGACACGAAAGAAATATAGTCGATTGTTGTTAGGGGTGGAAATGGATCGGGTCGTGGACACACGGATTTATCCATACCACCATCCAATTCATATAAATATTTACCATCCAACTCATCCGCCATCTACGAAACTCCCAGTCCGGATCCAATCTATCTCCATCCATCGGATTTGCGGATGGATCGGGTGAGATATGCGGGTTACCTTATTTTATATAATAAAATGTAAATTGCATATAAAACCAAAAAATATAATCGTACAAATTGTTTTACAATAAATTGTAAAGAATAATCGTTGTGGTTTCAATATAGAACATCGCACACGACACAATTCAATAGCAAAAATATGTAGTTCGAAAACATAAATTTAAAAGTCTATCATCTTCATAAATTGCGATAACGATATATCCACTTCTTGCTCTTAGAATACAAGAAATAAATAAAAATAAATACAATTATATAATACAATCAACTTATAAAATAATTTATTATATATACTAGATAAACAAATACAATTATTTTAATTTATCATATATATTATATATTATATAAATAAAAAATATTTTATATATGTTAAAATTTATATGGATTATACGGGTAGGATCGGATCGCAGGTCATGGATCGGGTCGTGGGTTAGATGAACGTCGATCCATATCCGCTCCATGACCCATCCGCTGATCCATTAACATCCGTTTATCTTAATCCGTATATTCGGATCGGGTTCGGGGGTGGACCGGACATCCGTGAACAATTTTCATCCTAATTGTTGTAGATTGCTAACTTTTTTCCTATCTATCTACCTTATCTATATAAAAGTTGGCTGTCCATTGCCAAAATTGAATGAAATTGGTACCAATTTAATGCATTACTCATTTCTTAATCACCTCTTATTGGACTTTTGGGCATGTATTTAAATATCTTTCTTATATCCCTATGTTATATTTATTTATAGTCTACTTGATTAAGTCACAAATTAAATTAATGTGTGAGCTTCTCTTATGACAATGCAAACTTATTCTAATATTATGTTTTAAAACTACTTCAAACATAAATATAAAGAAATAAAAAATACTTATATTTACAAATATTAATAAATTTGATAACAACAACAACATATTAACAAATAATGTATAACTATATTAAATCACATACGAAAATCCGTAATTTTCTCGCGCGGAGCGCGAGGCCCGTATCTAGTATCTATATAAAAATTGTTGGGTTTGATGAAGTAATGATAATTTGTACCTAATCAATGCTAATATTTTAAATCTTTATCTTAATTATCTATTCTCTTAAATGCTAATTTCATCACTAACTAAGAACGCATCGTCTTCGTCTCCTTCCTCTACCACAACCTCCAAAATCATTCTCATCTAATCTTGTTCGTCAATTCATTCGTTTTATCATGACGCCCCCTCCTCCGGTTAAAAATTAATATGAGTTTATTAGATATTTTAATCTATCTATATATTATATATCTATATCTATAAAAAAATTGACGGATTTGACAAAGTAATATCAATCCGTGTCGGGCCACCGTAATTAATCCATCGGGCCTAAATGGGTTAGTGAGTTAAATTTGATTTATTGATTAGGCTTTATTCAGCCTTTCTTCTTCCCTTTAGCCTTTCATCTTCCCACTTGATTGCTGAACTGAAAGATGATTTTAATTAAGGTTTTTTTGGGTATAAATATGTTTTGCCTATTGCAATATCCAAACGCATTCTCGAGTTCTTCATTCTTGATTTCGGTTGTAACTACCGTTGCAACAGTTGTATTTTCATTTTAGGAGTTTGTAGAATTGTATTATGTCATCGTTCACTCATTTTAAATTTAGGATCTATTTAATGACTAACCGCAAACGGAAAATCGTGATTTCTCCGCGCGAAGCGCGGTATTACGAATCTAGTCTTATATATTAAAGTTAAGTCTTTTCAAGCTCTAAGAGTGTTTTTAGGAGTAAATTGTTAGATTTCTAATTTATTAAACAAAATTAATTGTAAATTTAAAAAAATATTCAATAAAAGTTAGATAGAGTATAAATTTCATCTAATAAAATTTTAAAATCATTCCTTTAATGATTGAAATTAAAGAATAATTATTCTTGAAATTTTGTTCAGATTATTAATATCAATTTGAAACTTTAGTATTTGAAAATTATACATAGTTTATACAATTCCAACAATTGATTTTAATAAATAAATAATTTTTTAAAATCGTCTCAATATGTTTCTACTATAAAAACTTATACCTATAAAGTATAAACTACTTGATATCTTCATTTTAAATATAAAAATAATTTAATCTATAATAAAACATTACATTATTTGTGTTATAATAGAAAATATATTTTAAAAAATATATTTTTATATTAAAATCGGTGCTTGGCATATGTATTACACTAGTTACTTATAAAGATTCTACATACGTCCATGTTAATCTATTTTGTATAGCTTGATTGATTGTTCTGAATTGATTGACTAACCCTATCAAAATCTAGTGTGTAAAATGTAAAGCAATATTTTTCTTCAATCTCACGCATCCTGAAATGAAATGAAATGAAATGAAGGCACATTCAGAGTGTTCTTGTGAGCATTCCTCACATTAACAAATTTACACCCATCATCACAAACAAAGTGGACAAGAACAACATTCATATAGATCCAACTCGTCCTCGCGGCCAAGACCTAGCAGAATCAAAATCCCCAACCTTATCTCGTCCATTAGAGCTTGGATCAAAGCAGTAAGACGGAGCTTGCCAATTGGAATCCCCAAGAACAGCCCCGACCTGAAAAGTCATAACATGAGAACTCATACCTGTGAAGAAGAGCCAATGAACGGGACGACGAGTGACAACATCCTCATAGTACCAAATGAAATCCACCTTCGTCCACACATTGCAGAGGAATCCATCCACCTCGCGTTGCCCCAAATAGGTCGCGCCGTCGAGCCAATTCGGCCTCAGAATTCCGACCTCGAAACCTAGGGTTCGGCATTCCCTGTTCTCGTCGAGAGTGTAGATGTAGGATGTGCCGTTGTCCCACTCCAGATCGTACACCAGGTTTCCGAGCTGATTTTGGATTATGTTGAAGTTTCTTCCGTTTGGAAAGTCGTACCAGAGATCGATGACCTGCAATTTTCCTGTGGATGTGAGGTTTGTCATCATTGTGGCGTGGAATTGCTCCGGCCATGGCGTCGGTGTTGGATCTTGTTTTAAGGCAGGGTCCGAAGGAAACGCCAGCGCCGATGAGGTGAAGATGGTGAGAATCACGAGTAAGGAAGCCATGGATGGTGAAGGTGCCATTTGTTTCGATAGAGGATTGGGGAATTAATGAAGAAGAGCACAAAATCCTATCTTATCGGTTATACAGCATTCATGTGTACGTGGACCAACGTGGTAGTACTTGCCTAAGACTAGAAAGCTCAACATCTAAAGCAAGATTAAATCATTCCTAATTTTTTATTTATCCTTCTAAGGCCGAGTTGCAAGGTGATTTCCACAGATTGATCAGTTGCGGAGTCTTCTTCACATCCCTCTCAGCCGCACGACGAGTCACTCTTGCTAAATCCGTCCTCTCGAGCCTTCCTCTTTATTTAATGCAATGCAAGCTACCTATGTTCCACCGTCGTCGATATGTGATTCCGTTGACAAGATCATCCGGAACTTCACTTGGGGTTCTACTGTGGAGAAACGCCGCATCCACCTTCTTCCTGGTGAACAACATCACGTCCCTTTGAGTCAAGGCGGCTTCGGGATTCGAGCTATGAGAACCTCTAACAAGGCACTTCTTGCAAAGCTTAGTTGGTGCCTAATTCAAGACCCTTCGTCGATCTGGAGCCGAGTCCTACGAGGTAAATACTGCAGCGGCCGACTCGACTTGGATATGTTTCGTAAACAGAACAATCAATCCCATATGTGGAAAGGAGTCCTTCATGGTGCAGAACTCCTTCGACATGACCTTCAAATTTTCGTCGGCAATGGTGAGTCAACTTTCTTTTGGCTTCACCCTTTGGATGAAAATCACCCCTCTTTCGAGGATTTAAAAAGTCTACTTGTATATTCAATCAGTGAGTTTAGAGATGAACGAGATTACAAACTTATTGCTAAGTACTAACCTAGTTCCTATCAGAAACTCTCGGATGAGAATACCAGTGAACTTACTTGATGTTCTTTATACAAGAACACACTTCTTCTTCTCTTAGGCTGATGCACTTCAAACTTCGTCAAAATACATAAACCCTAAGAACATAGAGGCGACCATATATATAGGCAATGGCTATATGCACGCGAATCGAGGCGTATATGCACGCGATTCTGTGCGCGCAACTTATGCGCACGCATATGTGCGCAGTTCTTATGCGCATACGTGTTTTACGGGGTATTACGGGTACTTTTCGTAAATTTTCAGAGTCTGTAACAACTTGTGCGCCTAACTACTGCGCACAGGTTGGGAATCTGTGCGCCCTGTTTCTGCGCACTACTCTAACATAGTAGCCGTTGAAATCTTTGAAAAAAGTAGCCGTTAAATGTAAAAGGGTGCGCACAGGTGCTTAAGGGTTTGGGTTTGTGCGCGGATGGTTAGCGCACGGGTCTTTACAGTTTAGGATCCATCCATTTGGACCACAACGGTCATAAATGTGCCTATATAAAGCCACAATCTCTTCGTTTCCAACAAATTCATTCAAAACCTCTTCGTTTTCCAACAAATTCATTCAAAATGTCTCGTCGTAATCAAAACTCTCGTATGTTAGAGTTGATTAATCAAAGTTGTGAAGATAGTGATGAAGAACACGATTGGGATAGCGGATCACAAGAAGAGGAAGACGACCCGAACGACGACGAATGGTTGGATGGTTTCTTAGAAGACGAAGAGTTCGGCGACTGGGATCCGAATGGTGAATTTGTGGTTAGTATAATATGTTATAATTTGAAACATATGGTAGCGTAATTAGTTTCAAATTAGTTTCATATGCTAGCATAATTAGTTTCATATGCTAGCCTAATTAGTTTCATATGATAGCCTAATTAGTTTCATATGATAGCCTAATTAGTTTCATATGATATCCTAATTAGTTTAAAGTAATGATTCGTATTTTGCCTTGTTATTTTGGTAGTAGTGTAATTGTCGCTCTACAATTATGTATAGGGGAAAGATTATTCGGATTATTTTAGAACCGCACAATATTGGGATACTCCGCAAGAATTGTATGAGTGGGCGAGAGATAGAGGAAAGGAGTTAGTGATAGCTTTGGTAACGCGTAATTCAAGTCCGTACCAAATAAGTATTGTGTGCGATAGATTTGGAAAACCAAGATCTGGGAGGCCAAAGGTGAACAAAGAGAATCCAGAGTTGGCTGTTCCTAGGCTTAGAAAGTCGAAGTCGAAGAAGTGTGAGTGTAGATTTCAGCTACTGGCAGTGCGAAAGAAAAACATTCCCGGGGTCGCAGGAGAAAAATGGATTTTAGGTGTGATAGAAGGTCGGCATAACCATGTGCTACTTGCTAGTTTTCATGGGAATGCATTCATGGGTCGAATGACGGAGGAGCAAGAGCTTTGTGCTAGGCGGTGGGGAGATGGAACTGGACGCAAGACGCCAAAAGAAATTATCTCTAAATTGAGGGAGAAGTACCCTGGTAATGTTACTTCAAGGAGACAAGTTGCAAACTTTTTGCAGAAGGTGAATTACGAAGATCGCGGAGAGCTAAACGTGACACAGTGGTCGCTTAAGTTTTTGCGAGACCACGACTACGTAGTTCACCCACATAGAGACACGACAAACATAGAGGTTGCAATATTATTCTTTGCTAACCAAGAGTCGTTGCGTTTGTTGAAGAAGTACCCGTACGTGGTAATTATCGATGCGACGTACAAGACAAACAAGTAAGTCTCTACAATACCTTGGTCGATATTTAGTTCGGATAATGATATATGTTCTGTAGTGATATATGTTAATGTTTCAATAGATATGAAATGCCGCTCGTAGAGATCGTTGGATTCACCAGTACACACAAGACGTTCAACATCGCGTATGCATTCACTAAAGCGGAAAGGATTTATCATTACACATGGATAATGATTCAATTGAAGTCATTATTCATAGATTTGGGAGTGATGCCAACGGCTATAATGACAGATTGCGAAGACGCGCTGATAAAAGGGATAAAGACTGTTTTCGGGAGCGAAGTTCAACATCTGTTGTGTTGGGTGCATATCAAACACAACATTGAGGCACATGCTTCGACCATCCTAAAGAGACAAATTAAAGTGGAAGCCTTTGCAGGACAATGTTGGGGACTATTTTGCTCAGCTACTGAAGAGACCTATGAACTGCGGCTCGAACAGTTGAAGAGATCTTGGAAGAGCGGCCTTGTGGGATACGTCGAGAGAACATGGATTAATCCTCACAAGACAAGTATAGTGAGGGCTTGGACAGATCATAAGCTTCATTTCCTGACGAGGACTTCAAACAGGTAAATATTGATATTTTTTAGTTAAAGACGATTATATCATAACGGCGTACTTTCTAAACTTACCAACTTAACTGTTTTTTAGAGTTGAAGGGATGCACAAGGTTTTGAAAGATATTATTGGTTCCAGCAGAGGGGGCTTTAACAGAGTGATCGTACGGATCCATCATTCAGTACTCCTTCAGATTGATTCAATTAGGGCGAGCATGAACATGTCTCTCTCCAAACGACCAACTGATTTTGATGATCCAAACATGCATCCGCTTGGAAGGGCTATTTTTTCCCGACTATTCTACAAAGTGTCATACAGGTGTTTTGATCATTTGTTGGCTACTTATGAGATCATGTTGACGGGGAAATTTCCTGAACAATGCACCGACCATTGGGTGAGGAACTGTCTTGGGTTGCCGTGCGTCCATCAAATTGCACACGCTATCATTTCAAACACACCCCTGATTGAGGATGACATTCACCCGTTCTGGAGGGATTTGCATTGGGATGACACTCCTGAAACAGAAGACGACCCAAATCTGAAGGTCCGAATGAACATTATAGAGTTGCGACTCCATGAAATGTTCACCAAGTTGGAACTTGGAACCTTGAAGAAAAGCACGGCATACCAGCTAGGTGAGTTGTATCAGGACTTGGAGCATCCTGAACTAACTACCTTGAAAGAACCGACAAATGTGAGAAGAAAAGGCAGGCCAAAGGGTGCAAAGAACAAGGATAAGGAGGAGGTTGACAGTGAAAATGACAAGGAGGATGACATAAAACAAGAAGATATGGAGCAGTATGAGATGGAGGAGGCAAAGCAGAAATCAAAAGGAAAGAAGAGTACAGGAGCAAGACGGCCAGGTCGTCCTAAAAAGGAGGAGGATGACACTGAAAATGACAAGGAGGAATCGAGAGAGAAGAGTTATTTTGAGCACAAACAAGAAGAGCTGGAGAAGTATGAGAAGGAGGAGGCAAAGCAGAAATCAAAAGGAAAGAAGAAGGCAAACAATACAGGAGCAAAACGACCAGGTCGTCCTAGAGAGCAAACAACGACATCACTTCCCGTGGTCATTGAGGCCGAGGAGTTGCATTCTCAACCCATGCCCGACCTATCACAGCCTGAAGGATCAAACTACACTGACTTCGATCAGTGCCCTGAAGAACTTGGTGTTCCTCTCATTCATAGGGGGGTTGACTTCGGCATTGACAATTTGGATGATTTTTGGCTTCCATACATCACAGATGTTAGACAGGTACGTTCTGACGGACATTGTGGTTATAGGTCGATGGCCTTACTTCTGGGAAGAAAAGAACAAGAGTACGGAAACATTCGGCGTGAGCTGGTAACGGAGCTGCTTCATAACCGAGAATTGTACGAGCCTATTCGTCGTCGTCTTCGTCCGGGTACTTGGGAGGATCTTATTCTCCAAGTTAACCATTGCAGAAGCCCTTGTTCAGAACTGTACTGGTTGCACTTTCCACTGATGGGCTTAGTGTTTGCCACCCTATACCAAGTTGGCCTCGTGTTATTGTGTTGGGATGCTCCGACCTTTTGCTTACCGCTAAGGTGTAGAACAGAAAACGCTGATCCTCCACGACAGATTTTCGGCATGGCACACGTAGGCAACCGTGACCACTTCATACCGGTAAAGTAGACAATTGTACTTGATACTTGTGTAATCATAGTTTTTTGTTTAATATCTTAAGTTGATTGTGTTTATATAGGTGGCGTTGATGGTTGGTTCGCCACTACCGCATACTCCCGGTTCGTGGAAGAAACACATAGATCCAAACATTCAATGGTGGGAAGAAACATATGGGGACAATTTGAGGATGTATCGAGAGTACCGCATTTCAAATGGTCGGGCACCAGATCCATTCATGTATAAAGGAGGGACCGAACCCGTTCACATATCTGACTGAGTGAGATTGTCATGTAATAATTAGAAGACGCATTGGAATTTCTTAGTTTGTAATGCCTTGGTTTTTAATGTTTCGTATTTGTTATTTTGGTAGTAGTGTAATTGTGCTTTATATAACAATGAATGGATCAGATTGCATTGGAATTTCTTAACACGTTCGAGAGACAAAGAAGCGACAATGAAAATACATAATGAAAGTACATAATGAAAGTATGTAATGAAAGTACACAACGAAAGTACACAATGCTCATAACATTAGATGTCTACGATTTAGGCGTCGTCAGCAGAAGAGGAAGAGGAGTCGGAAGCATAGACGATACTACAAACCATCAACCGCAATTCTTTTTCTTTAATCTTAAACCTTTCCATCAGGACCTTCACTCTATTGTCACTCTTCTTTTTCTTGATGATTAATTTCGTGATAGCACGTAAAGCAGTAGGGGTATGCTCTGGATCAATAAACCTGATTCCGAAGAAACAATTGCATGCATAATGCCTTCGTCCATACTGGTCAGGCATGTCTTCGTCATTGCTAACGTAAACATTACACATTTGGCGACACCTTTTTGTACCAGTACACATTATCTGTGGAGGGTCAGGCTTCACACGTCTTGGTGATGATGATGATGATGCCATATTCGTAGTTATGTTCTTCCAAATAAGTAAATAATAAAAAACTTTAGTTATAAACATGAAAGCATATACAAATAACAAAGCATATACAAAAATGAACAAAAGAAAAATTTACCGATTAAGTAGGGAAACTTCGATTTTTGCTCTAGTTGAGATGGATGAACTAGTTGAGATGGATGAACTAGTTGAGATGGATGAACTAGTTGATATGGATGAAGAAATCACCACCTTCAAACCGTTGGTTTTATAGGAATTTATGTATATGGTGCGCGGTTCTTCTGCGCACAAGGAGTTACCGATTCAAAATAACGGTAACTAAAAGTGCGCTATGTAGCTGCGCACAAATTTTTAACGGTAATTTTCTGTGCGCGTTACACCTGCGCACCAAAAGTTACAGATTCAAAAAGTTACAGAATAGGTGCGCTTTACCTTAGCGCATGGCTGAAATTTCTGTGCGTTCTACCACTGCGCACTATACTCTTCAATCTTCGAAATAGTTGCGATATGAAGGGTCTAGCGCATCGATGTGGATTATGTTTGAAAAACTTATACAAACTAGTGTTATTAGGCATATAAAGTGTGTATACGGTCTCCCCGTCACAAAAAGTTGATCGAAATTACGCGAAAACGCAAAAAAACCCTTATCGGTCATGATGGCCTGTTAAGGTCAAGAATAGGCGGTTCGATGCCCAAACGACGTCGGAATGCAATGAAACTTGTTTTCAATGCATATTATAGCTATTTAACCTTGTCGGTAACTTCGAGTCAAAAACTCGAGCTCTTCGAGTAACACCTCCTTTGTAAACCTTCACTAGTCTTTCATTCTTCGAAATAGTTGAGATATAAAGGGTCTAGTACATCGATGTTGATTATGTTTCAAAAAATTATACAATTATGTGTTATTAGGCATATAAAGTGTGTATACGGTCTCCCCGTCACAAAAAGTTGATCGAAAATACGCGAAAACGCAAAAAAACCCTTATCGGTCCTAATGGCCTATTAAGGTCGAGAATAGGCGGTTCGATGCCCAAACGACGTCGGAATGCAATGAAACTTGTTTTCAATGCATATTATAGCTATTTAACCTTGTCGGTAACTTCGAGTCAAAACTCGAGCTCTTCGAGTAACACCTCCTTTGTAAACCTTCACTAGTCTTTCAATCTTCGAAATAGTTGCGATATGAAGGGTCTAGCGCATCGATGTGGATTATGTTTGAAAAACTTATACAAACTAGTGTTATTAGGCATATAAAGTGTGTATACGGTCTCCCCGTCACAAAAAGTTGATCGAAATTACGCGAAAACGCCTTGGAGGCCTTATATGCGCATTAGATCTGCGCACATGATTCTTTGCGCATTTTGACCGTGATTCTTTGCGCATTAGATCTGCGCACGATTGAAGACCGTTAAAATATGACCATTGCGTGCGCATAACATCTGCGCACGAAACGGTCATATTTCAACAGCAAAAAACGAAGCTATAAAAGGGGGGGTTGCACTCACCTCAATTCACCAATCTCACCATTTCTCTCTTAACCTCACCAATCTCACCATTTGTCTCTTAACACTCGCTATGTCGCACAGTTCATCATCAAGCAACGCTGCCCTTTTTTATTGTAAATGTGATCGACCAGCGGTAATGAGGAGTTCAGAATCTCGAAGAAACCTCGCTCGAAGGTTCTGGACATGCGCCGGTACTGGTGGTTACATTTGTGAATTCCGCGAGTGGATCTATCCACCACACCCTTGTTACTCCTTAGCCGCAATAAGAGATCTATTCTCGAAGATACGTACGTTGGAGGAGGAAAACGCCGATCTTAAGGCGACCTTGGCTTCCAATCGTTAGTTAAGTGGTTGTTTTAATCGTTAGTTCGTTGTTGTAATTGTTAGTTAAGTGGTTGTTGTAATCGTTAGTTAAGTCATTGTTGTAATCGTTAGTAAACAAGCATAGCACTAGACAAAGAGAAGTTGAGG
This sequence comes from Oxyria digyna, assembly GCA_029168935.1. Classification (NCBI taxonomy): domain Eukaryota; kingdom Viridiplantae; phylum Streptophyta; class Magnoliopsida; order Caryophyllales; family Polygonaceae; genus Oxyria; species Oxyria digyna. Next base: position 25,264,219 of record JAPVLV010000010.1, read on the forward strand.
AGGGACAACCTATAAAGATCCCCAACCGATATTGGTTTCGATGTTCGGATTTAGCAAAATGTACGAACTAATAAGAGTTTGGAAACTGGTTATTAGTTGGTACATATTGCCGACTCCGAACATCGAAACCAATCATCGGTTTGGGGATCTTGATAGGTTGGTCTTCCTCACCATCTCTTTGTGTAGTGTTGTTGTTGAAATTTGTATTTCGTTTTCAAATCAATATAGTTTTTCACGTCTTGTTGTTCAGATTTGTATTTGCATTATTGTTCGGAGTCGTTTTGAATATTCAAACAAGCAAAGCATAAAATTTAAAACCATCACACAAGAAAAAGGCATACATAAAACATCAATCGTACATAAAACATCCATCAAACAAAAACAGAAGTCGAGCGTCTAATCCTGAGTCTCCTGAGTATAAGGCGGAGCATCTTCCCGAGGCACATCACCCTGAGTCATATCATCTTGATGCGCATCCTCCTGAGTCGTATCATCCTGAGTGCCGCATCCACTCCCCTGGCCCCTCTCATGAACAGAATCTCGGAAAACAGGAGGTGGTGGTGGTGGCATCCGCGATGCACGTGGGGGAGATGGTGCCAAAGGTGCCTGAGGTGCCTCTAAGATTGCAAGCCAACCATGAATCACATCTTCAGTGGCCCAAGGTCGATCCGAGATAGGGGTGTCTAGAAAAGAGTGCATCATGGCTTGAAGGATCTGACAACGCTGCAAACAAAACGTAAATTTAATCGTTAGTTAAGGTCTAAAGCTAAGTTTTGTACAAACTTTATAAAATTTTACATACCGCTAATGCATCGATAGGCACCGGGGTATATCCATAGCTCTCAGAGGATGGATCGACGACGGGATGTGAGAACTTGTCCAGCCAATCCATATAGTCATCAGACATCTTCCATGCTGGCTCTGCAACCGGCCCATCCAGATCGATCAGAGGCCTCGGCTCTGCGTCCCATGCAAGAAGAAGCTCAGGTGCATAAACGACGTCATACCTCGTGCAACCCATGGGCCGATTAAATGACAACGGCTGAATGGGTGGGTCGGGAACGGGCTGAGCCCGCCCAAACTGCCGCAGGACTCTCCTAGGGTTGTAGGCCTCATGAAATTTCCAGATGCTCAATACGCCCTCAAATCTCGTAGGAGAAACCTCTGGTGAGTTGAAGTCCAAATCTCTCCATGGCTGCCAGTTAACCTGAAACAAATAACAAGCCAAATTAGACACGTATTGCGGTAATGAAATAAAAAATATAAGAAATTAAATCCAAACCTGCTCATATCTCATGTTGTCGAGCATGCGACGGATGGCAACCAAACGCCCAGTATCCGAGCTAAGTGGTGTATACAATCCTACAGCAGCATCTCCATGGGCGAATGCAGGGTTCGTGACAAAGTGATCACGAAAATGAGGAAAGTATGCCCAGATCCAGCACTACATATAAACAATTACAGATTATTAGTAAAACTACGTGAATAGTTAAGAGTTATTCACCAAGACGTTAAAGACAAGATCTTACCCTCAGAAGAATCCCACATGAACCAATGGTTGTCGTCTCGACTCTAGATGCAGACCCTAAATTGCGATACACTAACGCAAGTATGCCGGCTCCCCATGCAATGTCCCCTGTACGATCATGGTTGAGAACAAGCGCCGCGTACTGGACCTTGACACCCTTTGTCGACTTGTCCACCAAGACAGTCGAGCCCAGAAGCAAAAGGAGATACAGAGTGGCAATGTGACTCTCATTCCTGACTGGCGCATCAAACAAAACTTTCAACCGAGCATTGAGGGCACCGAAATGAATGCCACCTGAGCTATAACATGCCTTCATGTCATCAGCCTCCTGACCCATAGCGTCCGCAAGCCCCGCATAGATCTGGTCATCTGTCATAGGTGAATTGCAGCTACGACCATGTATACGGACTCTGAGGATCTGCATCACGTCATGTAGGCAGATGGTCATCTCAGCAAATGGCATGTGGAAAGTGTTGGTCTCTGGATGCCACCTCTCCACAAAAGCAGAAATCAATGCAGCATCGATCTGAGACGCTATGCCCACTCGGCGCAGCTCTGTCAGCCCAGAACGCTCAGCAAGCCTGAACCATGTACCCTCCCCAGCTGAAATATGATGCTCATAATCATGAACCTGTGCAGATCTGTACATCACCCTCAGGAGCTTCCTAGCCTAAATAAGTACAGAAAAAAATTGCGTCCGGTTAGTAAATATGAAACGTATAACTTATTATAAGCATTCAGATCAATGTTATTGAACATACCGGATCTAACGGAGCCGCATCAGCCTCGGCCTCATCCCCGTCCCCATCCTCTGGCTCATCCTCTGGCTGAATATCTCCTACTCGTCGTCTCTGCCTGGGACGACGACCACCTCTAACTGGAGCCGCAACCTCCTCAACAACAACCTCCTCAACTGCAGCCCCCTCAGCGACTCCCTCAGCAGCAACACCCTCACCACCAACTCCCTCAGCACCCTCTTGGCCTCTCCCTCTCCCTCTACCTCTCCCTCTCCCTCTCTCACCACCTCGGCCTCTGCCTACAGCACCCTCACCACCACCTCGGCCTCTGCCTCGGCCTACAGCTTCCCCTGCACGGGCACGCTTCCTAACCTGCATCGGGGGCACCAATGGTACATCGGGAGCAGGCCCTGGAAGAGGACCACGCGACCATATCCATCTCGCTATATGCGTCTCATAAGAACACAGTAGGTGAGGCGCACGTGAACGACAAATGTCCTGCATCGAGTCCCCGAGCCAAGGAAAATAGGTCGCTACGGCATGGTCATCATCGTCTAAATCTCCCGACACTGGCTCTGAAGATGCGACTGGCTCTGCAGATGCGACCGTAGGAGGAGAAGATGTCGACGTTTCTGCATCTGTCACTGCAGGTAAATCCTGCTCTGTATGCTCTGAACTGCGAGGTACAGCATCCTGAAACAGAGGTGCGTCGTGGATATCATAGTCATCTGTGGTCACCTGCGCCTGTACTGGTGTGGGTTCGATAGGGTCGAACGCAGTAAGATATCGACCAGGATAATCTACGTCGTCATGGAAATCTCCTGTCTGTCCATCTATCTCCATATGCGAACCATCTATCTCCTGCTGCTGCAGCTGTGCCTCGTCGTACTCATTCTCTGGCTCACGACGCTCAGGTGATCCGGTGCCGAAAAATCGTTTGAGGGCCTCAAACTCTAATCGCACACCGGCTGCCACATCATGTCGACGTGGAAGCCGTTCCGCTACTGGTGCGGGCATCGTGTTGCCCGTCTAATCCATGACGGCTTGTATAGTCTACATGTTTTTACATTTTTAGTATGACTAATTCATACTAAAATATTCGGAAATAATTTGCAACTTCGTAATCAAATTCGAGTCTTTATATCTACGAAAACTAAATTATTTAATAGGAATTGTTAGAAATTTAACAATTAAGTCATAACTAGTTATGACTGTTAAGTTTCTAATATTTAATTCATAATTACTAAAAAATAAACATCTCAACTAATACGAAATAATAATCACTACTATTACTAAAAAATTACAATTAATACGAATTCATAATAATTCGATTAATGCATAATAATCTGAAACTTAATCGTAATTTTTTGATTAATAAGAATTCTAATATTTAATTCATAAAAAACTGAAATTTAATCGCAAATATGAAAAATTACGATTAAATTACAATTAATACGAATTCTAATATTTAATTCATAAAAAACTGAAATTTAAACGTAATTATGAAAAATTACGATTAAATTACAATTAAGATACGAATTCTAATATTTAATTCATAAAAAACTTAAATTTAATCGTAATTATTACAAAAAAAAATTACGAATAAATTTCCAAAATTAAATACGATAAATATTTGAAAAAAGCGGGTTTAGAAATTTGATACCGAATAAAGCTCGTGCGGTGTCTCCGGATCCGTAGTCGTCGTCGCTGGAACCCGAGTCGCCGGAACCCTAGCCCTCGCCGGAATGTTCGCCGGAATAGTCGCCGGAGGAGCATTTGCCGCTGCCAACACCGCTCGAGTCGCATACCGCCGGCCGCCTCCATCCACCAACGCTTCATCGTCGGACAAGGTCGCCGGAGGTGGCTCCGTTGGGACGGAAGTCGCCGGAGGTGTTGGGATTGGGACGGAAGTGGTGTGGTCGGGACCGGAAGAATGAGGGGGTTCAGAATCCATTGACGGAATTGTGTTTAGACGAGGGAAACGCTCGGAAATGGAAAAAAGGTGGTCGGCGCCGTCGAGCGTAAAAGCGCAGAAAAGAAGAGAAAGAAGGAAGAAGAAGAAGCAGCGAAGGGTTTAAAAGACCCTGTGCGCATAAGAACTGCGCACTAATCCTGTGCGCACAAGTTCAGCGCACACATTCGGGAATCCGAAACGTCGTGCGCTGAACTTTTGCGCATTATTTCTTCTGTGCGCTTTTGTCCTGCGCACACATTTGTCAGACATCGTCAGGATTTTCACATTTATCCCGAAAATACCCTTGTGCGCAAGAAAACTGCGCACCAACCTATGCGCATAACATCTGCGCACCAAATCGCGTGCATATAGAGAAAAAGTCGCGTGCATATAGGCGTTTCGTATATATAGGGAATTAGTTCGGCGTATAAAGATATTCTAGGAAATATATTATATGTCGTACTTATTTCCTAATATGTGATCGAACCTATGCGTTTCAAGTTAACTTAAATTAACTCAATAGTTACCATAAATTACAAAGACCGAATTACAACCAACTCTAGCAATATCCTAACAAGGAAAAGATCTTCTACAAATCTTCTCGGCTCGCCGCCCACGCTAGGGTTAGGAATAACTTGGATGTAATCGCAGTTTCTTCTGACTTCCTTTGTTGCTTCATCAGTCTTCAAATCTTCAATCTTTTAAACTGAAATAACAAGATAAACTATACCATAGTATATGCTAAAGTTGTCATCGTCAAAACATAGAGTAATAGAGGAAAGGAACCTGGTAAGGAACTGGAGTTCCATAGGTCCCTATTCCAACAGTGGCATTACTCGAAACTCAGATGGAGCATTTCTCAAGGCTTACGCCTTCACCTGTGGCGCCCTCACGGCCGAGCTCCGTGCCATTTTACTTGGCCTTAAGATGTCCCTCGCTGTGGACCTTCCTCGTATATGCATCCAAACCGACTCAATCCAGGCCCTTACCTCGCCGACGCCTACCACGAACCCAGACTTCCACCTTGTTGAGGAATGTCGGCGCCTACTCACCTCACCTCAATGGAGCTCTGTTGTCTTCCACATCAACCGCTCAGCGAACACTGTTGCGGATACTCTTGCTAATTATGCTTTCTCTTTAATTTCCCCTTATCAAGAATTTTTGTCTCCTCCGGTTTGTATCTTGAGCGCCTTAGCTCATGACAACAGTCCTCTTTATTAATAAAACTTCGCAGAGAGCGTAGCTCTCCTTTCATGACCAAAAAAAGAGTCTTCTTCACAGATTGACCATGGCAATTCAGCTTGGCATCTAGAACCTTGAGATTCAAACTGATGTTGTCTCTAAATATAAGGAGTTAAGGACCTACAACTAAGGTTAAACCTAATTAGTTGGATTGATATAAGGGTAATTTCTTTTGACGCCCCTGTTATTAAGGTTAATTATAATCTATATCTCACATGTAACAAGTTTTTTCTTAGTATGCTCCAAGTTTTTGGTTGTTTATAGGCGCATCCGTAAAGTTAATAGCGTACCTGTCCGCAACTATGTTGAGGACGAATACATTTTTTTATAGAAAATAATTAATTTTTTTGTCCTCAACGTAGTAGAGTACAAATCAACCGGATATTGAATTTGTCCCCAACGTAGTAGAGTATAAATCAACCGGATATTGGATTTGTCATCAACCCCATGAAGTACAAAGGTAAGGGTTTATTTTGAATAATTTATTGTCCGCTACCATGGAGGACAAAAGTCAGATATTTCGGATACTTTTATATTCACCCTGGTTGAGTTCAAACATTCGAATGCGCCAATAAAATTAATTGGTGCGTGAATCATTGACGAAGTTTTTTAGGTTTGCATCATACTCTTTCAACAAATTCTTACTCTCCGTTAGTTTAGGCAAAAACAACAATAAAAAGGAAAAATAGCTTAAAATAAGTATAATTTTTATAGTATTATGTGAGTCCAATGAAACTTTGGATTTTTTCACCGGATTCCCAAACTTTGGACATGCAAATTTCAAGATGATCACCAAATTTTTAGGGTCCTGCTATTCTCACGCGTCTGACATGCTATTTACACGCGAAATAGCTAGCTCGCCTAACTTAGGCGAATAACTTTAGTTAAATTCAGGGGTAAAATAGAAAAAAATTGTGAAATTATGGAAATATACAACTTTAGCTCGCCTATTATAAGTTGGCAACACATTTTACAAAAAAAACAAATTTTTTAGCGAAAAATTACAAAATCTGAGATTTGTAGTTATTTTTATAAACTTTGCTCGTCTAATGTAGGCGAGCAATATTAGGCGTGCAATAATTTAGTTTTTTCGCAAACAAAAATTTGGAAAAAACAATAAAAAACATTGTCGCCTTAGGCGAGCAAATTTTTTTTTTAAAAAAGTTACTTTTTTTATATTTGTTTTGATAATCATGTAGTGCATATCGATACGATTTTTAACATATAAAATTTATCCAAAACGGACATCGTTTCCCCTCCAGAAGACCAAAAAACTCAACTAGGCCTTTTAGCGTTTACGTATAGTTTCGAGCCTCGTTTTGTGTGAGTGAGACCTTATTGAAACTTTATATGCCTAATAAGAGTAAGTTGTATAATTGTTTCAAGCATAATCAACAACGATGTTGAAGACCATACATATTGCGACAAGTTAGAGAGTTATGACTAGTAAGGTTTTTTACAAAGGATGTGTTACTTAAAAAGTTAGGGGTTTTGATTCGGAGTTACCCACATGGTTAAATATCCCTATAGGCATTGAAAACAAGTTTCATTCCATTCCGACATCGTTAGGGCGTCGTTTCGCCAAATTGGGCCTTAAGGCCACTTTAGGCATTTTAAGACCTTTTAGCGTTTACGCATAGTTTCGAGTCTCGTTTTGTGTGAGCGAGACCTTATTGGTCCTTTATATGCCTAATAACACTAAGTTGTATAATGTTTTCAAACATAATCAACAACAATGTTGTAGACTATACATATTGCGACAAGTTAGAGAGTTATGACTATTAAGGTTTTTACAAAGGATGTGTTACTTCAAAAGTAAGGGTTTTTTTATTGGGAGTTACCCACATGGTTAAATATCCCTAATAGGCATTGAAAACAAGTTTCATTCCATTCTGACATCGCTAGAGCGTCGTTTCGCCAAATTGGGCCTTAAGGCCATTTTAAGCATTTTAAGGCCTTTTAGCGTTTATGCATAGTTTTGAGTCTCGTTTTGTGTGAGCGAGACCTTATTGGACCTTTATATGCCTAATAACACTAAGTTGTATAATCTTTTCAAACATAATCAACAACAATGTTGTAGACTATACATATTGTGACAAGTTAGAGAGTTATGACTAGTAAGGTTTTTACAAAGGATGTGTTACTTCAAAAGTAAGGGGTTTTGATTAGGAGTTACCCACATGGTTAAATATCCCTAATAGGCATTGAAAACAAGTTTCATTCCATTCCGACATCGTAAGGACGTCATTTCGCCAAATTGAGCCTTAAGACCACTTTAGGCCTTTTAGTGTTTACGCATAGTTTCGAGTGTTGTTTTGTGTGAGCGTGACCTTATTAGACCTTTATATTCCTAATAACACTAAGTTGTATAATTTTTTCAAACATAATCAACAACAATGTTGTAGACTATACATATTGCGACAAGCTAGAGAGTTATGACTAGTAAGGTTTTTACAAAGGATGTGTTACTTCAAAAATAATGGGTTTTGATTGGGAGTCACCCACATGGTTAAATATCCCTATTAATCATCAAAATCAAGTTTCATTCCATTCCGACATCGTTAGGACATCGTTTCGCTAAACTGGGCCTTAAAGCCCCTTTAGGCCTTTTAGCCTTTACGTATAGTTTCGACGTAAGAAGTCTTGATTTTAATTTACCCACAAATATCTTTAATAGAGATTGAAACCAAGTTTGAATCTATTCCGACAATTCTCGGATGACGTTTTTGCCAAATTGGGCTTTAAGGCTAATAACACGTCACTGAAATTGACTTATTTTGCACACATAACTACGAATACATTGAAGTTAATTACATATATATCACTTAACATATGTAATTTCGTACGTCACATATGCATTACACCCATACGTCACGTATAAACATAGCAATGTGTTACGTTAGAGGACTTTGTTTTTTAGTCTTTTGAAGGGGCAAACCATATCCGTTTTGGGTAAATTTTATATGTACAGATTCATATCAAAATGCTTTACATGATTATCAAAATAAATTTTAAAAAATAAATTTTTTTTGCTCGCCTATATGTTTTTAATGTTTTTTTCCAAATTTTTGTTTGCAAAAAAACTAAATTATTGCACGCCTAATATTGCTCGCCTACATTAGGCGAGCAAGGTTTATAATTTTTTTTTGTACAAATCCCAGATTTTGTAATTTTTCACTGAAAAGTTTGTTTTTTTTTTTTGTTAAAATGTGTTGCTCGCTTATCATAGGCGAGCTAAAGTTATATATTTCTAGAATTTCACAATTTTTCCTATTTTACCCCTGAATTTGGTTGCTCGCCTAACTTAAGCGAGCTAAAGTTGTACGCCTAAGTTAGACGAGCTATTTCGGGTGTAAACAACATGTCTGACGCGTGGGAATAGCATGTTCCAATTTTTAAAGAATTATGGCAGAGTTCCCGAATCTTCTAAGCACAAATTAAAGCACAAGAAAATTGTTACCCACGGAAGCTATTAGGAATCAGAGAAAAAGGAGAAAATTTGTGTTGCTCAATCTTGTGCTGACGGCTGAGAACCATCCGTCTAGATGATTTGAGACTGGCCTTCACCTTGGGAGGGAGCTTCGATCCTTACCTAAAAATAAATAAAAGACACTTGAATATGTGGAGGCTTTTGCATCTATGCTACTCCTTGGCATTCACTCTTGACACTCACTCCTTAAATATGGTTGTTAAAGTTTCGATCCAGATCTTACGATTCTACGATCTCATGATATTGGCAGCGAAAAACTATCCACGGTCTTAATTTGGATCTTAAGAATGTAGGATCGATCTTGTAAAATTCCGATTCTATATACGTCTTAACGATCCTATATGCGGTTCTCTTAAGGAATGGTTGATTTTTATATTTTCTAAGTTATTTCGATATTGTTTAGCATCTTTCATGATATTTCGAATTTCCCAGAAAATTTTCCAAATATTATTAATGGAATTAATGGTTGTTAAATTATCACCCTCAAAGATAATATTTGGATGTTTTAACTTGAGTGCTAATTTAAGTTTTAATATATTTTTAGGGTCAAAATCCAATGAGAAATGTCTTTAAGATAAGAAATGCCTTCCTCCCTCCTCCCTCCTTAAAGTTGACCGTCCGTTGACCGTTCATTGACCGTTCGTTGACCGCCCGTTGACCACTCGTTGACTTTTTTTTTTTAAATGTCAGTTTTTTCGGATTTTTTTCGTTTCAATTTTTTTGTGCTATGATTTGTAAGTAAAAGTGCTATTCTTTTTAAGGAAAAATGCTTTTTTTTTTGCTACCAAATATTTTTTGCTGCGATTTATAAGCAAAAGTGCTATATTTGTTTCTACCAATTTTTTGTGTTATGGTTTGTAAGAAAAAGTATTATGCTTTGTAAGGAAAAGTGCTATATTCTTTCTAGGAAAAAATGTAACACATTTCACCTAGCATAAAGAAGCACATATAGACAAAAGCGTAGCACACTTCAGTTAGCTATAGAGAAGCACGTATAGGGAGAAGTGTAGCACATTTCAGCCGTAGAGAAGCACATATAGGCGAAAAGTGTAACACATTTCAGCCATAGAGAAACACATAGAGGCGAAAAGTGTAACACATTTCAGCCATAGAGAAGCATATGTATGCGAAAAGTGTAGCACATTTCAACAATAGAGAAGCACATCCAAGCAAAAGCGTAGCACCTTTCACCTAGCCATAGAGAAGCACATATAGGCAAAAAAGTGTAGCACATTTCGGTCATAGAGAAGCACATCTAGGCAAAAGTGTAGCACCTTTTACCTAACATAGAGAAGCACATATATGCAAAAGCGTAGCACACTTCAACTAGCCATAGAGAAGCACATATAGGCAAAAGCGTAGCACAATTCAGCTAGCAATAGAGAAACACATATAGGCGAAAAGCGTAGCACATTTCAGCAATAAAGAAGCACATCTAGGAAAAAATGTAGCACCTTTCACCTAGCATAGAGAAACACATATAGGAAAAACCGTAGCACACTTCAGCTAGCCTAGAGAAGCACATATAGGTGAAAAATGTAGCACATTTAAGACATAGATAAGCACATCTAGGCAAAAAGTGTAGCACATTTCACCTAGCATAGAGAAGCACATATATGCAATATCGTAGCACAGTTCAGCTAGCCATATAGAAGCATATATAGGCAAAAACGTAGCATATTTCAGTAATATAGAAGCATATAACACTTGTGCTAGCACATGCTTTGCAAGTTCATATTTTGGCCTAAAATATCATAACACATTTCAACCATATAGTAGCACATTTCACGCATTTTGAAGCACTTAATTTTGTAATTACAAAATCCGGCCTAAAAAAATATTTTTTTGAATTTTTTTTAAAAAGTCAACGCCGGTCAACGGTCGGTCAACGCCAATCAATGGTCAATTCCGATCAATGGTCAACTACTTGGGTCAAAACCCTAGAAGAGTGTAATCCTAGCTATTGAATTCCCTAGCTAGGATTACTTCTCATTTCTCATTTTAATATTAACTTCTCATTTGATCTTTACCCATATTTTTAATAAAAAAATAAATTAAACTGGTTCGGGTCATGTGGTGAACCGGTTTGAGTTATTTAGTTGGATCGGAACCAGAGACTTATATTGTTAAAATGGTTAAGTGTTGGCCAACTACATGTCGTGTAGTTGGACCAGAAGCCAACTACACGCCGTGTAGTTGGACCATAACGGCTACTTTTGAACCAAAATAAAATTAATTATTTAAATAATATATTGAACCGGTTTGCAATTAATTACTAAACCGGTTATCAAAACCGGTTTACTAATGAACCGGTTTATTCCAACTACACGACATGTAGTTGGCCTATTTTTCCAAAAAAAAAAACTGGTTCAAGTCAACTACACGACGTGTAGTCCCGAGCTTAGTTTACGGTGTAAAAAGAGTGAGTGCGCTTCCAAATGCGTACTTTTCTCATTTCTTTTCCCTTAAGAATTTGACCGAGAGGGATATGGTGCGAACTTTATAAAAACTTCGCGGGTATAAACAGAAAACTTTGAAATGGAGGACACCATTGGAAATAACCTAAACCACAATGCACCAATCAGAATTTCTCTTAATTAAATGCGGCCATTGTCTTTGTTACTTGAGAGTTCCGTCTAGTCGGTGGGGTAGGTGAACTGAAAACCAGGCGTAGAACCTCTCTGCAGATCGCCATGGATTTCGGTGTCAGCTTCCGAGTTCTTCGCGCGCTTCTTCTTCTTCCCTTCTTCTCATTCCTGCTCTGTAATGCCTCTTTGCACGTCTACGACAATGAGATCTTCCGAGAGGTCGGCAATTCATTCCTTCTGGCCGGCGGTAGCGAGGGTATGTTCTCCTCCCGCTCTCCATTCCATTCTTCATCCGCTGTTTCTTCCTCCATCCACGACGGCCGTTCCTTTATCCGGTACTCTCACTCATGCTTGGTAGCTTTATCTGCTTGATTTCGATATTGATTATTCAAGTGTTGGTTGGTGATACTAGGTTGGATCTGTCTTCAGATTATCTGTTCAGATGTAGGGATTTGTCTGGATCTTGATTCGTTAGCTCTCGTGTAACCTTGATGCGCTACTGGTTACTGCACTGTATGATTTGGTATCTGCTTGTCCTAGGGTTGATTTAGAATGGTAGTGGATTGGTAATTTGTGCTAGGTTTGTATTGTAACTCACTTTTGATCTGCCATTTCTTTCCTATATGTTTGCACTGGATGATTCAGCTCAAGTAAATCTATATTCCTGTTGTGAGATGCTTGCTTAAAAGTTAAACTTAGGTCGATCTGAGATTTAAAGATGTTCAAAATACTTGGTATGTGTAAAATTGAGGAACCTGTATTTATGAGACCTAGTGTGAAAGCTCATGATTTGCATAAATTTAGTAATAGACATATTTCAAATTGACATGAATTTCCCTTTTTGTTTCTTACTTTGTCAGATTAGAAAATATCACATTTTGGAGGACAGAGGAGGCCTCTGATCGTCATACAGATGAGGAAGGTAATTCTGGGTTGGTGCAAGTTGTCATTTTTGAAGCTGCTGATCGAGATGACATAGGTGGGTCAGCTTACGGTGGACAGAGGTCTATATGCTGCACCGCTGATCTTGCGAAGCTTGAAGGATGTAAGCAGGGTGAAGTGATAAAAATACAATCATCAACAGATGATAAATGGCCTGTTGTCTTGGACATACATTTTCATGGGGATGCTTTATCTGCGGAAATGGATAACAAGGAAGTTTCTATCACAAAGACTGGAATGTACAACTTGTTTTTTATATCCTGTGATCCAAAGTTAAAGGGGATGGTAATGAATGGGAAATCCTTGTGGAAGAACCCCGAAGGTTACTTACCTGGTCGAATGGCTCCATTGATGAACTTCTATACAGTGATGGCTCTTGCTTATGTTGTCCTTAGCTTGCTATGGTTTTTCCAGTATGTGAGGTTTTGGAAGGAGATATTGCAACTGCAACATTGCATCACACTTGTTATTGCTTTGAGTTGGTTTGAAATGACACTTTGGTATTTTGAGTATGCAAACTTTAACACCTCAGGGGTTCGGCCAGTTGCTATTACAACTTGGGTTGTCACAGTAGGAGCATTAAGGAGAACTGTTTCACGTGTTCTTATACTTAGTGTTTCAATGGGTTATGGTGTTGTGCGGCCCACACTTGGGGGTCTTACTACAAAGGTGATTCTTCTTGGTATCACCTACTTCCTGGCAACTGAACTTCTTGACATTACCGAGTATGTGGGAGCAATAAATGACATATCAGGAAGAGCAAGGATTCTCCTCGTCGTCCCAGATGCATGCTTGGATGCATTTTTTATTCTATGGATTTTCACATCTCTTTCCAAGACACTAGAACAACTGCAGGTTTGTTATTATTGCTTCAAACTATGAATATTTATTGTGGTGTCAATTTGGAAATATCTCAGATTATTTGTGTCAGTGTAGGAAGAGCTTAATTTGCTTTGGAGTGTTTGTATTTTTAGTCTTATGTTTAAAGGATGTTACATAGATGTCCACTGACAACATTTGCAAGGTGGTATCTGTGTTCGACACATTCCCAGTAGAGAAAGAGCATTATCCTATGTTCTGCTTTGCCTACCCCCAGAAGATAATACAGTGACAATGACAATACTTGTTTCTCCATCTATCTTAACTAACCACCATATGGAATTTTGTACTTCAATTCCGAGTACTGGATTAGCTCTCTCCGTGGTTGCCGGTGCCATGACTGTCCAAATATGTCACCTATAGCTTCTAAATATGTATTTTTCCTCCCCTAAATTAGCATGTCATTAGCTGCCAACCTGGCATCTACTACCGACGCACTTCTGATCCGACTAGACATATGGCTTATTATCTCATTTTCCTTTTTTTTCAGGGAAAACGAAGTGCTATAAAGTTGGATATCTACAGAAAATTCTCAAATGCCTTAGCTGTAGCAGTAATTGCTTCAGTTGTCTGGATTGGTTATGAGGTACTCATCTACTTTTGGTGTATGATTTTGGCTATACTTGTGATTTCCCCCCCTCTAATATGTTGTCTCATCTCTTGGATCATATAGATATACTTCAAGGCCACAGATCCATTTAATCAGAGGTGGCAGAGTGCTTGGTTCATCACTGCTTTCTGGGACGTTCTTGCATTTACACTTCTCTTTATAATTTGCTATCTTTGGTCTCCATCTCAAAGTTCTCAGCGGTATGTTTTCTTCTCTTATTAACATCATGTTCATGTAACTTAATTTACTGCTTAAAATATAAACGCTTTCCTTGCTTGGTGTTGAAAATGTAGCTACATATGGTGCAATGCTGGTAATTCCACAAAACTGATTTAGATATATATTGGGGTTCATCTTTGAGTTTATGCTCGTCGTTTCCCCTCGAGTTTTTGTTTGGTTTCTGCTAAAAAAAAGTTTTTGTTTGGACATTATCATTACATAAATGGGCAAGACATGTATTGTAGCAGGAAATTCCTAAACTGAAGGGTGGAAAGTGTGAACTCAATAGTAGGTCATCACTCAATGGTAAATCCAGTTCACACTGAATTTTTTGACTTGATTTGCATTTCTTTTATAGGTATGCCTATTCTGATGGAATCGGAGAGTTTGACGAAGAAGAGACTCAGTCTCTAACCAGATCAGAGGGAGATGTAAGCTTGGTAAACCAGTCTAAGCAAAATAGAAATGGTGGGATAGACGATTCCTCTGATTTAGAGGATGATACTGAAGCTGGAAAGGGTGAATAAGTACAGCAAAGATCAAGAACACAGAATTGTGATATCTGCCATAAGCTAAACTGTTGGTTCAAAGGGCACTGTAGGAGGATCAGTCATAAGCTGTTACGAAGGCGAATTTGGAAGCCCTCGATGATCCTAATGGTTGAATCTGAATGTATGTGAAAATTAGGTGTTTCTTTGATGCCGTTTACTTCTAGGAGAAAGGTTGAAAGGGTCTCTTGTAATTCAATTTTTACCCTTATTTTTGCTTTATGTTTTGCTTTATGTAATACTTCAGTTCTTCAAGAGTTTGATCTAGCACTTCTCTAAGCAAAGAAAGCTTCTTTGTTAATTCCATTTGTGTAATTGATTCTACTTCCTCTGTAAGGAGACTTGATTTTAATAATAGAGTCAAATGTGTACTGCTATTAGGATATTCTTCGACTTTCTATTCATTGAAAGTCATTCTTTTGGCCCAACATTTTTTTAATCTATACGTGCAATTTGACCAAAATAATGAACGATATAATAACGTGCAACATGTTTAGTTTGCACTTTGCAGACTAAAAATATCTTGAAACAGACAACAATGGATCAATTGAAGCGTGTGAAATGTTTGCTGTCCACACAAATGGTCAGAGTGGGAGTATACATTTTTTGATGTAATTTACGTCTCTTTCTCTTTGTGGTAAATGCAAGCGGACACAAAAGAAGGCAAACGAAGAAGAAGCAGCAAGAAGAAGGAGGAAGAAGAGACCTATCAGAAAAATCCGAGAGATGCAGTTCAAAGTGTTACGACCAAACAGACAACCGATTCCGCAGTTTTATAGTAGCAAAATTCGATTCTCCGCTAAAGATCCTTCGGAAAAAAAGTTCTCATTCAAGCTCCCTGGAGGCCAATCTTTCACCGATAAGCTCAATCTCAAGGATATCGATCTCAGTGAGTTCTTTCTCAGATTTTTAATTAATTTTTAATTATTTTATTTGGTCAAATGTGCCTTATTTATTCAATTAATTGGAGTATACAAGGATACGTGTAAAGTCAAAGTGGCGAATTCCAGAGATTAGGGATCAAACAATCCATGTCATCTGATTATGTTTTTTCATGCCACCTTCTGTAGTTTGTAAGCTCAATTATCAACTTCAAATTTGCACTCCTACAGTTTTATGCCAAAAAGAGTGAAGAATGCTTACGAATTTCGACTTTGGATTGCGTGGTTAGGTTGGAAGCAATCATAATTAGAGAAGAAAAACGTCTTTTACCGTGCCTTTTGCGAAAGAATTTGCTCTTGTTGTCGATTGAACTGCGTTTTTGTTGCAGATAGCTACCCCGGAAAACTCTAACAAATATCAGTGTTTTACTTTTGTTCTTTACTTGTGTTTCCAATTTTTCTTGGTGTTCTTAGTGGGAGTTAGCTTTCATGCCTTTTGGTCTTATTTGATGATGCCCGAATTAGATATAAGGTGGCTTAAAGGTCAACAATATTGCTAAATGACGTCTTGCGCTTCCATATGTGGCATGACATGTCATTCTCCCAAATAGTAACTGCTGTGCCTCTATTTTATCAACAGAAATCTATATATTTAAATCATAGGGATATGTTAAGTTACCTTAATAACTTAGGATTTATTATCTTGTGAATATCTTCTAATATCTACAATTAACAATTATTATATGGATGTGCTAATGGTTTTAACCATGAACAGAGAATTCTGTCCATGTTCTAATGGCATTGTTTGTATCAAATATTTTCCCCTCCAGATGTAGTGCAGGGAAGGCTGCATGGGCTTCTGTCAAAGACCCATAACTTTCTAAATGACTTGAGTTCTCCATCGCCGAAAACTGGAAAACTACTGCCAGAAACGGATCCTGATCCAAATGAAGATGAGGACTTGCTTGTTGCAGAACAGACTATTCCGAGTAAAATACCCAATGGGAAACTGTCTTTGGCCTCTATTGTTTCTATTGAACGGTTCAGCAGGTAAAATGGCTACTTTCGTACTACCTTTAGCATTGTGCCTTCCATCTTATATACGATAGTGCCAGGTTCTTATTGCTTTGTTGCTCTTCTAACCATTGTGGTTAGTGGGATTGTTTTTTAGTAACATGGATGCATTCATGATGCAGGATGAATGGATTGTCCGGAAAGAAAATGCAGAAAATATTTCAAGCTATTGTGCCTTCTCCAATGCACAATGATGCTCGTAACTGGGTGGAGTTTTGTTGCTTCAGGTTCTTATCAAGGGATAATTCAGATCTTAATTTGCATCTCAAGGTTCAAGTCTCTTACCATCTACTATAATGTTTCACATTTCAACACTTACCTTCTAGAGTTCAATTTATAAACACTTAAAATTTTGTTTGGGACTGTTCATCGACGGGGACCTGAACCGAATATACAGTTTAGAATCTGTAGATGAACCGAAAATCGGTTTGGTTCAGTTTTATCTGCTCCAGTTCTGAACCGAATAAACCAATAAAATAAAATCAGGTTGTTTTTCTTAAATTGAACCTCTAGTGGAAGCAGGCAATTTTTTTTGCTTTCAGTGCCGAAATTAAAACTCTGTTTAAGCTCGTCTGTTGCACTGTTTCAGTACTTAATTCTGAATGTACTTATTTGCTTCATTTTCCCATATTTTCTACTCAAACAGGACCCAGTATTCCGAAAACTGATATTCATTACAATGATTGCCTGGGAGAATCCTTATGAAGAAAATCGCAATACTCTTTCACAGGATAAGGCATCAGAAATGGATTCTCTGAAGGAGATAATGGTAATATCTTATATTGATGAAATTTGTGCACAATCCAAATAAAAACTGTAGCTATATGCAGCTCATCTCTGTTGTTTCTTTATTCATTTGTATCAATTTTCGTGTAAAACATTATGTTCAAGACTTTGTTATTTTATTGCCACACTATCACCAGACTGGGATCATTACTTGTATGCTTCCTAGCTTTCTATATTTTTAAAGTTAATGGTCTCCTAATGTGTTTAGGCAAGTACTATATCTGATTATATGTATTTTTTGTGTGACAAAGTCAAAGGTTGTTGGAGAGGAGGCATTTGTTCGTATTGGACCAGCTGTTTCAGGGGTGGCTGACCGACCAACTGCACATAACCTTTTCAAGGCTCTTTCTAGAGATGGAAGAGGCATTTCCTTCAGCACCTGGTCCTCATATATTAAAGAACTACTGCAGTAAGCATCTTCCCTGCAATCGTATTTTTGTATTAAAATTGTTTACTGCATTCATTTTTTCTGTGATGTAATATTGTCCACTAATCGCATGAGATCCTTCTTTACCAAAGTATTGACTTTCTTTCCTACTATTCTGTGTCCGTACGTGATCCAGAGTTCATGAGAGTAATAAATCCTTCAAGATCCCAGAAACACCACACCTTCACTCAGAGAGACTATTATGCACTAGCTCTAGTAGGTCGGAGCTTGTTTTATTGTGGGATGATAAGATGGCCTGGCCTGGCCAATTGATGTTGACAGACAGAGCACTATATTTTGAGGTAATTTTGAATTTTAGGAGATTTGACTTCGGCATTCAAAATACCCCTTATTGGCCCTATAGACTTCTGCAGTTCGGCCCTCATGAAAAGACACATATAATGATTTTTCTTCTTACTCTAGTCTGCTGATTTGTTTTTCTTGTTTCTATGCTGCCTTCTTGAACTGTATATGATCTCTCCTTTTCATTTTCTAAATTGTAATTTGTAGATTTTGTGTACCTAATTGTCGCGGTTCCGTTTTAAAATGGAACCAAAGATTCACTATTCTTTGGCTTCAGAATTATCTGGAATAAAGAAAAATGGCTCATTTAACTGTCTTGCTTCTTATTTGTGAAGTGGTAGTCAGACTATGCAATTTTTACGCGATCTTCATTTTCGGCCATCAGAAACAACCTCTTTGTTCTTTTAACACAGGGTTTGGTTGCGTACATCCGACTTTAAGTGGGAGACTTTTAAGGCATTGGGGGTAATGTTGTTGTTGCAGTTGTTAATTGTTAGAAAAATGTTTATGCAGTTTTCATAGGGATTTACTGAACTCATCTTGAAGGAATTGGAAAGCAGTACACTAGTAGTTCGTATTCAACTCTTACTCAAAACATTGATTGCTAAAAAAGAGTGATCACTTAATATAAAACATGGAGGTAGAATTTTACCAAAACAATGTAATCCATTTGTTCTGAATCCTTTAATTTTAATTCTACTGAACACTGCAAACTTATTGTATAAATTAATCTGCAATTTTGCCTAAGCTTGTTGGTAACACATCTGTCGCCTGGATGTTTATGTTTGACATGTGTAGTCATGATAGCTTCTTAGACCTTTAATACCCTATACTCCTAATAGTATTGCTCAGCATCTTTTGGCTTTTCCTGCAACTCATCTAAAAGACAATTAGGGGAGATTGATGCTACTGCCTTAGTAGACTCCATTTCTTCACTACTCTCTTGCTAAGCAGTATCATTTTGCATATGCATGTAATGAATATGTCAGTAGTGCAAGAGCACCGAGTTTTATTTTAATACTTGTTTAGGTTAATTATCTTAATATATAATTTGCTGCTTGCATTATTTCAGTCAGTCAGCGTAATTGGGAAGAAAAGCTGCAGGCGATTAGATATTACAGTGCATGGTTCAAAGGCAGAAAAGAAAAGAACTGGACCTTTGGAGTCGATGGTTCTGGACTCAGCTGTCACTGTATCTTCTGGTGTGGAGTGAGTGAGCTTCCCTATCTTGCTTTTGTACTATAGTTTAATATTCTATGCCGCCAGGGAAAATAAATTACTATTAGATAAAACCTGATTGATAAACCACATATTTCTGCGTTATTGTGTAGTATACCTGATTGATAAATCATTACGTTAGCTATTTATATCTTACTCTAGCAACTCTCTGTTATTGTAACCGTAATAACAGCCTATCTATTTGTACTTTCCGATTCCTCTTTTTTCTGTCATCTTATCCTACTTTATCCCTTACACCAGCCATTTAAGACCTCTTTAGAGAGCCCTCTTGTCTGTATGTTGACTCTGCTCTGCAATTCTGATCCGTTACAGACGTCTCTAATTGGGTTTTCGCTCGTACTCACTGTCTGATTGAAGTTTAAACTCTAAATGTGCTATAAACTCTCCAAAGTATAGTTCTTTTGACTAAGGGTTTGTTTGTTGAGAGTGATTTTACTATGAAGTGTGTTTAGAGAGCGAAAAATATTTGTTTGGATAGGTACTTTTTTGTTATGAATTTTGTAATGAAAAAAGAAGAAGTAAAGGAACTATATGGCACTTCCATCGAAAGTACTTTTCTAACAAAAAACATTTAATAACTAATAAAGTCTTGACTTTATCAAACAAAGCCTATGATTATATCACTTGTTGTCATATTAAGGCTGGCATATACATGTCAAAGATCAACTACATTTTATTCTTTTTTGTATCACCAAACAATCTGAGTAACATTTCTTCATAAATCTATCAGATCCAAACCTTGGGTGCTGGAGTTCCTTGATGTTGGAGGAGAAATGAGACGAGATATCTGGCATGCGTACATCAGTGAAGTTATTGCTCTTCACAATTTCATCTGCGAGTATGGACCAGAAGAAGACGACCCTTCAGTCTCTTACGTATTTGGCTCTGATAAGGGAAATGACAGAGCTATCTTCAATGCTATTGGCAGTATTTCTAGACTAAATTCTGTCCAGTCTGTGGGGAAGTTGTTGGACGATCCCTGTAGACTCGTTCAATTTTCATATCTGCAAAATTCTCCATATGGTGATGTCGTATGTCAAACCCTTGCACTTAGCTACTGGGGTGGACCACTTATTTCAAAGTCTGTAAAGGGATTCAAGACAGTAAAACATGGTCAAGAGTTGGCTGGTGCTGATGAATCCTTTGCACATGCGTATGACCTGGATGGAAGCGTTTACTTGAAGCAGTGGATGCGATCTCCATCTTGGGCTTCTCGTGATTCTCTCTCCTTTTGGCGTAATATTTCTAACAGAGGAGTCGTATTAAGTAAACATCATGTTGTAGCTGATTCTTCTTTGATCGAAAAAGCAGCAAGAAAGTTCAGATCTAGATGCCAAGTGGTGGATCAAACACAGGCAACAATTGATTCTGCTAAATTGGAAGGCATACCAAGCAACATTGAGTTATTTAAGGTTAGTGTCATTTTCTGGATTGAATATGCTGGTGGCTATATGAACCATAGAAGTTGCAGTTGTTTGTGATGCTTCTTAGGTTTGAATATACACTGTTTTCAGGAACTTGTACTCCCCTTCTCCATAGCCTTTCTGAACTTCGAAAAACTTAGGCGTTGGGAGAAGCCAGTTCTTACTATTTCATTTCTTGGTTTTGCATACACAATTATACTCAGGTATATATAATTAATAATCATTGTTATCATGATACATTTGGATTCTATTTCACTAAAATTAATTGCTCTGGACACTGAGCTTTCTCTGCGTGGTGTATTTTCAGAAATTTGCTGCCATATGTGTTCCCTACAACATTGATTTTGGTAGCTGTAATGATGTTATCGTTAAGGGGATTGAAGGAGCGAGGACTCCTGAGAAGATCCCTTGAAACAGTTACATTGCATGACCAAGCACCATCAAATACCATTCAGCAGATCATCGCCATAAAAAAAGCCATGCGGGATACTGAGGTTTCTCTTCAGAATTTGAATGTCTCCCTTCTGAAAATGCGCACTATCATTCTTTCAGGCCAGCCTCAGGTGTGCTTGAAATTATCTGTAACTTTTTGATTGATTCTATGCAGTTTAGAGTAACAAATTAACGTCTTATTTTTTTCTGCTTCTCAGATAACAACTGAAGTTGCACTGGTCCTTCTGTCTTCTGGGATTATTCTCCTCACTATCCCTCTCAAGTATGTTCTTTCTTGTATTCTATTTGATCTATTCACCCGTGAGCTGGGCTTTAGGAGGGAAATGGCAGCCAAATTCAAGAAATTATTGAAAGAGCGGTGGAATACTGTTCATGCTGCCCCCGTGATCACATTGCCTTTTGAAAGTGATGAAACAACGTCTACAGATTCAATGAAGAAAATCGATGAAAAGAAAACATTAGGCAAAAACACAAAACAAGCATAAATGTAGCTGATTTTCCATGTCTGTGGTGACTCTTCCAGGTAAAACTGAAAAGGCTACACATCCTAATTTTGCATTTAGAAGCTTCTCAGTGCTCCAAATATTTCCATGCAAAACTGGCTTTGTCATCGAAATACCTGCACCGAAACTCCCGTCTACCTTTTAGCATCTGCTGAGTTTATATAATTTTCTCGTAGTTTAGTTTAGTGTCTTGTTATCTTATCATTCGGTATTCTTCTCATTCCCAAATTCTCAGTAAGAATATATCTAATGATTGAACTGTACTGGAAATGTTGAAATTAAGATGTTCTTTTAAATTCTTGTCCACTCTGTTTCCAAGTATAATACCACTCTGATTGTAACTGTTTATCTCGAAGTACAGAAGGCAACTACATAATGCGAGGCGGAACAAGTGAAAAAGCTTAAGAGTCAGATTTGTTGGACAAGGTAAACTCTGCAATGGCTGCTGGTGATTTTATGTCCTGGACGGTGAGCATTTTTGGGAGCCACCAGAATCACTAATCTGACATGTACAGTCCTTACTTTTGCTGTCAAAGTTACACCTAGTGTGAATCAGTATTCAGAAGCAGTGAGCCAAACAAAGGTATGCTTGCTCATATCGCTTTTTTCACTGGAAATTTTGCCTACAATGTTGAAACACACTCACCCAGGTTTTTCCAGCTTGTAACTATCCACACAAATTTAACGCAAAGTGTTGTATATAAGGCTCTTAGCACAATGACTTATTACATGTAGATTTGTGAAAATATGTGATTCGAATACCAAGTTTAACCATACCTAAAAACTTCAAAAGTTTGGCTTATAAAACCTAATGACTGGGAAGCCAAAATAACTTGTAATTTACAAACCATCAAAACCTTCCTGAGTGTATTTCGGTACTTCATTCGGTACTTCACTCAATCTCTCGTAAGAAACTTTAGAATTGGATACGACCAACTTTTTATGCGATGAATATGTCATGAACGTTCGTATTCAAAGCTATGAACACCGTGTTCATGATCATGACCATTAGTGTTTAATTTTGTGCATAGAGTCATGAACATTAACGTTCGAGACCATGAACATCAATATTTGTCTAGATCATGTTAATTACATTTAATTTTTTTTATAATGTTCATTATTGTGAATATATCATAAATATTATTTTTCAGAGTAATGGACATTAATGTTCGTGACAATAAACATTAAGAGTCATGTTCATGATTTGTAACGTATTGTTCATAAAATTGCTAGGTTGCTTCCTAAAACATGATTGATACTGAAACCTACCCCTAAAATAAACATCAAACAAAAAATACCTAAGCCTATACCTATCCAATACGATTTTCTATCCGACCCGATATTATTTTTCTACCAACCCCAAGTATACGATAGCATGATTTTTCCCTTAAAAATAAAAAGAGACACAAGCTGCTAACCTACTCCGGAAGTGGGATAGGATAAGAACAGCTAGGGTCCGTTTGGATTCCTCTATAATATCATTATAATGTCAAATTTAACATTAAATTTGCTAAATTATAATGACATTATTAAAGGAATCCAAACAAAGCCTTATACTTATGTATAATCTGGTGCGCATTTTGAAAACAATGTGTAACCATGACAGGAAGAGTAGGGACAGCAACAACTACACGAATTTCGTAATAATTGAAATACACTTTGATTCTAAGAAAATAATTAATTTCTTCACACTAGAAGACGATTATGCTTACTTAAGCATATGATGGAGACAACCACCAGTCCACCACTAAAGGGTGATCAATAATAAAATAGGGGCTTACTATTTGCCACACCCTAAAAGTTTATTTAACACACTCATACATTCGTCACGAAGGTATTTGGTCAGACATTCGTCACGAAGGTATATTGTCAGACATTCGTCACGAAGGTTCGAAGGACATTCGTCACGAAGGTTCGAAGGACATTCGTCACGAAGGTATTGGGGAGATCCGTGACGAATCTTTTTTTTAAAAAAAATAAAAAATTCAGAATCTTGTAGATAATTTCAATACGAGTCCGTGCATATAAAATACGTCCAAAACGGACATCGTTTGCCCTTCCAAAAGCCTCCAAAACAAAATAGTCGCATGCGTTAAGTTCGTAAAAGCAAAAACTTATATAAATTTAGTATTTGTATAATATAATTATTAATTATAGTTAAAAATCATGCAATTAAATTTATATACTATAATTGTATATTATCATTTAATATCACTAGTTTATTACTTATAAAGTATAATTATGCATTATGTTTAAATATTACGAACTTAACAAAAACGACTGTTTTGTTTTTAGGGCTTTTGGAAGGGCAAACGATGTCCGTTTTGGACGTATTTTATATGCACGGACTCGTATTGAAATTCTCTACATGATTCTGAATTTTTTATTTTTTTTAAAAAAAAGATTCGTCACGGATCTCCCCAATACCTTCGTGACGAATGTCCTCAATACCTTCGTGACGGATCTCCCCAATACCTTCGTGACGGATGTCCTTCAAACCTTCGTGACGAATGTCTGATCAAATATCTTCGTGACGAATGTATGGGTGTGTTAAATAAACTTTTAGGATGTGCCAAATAAAGACTTTGATAAAATACTCGTATCAAAATACATCAAATTTTTATTTCGTTTTCATCATGTCTAGGAGCATTAAATACTGTGTTATTCAACTTGGTATACAGTATACTACTCTATTGCTTTGTATGTTTGTTTTTACTACGATGACGGGAAATTCACCAAAGTGATAGTATTTTTCGGCTCCGTCTATATGCACACGATTTTTGGGCTAAATGCACACTAATCTGTGCGGTAAGAGTTGTAGTACACTTCTGTGCGTTAAGGATTACCGCACCAAAGGGCTCTGGGGCATTGTTGGAATGTTTTCTGAAACGTATATGAATCTGGTGCGGTAAGCATTACCGCACAGATCTATGCGTTAACAATTAACGCACCACGTTAATATGAGATTAACAAAAAAAAAATCAGATTTTGATTAACTTAAACACCTGTGCGGTAACTCTTACCGCACATGATATATAAAATTTAAAATAAATAAATTAAAACCAGTAATTAAATAATGAATAAAACTGGTGCGGTAATTGTAACCGCACCGGTTTTTTTTAATAATTATTTGAAAATAATTAAATTAAATTTTTAAAAAATTAATAAATATTATCTGTGCGGTAACTCTTACCGCACAAGAGTTTTTGAAAAAATGTCCGTTGAAATTTTATGCCCGTTGGTGCGTTATCTATTACCGCACCAACGGACATAAAATTCCAACGGACATTTTTTTGGTTGTATATAGAGGTTGAGCTCTCTTGTTGAAGTTTTGCAATGCACACCACAATGTCTTATAATTATGAGAGTAGTGAGGATGATGGTAACGACAATTGGATATCAGGGGTCGTGGAAGAAGAATACGAAGTCGATGAAGAAGAGGAAGTGGACGAAGAAATCGATGAGGAAGTGGAAGAAGAAGAAGTCGAAGGAGAGGAAGAAGGCGAAGCAAATGTATCAATTGCATTAGACGATTGGACTCCGTTACCGATTTTGGTTAGTATATTATGAATTTAAATTTTGTATTTAATTGCATGAGATTTAGGTTAATTAGTTAAAATTGCGTATCTAAGTAATGTAGTTTAATCAATATAGGAAGAAGACTTTAGACCACATTTTAGTACTGCGCAAATGTGTGATAGTAAGGAAGAGATGATGGAATGGACAAAACAGAGAGCAAGGGATTTAATGATAGTTTTGGTACATCGTACATCTAGCAAATATTGCGTTGATTTTGTATGCGATAGGTTTGGAAAACCTAGATCGGGGCCGTAAGTGAATTTAAAAAATCCAAAATTGCCGGTTCCGAGGCTTCGTGATCGAAAATCGAAGAAATGTGGTTGTACATTTGTGTTATATGGGGTTCGTATCAAAGAAGGGCCTTATACTTATAAATGGATCGTGAATGTTGTAGAAGGTCGTCACAACCACACCCTTCCTACTAGTTTTCATGGGAATTCATTCGTGGGTAGAATGATCAAAGAGGAGGAGAAAATAGCAAGGGAAGCGGGGGATGATCGCAAGACGCCAAAAAACATACTTATTCAGCTTAGGAAAAGAGACCCGCAAAATGTGACATCCATGAAGCAGATTGCCAATTTTTTGCAGAAGATCAATTTTGAAGATCGTGGTGAATTGTCAGTTACTCAGTGGTCTCTAAATTTTCAGAAAGAGAACAAGTATTTTTGTCAACCTTTGAGGAACACGAGGACGAATGAGGTTGAAGTCCTTTTTTCGCTCACCCGGAGTCGATTCGTTTGTTCAGGAAGTTTCTTCACGTGATTATCACGGACGCCACATACAAGACAAATAGGTATGATATGACTTTAGTGGAGATGGTTGGTTTCACTTGCACGCACAAGACGTTCAACATCGCATATGCATTCATGGCTCAGGAGACAGTAATGCATTACAAGTTTGTGATGATGTGCGTTCATGAGTTGTGTAGAAATTTGGGAGTGATGTCGAAGGCTATAATGACCGACTGTGAAAAGGCTTTGTTGAGAGCAATCAAACTTGTGTTCAAAGACACTGATGTGAAGCAACTATTGTGTTGGGTGCACATTAAGCACAACATCCAGTCACACGCAGAAAAAGTGATTAAAAATACTAAAAGGGCGGAGAACTTTGTTACGCAATGTTGGGGGATATTTTGCTCGAGCACCGAAGAAATCTACGAAGAGAGGTTGAGAAAGCTGAGAGATTCATGGAAGAAGGGCATTGTTGGTTACGTTGAAAAGTACTGGTTTACTTCGTACAAGAAGTTCATAGTTAGAGCGTGGACGGACTACACTCTTCACTTTCACACAAGGACTACAAACAGGTATCTTTGTTTGTTTAGTTGTTAATTTGGACCACCATATTATTTATGCTAATGATTAGAAATTGTGTTTATTTAGGGTGGAGGGGATGCATAAGGTGTTGAAAGAAATTGTGGGTTCTAGTAGAGGAGGCTTCAACAGAGTGATCGTGAGGATCCACCATCCGGTCATAGTTCAGATGGACCTGATTAGGGCGACGATGAACCAAGCACTTACCACTCGGCAAATGGTCTTTGATGACCCAATCTTTCCTCCTGGCATTCGAATGTTGTTTTCAAGGCTATTTTACCGAGTGTCAGATAGGTGTTTTCTGTTGTTGTTGGAAATGTACCAGCAAATATTGAAGGAGGAGTATTCAAATGTTTGTGATGATCATTGGGTTCGAGATTGTCTTGGGATGCCATGCGTACACGATCTTGCTAGGGCAATCATTTCAAAGACACCTCTTGTTCCGGATGATTTTCATGACTTCTGGAAGGAACTGAGATGGGAAGATGATGCAATAAATTTGTCCTTACCCGACGACAATCGTTCAATGTCTATTCCGGAGATCAGAATGCGTGAAATGTGGGCGAAATGGGAAAGTGGAGATTTGAGGGATGGAACTCTATTCAGATTAAGTGAGTTGTATATTGACTTGGAGCATCCGGAACAAAGTTCTTTGGTAGAGCCAACAAACTTGTTTAGGAAAGGAAAAGGAAGGTCGTCGGGATCAAAGAACAAGGAGAAGCAGCGAAATGGGAATTCTCCTCCGAGAGAAAAGAGGGAAAAGAGTTACCACGAGTACGTTAGAGAAGACTTAACAAATACTGAGAATGCGCAAAAAGTCGCAAAGGAGAAGGCAAATAGGCAAAGTGAACGACCAACTTGTCCTAAAAAGCAAGCAAGTCAAGTGTCGTTCGACTTCGGATCACAGTCCCAACCTGAACCATTGTTTTCAGAGACCATTGATTTAGAAGATGAAGACATGAATGTCGTGCCCCTAAGAGCTTGCTATCCAGATCGAAACGAAACAGAGGAAGGAGAAGATGAAGAAGAGATTGAAGAAGCCATAAGTTATATGGGGGTGAACTTGGGGGTGAAAAATATTGACTACTTTTGGCTTTCCTACATGACTTCTGTGAAAGATGTGCGTTCAGACGGACATTGTGGGTATCGGTCAATGGCTCTACTTACGGGTATGCAACAGAGTCAATATCGTATGATCCGTGCTGCGTTGGCAGCGGAGCTTCTTGGAAACAAAGAGACATGGGAGCCCATACGACGTGGACTACGGGTAGGAACATGGGATGATCTTATTGCTCAAGTTAACTACATGAGAAGTCCTTGTGAGAGACCGTTTTGGATGGACATGCCATTTATGGGTTTGGTGTTTTCCACAGTGTATAATGTTGGTTTAGTGCAACTATCCTGGGATGCGCCGTGTTTATGCTTGCCAATAAGGCAGTCTACAGTGAGCCCTGGTCCTCCACAGAAGATTTTTGGGATAGCTCTTGTCGGATGCAGTAATCACTGGATACCGGTAAGAATCTATGGTAATCTAAACAAACGTCATGAAACGTCGAAATCATTTATACTTATTGATTAATTTTCTTTGTATATCTAGGTTTGGCTCCGTGACGGGGCACCATTGCCATGTTGTTCCAGTTCGTGGAGAAGATTTGCAGATGACAACATCAAGTGGTGGGAAGGGATATATGTTGGCCAAGTGGACTTGTTTCGACAATACCGCTTTACTGCTGGAAAGCGTATGGACTACATGACTTGATTTGTAATAGTTTAGTAGCCTTGATCTTTAGACTTCGATTGGAATTGATTTATAATATGTAATGACTTGTCTTGTTTGCTTTAAAAGAGTTTTCAGTAGAGTTAGATGAGGTAGGTGAAACAGTGAAGTGAAATCAGTGAATCCATAAACTACAACACACTCAGCATAAATTAAAAACATAACAGACTCATTAAGGAAAGACAACAGACTCATTCTTGAAATTTAAACTAAACACAGACTTAACAGAGATTCACTGATTTGATACCAAGATCCCTAATCGGAGTCACTGTCATAAAAACTAGGAACAAGGTCATTGGGAAACCTCTGTTGTATCCAGTGTTTGCCTACTTCAATATTCTTAGCCTGGTGAAAATATACCAGCTTCAACTGCTGGTCAGCTATTTCCTTCAACAGTTTTGCAATGACTCGGAGATGATGACTGTCGTATCTTGGCTCAAGATACACGATCATGTAGTTACACTGACATGTGGTATACCTTCATCCATACGTATGGGGATTGTTCTTGTCATTAGCAGTGAACACCTTGATTGTTCTTGAGAACCTTCTACTCGGGCACTGGATCTCACTGCCTTCTGCTGGAACTGGGGAGGATGAAGATGATGCCATGGTTGTTTGAATCTGTAATACAAAGTAAGAAAACATGTTAGAAACAATGAAGATATCTAACGAAATCAGTAAAAAATGAGACTTTTAATTGAAATACATAGTAAGAACTTGAAACCTAATTATTTTACGGCGCAGTGAGAATGAGATAATAGGGTTCACTAAGGCAGTGAATTTATAGCCGAGGTTTTACTAGGGTAACTTATATTTGGGCCGATGTAGACAAAAGGTCCACAACAACAAAGGCCCAATAACGTAATTCGGTCATCCAAAAGTGACTTACAGCTGTGTAGTAGCTGTAACACACTCAAGCAAAATATGGTGGTGCGTTAGCAATAAACGCACAACTGATAACACAACTTCGTCAAGATCAGCAGAAAAAGCCCAGCCCAACAAAGACCACCAGCCCAACATTCAAGCCCAGCCCAGATTCTGGTGCGTTAACAATTAACGCACAAACCATTTTACCCAGAATCAAATGTTTCTGGTGTTTGTAGGATTTAGGGTATTAGTGTTGGTGCGGTAACTGTTGTATTACCAACCCTAATTACATAAAAATTCATTTTTTATGTTGTTTTCTTATACAATTTGATATTATTAAAAGTTTTATGACCCAAAGTAATGTTATACTACTGAAATATGTCGTTATTGAGAGTTTTGTGAATAATTTTTATCAAGTTTACTAATGTAATATGAGATTACGAAGAGTTATATGATAAAAAATCATATTATACTAATGAAATACGAGGTAAGTTGAGTTAAACGATAACAATTAAGTGTTAAACTAATGTTATATGATGAAATAAACACATTATATGAACTTCATTTTAGTAACGAAGTGGTATCACATACATATGAGTATAACTATACAACTTATATACTTGAGAGTAGTAGCATATAGGTGAAAGTCTTCGTTTACATACTTCTAAGTGTTAAAGTTGTTAATTTCTTATAAAAACGATAGCGTTTGATTGGTAATGGTCAAATATTAATGTTACATTTCTTGAATTTTACGTTTTAAGTGCTTATTAAGCCGTTTTATGTCATTTTTTGTCGTTTTTTGTGTTTGGGCCTCATTCAAAATTCATTAGGCCTTATTAGGCCCGTTGACGTTTTCGATAATAATTTTTCGATTCCTACAAATGAAAACAACTATTCTCCCTATTTGTTGTCATGTTACAATTTCAAAATTTCGATTTTCATCGTTTCAAGGCGTTAAAACGATATGGGCCCAAACTATCCACATATGACATCCATTATCCACTATCCACTATCCACTATCCATTATCCATTATCCATTATCCATTATCCATTATCCATTATCCATTATCCATATTTTGACTTGGCTTGTTTTATATCGTTTTGAGTCGGGTTTTTTCGTTTCTTAGTCGTTTCGAGACGTTTTGAACCATTTTTATCAATATTTGACGTACTTGGTCGTTTTTCGCCTTTTTCAAAAAACTCAAGTTTTGCTAAGATTTGCTCAATTTGGCCATATTATGCCATCATTTTGGCCACTTTTTTACACTTTTTTACAACTTGTTCGGAATTCCTTCAAATTTCGATTTGGCTTGTTTTATATCGTTTTGAGTCGGTTTTTTTCGTTTCTTAGTCGTTTCGAGACGTTTTGAACCATTTTTATCAATATTTGACGTACTTGGTCGTTTTTCGCCTTTTTCAAAAAAACTCAAGTTTTGCTATCAATATTTGACATCACTCCAAGTCACGACCCTCATTCCCACTACCTTGCCCACTACCTTGGCCTTCCTCGTGGATTGAATGCCGAAAAAGCTGAGATTGACGAACCGGAGCTGGAGCCATCGGTGGAGCCCCGTCAGTCAAAACTCAAAGGAGACGCCTCATGAACTCATCGATATCTGCAGGCCTCCTCTCTGGTGGTGTCTCCAAGAAAGCTCGAATCTCACAAGTCACGAGCTGGGTCCGCTATATTAACAACATATCAAAACATTACAATCAAATATACTAATTGAATGAATATGACTAATAAAATTTATAATCATACCACAAAACTGTCAACCGAAGGTGGAATACGCAGCGGACCAAGTGGACGATCGAGTCTACGTGATCTGGGATCCACCAGAGGATGAGAAACTCGATCAGACCAATCGAGATAATCATCTGTGACTGCCCAATAGTACGTCGCTCGTGGCTCCCGAATATGTAACAAAGGTATGGGGTCCTGATCCCACACACCAAGCAGATCCTTCTCAAAGTGAAGTGAATAATGCGTCAGCCTGTTGTTACGTGTCACCTGGATGGGCTCTGGGGGAGGATCTGGGATACCCTACACATGTCCAAACTGTCGCAGCAGGCGACCTGACTGATAGAGCTCCTCGATGTCCAGACAACGGAGAATGCCCTCAAACAAAGACGGGGCGTACTGCGGAAGTCTGAAATCCACATTTGAAAAGGGAAACCAGTTAACCTGCAACAAAACATTACAAAACAGTTAGTATAGTTTACATTCACACAATATAACGAAAGCATACATTCTTAAAATCTGACCTCCTCATAACGAACACGGTCAAGCATGCCACGAATGGCAACCAAACGATCTGTGCTCTTCCCCTTTGGCACCTCTCTGCCCTCCCTCATAGAAGCTGCGGCGTGGTCCATAGAAAGTGGATCTGTCACAAAATGTCCACGAAAATGTGGAAAATATGCCCAGATCCACGACTGCAAAAAAAAGATAATTAGAACTCGACTTCCTAAACATAGCCAATCGTATAGTTGTTTGCGTACTAACCCGCAAAAGAATGCCAGAACTCCCCATCCCCATAGCCAATCGCCTCGACGCCTGTCCAAGGTTGCGATACAGATGAGCTAACACTCCAGCTCCCCAAGCATATCGGCCAGTGCTGTCGTGGTCAGCCAAAAGAACTAACCACCAGTGCTTGACTGTTGTAGTCGACTTGTCCACTAGAATTGTAGTGCCGAGAAGCAACAGTAAGTACATAGACGCAATGAGGCTCTCATCTCTCTGTCCATCCTCCATCCGCATCATATCCTTCAATCTCTGCTGAAGATAACCCAAAGGAATGCCTCCATCCCTATACCAAGTCTTCACCAGTGCCTCCTCTACGTGAAGCATCTCAGCAACAAAAGTGAAGATCTCCTCCTTAATCAAAACTAAGCTACAACTCCTGCCATGTATAGGCAACGACAGGATCTCAACCACATCGTGAAGTGTAGGACCAATCTCTCCAAATGGCAAATGAAATGTGTTGGTTTCTGGGTGCCATCTCTCGACGAAAGCAGAAACCAACACATGATCGACAGGACCGGACCCGATATAGCGTAGATCAGTCAATCCAGATCGCTCTACAAGCTGAAACCATGAATCTGGACCAGGTCTCCTAAACTCCTCTAGTGGAGTGCAGTAGGCGGTGTGGAAGTGAACCTTGACGACCTTCCGTGCCTGAAAAAAAACTAAAAAAATAACACAGTTACTTCTACAGAATGCCAAAATATTTCACATATGAACATTATAGTTCAAATACATACCAAATCAAGAGGAGCCTCGCCCTCTGGAAGATCAGCGGCCTCTGGAAGATCAGCAGGCTGTGGAAGATCAGCATGATCTGCAGCACGTCCACGTCCTCGTCCTCCGCGTGGAGCGCGTCCACCTCGTGCTGGAGGATCAGCAACGTCTGCATCAGCAACATCATCATCAGCCTGAGCTCCTCGGCCTCCTCGCTGTCTCTGTATAAATGGGGGAAGAGGACGGGGGCCAGCTGGAATCACAGGTGCGGGAGGATCAACAACTGTAAGCTCATAAATAGCCCTGGCGATGTGCGTCTCATAACTCTTCAGCAACTCATTTGTAAAAGGACCTCCGGGCATCCAAGGTACAGCAGGAGGTGGTACATGATCTGCATCGGGAGGTGGTACATGAGGTGCAGCAGCCGGATGCGGTACATCATCAGTCGGGGGAGGTGGTACATCTGGCGTAGGAGACGAAGGACCTAAATCTGTAGGAGCTGGCGATGAAGGCCCCATACCAGCATGATCCTCTGAAATAATAGGAGGGTCGTCTCTCCTAAGTTGATCTGTCGGTATCTCGGGATGAGATACAATATAATATGTACCTAAACCCTCACTGTCTCCCAGCATATCATCATCCAAATCAACAGCTGTATCATCGACGTCCATATCCTCCTCCTCACTCTCACTGTAACCCTCATCATCCGCAGACGGATCAACATCTAGACCAGAATCCCTAACTGCCCCAATATCTGTAAGTGCCCCAGTAACATCAGTGGGTGTCGAACTAGAAGCATTCAGCTGGTCTCGAGCAGTAGCAAAACTCTGACGTATGGACGTTGTAATCTTCGTCCTCCTAACACGCTCTCCAGCAACAGGAGCCCCCGGAACAAAACCACTAGAAGCCATCGTATCTCGCACCCCCTAATGTTGTTGTTATAGCGTAACGTTATTTTCATAGCGTTACAAAAATAACGTCAAATTCAAAAACGTCTTTTCCATGACGTCGTAACGTTACAAACAGTTGTTGAAACGTCAATCCTAATCAAAATCATCTCTAATTTCTAAACATTTTGGTCATAACGTTACGAAATTAACGTTATAATTCGCATAATTTCAATACTTTATATACTAATAATTCATAACGTTACAAAATAAGAGAAGAACAATGTCATATTTCATAAAATAATTAATTCATTAATTTTACAATATAGAATGTCATATTTCATAACATTATGAAATTATTATATTTCATAACGTTATAAAATTTCATTAATTTCATAACGTTACGAATAAATTAATTAATTTCATAATGTTACCAAATAATATAATTTTATAACGTTACGCAATAAATTACTTAATTTCATAACGTTACCATATAAATTAATTTCATAATGTTATAAAATAAATTAAATAAATTCATAACGTTACGATTTTTTTTTTTAAATTTCATAACGTTATCAAATATTATTAAATTCATAACGTTATGAAATTAAATAACTAATTTCATAACGTTATTAATTTAATAAATTAAATAAATTGATAACGTTACAAAATTTATTTAAAAATTTCATAACGTTATCAAATATTATTAAATTCATAAAGTTATGAAATTGAATAACTAATTTCATAACGTTACGAAATAAAATAATTAAACTATTTAAAAACATTAAAAACGTTATAGAATATTTAATAAAAATACATACTTGATGTAGATCTACGGGAGTCTCAAAAGCTTCCGGTTGCGCCTCGGTTTGAGCCTCGGTTTGTGGATTCAACCTTCTATTTGCTCGAGTAGCGTACCCGGGACCGACGTTTTGGACGGGTCTTTTTTGGTTTCTTCGCCTCTGGGCGGGTTGGGGTGCGGGTATCGGGGCGGGTTGGGGTGCGGGTATCGGGGCGGGTTGGGCTACTGGTATCGGGCTGGGCCGGGCTATGGGTATGGGGTCGGGCCGGGCCCGGGATTTTGGCCGGTTCCGGGCACCACCACTGTAAATCAGTGGCACCTCGGCTTCCTCCTCGTCTTCATCCTCCACAGCCAGCCACAGAGTCGCCGCAGGAACGGCCCTCGTCGCCGCAGGAAGAGCTGTCGTCGGCGGGATGCTTGGACCCTCGTCTCCGGCCGGATTTTTGGGCCCAGAAGATGCGGCTTGGTCGGGGGAGCTCGAATCCATCATCAATTAGTGGATTTGGTGGCTTAATCGACGGGAAAATGGGAATTATTGGTCGGCGATTTTAAGGTAATGGCGTCGGGTTTCAGAAGAAGGAAGGAGGAAGAAAGGTCGGGGAGGAAAAAGTTGGGTTTAAAAATAACCTAAATTGGTGTGGTAAGTGTTACCGCACCGATTTGTTATTTTTTAAATAGTTAAACCTGGTGCGGTAACGTTTACCGCACCAGATTTTTTTTTTTTTATATATTAAACTTGTGCGGTAATTGTTACCGCACAGGATATTAGTATTTTAATATTTTTTAAAAAAAAATTATTAATTAAAAAAATAACAACCGCACATGTGTTTAAGTTAATCAAAATCTGATTTTTTTTTGTTAATCTCGTATTAACGTGGTGCGTTAAGTGTTAACGCATAGATCTGTGCGGTAATTCTTACCGCACCAGATTCATATACGTTTCAGAAAACATTCCAACAATGCCCTGAAGCCCTTTGATGCGGTAATCCTTAACGCACAGAAGTGTACTGCAACTCTTACCGCACAGATTAGTGTGCATTTAGCCCAAAAAACGTGTGCATATAGACGGAGCCTATTTTTCTTAATATTTGACATAACTATTTCTGTTGATATATTCACCAAAGTGATAGTAAGGGCTTAATCTAATCATAAAGCCCTTTAAAATAATAAATGAGAACAAATCTTAGTCATTAAATATCAAGATATCCAATATCTAAGAATAAACTAGTTACCCATACATGTAGTGGGGTAGGGTGCGACTTTCCGACGACCTTCCGGTGGCTGTCCGACAGTCTTCCGGTGGAGATCCGACGAAGGTCCAAAAATAAATGAAAATTTGAGTATAATACAAATTGATGAACATTTAAGTATTGTTTGATGAACATTCAGTTGAGTACGTCAAAACGAACATTTATGAACATTTTGATGAACATTTATGAACAACTTGATTAACATTTAAGCAAAGTGTAATTAACTCTTTAGTAATGAACATTTTAGTACATCCTTGTGAACATTTAAGGATGACTTGATGAACATTTAATTAGTATGACAATGTGAACATTTATGTAAGTTTTGATGAAAATCAAGTGTTTTTTACTCGAAATCGTATTAAAGTGGTGTTCTACCTAAGTGGTGGTCTGGTGGTCCGTTGGTGGCTTGATGGTGGGCCAGTGGTGGTTCGGTGGAGGTCCGATGGTGGTCGGCCGTTTCTCCAAATGACATGAACATTTAAGTGTAATAAAACTTGATGAGCATTTAGATATTGTTTGATGAACATTTAGTTGAGTAAATCCAATGGATCATTTATAAACATCTAGATGATCATTTATGAACATCTTGATGATCATTTATGAACATCTTGATGATCATTTATGATCATCTTGATGAACATTTAACCCAATTTTAATGAACTTTTTTGTAGTCCGGAGAGGTCCGACCATGGTCCGACGAGGTTCGACTGTGGTCTAGCGGTGGTCGGCGAAAGTCCGACAAGTGGTGACAAGTGGTGGCAAGTAATGTCATGTGTCATCGTCTTGACTCTTAGATCTTCGTAATCCAATGTTTCATAATCAATCTCATTTATTAGTATAAGAAGTATTATAATGAGATACTTTTCCATAGAGTAATACCTAATTCATTTTAATCAAGAAACAAATCAATTTATATGGAGTCATATCTAAGATGAATTATTAGTATTTTATATTCGATAACTCTCTAATAAACCATTATCTAATCTTATAGATAACTGATACACATCATGATAAAATTAAGATTAAAATTACAATTTAAAATAAAATTATTTATCAATTTAATACAGTATTTTACTTTTATGTTTGTTCGTATTACCACAAAGTATACAAAAGGAAGGAGCACTTTTACGAGTGAGAGTCTGAAGCAAACACCACATACTCTGCCTTCCTTGCCTTGTTTCTATTCTTCCCTTTTCCTGCCCTGAAGTTGTCAAAAAAAGGATCTCCATCATTTGAGGTGAAGATTGAATCCCATGTTCCTCCATTAGTAGATTTAAGTTTCTTGAAATCTTCTGTGGCCTTATTCTTTTTTTTTTGTTCTATGAAAACTGGGATCATCATATGTAGTCTGATGCTTGTGATGTCTGACTCTGTTACTTGTTGAATGAGGTTTAATTTTACAGATGCTCTTGTTGTGATAGTTTTACTGAGCTTTAAATCTATGAAGTTTTGCTGGGTGTTAGTCAGATCAACGTATAGATGTTCTATTTGCTCCTGTTGTGATAATTCTACTGAGATTTAAATCTACTTACAACATAAAAAAGCTTCTTCCTTGTCCATAATTCTTGACTGAATTTCAGGTGTGCTTGCTTGCTGTTGTTTAGTTGCTTTGTTCAGTGGCGAGCAAGAATTTGAGCTTCTTCCTTTTCCTTCATCAAATTATTCAGTGTAGGTAAATCTGAATTTGTGTTAGCTACAATTCCAAAACTGTAGTTTTCAACTCAAATTGAAGGGATTGTGGGTTTTGATTGTATCATTGTGTGTTTTAAAGAAATATTGAAAAACGAAAAAGAAAGAAACTGATTCTTTGGTAGTCTTGGCTTGACTAATCGCAGTTACATACCTTTCCTCCATGATATATAGGCACCTGTGGAGCTGCTTATTTATCTATTGACAGAGACGGTGGTTCCTAGTTTGTGACATTCATCAAACCTAGAAGAATGAATTCAGGTAAACAAAGCATAATTAATACTCGGCATTTCATTCTGAAGCCTTTTAAATCTGTGACAGTTGGGCACTTTGTTATATCAACATTTTTGTGTTGCAGGAGTTGCTACTCAAGGTAATCAAACATTTTCTAACTGATGAACCCATAAAATACAGTTTTAAAATATGAACTTACAAGGTATTTACAGATAACTATGCCACTACTTCAACCCCTGACTGATAAACAAGAAATGGAAGTAAGGAATCTTACACAATCATGTCAGTGTGCTGATGACGCTCTTACAGAGGGAATGGGAAAACTACAACAAAATTTAGCAACTGCAGTGGATAATCGTACAGATGAGAGATTCCATGCTTTTGTGAGCTTTGTAAACCAGGTAATGCCGGATTTTCTTCTTCCAGTAGACACCACATCTTATATCATGACATTAATACCTCTTCGTTTTAATCAAAAGCTTTCAACTAATCTAGTTGATCGTATGAAATGGAGAAGTGTTGACAGTTTTTTTTAGTGAACAAAAAATATGAAAATAACCTCAAAACGTTTCATGATTCTTTCTAGGCTTCAAGCATTCAACTTTGTTAAAAAGAAAGCACTTGTAAAACTTTTGTCATCAGACAATGAAATTATTGTGTTATACAGTATATGTTAAATCCACTTGCGCGCAGGCGGATCATCTTCGGATGGAGACTCTCCAGCAGATGCACCGAATTCTGACCGTACGACAAGCAGCTCGAGGCTTGATTGTACTTGGAGAGTATTTCAACCACCTCAAGGCAATCAGCTCACTATAGTAGACAGACTCATATATAAAATGTTGTGGGTGTGTTTAAGTCTCCTCTCCTAAAAACCTCCAATAAATTACTACACTTCATCTAGGGGCTTTGAGCACATAAATCTACAAAAAATGCACTCCCTAACAACTTTGTTAATTAAGTATATACCTAGGGGCTTGTAGTATATATTTGTATCAAACTTGCTAATACTTGTCTGGGGTTTGTTTATGCATTATGCTCATATGTAGGACATGTAAATCGTGAATAAACAATATGTAAGGGAATTGAAATAATGAACAGAATTAAGGAAACACTGTCTATCCTTAAACTGCAATGCTTCCCCCAAACTCTTCCGCTTCCGTCAAAATAGGGAGGCATATCCTTCACGTTCCCCCTGAACTGCTCAACTGATCAACTGCAGACATTGACTATCTTCTCTTCGGCAAAAGAAACCACCTCTTCTTCTCTCAATTATCTTAGATGGATCTCCTCCTCTTACCCCGATATCCTCTCAACTGCCTTGAAACGAAAAACCTCGAAAACTCCGATTTGTCAGCCACCGGAATTTGAAGCAGAGGCCAAGCTTCGACATCTGAGGACGACGGTGATGGAGCTTCAGTTCCTCCTCTGAACCTCTCCTCTTCTGGACCCAACATCTCCTAAATGCACGCAGCTGAGGACGACGGTGACGGAGACACACCCCATTGCTTCAGTTCGTTCTTTGAACCGCTCCTCCTCTGAACTTTTGTTTGGATTTGGTCTGATTTAATTGATTCTCCTACTTTGAAATTGTTGCTCCATTTTTTTCAAAGCTTTGCTGCTCAGATGTCGAAGCTTCTCTTTGCGCCCACAATTTGTTTGTAGAAATGTCTAAGAGAGCAAAATATTAATGGTCTGTTTCTGTTTCGTATTTAGGGTTGAAAGCTTGGAATCTACAACCAGGACGCTTAAGAGAAGAGGTGAAAGAAGCTTCTCGTAAGCGGTTGCTTCTTCCTCAATTGGTTTTCAAGCAGTTGCACTTTTGGTGGTAATCTGATTTTGAGTTGAAGTTGTGATCTTGATTCTAAACCATTAATAGATATGCGCTTATGGTGATGCTTTTGTAAATATGCTGATGCTTTTGCTCGATTTAGTAATATAGTGAAGTTATGAATTAGACTATTGAATTTGTGTCTAATTTATGTGAACTAGAATATA
Source organism: Oxyria digyna (assembly GCA_029168935.1). Classification (NCBI taxonomy): domain Eukaryota; kingdom Viridiplantae; phylum Streptophyta; class Magnoliopsida; order Caryophyllales; family Polygonaceae; genus Oxyria; species Oxyria digyna. The sequence continues at coordinate 25,303,680 of JAPVLV010000010.1, forward strand.
TGGTCATCGACTTACCTTCTATGAAATTAAATAAAGGCATATCATTGCAAACTTTTGACCAAAATAAGCATACAAAAGAAATTAAGCTTATATCTCTGGCAAAAAATATGGAGTAGCCCTTACACATCAGATAAGCATTATGCAGCATGACATATGGTTAAAAAGCTTGATTAAAATCATACGTTTTTTTATTCTTAAATGCTAGATATGCCTTCATTTCCCTTTTTTAAAATATGAACCAAATTTCTACAACTAATTATCCAGATTCAATTATATAATTTGAATTTTCCAGATTCATTTATATAATTTGAATTTTCCAGATTCTTCAGCTTATGAAATTTTGACTCAAACATTACAGGAGGAAACCTGTCTCAACGTTTGCTTGTCTGATTGCTACTGTGCAGCTGTAGCCTTTCAAGAAGTCTCATGCAAGAAATTGATGTTTCCATTGTCTAATCTTTGGGTTAACCAGTCTGGGAATAGCATCACATCAAAAAAATTCATCAAGGTAAGGATCGACAACTCTACAAGTGATGAGTCTGATCAACAAAATACCATCATACAACAACCAATGTATCACCGTATTCTAATCCTCAATGAATCAGTTTTCCTTGGAAGATAATTTTCTCAACATCCTCCTCTTCCTCCTCCACGTTTTCAAAGTAACTTTCTGCTATCCAAAAGGAAACTATAAACCCGGGATGATGTAGATATTGCAGGAACAAACATGTGGAACTTCAGTTACAAGGAAACTTATGTTTCCTTCTTCCTCTTTCTCGATGTCAAAGGCAGAATCTATGCAGATGAGTCGGTTGCTTCTTCCTCGTATGTCTAATGCTGAAACTTTTTTTTGCAGTTCAAAATGAGGGATGTATGCGGAGGAGCTAGCGACTGATAGGTACGGGAACACCATGGCTGAATCCACTTCATCTGGAAATTTGATTTGTTTGGTTCGGATTAGATATTTTTTATAATGAAATTTATGATTGTATTGATTTCGTGGTGGCAGTTAGAATTAGAGGGCAGAGAGCGAACCAGGGTCATATCACTGAACATTGACCATCGACGAGTCTTCCCTCTGAAGAGATACGGTGTCGTTTCAACGGAGAATTGATTTTTCAACCGAGTTCAGATAACAGAGGTGTGTCACTTCAAATTTGTTTCAAGTGATTATATTTGATTGGTGTGTTGTGATTGATTGTTGAGTCTATTCCTAATAATCTGTCAAACGTTTGCAGGATGTAAGTGGTTGCAGACTCACTAGCCTGTCAATTCTTGTGAAGGGTGTACTCGCTGATGAGGATGGTAATGAGTAATGACACAAGAGTTATATGTCACAGGTTGATAAATGCATTAGCTAGCTAGTGTTTTACTCTTGTGTTTCAAGCCTGATGAATGCATTTACAGTGAATACATTAGAATGCATTTACATATGAAGTTGGTTCAGTTTATGATATTGTGGTATTGAGTTGGAACTTGGATCTAATAGGCTGCCATAATCAATCCTTTATCTTTCTTATCTCGGTACCTGTGACGTATAACACCATTGCAGTGTGTATGCTTAGTTATGTATTAGGTTCATGATCATAATTTTAATATCCCAACATTTTAATTATGTTCTTGATTTGGGTCTTGCCTTAAAATTTTGTAGGAAAACAGATGAGCAAAGGCCAATGCAGAGAATATTGAGATGCAGTTCCTGCTTCGGATTGAGCCTCGACGCCTGGATGGTTGTATCTTAGGGTTTCAGGGAAGAAGAGTTTCGTGGAAATCAAACCTTGAATCGACTGATTGGGATGCAATGCCGACAACGGGGATTTAGGTACATCTTTTTTTATTGTTCTGCTGATGGAATTGTAAAGTTATGTTTAAGAAAGAGGGTTGTATTATCCTCATTCTGGTTTTTGTTTTTCACTGAATTGATGTCTTCTACAAATCAGCAAACATTAGAGTTTGTTGTTTAAAGGTAGTGAAACTCTTAATTATACTCGCTTTTTTTCCAATTTAAATTAGTCTAATTTAGTGTTGACCCCGACTTCTAATAGCTTAGAACAATAATTGTCAAGGTTGTTTTCCTTGACTTGATTGTTTGTTGTATTTTAGTATCAACCAAGTCTTTCTACCTTTTTTCTTGAGACTGAAAATTTTTCTCTTGAGAGTTTGAGACTTGCGGAGTTTAGTACTTGGATTCTATAGTTTTTCTACATCCTTACTTGATCTCTTATGTTCTTTGGTGTCTCTATACACGTCATGCTTTTCTTTTGGTGTCTCTACCCTTATTTACTATATCTTATGTGTAAGAAGCACACGTTGCAGATTAGAAAATTGACAAGATTTGTAAAATAGAAAGAGGAGTGGGTATTTATTTTGTCTGATTAAATTGAGTTTTGTATATTTCTCAATTTTTGTTTCAAATTTTCAATCAGCTGATGAAGCAAAATCTAATTTTAGGAGGTAAATTGGTGGAGAACATCTCATTTCAGGAGGTAAATGGATGTCCACACCATGTTCACTAAACAACAATTGTTAAATTATTTTCATCTTTTTTTATGAGACTTTGAAAGCTATGTACTGATTGAATAAGATATTAAAAAGGAGGCCAAAGAGTTATGATTGATTGAAAAGAAATTTGACATTCTTACTTATTTTTTATGTATATTTTGGTTAAACTTCATTCCCTATCCACTTTCATTGTTAAATTGCATGCTCAGAAACATTCCTAATTTTGTCATCTCCTTTCACATGGATTTCTTAGGTATTTGTTTGCTTTGCAAATTCCGTTTGCTCACATTGGTCAAAATATATCTCAAGTTCTTGGGGTTATACTAGCTTTCCTTGGAGATTCAAATGATTCTGTTCATCTCACTACAGTGACACGTTTACAAACGTTAGCCTCATATTGTCTTACATGGCCCTTGCGGAGTTAGCCAAATATGGAATGTCTTTACACATGTAGCGACCCCTTGTAATTTGTCACAGGTAGTGCGTAGCAATCAGAATCCATGATACAATTTGATTTAAAGCTTCGGGATTGCACAACTCAAACTCAAAAAAATCCAAAAAGACGACAAATCAACGTTCTTATGAGTACTCTCCAAATATAAAAAGAGAGGAAGAAGATGTCGAAGATGCTACATATCAAATACTCAACTTCAGAATGAGTATATTTTCAGAATGTATTCACGAAGACGACAAGATAAATTTCCAACACCTCGTGCTCCTTATTAGGTGTTGTTGTTTCAGAAGTAATCAGGTGTATTAGCCGCTGCGACTTAGATATAAACAGTTTTCTGCATTAATGTTAGGTTGTAACTGATTTATTGAATTCTCCTCACTCTTTCATTTATTCGCTCGAGTTGTGTATTTTGGAAATTTCATGCAATCTATACTGAACAGTTGCGTGTACAATCAATTGTGTTTTATAAATTGAGGATAAATTGGGGCTTACTTGGCACACCCTATTTGTTTATTTAGCACATGCATAGATTCGTCACGGTGGTTTATCATAGTTCCGTCACGAAAGTTTTGCAAAGTTCCGTCACGAAGGGTTGTAAGAGTTTCGTGACGAAGGTATTGGGGAGTTCCGTCACAAGGTTTCACATAGTTTCGTGACGGAGGTCCTTTTTTTCACTTATAAAAGCCAATTTTCACCCAACCCTATTTCATCTCCATCCTTTATTCATCTCATTTCGCCGTCAAGAATACCAGAACAACACCATTCAAAATCTTTTACAACTCTTTCACCACAAATTATCAAATAAACTCTATAAGGTAATTTCTATACTCTTTTATGCATTAGTGTGAGATTAATGTTCTATGTTGAGATGAAATGTCAAAATCATTGATATGTTGTGATTTCATATGATTGATATGTGTATTATGCTCTTTCTTTAGTTCAATTGTGCTTTGTTTATGTTTGATTGAGTGTTGTTTCAAATTTTTGATATAATCCCCAAATTTTTTGTATATATTGTGATTTAGTGTTTAAGATTTTGGTTAAGAAACATATGGAATGAAGTGATTTAGGGCTAATCTAATGGATAGTTGGAAAAACTTTTTTTTTTTGCTTGAAATTGTGCAAAAAATGTGCAATTTGATTCGTCACCGAATGATTGCTGGTGTTGGGTTTGTGCAATTTGTGCAATTTCCTTCGTCACGAAGATTATTGAACCTTCGTGACGAAGGTGTGTGCAAGATCTGTGACGGATCTCTGACGGGCCTTCGTGACGAAGGTTAGTGTAAGATCTGTGACGAATCTTTGTGCATATTCAGTTTTTGATTTTTTTTTGTTATGCGATTGCAAATTGACAAAAAATTGTGTTTGTATAGAATGCATCTATCTTCAAGAAGCGCGCGGAAGAACGCCCGCAATCAGACTGGAGAAGAAATCGAGGCTGGAGAGAGGCCCGCTTATCAGCCGAAGCCGAGGAAGAGGCGCGGAAGAGCCGACGAGGGTACAAGTCCAAGTCAAGAGGTCCCTTCTTGGCATGCACAAAGGGTATGAGTCTGCTGACCCTAATGTCTATTTGAACATTTATATAATAATGTGGTTGAATTTGTTTTTGTCATTTTATGAATTTATTTTATAAGAAGATCATGAGCAATATATATAATAATGTACCATTCCTTTTATCTAGATGGAAAGCAATACGTGAAGCATTGAGGCTCCACTATCAAACCAAACTAACCAGTGGTGTAAATTTATGTTCTTTAATTTGGTCAAAGTGGGAGTGTCTATTTATTAGGTACACCTTTTTTCTCCTTTTCTTTCAAAAAGGATTAACAAATTGTTGAAGTATCCGTATATAATAAAACAATACAGTAAGTGTCTAGGAATCCTTGTAACAGAAAAAGAATTAAGCATAAGAGTCGGATCTTTATCAAGCTATAACCAACTGATCGAAGCAAATAAGGGTTGTACGTAAGTATAACATGTCTCTATATCATTCCAAGGGCCATGCTCATCTCGAAAGGTTGCCACATAATACATATTCTCTTATCTTCTGAAATGTAATTGTTAGTTTTAAATTAAACCCAGCCTGTTTATTTTTATTATTAATTCCGTAAGAAAACAGTTCGTTAGGTACTTTTACATACTTATAAAATATAGGGTATATATAGCTCCTGTTGAGGTGTATGTTTAGAAAAAAATTGAGTACGATATATAAACGTTTCGACTCATGCGTATAAATTAAATGTTATGAAGGATATAAATAGTTATAATAATTAATTAATGATGCATATAATCTGTGAAATGCTATATAGTGTGGTTTCGACGAGAACAACTTTTAAATTGAGAACGTGTGAATAGATAATGTGCATTAAAATATACTTAAATGTGCATCAAATGTTTAATGCACATCCTTTGAAAAAATGATGCACATATACAAGTTTTACATGAATGTTCTTCAGATTCTCAATAAATGTTCTTTAAAAAATGAATGTTCTTTAAATTTTGGATGTATTTAAGTTTGTCAACGAATGTGCACCAAATTAGTACTAAATGTTCATCAACTTACTACTAATGTGCATCATTCTTGCGTTCATATTTTAAAAATACGTTATTCTCACCGACACTTTTCCTATATACATTGTGTACATTAGTTCATCATTCTCAATTTATATGTGCATGACTGACAAAATCTCGTTTAGATAATAATTTAACAGGAAAAAACCGCACACTCACTCTTTTTACACCGTACACTCAGCTCGGGACTACACGTCATGTAGTCTGCTTGAACCGGGTTTTTTTCCGGAAAATAGGCCAACTACACGTCGTGTGTAGTTGGAATAAACCGGTTCATTAGTAAACCGATTTTGATACCCGGTTTAGTAATTAATTGCAAACCGGTTCAATATATGATTTAAAATAATTAATTTTATTTTGGAGAACCGGTTCAATTTTAATTCGGGATGACGTCATAAATGACGTCATTTATTTTCCAGACAATAATGACGTCAGCGTGACATCAACAATTTTACATTTTTTTAGCCGTTATTCCTGGCGTCATCACGCTGACGTCAACTGCACGACATGTAGTTGGCCTACACCTAACCATTTTAGCCGTTATAGTCCAACTACACGACGTGTAGCTGGCTCCGATCCAACTAAATGACCCGAACCGGTCTGAACCAATTTCGTGTAGTTGGAGTGAACCGTATTTTTTCCAAAAAATTTCCAACTACACATCAATTTAAACAAAATAATATATGCAAGAACGTAAAAGTATAAATTTCTCGTGTCGACAAAAGCTACGAGTCATAATAATTTAAACAAGAATAATACAGTATAATAAAATAAGAGTATAAATTTGATTACCATATGAAACAGTTTTAATAGGAAAAGTTTCTTTCTACCACCCAAGAAATGAAATCTCGTTTTGATAAGATCAGTACATATGCAAGAACGTAAGATCTAGACATGCAAAAGTAGGAATTAGCCCGCTGTAAATAAAAATATTAGTATAGGACGTACTTTGCTTTGAGCCGCATCTAATTGATTATTCAATTAAGTATATCGATATACACGAACACGAATATCACAAACATGAAAAGCCTATCAGCACTCGATACATGTATATTGAATACTTCGCCTAATCTTTTCTGCTTAATTTTTTAATCACAATATATAACAACCATGCATAGATATAAATATACATTAAGGGGTTCCCGTACGTACTGTGCTAGTAATATTCTTTTATTTTCTCACCAAGAAGAAAAAACAAATAACTACGGAGTATATATATTTGGGGAACATACGGTTCATACTTAAAAGCAGTGTATAAGTACGTATTCCTTGTTGTTTTTGGTGGAAATTAAGTACGTATACCTGGTTAGCTTAGCATGTATTCCCTCAGTCTCTTAATTATGTTTCGGTTTGCCTTTTTTGTACGAAAATTAAGGAGATGAGAGAAGAGAGGAGAGAGAGGGATGAAAATAGGAGAGAGATAGTGTATTAGGATGAGAGAATGGTGAGAGATGAGAAATTAAAGGGTTAAGATTGAGTGAGAAAATATTGGGAAAGAGAAAAATTAAAGTGTATTATGGATTGTTGTGGTTTTGGGGAAAATTAATGGGTTTTGATGAGGGTATATTGGTAAAGATTTATGTTCAAAAATGGAAATGAGAATATCAAATTGGGACACCAAAAATGGGGAATGAAAACATAAAAAAAGGACGAAGGGAGTAAAAGGTACTCCCTCCGTCCCATAATGTTCTTCCCATTTCTTCAACGACACATTTGCCGAGATATGTTTTGTATCCTTAATATCTCTCGTTGTATGTTAATATAAATAATTAAAATTTGATATTATTAAAGTACACATTAATACGAATCAAACAAGATCTCACATGACTATATATTTTCTTTTATATCAAGATAAAACGAGAAGATTTTCTTCAACCGTGAATAGTGTGCACTATTCGAAATGGGAAGAATAATATGGGACGGAGGGGAGTAGTACGTACTGCGAGTAATCACATACTGAATCTGCACATTATATATCTGGGCTACTACAGAGTCTACACGTACGTATTTAATTTTGGTGAAAGTACTTTTTTTCTCCAGATGATGAGGAAGATGGAGGTCTAGGTATACAGGGAACACGTACGGTATAAACAGGCAACATTTTGCAGGCGAACTTCGTTGTGCTTTAGGACATAAAGATCCTTCACTTACCCCTGGAAGCTTCTCTTATTCTGTTCCACGTACTCTAAAGTTAAGCACAATCATTCATCATTTTCACAATGCTTTTTTTACACTATTTTGAGAATTACAGACTACTAATTCATGGTAAAAAAAATCAAGAAAATCGAGCAGATATATACTACTCCTCCCTCCCTCCGTCTTTTTTATAATTAATTCTTGTTTCATATTTTACACTATTCTCACTTCAACATATTTTATGACGTAACATCTACTATATAAGAACAAATATAGTCATATGGAGTGTTTTTTAACTCGTCTCAATAATTACTTTAACATATCAAAATTTTATAATTCTTTATTAACATATAGTTAGAGATATTGACGATACACAACATGTAAAGGCAAAAGTGAAAAGAAAAACAAGAATTATATTATGAGACAAGTATTTGCTTAGCAAGTACTAGTACAGTACTTCCATTCATTTATATTTGTCAACATTTTGTTCTTATCGCACCATAAATAATTGTTTTGACAAAATATTCATTCCGGTGAGAACAAAGCTTAACGTAGGAAAAATGAAGTTTTCGCGTTCACAGATAACAAGCTAATGTTTATAATCTGTGCGGTAATGCTCATAATCTGGGCGGTAAATTTTTTTGAGGTCATTTTGAAGAAAAAAAAACCAAGAAAACAAAGTTCGCATTAATTACAAGTATGTCACTGCGTCCCTCACTGAAAGTGTTCAAAAAGTTTTATGGCCTAGATTATGAACATTACTGTCCTGAATATGAACATTGACGTGTAATCTGTGAACACGATCTGTTCGATCTGTTCGTTTTTCCTACGTTAAGAGTTATTTGCACCCGAACTTAATTTCCTCAATATTCAGTCATATTCTTTATACATTTTTAACAAGGATTTTAATCAATTTTCAAATCTTATTGACTTTGTAAAGAAAACTTCAAACGGAATATACCTAATGTGAAACTAGTGAAGTAAATCATTAAAATTGATTAAGAAATTGTACAATTTTGAACTAAATGATACTCCCTCCGTCCCACTTTGTTTGTCCTATGACGAAATTTGATACTATTCACCTATTAACGCAATTTGCTCGATTATTCTCAATCTTTGTGTATTAATATAGTCATGTAGGGTCTTGTTTGATTCGTCTCATATAATACTTTAACAATATCAAGATTTTATAATTTTTAATAATATGTAGTTAGAGATATTAACGACGCAAAACATGCATCGACAAGTGTGTAAACGCGTAAGAGGACAAACAAAGTGGGACGGAGGGAGTAGTTTGTATATAGATCTTTTATAATACCAATCCTAACAAGATAAAGTTTTTGACGGAAACTTTAAACTCAAACAAAGGAGGCGCAAGCTAGCTCCTAACCTGCGCCGGAAATGGCGCAGGATAAGAAGGGGGTGACCGGGTGCGCATTTTGATAACAACAATGTGGAAACATGACAATAAGAACAAGGACAGCAATCACAACAAATTCGTAATTGAAATAATAAAAGAAAATCAATTACTCCCTCCGTCCCTTAATATAAGGTCCGTTTACTTTTTCGACACTATTCACAAATCGATAGAATCTTCTTGTTTTTTCTTCCAACATATAGAAATAAATATAGGCATGCGAGATCTCATTTGATTCGCCTCAATGAGTACTTTGACAATATAAAAAAAATTATATTTTTTATCATCGTATATTTAGAGATATTAGCGAAGCAAAACGTGCATCGGCAAATGTGCCCATTTGAAATGGGAAGATCAAAAAGGGACGGAGGGAGTATTATATTTTTCACTAGAAGACAATAATGCTTACTTAATCAAGTACTGTAGCATAGGATACAGACAATCACTTTTTTTTGGTGAGAACGAGGGACGACACCCTTGGAAATGCATAAATGAAAGAAATTACATTGAAACAAACCGGAGCTTACAAAGGCCCCTAAAATCGTTCTCAACAAAATGAATAACTCCTGGCGGAGGATCATCCAAGACAAAAAGACCTAAAGAAAAGGAGAAAGCAAAAGAGGCTAGCTCATCAGCAACAGAATTCGCCTCTCTGTAAACATGACGGAAGTGGACATCCCAGTTCCTACTAATGGAGTCCTGCGCCAAAGTCACAAGACTGAAAAGGGGGTGACAACGCTCCATGGGTTTGCTAAGCAACAGAACCGCCAACTGCGAATCTGTTTCTAGGCAAACCCTCCTGTATCCTCTGTCCCAAGCCAACTTGAGACCCTGCACCACACCCCAAAGTTCCGCCTTTGGAACGGAACAACAACCCAAATTCTGCACAAAGCCCACAAGCCACTTTCCATCATGATCCCTAACAACACCACCACAAGAAGCCCTCCCGTCACGAACCGCACCATCAGTATTAACTTTGACACTCCCTCACTTGGCCTAGACCAAGAAATCTGCTTCTCCACCCGTAGAGGGGTCATTTTGTGTAATCTCCTGCTATTAGCTTCACAAAATTCCTTAGCCATTAAAATCACAAAATTACCTTTGCTTCCATGGAAAGTCCATTAAAATCACAAAATTACCTTTGCTTCCATGGAAAGTGCTCCTCTGAAAAACAAAATTGTTTCTCCACTTCCATATCCACCATAAAGTGAAGATAAAAAGACCACCCCACTCCATACCAAAGTCCATCTTCCTGCGATTCATGAGATTACTGCGAAACCAAGCAGCAAAATCATCTGTTCAAAAATCTGTAGGAATGTGCTGCCCCAGAATGGACCGCCACACTTATACAGACAATCACTAGTTCACCAATGAAGGGTGATCCATAATAAATAAACTAAAATAAAATCCATCAAAGATTAAAATATATCAAAAATTCAAAATACATCTAATTGTTTCTTTCTTTTATACAAGAAGACATAATTTGTTATAACACTATTTTTTCCCTTTGTCTAATTTTGTTTTTTATGTTTGTTTTCTTATGAAGGGAGTAGTATTTAGTTCAAAGATAATTTGTTATTGTAATATTTTATATAATATGTTTAATTCCATTTTATATAGGAGAACTTAAATGCAAGTCAGTTTCATTTCAATAAATGAATTATATATTAATATAATAATGTCACATAATTTAATAATATTAATTTATCTAAATTTGATTTCAGTGTAGAACTTTTGTAATGTGTGTATTACTTTAATTCAACAAATATTTTAAGATTGTACATCAAATTGTATCCAAATTATAACGGAGTAAATTGTAGTGAATTGATGCGCCCGCATTTTATTTGCTGATGTACTTGAATTTTAGGTGTAATAATAAGTATTTTAGTGCATCAAGTTGTATCGAGTAACCTTAGTTGGTGCAACGCAATTGAGTAGTGAGATGTAGTTATCTATTAAACAATAGACATGGTATACTACAACTACTAATACTTGTTAAAATGATAAATGAGAATGAATGTGAAGCCTTGAATCAAGAGAGATCCAAGAGCTCATATGATGACACGTGACACCCCTTGTCCCCACCGCCGGACCCCCGCCGGAGCACCCCCGTGTCCCCACCGCCGGACCATCTTTGATGAACATCAAGTGTTCATAAATGTTCATCACAATGTTCATAAATGTTCATTTGTATATACTCTACTGAATGTTCATCACATTATACTTAAAAGTTCACCAAATTTTGATGAACATCAAGTGTTCATAAATGTTCATTTGTATATACTCTACTGAATGTTCATCACATTATACTTAAAAGTTCACCAAATTTTGATGAACATCAAGTGTTCATAAATGTTCATTTGTATATACTCTACTGAATGTTCATCACATTATACTTAAAAGTTCACCAAATTTTGATGAACATCAAGTGTTCATAAATGTTCATCACATTATACTTAAAAGTTTTCCAACTGAATGTTCATCACATTCTACTTAAATGTTCACCAATTTTTGATGAACATCAAGTGTTCATAAATGTTCATCACAATGTTCATTTGTACATACTCTACTGAATGTTCATCACATTATACATAAAAGTTCACCAATTGAATGTTCATCTAAATGTTCATCATCTCATACTTCAATGTTCACAAAAATTTAATAAAATGTTCATTAGCCAAAGTTCATTACAATCGACTTAAATGTTCATCAAAATGTTGATAAATGTTCATCTTCTCTTACTTAAATGTTCATCAAACATCACATTATAATTAAATGTTCATCACATTATATTTAAATGTTCACCAATTTGAATTAAACTTAAAATTTTCATTTTATACTTTAACCTTTTCATTTATTATTGGACCACCGCCGGACCCCCGTCGGACCTCCGTCGGACTTCTGGTCGCCGGATCTCCGTCGGACCTCTACCGGACAACCACCGGGTGGTCGCCGGGAGATCGACGGACCACCACAACTACCCCCACTTATAGTGGGGGTAACTAGTTTAATCCAAGTCATTCTTATTTATCTCTAAGAGATGGTTTATTATGAGATTTTCACCGAATAATAGAATTGTAAATTTGTAATATAATGTAAAATTAATGTTAAAATGGTGCAGCTCTAAACTAGTGCACAAACAAGTCAATCACGGCCAAAGTCGAGCAACGGTAACCATTGTCCTACAACAGAGAGTCAAAGGAAAAGACCCTCATAAGCATTAATATACAGTAGTATTCATCCAAAATTCGCTACATATCATTCTTTCATATTTTTTTTCATGCGTTATTTTCTAGAATTTATCTTTACTATAACTCAAAATTATATAAAGATTTCCATTCCTCCTATAAATATTAGATATTACTCCCTCCGTCCCCATTTGTTTGTCCTATGACGGAATTTGACACTATTCACCTATTAACGTAATTTGCTCGATTATTCTCAATCTTTGTGTATTAATATAGTCATATAGGGTCTTGTTTGATTCGTCTCATTTAATACTTTAACAATATCAAGATTTTATAATTTTTAATAATATGTAGTTAGAGATATTAACGACGCAAAACATGCATCGGCAAGTGTGTAAACGCGTAAGAGGACAAACAAATGGGGACGGAGGGAGTAATATTTTTCAAAGTCAAAATATTCCTAATTAGATAGAGCAAACTACTTGCACAGTATCTCATTATTATGAATACAATGTTTATATTTTAAAACTTAAAGAATATTTTACTTAAGGGATTAGACTAATAGTGTAAATGAACATAATCGAATCCGAAATCTCTTTAGCATCCCTCAACTTCCCATCCACTAAGAGTTAAGAGGCTAAGCTATCTTACTTAAGGGATTTTTATTTTAATGTTTGTTGGTATTGCCACAAAGTATAGAAAAGGAAGGAGCACTTTTATTAGTGAGTCTATTAAGCTGAACCAAACACCACATACTCTGCCTTCCTTGCCTTGTTTCAATTGGTCTTCTCAGATCAATCAATCAATCATTCCTTACACCAACATAACTTGTGGATTCTAGGGTTTGCCAATTTGAAGTTGGAATCTATTCTGCCCTTTTCCTGCTCTGAAGTTGTCAGAAAAAGGATCTCCATCATTTGAGGTGAAGATTGAATCCCATCTTCCTCCATTAATAGATTTGGGTTTCTTGGTTCAGATTTCTCCTATCAAGCTCTTTAATTTTCTGGGTCTTCTTCTTTTTTTGTTTTATCCCTTGAAGAAAAAAGAATAATTTATGTGCACCAATTTTGTGATGGTTGACTGTTGCTTGTTGAATGAGGCTTAATTTCACATAAGCTTATGCTATTTCTGGATATTAGTCAGGTCAACGTATTCAAGTCTATTTTGTTTCATTAGATTCTTTTGTGTTGAAGTTCTACTGAGCTTTGAATCTACTTGCTGCATCAAATAAAGGTTCTTCCTTGTCCCAATTCTTAGACAGAATTTCAGGTGTTGCTTGCTTGCTGTTGTTTAGTTGATTTGTTAAAGATTGGAAGGTATAAAAGTGAGATAGTATAAAATCAGAAATCAAGTGTATAACTGTATATGTATCAGATTTTGTTGTCTTCCATTTGTTTCAATTGGCAGCGAAAACAAAATCAAATCTTTCCTCTTCCAGTTTCACCGAAGGAGTTAGTCAGTAAATTAAGATTTTTGTTAACTACAATTCCGAAACTGTAGTTTTCAACTGAATTGATGGGGATATGGGTTTTAATTGTTTTGTGAGGTTTGTATGTTTTGAAGAAATTTTGAAAAACTTGGCTCTTTACCGAAGTACTAAGTTTGTGAAAATGCCTAATAATATGATGGAGTTGTAGTCTCATTCGTTAATCTTGCTTTATGTGGTTGTCTATTTGCTGTTATGATAATTGTGATTCTGTTAAATCATACGGAGTAGTCATTTACTTTTTCTCAATGATAGGTACCTGTGGAACTGCTTATTAATCAGTTGAAAGACGTGGATTCCTAGTTTGTGACATTCATCAAACCGAGAAGGATGAATGTATATGAGCCATTCCACCAGCTCAATTCATGGATGGATTGCTATAGAGAAGATGATGCCTGCCCTAACATATCAGCATCATCTCTTTTAGAAGTTGAAGACAAATTTGAAATTCAGGTTGAATTGGGCGAATCGGTTAGTCCTTTTTTTTCTTTTCCTTTCGTACTGTCATTCAATGTCTACATGGATGTGAATCTGATCTGTTTATGCTTCCTTAGTCACATTCTGAAGATATCTTGCATGGATTTTCCACTCCTTCAAACAATCAAGAACCACCCAGATCGTCTGAAAAGGTGAGGTGATTTCTTGAGCAAATAGATAAACCCTTCTTTTGTCTATGAGACTTCATTGACACTTATCTATAAGAAACTTTTTATGACCTTTTTCATCTGTCACCTATGTTTTTGTCTTTTCTTAATTCTATTTTCTGAGATCTTCTTATGTTTCATGATCGTTTGCAGATGCAAAGGCGCCTCGCTCAAAATCGGGAGGCTGCTCGTAAATGCCGCCTACGGAAGAAGGTAAAAACTCTTCGAAAAGACAAACTCTGATATTTGTGGTATCTATGATTTGTTGGCTGTTTTGAAGCTGATTTGCACTTTGCTATAGGCGTATGTCCAGCAACTGGAATCAAGTCGGTTAAAGTTAGCTCAATTGGAGCAAGATCTCCAACGTGCAAGGCAACAGGTACAAGCAAGATAACATTCTTCCTAACCATATTGTGGTCAACTCTTTTCGACATCTTACAGCATTTTTGTTTGACTGCAGGGTTTATATGTTGGCAGTGGGATTGATCATCTGCCATTATCCAGTCCCATAAATTCAGGAGTTGCTGCTTTTGAGATGCAGTATGGGAATTGGTTGGAAGAGCAGAAGAGACAGATTTGTGAATTAAGAAGTGCATTGGAGTCTCAGAAAACTGATAATGAGCTCAGAATCCTTGTTGAGACGAGCATGAATCACTATTTTGATCTCTTCCGCATGAAAACCGTAGCTGCAAAGACAGACATTTTCTATCTGATGTCTGGCATGTGGAAATCACCAGCTGAGCGTTTTTTCTTTTGGTTAGGCGGGTTTCGACCATCAGAGCTACTCAAGGTAATAAGCATTGCTTCTGCTTGATTTTCTTCATTTAAACACCAACTTACAGCGTATTTTCAGGTACTCGTGCCACTTCTTCAACCCATGACTGATAAACAAGAACTGGAAGTGGAGAATCTTACACAATCCTGTCAGCAAGCAGAAGACGCTCTTACACAGGGAATGGAAAGACTTCAGCAGAATTTAGCAACGACAGTTGCAGGGATACCGATGGATGATGGAAGTTGTATTCCTCAGATGGCAATTGCAGTTGAGAGATTGGATGCTTTGGTCAGCTTTGTAAACCAGGTAATTCCTGATTTTCTTCTTCCCTATGTCTTGTTCGTATCAAAATCTTCAACGACTCTAGTTGATCATATAAACTGAAGAAGGCTGGGTTGTTTAATTTTTTAGTAAATAAAAAATATGAAAAATACTTGCAAGATGGCTCTATGCATATTTGGTGGTTCTGTATAACATATTTTCTAAAAGAGGATGGATCAGACGATAATAAGTGCTTTGGTACGAACGTGCAAATGCGCACATACGGAAAAAAATGTTCATTTGGAATTAGTGGTGAACCAAATGAGGCGTTTTTCGGGCTCTTTTATGTTTTAAATTTGTAGAGTTGGCGGAAACGTCTTGTTCTATACATCAAGCAAGCACTTTGTTATAAAGAAAGCACTTCTAAAACTTTTCTGATCAGACTATGAAAGTGAGTGTTATATTAAATCCACGTGCAGGCGGATCATCTTCGAATGGAGACTCTCCAGCAGATGCACCGAATTCTGACCATACGACAAGCAGCTCAAGGCTTGCTTGTACTTGGAGAGTATTTCCACCGCCTCAAGGCGCTCAGCTCACTATGGTCCAGTCGTACTCTTCAACCAAAGTAAGGCGCTGAAATGCATCTAAGGCTTGTGAATGAAGCTTGTTGTGCACTACACAGTTGGTTTTATCACTACTCTTTAGGCGTAAAGTTTGAGCATTTGAGAATGATAGTTGGACGATATTCGCCGAGCAGGGTTACAGGTTCTGAGTAAAGCTGTAAATAGGGCATTTGATTGTGTTTTCAATGGATGTACCATTTTGTTATCATTTGCAGATGGCGAATGCTTGAGGATACTTGTAGTATATACTGCTGGTAATTGCCTAATTGGCGAACCAAATGGGTAGTAGTTTGTTGTGCATTAATACTGCTGCTCTCTGTACATATTTTTTAATTTGTTTCTCTAATAAAACTATAGGGTATACAAAATCACGAGTTGGAAAATCATTCAGATAAAAATAAGAATATGTTCCATACACTCTGTATTGTACTCATCATTAGAAATAACTCATTCCTGTCACTCAGAATCCATCACTTGTGGAGTGAGAAGATTCGTCCATATTTTAGGCAGTGAGAAGATTCGTCCATATTTTAGGCCAAAATCTATAAGCACTACATTTTTCGCTCATCCACACTACATTTTCATACGTCCATAATGAGCGTACGCTCAAAACCAGCGGATAGTCCAAATTGAAAACTTCGATCGTGAAGCGGAATACAGAATACGGAAGATCGTATACGCTCAGAACGAGCGTACGCTCAATATGGGCGTATATTTCAAATTTGAAAAATATAGCCGTTAGGAAAATAGCCGTTGGGAAAATAGACGTTGGGGAAAAATACCCGTACGCCCATAATGAGCATGGGCGTACGGGCAATTTTGATGCCCCAACGGCTATATTTTTCAAATTTGACCGTTGGTAAAATAGCCGTTGGGGCATTTTTTTCCTGTACGCCCATAATGGGTGAGCGTACGGGCATTTTTTCCCCAACGGCTATATTTTATGAATATGATCGTTTGGGAAATAGTCTATATATAGAAATGAACTTCGGATGTGGATGTTCAAGTAAAAAATGTCAAATAGGAGAGTTACAAATTTGAGTGATGGTGAAGAGATTGAATATGTGACGGAGATTGCGTATGCGAGCGGTGAAGAGAACGAGTATGGTGAAGAGAACGAGCATGCGAGTGACGAAGACGATGCGATCGTTGAGGAGAAAGAGTATTTCAGTGATTCCGAAGACAGGATGTGGGACGACGATAGCGGTGAAGAAGAAGGAGACTTCGACGCCGAAGATTTTTCGGTTAGTAATTTATTTTAATCGTTTCGTTTTTCTTTAGGTGGAAATAATTTGTAGAATTGATAGTTTAGATTGATGTGGATTAGTAGTTTTAGTTGTGATAAATATGGTAGTTTGTATTAATTATAGGGTATGGATTACTCTGATTCATTTGATACCGAAGAAACGTTTCCTACTAAGGAACGTTTGAGGTTCTGGGTTCAGAGTATTGGTAGACAACTTATGATGGTATTAGTGACTCGCCATAGCAATGATCGTCAGATGAATATAGGGTGCGAGCATGCTGGAGTGTATAGATCAGGGTAAAAGAAAAGAGAGGATAGCGAAATAGTGGAGGTTGTTGAGACAAAGCGGGATAGTAGGGATAGGAAGTCGGAATGCAAGTTTGAGATCCGAG
Organism: Oxyria digyna; assembly: GCA_029168935.1. Lineage (NCBI taxonomy): Eukaryota > Viridiplantae > Streptophyta > Magnoliopsida > Caryophyllales > Polygonaceae > Oxyria > Oxyria digyna. The sequence goes on from JAPVLV010000010.1 coordinate 25,321,378, forward strand.
GTTATAAGTTCAAGGCGAGGGATGTCAGAGATGGATGGTATGTGAAGGTAAAATACGGACAACACAACCATAAGCTTTGCAGTAGCTTCATTGGCCATCCTTACATGGGTCGAATGACACCGGATGAGGTGAGATTTGTGACGAATTGTGCGAACAGCTTCACTACGCCTACTCTTATTGCTCTTCAGTTGAAAACGGCCTTTCCTGGGAATGTAACATCCACAAAACAAATCTCCAACTTCGTGCAGAAGTTGCAGTTTGAGGATCGTGGGGATTTGAGTGTTACACAATGGACCTTGAAGTTTTTGAAGGAGCGCAGCTATGTAGTGCATCCCCTTTGCAAGAAGAAATCACACGAGGTGGACATCTTGTTTTTTGCCCATCAAGGCTCGTTGCACTTGTTGAAGATGTTTCCGTACGTCGTGGTTATTGACGCCACATACAAGACGAATAGGTATATAATAGTAGTATACCAAAATATTTTAGTTTAATTTCCTCTTCCGTCATTATTTAAATACATTATGCAGGTATAAGATGCCTCTTGTGGAGATTGTCGGGTTCACTTGCATGCATAAGACATTCAACATTGCATATGCATTCACGGGTAAGGAGGAAACAATGCACTACTTGTTCATAATGCAGAGGCTGAAAAAGTTGTTTGATGATGCTGGAGTAATGTCGACTGCCATAATGACCGATCGAGAACAAGCTCTTATCGCTGCAATCAAGATAGTGTTCAAAGATCTTCCGGTTCAACACCTCTTGTGTTGGGTGCATATCAAGCACAACATCGAAATAAATGCTACCAAAATCTTGAAAAACAAAGAGTCGGTGAAAATGTTGTGCGGGCAAGTATGGAGACTTTTTCTATCAAGAACGGAGGCTCAATACGAGGAAAGGCCGCTACGATTGAGAAAATCTTGGAGAAGCGGAATCGTTGGATACATTGATAAGGTCTGGCTTATCCCTTACAAGACAAACATTGTTTGCGCCTGGACGGAACACAATCTTCACTTCTTCACGAGGACCTCAAACAGGTATTTTATACGTAAACATTTCAGATTTCTTTATTATTTGATTAGTTAATAGTTGTTTTACATAAACACGTTATTCGGCCCATGAAACTTAGTCCAGAAGTGAATTACAGATGTGTACTAGCTGTAACACACTCAAGGCAAATCAGTGACTTACAGCTGTGTGCTAGCTGTATAACACTGAAGCCCATAAGTGAGTTACAAATGTGTTACTTAGCTTTGGGCCGATGTACACAAAAGGCCCACAACAACAAAAGCCCAATAACGTTATACAACCCATAAAACTTAGTTCAGAACTAAACAACTTTATGTGCTAGCTGTAACGGGATTAAAACGGCGCGAAAATCGAGTAAAACGGGATTAAAACGAGAAACGGCGCGAAAATCGAGTAAAACGGGGTTAAAACGAGAAACGACGCGAAAATCGAGTAAAACGGGATTAAAACGAGAAACGACGCGAACATCGAGTAAAACGGGATTAAAACGAGAAACGGCGCGAAAATCGAGTAAAACGGGGTATTTAGCAAAGAAAATCAAGAAAGATGATGGAAGGGGTATTTAGCCAAAAAAAACTTGAAAAATAACTTGGTAAGGGAAGGGGTATTTAGCCAAAAAAACTTGAAAAATGATGTGATAAATGGATTGTTTGGCCCAATTCGTTTAAACGCCTTAAAACGATAAAAATCAAAATTTCAAAATTGTAACATGATAGAAAATAAATCCCATAGTCGTTTTCAATTCTCGGAATCGAAAAAAAATCATCGAAAACGTCAACGGGCCTAATAAGGCCGAATTGAAATTTAGTGAGGCCCATTATAAAAATCGACATAAAACGGCTTAATAAGACCTTAAACCGCAAAAAACTTTAAATGTAAAAGTTGTATTTGAGGATTATCAATATGACGCTTTCGTTTTTATAAGAAAATAACAAAATGAACACTTCGAAATATCTAAACAAGCACTTTCACCTAATAACGAGTTAATCTCAAATATATAAGTCATATAGTTTTACTCATATGTGTGTGATATCACTTCGTTACTCAAATAAAGTTTATATAAAACTTTCATTAAATGTTATGAAACACTCAAATAATTCAAAATAACGACATTTCACATCTTTTTATTGTCCTTATTGCTTGATTACTCGATATTTAATGAAAGTTTTAATGAAATACGCATACATATATGATTAAACAAGCAATAACGACAATACAAAGATGTGAAATGTCGTTATTTTGGATTATTTGAGTGTTTCATAACATTTAATGAAAGTTTTATATAAACTTTATTTGAGTAACGAAGTGATATCACACACATATGAGTAAAACTATATGACTTATATACTTGAGATTAACTCGTTATTAGGTGAAAGTGCTTGTTTAGATATTTCGAAGTGTTCATTTTGTTATTTTCTTATAAAAACGAAAGCGTCATATTGCTAATGCTCAAATACAACTTTTACATTTCAAGTTTTTTGCGGTTTAAGGTTTTATTAAGCCGTTTTATGTCGTTTTTTGATAATGGGCCTCACTAAATTTCAATTCGGTCTTATTAGGCCCGTTGACGTTTTCGATGATTTTTTTTCGATTCCGAGAATTGAAAACGACTATGGGCTTTATTTTCTATCATGTTACAATTTTGAAATTTTGATTTTTATCGTTTTAGGGCGTTTAAACGAATTGGGCCCAAACTATCCATTTATCACATTCACTATCCACATCCACAATCCACTATCCACATCCACATCCACTATTCACATCCACAATCCACTATCCACATCCACTATCCACTATCCACATCCACTATCCACTATCCACATCTAAGTCGGTTTTACTCGATTTTCGCGCCAATAGTCGTTCTAAGTCGGTTTTACTCGATTTTCGTGCCATTAGTTGTTTTAAGTCGGTTTTACTCGATTTTCGCGCCATTAGTCGTTCTAAGTCGGTTTTACTCGATTTTCGCGCCATTAGTCGTTTTAAGTCGGTTTTACTCGATTTTTGCCGCCATTAGTCATTTTAAGTCGGTTTTACTCGATTTTTGCCGCCATTAGTCATTCTAAGTCGGTTTTACTCTATTTTTCGCGTCGTTACTCATTTTAAGTCGGTTTAAATTGAAACTCCTAATAATATATAAATCCATGAAAACTATGAAGTCCAAAATATAATACCAACCACAAAATAATCATACAACAACATACTACTGCACCGGCTCATCCTCTTCTGGTGCGGGTCCTATAGGTGCTGATCCACCAGTCCAAATGCTGATCCACCCCCTCATCATACTCGCTTGTCCTGGAGCCAGAGTGTCACCATAGGCGCGTAGGAAACCAGAAATCTCAGAGGCGAGCAAGTTGCCCCGCTACATTTTTTAAATGTAAATATAATTAGAGTCAAATATATTAAAATTATAACGTAAAGGCTTAAAGTGATCGATATTGACTGAAATACGTACCACAACTACAGAGGTTGTCGCAGGTATATGGATGGGCTCGGCACGGTGCTCAAACGGTGCACGTGGGTCCTGCCTGGGCGATCTCGAATCAAGATAAGGATGTGACATGACATTAAACCATGCCAGATATCCATCCTTGCAGTCCCATGTATAATCTCTAAGTCCGCGTCGATCCCGCTCGTCTAAGGCGATCAATTGACCCGGCAAGTGTAATGTCTCCCAAGTGCAGTCCCCATCCCCGAATGTGACGATATACCCAGATGCAGAATTCTTTCTGATCGCAGTAGGTGGTGTAATCGGGGGTTCGGGTATGCCTTGGACATACCCGAACTGTCGTACACATCGGTCAGGATGGTGCACCTCCCGAATATCGAAGGCCTCTAGAGGCCCACGAAAACGACCTAACATGTACTGGGGGTCGTTGAGATCCAACTTGCCCCAGGGTTCCACTGAACCTATGTTGATTTTTTAAAAGGACAAACGAAATTAAAAACTAATTGCATAACATATGATTAAATGACTTGCTAAATAGTACTTACCTCTGCAAATGTGATCTGATCAAGAACTCGTCTGAGGGAAACTAGTCGAGCGGGATCCTTGTGGTACTTGACTTTGGTGTTATCACGGATAGCCACCGCTGGGGCATTCATGGCTGCCAAGTCCTGTGTAGCATGACCTTGAAGACCATGAAAATACTCCCATATCCAAGCCTACAAATACCACAATGTCATAATGTTTTAAAAATAAGCAACATATTTTTTAAATAAAAAGAACATGAAACGAATATTACCTTCAGAAGGAACGGACAACCAGCAAACCCTTTGGATTGTGAACGGGAGGCCTGACCCAACTGTCGGTACAGTTCAGCCAAGATGGTTGTCCCCCAAGCATAGGACCCTGTCTGGTCGTGGTCCACGAGGATGCTAAGGCATTTGTGCTTCACCTTCATCCAAGACTTGTCTATCAGAGTCGTATTGCCTAACAGGGAGAGCAAGTAGAGCGAAGCAATATCACTCTCTTGCTGAGGAGTCCTGCAATTAATAGACGAAAAATGAATTAGTAACGTTAATCGAGAAATTATGAGAAGTTCTTATACTAAACGATAATTTACCTGTCTTGGAGAAGAAACATCTCCTCTAGCCGGATGTAGATCGTGGTGAGGCCAGCGCTGCCGTGGATGTTCAAGCCCCCATCTGATAATTTATCACGCATAATAAACGTTTAATCTAATCGACTAAATAATGGAATCGAATATAAATCATAAAATAAATTCTACGTACGTAAGCATAGCGCAACAGCCTCCTCGACCGTATCAAACCCGAACATCCGCTGAATGTGAACGTGCACAAACGCATCTATGTCCGCCTCAGCAGATCTGACAGCTCGTCCATGGATCGGAAGCTCCAGAATCTTCAACACGTCTATCAAGGTAGGAGCAATCTCACCAAATGCAAAGTGAAACGTGTTGGTTTCTGGATACCAACGCTCCACAAATGCAGAAATCAAAATCGGATCGATACTCCTGTACTCGAGTCGGGGATCTGCAAGGACGTGTAAGTGGCTCTGCTGAACGAGCTGCCACCATGACCCAGGCGCATCAGATTTATGCCAATCAAAATCTCTGAAGAAGTCCTTGCGGGTGTATATACTCAACACCTTCTTCAGCTGATGTACGAAACATAAACATAAATTTATGAATTAGAAAAGCCTTTGATCGTTTTTCCACACGAATTCATTTAGAAAACAACGCATACCGGCGATAAGGGTGGTATCACATAAGTTGGGTCACGCTCAATATGCTCTGCAAGCTGCTGAGTATGAGTCCATATCACCGGAGCAATGTGGGTGTTGTAGTCCACCATAAGCCGTGAACTGAGAGGACCTCCAGGCTCCCCCACATAATCTGCATCCCCTGGAGCCGGTCCAGCGAGGCCCGGATCGACATGCTGAGCGGGCTGCTGAACGGGCTCCTGAATGGGCTCCTCATGATGTGGGAGATCGTGATCAAAATCCTGAACTGGCTCCTGAATCTCCTGCTGATGCTCCTCTGCAGGCGGCGACAAAGATCCACCTGGAGATGGCTGACGCACCGGCGATCCCTCATAATAATCAGTCTGCATCTGCGCCTCCAAATCTCCTACATCAAACTCTGGCTGATCTGCAACCTCTGTCTCCTCCGTAAACTCCTCCTCCTCTTCCTCACTAACATCTAACTCCTGCATCAGAGCTTTCCCTGTATCTCCTATATGAACTCCTGGAATGTCTGCAGGAGATCCACGACGACGGGAAGCAGTGATCCCCCGCGCGCTGAGATTACGGGGGCCATTTTTCCTCTTTCTTACAGAAGCACCCGCGGGAGTAATATCCTTCTCTACATCCTATTTTCATATTTACGAAATATTATTATTTCTATTATTTAACTAATTATAATTATTAATTATACGGCCTTAATTATAAAACTATTATTTATTGAATAACGTGAAACGTTAAACGATAAATAACGACTACTTAATAAATAATTAATTTATTAATAAATCTTTTTCTTTTAAATAATTTATTAATTAATAAATCTTTTTCTTTTAACCGTTATTTATCGTTTCACGACTAATTAATAAATAAATAATTTATTATTAAATCTTTTTCTTTTAACGACTAATTAATAAATAACGACTAATTAATAATTTATTAATTTATTAATAAATCTTTTTCTTTTAACGACTAATTAATAAATAACGACTAATTAATAATTTATTAATAAATCTTTTTCTTTTAACGACTAATTAATAAATAACGATAAATAATGACTAATTAATAAATAATTTATTTATTAATATTTAATATTCTATTTAATAATTTATTTATTAATAAATCTTTTTCTTTTAATCGTTATTGATTAATAAATAATTTATTATTAATAAATCTTTTTCTTTTAAATCGTTATTTATCGAATAACGTGAAACATTAAACGATAAATAAAGACTAATTAATAAATAATTAATTTATTAATAAATCTTTTTCTTTTAAATAATAAATTTATTAATAAATCTTTTTCTTTTAATTGTTATTTATCGAATAACGTGAAACGTTAAACAATAAATAACGACTAAATAATATTCTATTAAACAATTTCTTTATTAATAAATTTTTTTCTTTTAATCGTTATTTATCGAGTAACGTGAAACGTTAAACGATAAATAACGACTAATTAATAAATAATTTATTTATTAATAAATCTTTTTCTTTTAATCGTTATTTATCGAATAACGTGAAACGTTAAACGATAAATAACGACTAATTAATATTCTATTAAAAAATTTATTTATTAATAAATCTTTTTCTTTTAATCGTTATTTAACGTTAAACGTTTTACATTAAACGATAAATAACGACTAATTAAAATAAAGATTTTTTAAATAAAGATTTTTCTAATAAATAATTTATTTTTAATAAATCTTTTTCTTATATCGTTATTTATCGAATAATGTGAAACGTTAAACGATAAATAACGACAAATTAATAAATAAATCTTTTTCTTTTAATCGTTATTTATCGAATAACGTGAAACGTGAAACGATAAATAACGACTAATTAATAAAAAAATTATTAATAAATAAATATTTTTCTTTTAATCGTTATTTATCGAATAACGTGAAACGTTAAATAACGACTAATTAATAAATAATTTAATTACGTACCTCGAAAATCGAGAGCGTCTTTTCCGGCGATTTTGAACGAGCCCGTTTTTGCGCTCCTCCTCCACCCCGGCTCCGACGACCACCACCCCGACCACCTGCAACCTCCTCACCTCCAACCTCCTCGCCGGCGCCACCAGCTCCTACGACGACCTTCGTCTTCCGCCCAAGCGCCACCACATTCGGTTTCTTCTTCTTTGCCAGCGCCGTCTTCTTCTCTTCGTCGGGCGCGGGATTTGACGACGATTCATCGCCGGCCTTCGTCTTCTTCTTCTGACCACCTCAGACTTTGGCGCCACCGGGAAGAATACGGACAAGAGGGAGCGCAGCCGCCGCTGCCGTCGTCGGGTTAGATTTAGGGTTTTGCCCCAAATTCTCAGATTCCATGATTCAGAGTGAAATTGATGAAATTGATCGAGGGATTTGAATTGTATGAGAAAAACGAGTCGAATAGATGTGATTTGGGGAAGAAAACGAGTGAAATGGGGGAAGAATTGAGGGCGGCGATTTTTAGGGTTACGATGAACAGTAAAATCGCAGAAGCTAATGAGAGGAAGAAGAAGAAAGCGAGGCGGGATTTTAAATTCCCCGTACGCTCATTCCGAGCGTATGCTTGTTTTTTAAAATTTCATATGTACGCTTGTAATGAGCGTACGCTCATTCCGAGCGTATCAGATAAACTTTCAAATATTGTAATTTTGTATACGTATAAGAATACGTATTCTCGATTTTTTTGCCTGTACGCTGGATTTGAGCATACGCCTATTATGGGCGTATGAATTTGTAGTGTGGATTGACAAATTTTGTAGTGCGTATAACGGCCACGTATTTTAGAAGCAAGGTTGTCCGGTTTTTAAGGCTATCCTCTACTCTTTTATTGTTTAATAACTCATTTCTTTTTTATTTTCCTTTATCTAATTTTTGTTATCTGATCCTTGTTTCTTTGCTTGAGAATACATTCACTGGACTAGTTCAGAATTACTCCCTCCGTCCCATAATTATCTTCTTGTCTATTCATTATTCAAATGAATCTTCGTAATTTCGACCAATATATAAATAAAAATATATTCATGTGTGGTCTTGTTTGATTCATCTTATCGAGTACTTTAATAATATTAAAATTTTATAATTTTTACTAATTTATAATTAGAGATATTAACGATACAAAATACGCATCGGCAAATGTGCCCAAAAGAAACAAGAAGATCATTATGGGACGGAGGTAGTACATTGTCTGCATCTTGTTCCACGGACATCTGATAAAACTCACAAAATATTACAGCTTTATGCAGTTCAATTCAGATCAAAGGCATTGCATAAAATAGTTGTCATCATTTATACCGAAAAAATGTGACAAGGGAAAATCTCCACTGACAGAATCAGTGTTTATGAGTACATTCTGATGCCTATCTGAGCATCACAACTTTCCAACCAATGCAATAACTTATTACTTCGCCAATAATAAACTGTTTATGATGTTATTGCTATCTCATTGGATTATCACACTGTTGCAACTAATAAAAAAGCAGACCGAGTCGACATCTTCCATGAGTCTGATGTGCATCGGTTAATAAACACGGGCTTTAGGTGGGATAGTCTCCATCTCATCGTCCAGTGTGTTCATGTGAACTGGTCTGTACTCTAGCCGAACCTTCTCGTTCTCCCAGTATCTGCACACGGAAAAACACCGCTCTTCTGTATCAGCAAGCAAACACAGTAGTAGAGTAGTTCATAAAATTGAGAAATGTGAGTTGAGTTACCCCAAAGTATGCTTCATCCAGTTGACATCATCTCTTGTCTGTAAAACCGGAATTTTTGCAATATTAGTTATTGCAGAAGACCAATAATGCAAGAGGGTAAACTCATGATAGTATGAAAAAGTATACAGACCGTGAAATCCTCACGGGCATGGGCTCCTCTGCTCTCTTTCCTGGCCTCTGCAGAATGCATGGTGACACTGGCATTGATCAACAGGTTCTCCAACTCGATGGTCTCAATCAAATCAGAATTCCTGGAGTTTATCACAATTTCATAAACCCTTTTAAGTAAATTCTCCTTAAATACGGACTGCAGCATCAAATAATACCGAAACAATTTAACATTACCATATAAGACTACGGTCCTTTAATTGGACATCATGAAAACTCTCCCAAGTCTTGTCAATTAGTTCGCAACCTGCAAACAATAGGATATGTCAGAAGAGGTCTGTCTATTTTAAAGTAAAATAGGGAAAAGTTGAAGAAGAAAAGAGAAACATACCTTCTTCCAATGTTTCTTGTGTACGAAAGACAGCCGCATTATTCTGCATAACTCGTTGCATATTCAAACGGATGCTTGAGGTTGGAAGTGAACCATTTGAATTTCTCAATTTGTCTAGCCATGCAATGGTCTGTTCCCCAGCGTTGTTTGGAAGAGGTTTCAGTTTCTCACCTGCGTACCAAACAGGCAAAACTTGAGGACTCCTAATACATAAGAGTGATGATAGCAAAAAAAACTTGAATATGAATGCTTAACTGTATTGATGACTTACCTGGTCGGCTGATCTCTGCAACCCGGTTTGCACAAGCTCGACCAAATACCACAATGTCCAATAGAGAATTAGCTCCAAGCCGATTAGCGCCATGAACTGAAGCACATGCTGCCTCTCCAGCAGCCATCAATCCAGGAATTACTGTATCCGGATTATTACCTTTGATATCGACCACCTGTTGTGCAGATATTACTCATAAATGACCATAAAAAATAAAACCCAACTAAAGCAACTTGAGATTTAGCACATAAACACATTCTTCGATTAATTCTTACCTCTCCATGATAATTCGTGGGAATACCTCCCATATTATAGTGAACTGTAGGCAAAACAGGAATAGGCTCCTTGGTAACATCCACACCAGCAAAAATAGCTGCTGTTTCAGAAATACCGGGAAGTCTCTCTTGGAGGACTTCTGGGGGTAAATGATCCAGGTGAAGATATATGTGGTCTTTCATGGGTCCTGAAAAAAGAAATTCCTTTTAGAAACCCACAATAGATAAAGATAGAAAACACAATTAATGTCGTTGTTTAGATAGGAGGACTGGTCTTACCAACACCACGACCTTCACGGATCTCCATTGTCATAGACCGTGAAACCACGTCCCTAGAAGCAAGGTCCTTAGCTGTAGGCGCATATCTTTCCATGAACCGCTCACCTTCACTGTTTCTTAAAATTCCACCTTCACCACGGGACCCTAAAAGCAACAAGGCCAATTAGCTTAACAAAGCAGATAGTTTACTTGATTACCCTAAGGGGCCTAAGATGTTTGTGATACCAAAAAAGTACCTTCAGTAATGAGGCACCCGGCACCATATATCCCAGTTGGATGAAACTGCACGAATTCTAAGTCCTGCATGAAGGGAGCAACAAAAATATTAATAACAAAATCACTTCACAGTTCTGATATGATGAGAAATAGCACAGTACCTGCAACGGAAGTCCAGCACGGGCAACCATGGCATTTCCATCTCCAGTACATGTATGAGCTGAAGTGGCAGAAAAATAAGCTCGACCATATCCCTGAAACATTTCAGAGTATAACAGCTAAGATAAATTTTTTCTTTCGTTTCATTTCTTCTGTTGGAAAAGGAATGAGTGGCATCGAGACTCAAGAGGACAATCAGTCAAAAGGAATTAATACCCCAGTGGCCAAAATGGTTGATCCGGAATGGAATCGATGTAATGTCCCGTCTTCCATGTTTAATGCAAGGACACCTTGGCATGTACCTGTTTTTAAGGTCAACTATTAAGCACACTCAAACACACAGCACGTGAAAATTTTATGTTGCACTAGGCAAAATCCATGTAGTAAATACAAAGCATTTTTTTCCCAAAAACATGCACAAGTAAATTTTAAACAAGTCACTGAACGCAGCAATTTACAAAGGTCAAACATATAGACAAAACATCAGATTGAGTATTCCCACAAGATGTGCTGTATCCTGGGAAAGATTTGTTTATACAAGTAAAATAATAAGCATGATACGTGAAACAAAGATCTAATATAATCTCGATAGATTACAGTACTGGTCTTAAGCAAATAAGAAACCTTCAAAATTTGAAATATTCACATAAAGCGGAAAACAAACTTAAAATTTCCTTTTTTTATCTTGATAGCTTTCTCTTGAAATGAGAAATTTTCTCTCCAACATCAACTCGAAGTCTAAAGAAGATGAAGCCATGTACTAAGCAAAAAGTGATTTATTCTTGATAGTAGATTTAAAAGGAAATCTAAGAATTTTGAGCTGAAAACCATTAAGATAATTCAGACACCAGAAGAAGACAATATGGTTGCATCCCACAACAACAGACTAAACTATATCAAGCATGGGATGAAAAGCAAGAACAAAAGTAAGGGGAAATATCTCTGGTATGATCATGTTTATTGATCCGACAACAACAACATTACCCCCAATGCCTTAAAAAGGCTCCCGAATAGCAGGGTGAGGGGGTCGGATGTACGCAACCAAACTTTGTGTTAAAAGAACGGAGAGATTGTTTTTGATGACCCAAAATGAAGATTGCGTCAAAAATTGCATATTCTATGTAAATTGATCGAACAAGATTCAAAATTTATCTCATACAATAACAAGCAATTGTGAGGCTAGACATACCTTCATCATCCATGATGAGATCCAGTGCAAAATACTCGACGAAAAATTGTGTATTATGTCTCATAGCTTGCCCATATAGTGTATGCAACAAAGCATGGCCTGTACGATCAGCAGCACATGCACAGCGATATGCCTGTCCACCTACAAAAGTAGCCACACGTCATAATAAGTCTTCAAGTTAATAAAGAGTAAAGACACAATAAAAAAAAACTCTTCATACCTTTCCCGAAATCCAAGCTTTGGCCACCAAAAGCTCGCTGATATATTTTCCCATCTTCAGTTCGAGAAAATGGTAATCCGTAATTTTCAAGCTCAATCACAGCTTTTGGAGCCTCTCTACACATGTATTGAATAGCATCCTGGTCACCTGAAGAAAAAAGATATGTCAAAAACCCAGATGTACAACTATAGTCTCAATTGCTGTCTTGCTGAATCAGGAAATAGCAAATATAGAACCCGATTATATGAAAAAAAGGAACATAAAACATGAAATAATTATCTATGCACTACAGACATGATTAGCTTACATATAAGCATACATTAGATTACATAATGAACATAAGTATTCAGATTCCAACGGTGGAAGAACAAGAAGAGAAAATATAGCAAAAAAGTAGCACACCTAGCCAGTCACTCCCTTTTACTGTGTCATACATATGCCACCTCCAGTCGTCTTCAGACATATTACCTAATGCAGCATTAATCCCACCCTGCACAGAATCACGATATTGTCTTTTTGAGCAAAAATAATCACACCATCACAACCTTGAAAAGAGACGAGGAAATACACAATAGATATTAGACTAGATTATTTATACCCGTTCTTCCTTGTTAGTAATTCACAACTGATCAAGCATAATAGAGGTTCAAGCTGATTTTTCTGTTGCCCAAATAATTGATTCTTCATTTAGTTGATGTGCATTTTCACTAATCAAACTAGTTATAGCAAGTCAATAACTTAAACACAAGCAAAGACATTCAACAACTTGGTATCATTAACCAAAAATTTGCTTCTTCCAATTGAAACGTATGGTTAAGAGATGTCAAAGACCAACACCACACGTTTGCAGCAAGAGTGCTAACAACCACGAGCGTAGAGATGAAGATTTGGGATGTATCTGCCATGTTTAGCATGCTACAGTTTACATTTTTAAGCATCATCACCTTTTATCTCGTCAGTGTTATCTGACTATCTTGTTATATCTTAAACCTCAAAAGCTAAAACTACCTTATCAGCAAGTCTCCAAAAACACACTGTCCATAGCTTGGTGTAGAACAGACCTTCAACATACATACAATCCATCCAACCAAACTTAAACTACACACTCCTGATCCACTTAATCTCCTAGAAATGTACTGACATCATGGTGGAATGCCTCGTACAGCTGAGCGAACCATTCACATATTAAACGACTTAAACCAGATGCAGATTTACATTCGCAATGACCTAATTAGCATTCGAGTCAATCAGATCAATCCGTATACCTGAGCAGCAACAGTGTGAGAACGAGTTGGAAAGAGCTTGGTAATGCAAGCCGTATTAAATCCATGCTCCGAGAGGCCGATAGCAGCTCGAAGACCAGCTCCACCGGCTCCCACCACAACCGCATCGTAGGTGTGATCAACTATAGTGTAATCGGACGCCTGCGATTGGATCCAAACCAAAAAAACGATTAATTACACTTGATCTCGAAGCGAAGACAATCCAAAAGCAGCGAATCCGTGGAGTGATTCCAAAAGACTCGGAAATCTGAGATATAAACTAGTTTGGTGAAAAAACAGCAAGAAATGATGATTACCGATTGGGAAGAGAAGAATCTGGGGAGCAGAGAACGAGAAGATGATCGAGCGATGGTGCTGGAAGAGCGAAAACCGCGAGAGACGCAGCGCCACATTGCTTAGTGTTGTTTTTCTCTCTCTACCTCCGTTGGAGAATGGAGAGCTGAATTGAGACACAGGCTCACCCTAACCGATTAACAAGACGGCCTTTCAAGCCTAGATTTTGATTAGAAAAAGAGAGAGGCGAAAATGGAGTTTCGAAATGAATTTAGCAGACACACGACACCACGTCCTGCGATGGAGCCTCATCAAACGTGTCCTGAGAAAGACCATTGATTCTAAAGCCCAGCCTTTATGTAAGTTATAGATCTTTTGGGCCGTAAGCGATCCATTGTTAGTCCATTTTCCATCTGCTTATTACACTTAGGAAACATTTAGGCCCATGATCCATTACCTCAAATAACCCAATTATTATTTAGATTTAAACGCCTTTACTATACACCGTCCACCTAAATTTCCGTTTGTCGACCACCTCTGCGCAACGCACTATTAGTGCGTCTATATAAAATTCGTCTAAAATGGATATTTTTTAAAAAAGTTCCATAATCTTGTATACAATTTCCATACGAGCGTGTATATATAAAATTTGTCCAAAACAGACATTGTTTGTTATTCAAAAGGTCAAAAAACAAATATATTATACAAAAACAAATTGCGTCTACGAGTTTGCCTTAAAACTTACACTATTCTTTATAAATACTAAATTTGTAACACTTAATCAAGATAAATAACTATTTTTTTAGTGATAAGTTTCTAATTTTTAATTTAACCAATAACTATATCGTATAATAGATTCGTTACAGTTAAACATAATTGCAAATATATTCTTTGTTATTTGGGCTTTTGAAAAGGCAAATGATGTCCATTTTGGACGAATTTATATGCATGCGTTCGCATTGAGATTGTCTACAAGTTTATGGGAATTTTTTTAAAAAAAATCATGTGTAACTAGACCCGGGAAAATATGACCCGACCCGCAAATCCGACTTGACCTGATCTGATCCGACCCGATTTTTTCCGCTCTTAACCCGTAAAAGTAAACCCGAAACTCGATTTAACTTTTCTGAGTGTTGGAGAGTGGTGGACGGTGGTAGTCAATTAGTTGATTTTCTTACTTAGAGCAGTTACATTCGATTCTAGATTATAAGATATTGTTTAATCCTTTTGCAGGTTCTCGATAGCAAAGCGTCTTCGTTTGGATTTGTAGCCGTTATCTATTGTCGTGTTTGGTGAGTTCAAACCTCCAATTTCACTCGTGTTTAGAAGTGCTTGATGTGTAGTAGCTTGTTATTTTTTAGTGCTGTCTTGCAATGATTGAGAATCTGATCTAAAGTGAATGTGTTTGACTATTCCTTTAAACGATATGCTTAATATGTTTAATCCTCATCTACTCATTGTCAGAATATTTTAATCTAGCTTGTAATAGTATGAACACTTAAGTCTTAACAAGTCATAATATTTTGAAAAGAAAAGTGAGTTCATCTTACTAAGCTGATGTATGTAAGTATGTTGCATACTGATTTTTTTTTCATTCTAGTAAACTGTTGTATGTTGCATAATACAACAACTTTGAAAACTTCATACTATATGTCAGAGAAGAAACAAATAATGAGGAGGTAGTTAGATTTTATAATAGTGTGTTTTATTGGTTGCTCAGAACGTAGAACTTTGAAGTTTAAAGAAATTTCTTTGTCACTTGGCCTATTGTTCAAGAAATTTGTGCATGGACTGTCCAACAAGATGGAATTCAACATTCAAAATGCTTGATAAGGCATTGATTTATCGTTTGGATTTTTCAAGTGGAAGAATGTAGTGAATTGATTCTAATTTTCCCTCGACTCTCAGTGATGAAGAATGAAAAAGAATTGAGAAGATTTGTCATCTTTTGGAGGCTTTTGATGAAATCACTACTCTTATGTCAGGAAGGGTATATCCAACATCCAATTTGTATTTCAAGTGTATGTGGACCGTTGAGATTCTATTATTGAAGTATGGTGTGTGTGAAGATACAGTTGTGGTGGATATGGCAAAAAGAATGAAGACAAAGTTTGATAAATGTTGGAGTTCTTATAGTTTGATTCTTTCGTTTGCTATCATGTTGGATCCTCGTTACAAATTTGAGCTAATCCAACATTGTTTTGAGAAGTTGGATATTGGAAGTGCTCCAATGAAATCAAATCAAGTGAAGGGGGAATTTATGAAGTTATATCAAGAGTATTCTTTAAACAACTATCAAGAAACTTCGAACCAACCTAGGACATATCATGGAGACTTTGAGGTATCTTAAATATTATTATTTTGTTTATAATTTACATCCTTAATGATTTTTCAAGCTAACTGTTTACAATATCTGAAATTTCAAGCTAAATGCTTAGACATTGATACATGTTGTTAAGATAGATTTATCTCCATGTAATAATTTGATTTGGCCTTGTATCAGTTAGCAGTAGCTTGATTTGGCCTAGTATGATTTTGCCTATTCCTTTTATTATTGTTTATGAATTTGGCCAAGTATGCAGTAGGCAGTATGTAGCTTGCCATCATCTTGCAATCTTGGATACATCTTAATTATCTACTTATGATTTTTCAACAAGTTTTTTTTATTACTTTTTGTTTGGTAGGGATTTTCTTCTTCGTATGATCTTTCAGCTGAAAGTCTGAAATTGAAATCTATTTTGAGGAGACTCGGCACAGTTCTACTCAAGATCTGGATTCGTTGTTATAGTGGAAGGAAAATTCTACGAAATATCCTTCGGTCTCTAGAATGGCAAGAGATTTATTAGATTTATTAGCTTTTAGCATAGGAAGTAGAGTTATCACAAAGTGAAGATCTTCTCTTCGTGATGAGACCGCACAAGCACTCTTGGCCACTCTCTCTTGGATATATGGATTGGATGTTGAAGAAGGTAAAAAAATTTGTTGTTTAGATAAGTATACAATTTGATAGTAATATATTTGATTTTAATTTCAAATTTCCAATTGTACAGTTGCTGCAGAAAATCTGAAAGATGGATTAGAAGTTCAATTTACAAGGTTGAACATTAACGAGGATGAAGTTATAGAGATGGAGGATTGACAACATAACTACTTAGGCCCCGTTCGGATTAGATGATGAAAATGAGAGTTGAAGGTAGCTGAAGCTAAAGGTAGCTGAAGCTGAAGTAGGTAGTTGAAGGAAGCTGAAACTGAAGTTAGTAGCTGAAGTTGCTTTTCGGGTTGAAGTTGGAAAAAAGGGTGTTCGGTAAAGATGAAAAAATGGTAGTTGAAGTTGGGTGATTGTGAAGTGAAATTATCAAAAGGGGTATGGATATAATTTTGTAAATGAATTTTAGATTAAAGTGTTTATGTGTTATATTTGTGTTTTGTTTGTATGAAATGTAGTTATTTAATTTAATAATTCAAAGTTAATATTTAAAATAGTTTATTAAAATTTAACAATTCATATAAACTACGGAGTATATTTTAAATCATAAATAAATACTTAATTTATTTAAATTCAGTAAATATTTTGTTCTATATAATTGAATACTAAAAATAACCATATACATAGAAGAAAAACAATATAAATTTTACACATTTCATATACTTATATATGTAACTTTAAAACATTATAGTTTAATATTAATACATTCATTTATATTTATAAGACTTAACCATACATAAGTCTATGTGAGATTCGAACCCACATCGATGTGTATATCACATTGCTCTCCCAGTTGAGCTAATAGACTTTGTGTTAATACATTAATGTGTATATCATATTAATGTGTATATTTAAGATGTGAATGTTCGATGTTATTATCTTTAAGGCAGCCACCAAGAAGTAAGTTATAGACAGAACAATCAACAGGCAGCCCTTCTGATGCCATCCTATCAAACAATCCAAATGCCTCAACCATGTTCCCATATTTGCAATATAGTCACAAGGTGGGCATAATTCTGGCTTCCTCAAACTACAAGTACCCAAAACAGTTAAATCAATGCCCCATTCACAATTTTAACAATGCACAAAACTACATTATGAAGCAATCTTCTATACAAACAGGGATAAAGATCTTCATCAAGTATGTCTCGATGCATCGTCACAAAGTTGCGTCGTTCTCAAACTATGGTCATCCTGAAATAAAGATCCAATTGTATAAGTACCACGAAGAGGAAACTGCATTTCATCCACCATTTTTTATGTACTCACCTGCAAACTGTATGTAAAACTTGTGTGTGGTCGGAAATCCAAATGTCCCTGAAAAGATAACCATGTAAGGAACTGTATTACGACAGAGGTCTACAATCACACAAACTGTCATACATTTTTGCTGAATTTTTTTGCTGAACATTAAAACTAGCTGTCATACATTTTTGCTGTGACAGTAAAAACCTCTTGAACAATAAAACTAACTGTCACAAAATGTGACAAAAGTACCTTCCGATCAGAGACTACCGAATATCAAAGAGCAGAACAAAAATTCAGAGAACCAACTCCATTTTCTGCAACAGATCGATCATCAAAATCAACTTATTTCCCATCCTTGTCCTCCTCCACAAGACTACAGCAGCAGCGAGTTGTTATCATGCAAGAACTTTGATACGATAGAGGAATCTGCACATTTTTTGAGAGAATTTTGTTACTCCAACTCTTTACAAAACAAAATATTCAATGAGAGTAATACCATATATATGAAATTTGCAGCTTACATGTACATTACCTGTTCTTTATCTTTCTTTCCATATGCTCATCACCAAAGTATGAAATTTGAAGGCTACTAATAAGTAAATGACCGAATTCTCTGAAAAGCAAAGTGAAGAGTTTCAACTAGCAATAGTTGCATATAATTAAGAGGATAACTGCAATAGACTCTTTTGTTAAAACATTTGTTATCCATCAAAAGCTTCATTTTTGTTCAAATTCATCAAACCATTAAAAGTATGCATTTTATGAAATTGAGCCACCACTCATGGCACTACACAAACTGGCATACATTTTTGCTGAATTTTTTTGCTGAACATACAACCTCTTGTGACATACTCCCTCTTGCTGAACATACACAAAACATTTTTTTGCTGAACATACAACCTCTTAATGAACACACAAAACTGTCATACATTTTTTTACTGAACAGTAACGAGCATAGAAATTCAGATTACATAGAACACTCTTTGTGACAGTACACGAGCATAAAATCAGTGGCTAAACCTTGTGACAGTACACGAGCATAGAACACAAACTTTTGATGAAAGTACATTAAAACTAATGACAAAGTGTAAGGATGTCACAAGAGGTTGTATGTTCAGCGAAAATCAGTGGCTAAACCTTGTGACTTGTATAAGGATGTTGATCAACAAACAACATCCTTATACAAGTCAATGATCTATTTTTCAGTTCATTTTAAACACATTCCAAGTGTGTTTGATGAAGTTGACATTTCAACAAACACCTAGAGTACACTAAAGAGAAATTAATTCTAAGTGATTCTTAGTTGTAATTGATGCTTGATTCCATGGATGTCAATCCAGTTTGTCTGTTTATCAAACATGGATAATGCCATATTAACATCAACAAGACAAAATTCGAAAATTTCATCAATATATTAGGGTTCAACAAAAGAGAAATTAGGGTTCAACATACCTTGACAACTCCGATTTGGGTCGATTTGTGCTGCAAAATGAATCAAATGCTAAAGCCACTCAACCAAGATCAAATGCTACTGTCCATTGAGGAATTTTCGAATTTTGTAAAAGATAATCTCTTCCAGATGGATCTAGGGGTATTTCAAGAATTTTTTCCAGCTTCAACTTTGAAGCAAATTGCTTCATCTGGGGGGCTAGATAAAGCAAATTGGCACTATTTAGTTGAAGTTAGCCATTTGCTTCAACCAACTTCAACCAAATATCCTTTTTGCCTTCAACTTTGCCGAACGGGTGAAATCAGCTTCAACCCCTCTATTTCTTCAACTTCATACAGATTTTTGCTCAACTTCAGCTTGTCCGAACGGGGCCTTAGAAGTGTTGGTTGTTGGCTTATTAATAGGGTTATTGTGGGCTATGTTAATTTGTAGTGAAATGAATTCAAGAACACAGGTTTGGGCTTTGTTTGCCTGTAAAAATTGGCATGTGTTCTCTTTTGTAGAAATGACCTTATGCTTTTTTTTGGTGGAAATGGCCTTACGTTTTTGTTTTTAGAAATGACGCGCTATTTTTGTAGGAATGGCCTATTTGATATGATATGACAAAACATGAAGTCATGATGTGGAGTCGAATGAATTTAGGAACACAGGTACGACTTACGAGGTATAAATTTGTTTGACTCTTGTTCTACCTGATTCTGTTATATGAGAAATTATGTTTATTCATTTTAAGTATTGATGTTACATAGAGAGATCGAGTGATCAAATCTCGATTCATGGTTTTGCCACATCTGGTTCTTTGTTGATGTTTCTGTAATGAGTTCAAGATATAATGCAATGGCTATCTTTAAGCATTAAAATCGTGCAGCCATGTTTGATCTAAACTAATTATGAGCATTGGTAAATTATTTGAAGATTATGATTATATTAGTGAGTTCTTTGTAAGTCGTGTATTGTTGTTAGAAATGTGAAAGTAGGAAGACTAAAATTCTTATCGTGATCAATGTTTAGTTGTCGACCAATAAAATATATTGATTTGGAATTAGGTTACTAATTCATCTAAACCAACTACTAAGCATGAAATTAATATCAAATAAGGTAATGTGTGAGAAAAATACAGAGTATTGAGTAAAACCATACTAAACATTGATTGAAAAAGTAGAAACAAGATATACATGTTCAATGATTTGCTTAGTCACTAGAAACTTATTTATAAATAAGCATAAAAAGAGTAAAATATCGCGTAATCAGATCCGTTGGGTTGATCCGAACCGGCAATAAACCCGTCATAACCCGACCTGCTTTGACCCGGTAAATTTTAAACCCGAAATGACCCGACCTGAAATATACTAAACCTAATATACTCTAACCCGAACCCGATCCGCTCGACCCGTTTCCCAAGTCTATGTGTAACGCATGAACCATATTGGTAATTGGTGCGTAACGCTCGGACCTGTTCCATGCGCTACGCATCGAAGTGGACTAAAAACGAGAATGTGGATAAATAGTAAAGGTAAGTGGATAAGGGGTATAAAAAGGGAAAAATATTACCGGGTATACGAGAAACCCCGGAGGCGTATCCATATTTCTTATTGCTTTCTTACTTACGTCCATACTTCTGCATGCCTTATATAGATATCATCTTAGTGATATTACTATAGCATACTAGTTACAATTTAATGGCTTGTTGAAATTTTTGCATGCTAATTTTGACTTACTAGACTACGTATTTATAGACTAGATGTAACATGTTTTTACTATGTTAATAGTTACTACAATAGTAAGTAAATCAAATCATATTAAATGATAGCATGCATTCTTGCAATTTCTTCTCACGTAACATGCCTATACTATAGTTCACAATTATGAAATATGTATATACATAAATATTTTTGTTCATTAACATGATTATCATCCATTTATTTCCCTATACTTAAACACATATGTTGATTAAATATTTAATTCAATCTCACTCTTGTTAAATTTGATAATATGACATTTAATGATTTTAATATATCGGTTAATATTGTTACACTTTATTTTGTCATGTTTATAAAAGGAAACATAATCATGATATATTATCTTAATAATACTAATCATAAATCTTACTGTAGAGATTTCATGGCCAATATCACCAAAAGAGAATTTGACATCATGGACCTGTCAGGAGATAGGTTCTTGGAGTGGAGGGTGGATGCATGCCTTGACCCATCTAAGGGCCAATGGTCTTGCAGAAACCATTGATGAACAAAATACCACCACTCTGATGGAAAAGGCTAAGGCCATTGCCTTTTTCCGCCATCATATTCATGAGAGAAATGTGAATATTTATTGGTGGAGGATCCAAAGGATCTATGGAGAAATCTTAATGAAAGATTTGAAAACTTAAAGAACAGATTACTCCCTCAACTTCAACATGAATGAAGCTCTTTAAGAGTTCAAGATTTTAAAACTATAAGGAAGTATACTTCGACCGTATTTCGCATAACTGCTAGATTGAGGTTATGTGACCACGTAATAACAGAGGAGCAAATGTTGGAGAAAACATTCTCCACGATGCATGCCTCAAACGTGGTGTTACAACAACAAGTGGTTTCGATAAGTATTCTGAACTTATAAATGTGATGTTCGTTGCGGAAAAGAACAATGAGCTTTTAATGAGAACCATAACATGAGACTTGTTGGTGCAGCGCCATACCTAGAAGCAAATGTTGCAGTTATTCCTCCAGTGGGGAACGAATATAAAAACCCGCGTTGGAACAAGAAGGGTAAATGGCGTGGCAAAGGCTGAAAACAAGGACATAAGAAGGATCAAAACTCCGGACAGAAAAATGACAATAAGGGAAGATCATACTCCAAGGGAGAGAACCTTTATGTTCCAAAGGGTCCAACGAGACCTAATTATAAGATAAAGACGTAGTGTTTTAGGTGTGGAAGGTTTGGCCATTAGGCTAAAATATGTCGTTCACCTAAACACGTAGTTGAAGTCTATCAAGCGTCTTTTAAAAATAAAGGCAAAGCCGTTGAGGCAAACTTTGTGGTTGGAAATAATCAACAAGATCAAAGTCTGGATGTCTCGGCCTTCTATATGGACAATATAGAAAATGGTGATGAATTTGGCTTGAGTGGAAATCTCAGTTTCTAAATTTCTAATCATGAAGTTAATATTTTTATGTTTGTTTCACTGATGTTTAATTATGTATGATATGTGTGTAATGCATGACTCTATTGTAATATAAGGCTCCTATGTAATATAAATATATGTTTGTATTAACATTGATTCTCTTAATCTTGAAGCTATGCATCAATATGGAGTTCACTCAAACTGCGAAAGGAATGTTTAGTGGACAGTGCCACTACCCATACCGTTTTGAAAGGAAAAGAGTATTTTACTCAATTGACTATTTTTGAAGGAAATGTCAATACAATATCGGGTGTGGCAAGACTCATAGAAGGGTCTGGAGAAGCATATATTGTGCTTCCAAGAGGAACAAAGTTGAGAATAAAAGACACATTATACTCAAGCAAATCCCAAAGAAATCTATTGAGTTTTAAAGATGTGTGTCAAAATGGATTTCATATGGAAACCATGAATGAAAATGAAAAGGAATACATGTGCCTGATTGCACACGTGTCTGACAAAAGACAAATGCTTGAAAAATTGCCAAGTTTTTCCTCTGGACTATACTATACATACATTAGTCCATTTGAAGCCAACGGGATGTCTCAGAATATCTAATCTTTGTTTTTCTTTGAATAAAAGGGTATAACCCACCTTTCTCACACAAAAAAAAAGATGCCAAGAAGGTCAACGAATTTAGGGTTCTTTATTTTACATTTGGGGAAGAGGATCAATTTTGGGGTTTTGATTACTTTTCCAGAAATTAGATAAACGACTCAAAAATTTGAAGGCATGAAAAAAATGTCATTATAAGACTTAAAGGGGTGATTTAAGTAATTTCAAATAAAATAATAATATAACATGACACGTGGCATAAGTGTTTAACAGAAGTTAAAGAGGAGTGATTGTTGAGTGACGGAGAGAGTTATAAAGGTGGTTTCCGGTAATAATGAAAAATATGGGTGATTTTAAGCAATATGGCCTATCATACGGGTGATTTCCGATTAAAATCCCTTAATTATAACAATATATTTATTTTTATTTTCCATTAAAAAATCTTTACCACCTAATCGTTTTTATATGTGAGAGTATTTATAAGTTTATATTCGTAAGTAAATAATTGCAATTTGTAGTTAAATTATTGGCTTGTCGACCAAGTGCTTCAGAAATCTATAGCAAAATTGTCATCAAGCTCCTCCCTCTAGAGACAATTCACGAGCTTTTGCTTAAGTTTTACCTTTGGGCCGGTTAATGCGTATAAATCAAATCATCGGATTCGCTCCACTAGAGTTATTACACTTTTCAAATCTAGGTAAAGTTCTTTTTTCCCTAGACAAGGTAAATTCTAGTAGAATTTTAAGCGCTTTACCGAAACATTATACTGTATCGTCAACATATAGGCTCAGTTTGTTATTTATATACTAATACTCCCTCCGTATTATTATGTAAGTCATTTCAAGCCTATTCATCGTTTTACTTTAAGACATTGTTTCACTAGATCCTATACATCGTTTTACTTTAAGATATTGTTTTACTAGATCTAAACCCCCTAATTAAAGTGTTAGGTGGAATTAGGTCTGAGTAAATCCGGACATAAAAGAAAAGATAGGTCAAAAAGATTGGTCGGAGTATATCCATAGGGTAGTATACCAGTAGTAGCAAAAGCAGTTATACGATATCGTAAAATTAATGATTAAACTAGGGCATGCAAGTGCATTACGGACTTGCGGTTAATGAATGATTAGTTGGTACGTTGCGATAATTAAATAGATTTCAAAGTCTAAATTGAGTGATATGATTCTCCCAACTTCAAACTCGTAGTTGCAATAATTATAGGATCCATTAATTCCATGAGTCGACCGACCGTCCAAAGAATGATTCAGCAATACCAGTTGCTCCCACTTCCTCATTTAATATTAAACCGCGTGATTCTGCATGTGATCTCTCACTTAATTGG
Organism: Oxyria digyna; assembly: GCA_029168935.1. Taxonomy (NCBI): domain Eukaryota; kingdom Viridiplantae; phylum Streptophyta; class Magnoliopsida; order Caryophyllales; family Polygonaceae; genus Oxyria; species Oxyria digyna. Next base: position 25,345,740 of record JAPVLV010000010.1, read on the forward strand.
TTTTACTTCCTTCCCCAATGTTCTTCTCATCCCTTTTAGACACGTATGTCGATGTGCGTTTTACATCGTTAATATCTCGAAATATACGTTAATAAAAATTATAAATTTTTAAAATTCTCGATGAGACGAATCAAACAAGACCTCACAAGTCACATCACTATATTTGTTCTTATATATCGTAAGATATCAAAAAAATTCGATCAATACGTGAATAGTGTCATTATTTGTAATGAGAATAACTTTTAGGGACGAAAGAAGTATACAACTGATACAGAGTATTTCATACATATTATGTAGTGATTATTAGCTAAGGTTAGGATCATTTGGGAGCTATTTTATATGTAATTGCATGATCCGGAGTTGAAGAGAAGAAGTAGTGAACTATGAAGATTAGTGAAGATTGAAGACATCTTTCAAGGAACTGAAGAAACCAAGTAAGAAGACGACAAAAGACTTGAAGAGAAGAGAAGACAAAGCTGATGCAGAAATCCGCGGGCAAGCCGCGGGTGAGCCGCGATCGCGGATTTGCAGCACACAAAATTGGCTAAGTATGAAATCCGCGGGTGAGCCGCGGGTGGACCTGATTTCCGCGCCCGTGGATTACGCGCTGAACACCAGATTTGTTTCCGAGTTTTATCTTGTTTTGCTATTTATTTATACTTTTTCCTTTTATTTCGTATTTCAGATTTATTATTTCCTAGGAGTATTTAAGCCTAAAAACACTTTAGGTTTAGGTTATCTCGGATTACTTTGAAGAACCCTAGTTTTGCCTCCATGTCGATGTTGAACTAATTTCCCTTTGTTTCGCCTGACGGTTGAAGCCTTTGACTGTATGGTTGTGAGATTCTAAACTCTATTTTGCTTTCTATTGATTGTATTGATTCTCATGATTTTATCTTATTGAATCTTATTGATTTGTCTAGTTTGGCCAGCTAGGTTTATTGATATTGTTCATAGTGCTAGGATTTGGTAATTCCGGGTCGGAGTTCTTTATCTAGTAGCAAACACATGTTTACATGAGAAGGTCGTAGTGTTTACTTGTGAATGAGAATTGATTGCATGCTTATCTGACGGGTTGTCTGAATTGCATGTATCCTCTATATTCCTTTGCTTAATGCTTCTATTGAATTGAGTCTTGAAGGTCTTCAGATTTGTTTAATAGGAAGTTATATCAGGGCGGGTTGCGCTGATATCTATATCTGAACAGGAATAGGAACAACAATAGGATTGCATGAGTTAGAGATATCTATGATCAACTGTGCATGTCATTGTGTGGATATTTGTTAGGTGGAACGCTTTCCCAATCATATTCCCACAACTCTTGCTACTTGTTACTTTTATTTGTCTTAGGTTATAGAACAACAACTTCCCCCCCTTTGGTGTGTTCGTTGGTAATAGTAATTTGCTTAAGAATAGACTACTTGATTCTTTTGGGATTCGACTCTTGCTTTTCTGCTATACTAGTTGGTTAGTTAGATTTTCTTTGATAGGCACAACGATTTTAGCCTTGTCAAATTTGGCGCCGTTGCCGTGGAATCAAATTTTCTGTTTTTGTGTGATTAATTGTTACCAACCTTTGTGTGGACCTGTTGTATGGTCCACACCCGTACTACTGATTCGCTTCTTGTTGCTCTTGATCCAGAGATTGAAAGAACCATTAGCCGCAACCGAAGAGGAACTCGTGAGATGGCTGTCGTAGCACAAACTATGAGGCAGTTGACTGCCCCAAACCTGACTCAACAGCCGCTAGCCATCACCTTTCCCGACTTGGGAGAAGGTGTGAACTTTGAACTGAAGTCTGGCCTGATACATGAATTGCCACACTTCCATGGTTTGGCAGGAGAAGATCCGAATAAGCACCTGGCTCAATTTCATGTTGTTTGCTCTAGTATGAAGCCAAAGGGTATAACTGATGATCAGATCATGCTGAGAGCATTTGGGTTCTCTTTAAAAGATGCAGCGAATGATTGGCTGTACTATCTAGCTCCAGGAAGTATCACTACATGGGCTGGAATGAAAAAGGTATTTCTAGAAAAGTACTTCCCTGCTATTAAGCTCAACATTCTGAAGAAGGATATTGCTACCATTGAGCAACATGCTCCTGAGACTTTCTATGAGTATTATGAGAGGTTTAAGAGGTTATGTTCGAGTTGTCCATACCATGGGTATGCAGATGAAACGCTCATCCTCTATATTTTCAATGGTTTGCTTGATGATGAGCGTCGTATGGTGAATGGAGCCTGTGGGGGTAACATCCTGAATAAAACCCCAGCCCAAGCTCTAGAGATTTTCCATGAGTATTCTGAGGGCTCTAAACAGTTCAGCAAGAGAGAAAGTGTCAAGGCAATAGAGTCTCAATCAACATCTAAGTTGGAAAATGAGATGAAAGAGTTGAAAGAGATGGTGAAATGCTTAATGGTGAAGAGTGGTGCTCAACAAAAAGTAAACGCATGTGGATTGTGTACTAATACAGGACACCCTACTTATGCTTGCCCACAACTTCAAGATCCAAACGCTGAGGTAAATGCTATAGGAGGGTGGCAGCAGAGACCTAGATATGATCCCTACGCTAATACGTACAATCAAGGGACAAGAGATCATCCAAATCTCAGGTGGGGGAACAATCAAAATGTGCAAAACCCTCATCTCTTGCAACCACCACCTCAGCAACAACCACAACCACAAGCCCAAGGTTCATCCTCATTCCTTCAACAAATGGTTGAGAAACTCGCTGCAGGCCAAGTAGAGTTACAACAGAACTGCATGCAATTTCAAAAGGATACAAAGTCAAGTATTCAAAATCTTGAAGTGCAGGTTGGACAGATGGCTCAAGCGTTTAATGAGTTCAGAGCAAGAGATTCGGGAAAACTACCCTCTCAGACGGTAGAAAATTCGAGAGCAAACGTCAGTGCATTGACTCTAAGGAGTGGTAGGCAATTGGAAATTAGGCCCGGAGCTGAAAGAGGGGCTGAAATCGAGAGAGATGAGCAAGACGAACAGAATCCGCGACACCCGCGACCGCGGATCGACTACTGATAAAGAGTCGAGCATTCTGCAGAGAGTAATCCACGCCCGCGGATGGAAAGCCGCGCCCGCGGATCTGATCCCGAAGCTTCTGCAGAGAAAAATCCGCGCCTGCGGATCTGATGCTGAACTCGCTGATTCTTATGTTCGACCTGTCTTACCTCCTCTCAGCTCATTGAAACCACCAGCACCTTTCCCTGAGGCGTTGAAGGACACTAGAAGGCTGGAGAACGACAAAGATGTCTTCGAGACCTTCAGCAAATGCGAGGTAAATATTCCATTACTTAAACTTGTTAAGAGCATTCCTCGCTATGCTAAATTTCTGAAAGAATTATGCACGATCAAAAGAAATCAGAAATTAAAAGAAAAACAAAAGATTAAGGTGAGTGAGCATGTGTCTGCTGTGTTTCAAAGGCGTATGCCTAAGAAGTGTGGTGATCCTGGCATGTTTAGTATTCCATGTGTTATAGGTGAAACTAAGTTTGACAAAGCTATGCTAGACTTAGGTGCATCTATTAATGTCTTGCCTTATTCTTTGTATGAGTCGATAGGACTAGGACCATTGCATGCAACAGGAACAATTGTTCAATTAGCTGACAGTTTTAATGTGTACCCGAAAGGGGTAGTTGAAGATGTTCTTGTGAAAGTTGATAATATGGTTTTTCCTGCGGATTTCTTTGATTTGGACATGGATCATGATAAGCATGCTGCCCCTATTCTGTTAGGTAGGCCATTTCTGAAAACTGCTCAAACAAAGATTGATGTTAGTAGTGGAACCCTTAGTATGGAATTTGATGGGGACAAAGTGGAATACAATATTTATGATATGAGTCCCATTCATGATACGTCTTTGTCTTGCATAAATGTGATTAATCCTACTTGTTGGGAAGAATCAAATTATGCTATTGAGAATGTCGTATTGGATCCCTACATAGAGGGTGTTCAAGCTATTAACTTGCAGGAGTTCAAGAAGGTCCTAGATGAGAGTGATAAGTCACCTTCTCCACTTTTGGGCAATAGCCCCACCAGACTAATGTTGCAGGGCGAAAAGCCTATGTCTGCTATTGTGCAGGACACTGAGATAGAGCTTAAACAACCGCCTGACCAAACTAAGTGTGGGGGAGAACAGAAAAAAATTTGTGCCAAGAAGGAAGTATCTAGAGGGTGTGGTTCTAAGTTCAAACATTTCCACGAGTGGTTCAAGAACGAAGTGCTGAAAGAGAGAGTTCCTAGGGAACCTGGTGCGAGAACTTGATTGAGTTTCATGTCGAGCCACGACATTAAATAAGGCGCTGCTCGGGAGGCAACCCGAGGTGTGTGTTGTTTTCGTTTGTCCTTGTGTGTTCGTTCAGTTTGATTTTCTTTTTAGTGTGTTTATGGACATGAGGAAAGCACCGAAGCACAGGTTCAACTACGTTCTATAGTCAAACTGCGTTCGCCATGTCAAAATGCGAGCGCGGTTTCCTCGCTGTAAGTCCTCTCCTTCTACGAAAAAAAAAGAAAAAAAAAAGAAAAAAAAGAAAAAAAGAAAAAAGAAAAAGAAAGAGTATTCCACCATCCACCCACCTCGCCGAGTCACCACGAGCCATCATATATCACCGTCGAGCTCAAATCGGGACTTCAAAGCAGCCCAAGCACCCATCCGCAGGTAACTCGCGGACAAGCCAGAAAACTGTGATCACGGATTCTTCCCGAGTTATTCAACATGAGAAAATATGCGGGCAAGCCGCGGGCAACACCATTATCCGCGCCCGCGGATTTTCCTCTGCAAGAAATTTGAACTTCTCCGTTCGGGTTTCTGATTTGATTGTTTGTTACGCTGATGAAAGGTTATTGAAGATACTGTTTATTTACAAGAAGAGAAGCATCATTAGACGGCGTTCTTTGGCCATATCCACCTCCACCACCTGATGACACAAGGTCGGATTAATATCGTGGATCTGCTAGGATTTGGATGGACGATGGGGGTTGAAGTCGACGGTGGCGGCGATTGTGGTCGACGGCGGCGGACGTTTGGGTGAATCTGATGTCGAGGCGGCTTCGAGAGATTGTTGTGACAGACGATCGATCGAATCTTGGTCTTCGACAAGTGTTATCTACCTTGACTCAGTCGTCGATCTAGGTACACTAGCTTGACTCGGACACGATAAGCAAGTGACGTCTTTTTTGACTCAGCCGTCAATCTAGAAAGACTCACTAGACTCGAATTAACCCAAGGAATCCACCTAGGGTTCTTTCAAGGTTTGGAGGTCGAAATATGTGTAAACAACAGATCGATCTCACAGGCCATTATCAAACCAAGCGTTGACTTCTTGCAATTCAATATCAAACCCAGGCCAATATCAAACCAAGCGTTGACTTCTTGCAATTCAATATCAAACCAAGCTACAACTAAACAACGTCAAAACCTAAAAGGAAGAGTAATTCTCAATTTGTAAAAGTCTGCCTAAACCCTAGAGAAACACACATTAAATAGTCTTCCTGAATTGCTTGATTCCCAAGAAAGGAAACCCTAGAATAGCCCAAAAATCTTGAATCTTGTTCTGATCTTGGCGGCCTCGTCCATTCTCGAATGGGCCTCAAATTTGGACACAATGAAGATAAGCCCAAGTACTGAAACATATCCAAAGGAGAGCTTAATCTGATCTTTCGTTTGCCCAAACAAACAGAAACAAATTCGGATCTTGCAGCAGCCATATCTTGGTCATTGGGCCTCTGTTGGGCTTCTACTTTGGACACGGTCAAGATAGGCCCAAGAAGTATACTCTGACCAAATATTTTCTCAATTGGACGTCCGAGCCGTCCAGGCCACTCTGCCCTAGTTCCATCCCATCTTCGATAGCACCGCCTCTTGTCGTCTCTTCGGCCTTCAGCTTGGCGACAGGATCGCATCATGGGTTGTTTTGGGAGACGCTCCAGCGTACGTACATCACAACCCGAGTGAGTTTATTTCTTCTTCCCCTTACACATTTTGGTCCTTTTCTATCATTGAGGACAATGCTTCAATTAAGTATGGGGGAGAGTTATTACTTGTTAGGGATTATCTTAGGTTCATTTTAGCATTTTATTTCAGATATTGCTTTGTAAGTTTGCATCATCATATATTGAAAAATACAAAAAATAAAATAAAAATATGAAAAAAGGCAGAAAAATCCTGGGATAGCAAGATCCATGCAACAAGCAGGTTACCTGGACCAGCACTAGGCTGGGGTAAAAAGAGGTTTCGAGTGATGTGAGTTTTGGTGAGCCTGGAACAATTAATGAGTGGTTGGGATGAAAACCCGAGAGGACGCCTAAGCAAGATGAGTTGATAAAAAAATAGAGTGATTTTAGGACTTGTTCTTATTTGGCGTTGGAAGACATAAGAAGAGGTGATATAAGGAGGATTTCGGATAGGGCCACTTGGGAGTCATAAGGAGTAGAGAAGGCTATGTGTTTATTGTCATATCACTTGTATTGTTGATGTTGTTATAGTTGTTGTTTTGAGGATTTGGATGTTGTTGTTGGAGTTGTAATCATTAGGCAAGTTTCTTTGTACTTCCTGAGACCTTTGTTTATTAGATTGAGGAGTATGTTTTCTTTAGCTTACTCAGAGACGAGCAAGGTCTAAGTATGGGGAAATTTGATAGAGAGTATTTCATACATATTATCTAGTGATTATTAGCTAAGGTTAGGATAATTTGGGAGCTATTTTATATGTAATTGCATGATCCGGAGTTGAAGAGAAGAAGTAGTGAACTATGAAGATTAGTGAAGATTGAAGACGTCTTTCAAGGAACTGAAGAAACCAAGTAAGAAGACGACAAAAGACTTGAAGAGAAGAGAAGACGAAGCTGATGCAGAAATCCGCGGGTGAGCCGCGGTCGCGGATTTGCAGCACACAGAATTGGCTAAGTATGGAATCTGCGGGTGAGCCTGATTTCCGCGCCCGCGGATTACGCGCTGAACACCGGATTTGTTTCCGAGTTTTATCTTGTTTTGCTATTTATTTATACGTTTTCCTTTTATTTCGTATTTCGGATTTATTATTTCCTAGGAGTATTTAAGCCCAAAAACACTTTGGTTTTAGGTTATCTCGGATTACTTTAAAGAACCCTAGTTTTGCCTCCATGTCGATGTTGAACTAATTTCCCTTTGTTTCGCTTGACGGTTGAAGCCTTTGACTGTATGGTTGTGAGATTCTATTTTGCTTTCTATTGATTGTATTGATTCTCATGCTTTTATCTTATTGAATCTTATTGATTTGTCTAGTTTGGCCAGCTAGGTTTATTGATATTGTTCATAGTGCTAGGATTTGGTAATACCGGGTCGGAGTTCTTTGTCTAGTAGCAAACACATGTTTACATGAGCGGGTCGCAATGTTTACTTATGAATGAGAATTGATTGCATGCTTATCTAACGGGTTGTCTGAATTGCATGTATCCTCTATATTCCTTTGCTTAATGCTTCTATTGAATTGAGTCCTGAAGGTCTTCAGATTTGTTTAATAGGAAGTTATATCAGGGCGGGTTGCGCTGATATCTATATCTGAACAGGAATAGGAACAACAATAGGATTGCATGAGTTAGAGATATCTATGATCAACTGTGCATGTCATTGTGTGGATATTTGTTAGGTGGAACGCTTTCCCAATCATATTTCCACAACTCTTGCTACTTGTTACTTTTATTTGTCTTAGGTTATAGAACAACAACTCCCCCCCTTTGGTGTGTTCGTTGGTAATAGTTATTTTCTTAAGAATAGACTACTTGATTCTCTTGGGATTCGACTCTTGCTTTTCTGCTATATTAGTTGGTTAGTTAGATTTTCTTTGATAGGCACAACGATTTTAGCCTTGTCAACAACATATGCGGTCTCGCTAAAAATAATTTTTAAAATGAAAACGTGTGAATGAGTATTAGCATCAAATGCACAAAATATATTTGAAAATATGCTTTAAAATTTACTTAAATGTACATCAATTTTTTGATGCACATCCTTTGAAAAAGTGATGCACATATACAATTTTGGATAAAGATCATGTACGAATGAGCTTATTGTACGAATGTAAGAAATGCACATTCTTCTATATTAACATGCACATGCAAGCATGTACATGTATTTTTCATATGTTGTCAAAGACATGCACACATCTACGAATGTGCATGTGAATATAGAAAATTATGCATGTATTCGTAATTCGTAGGATAATAAACATTCTCACATGAACCTTTTCCTACAATTTTTACCTCAAGGTTCTTCAGTTTATCAGTAAATGTTCTTTAAAAAATGAATGTTCTTCAAATTTTGGAGTTTTTTAAGTTTGTCAACGAATGTGCACCAAATTAGTATTAAATGTTCACTAATTTACAACTAATGTGCACCATTCTCACGTTCATATTTTAAAAGTTATTTTCACCCGACACTTTCCCCTATACAACATATGTTATATTGTTATAAGTTAATAATAATTACTAGTACACTTTTAAATAGTTAAATAGTATTTAAATTCTTTATTTAACAATAAGTACTAGACTATAAAACTACTCCTTCTGTTTCTTTATAATTTTCATTCTACGATTTTTAAGATAAATTAACAATTTTATTTTTCTCTAAATTACCCTTAATTTCCTTGATTAGTAATATCCACAATGATAATTATTGAAGATTCCAATTCTAGTAATAAACATAGGGGTAAATCTGACAAAATCTTGTCAAAATAGCTAAAATGACAATTAACAATTAGGATCAAGAAAAACAGTCTAGAATCTACTATATAACTATTAAAGCAATCCTTCTTTTTTGTCACGTGACATTCTCTCTTTTAACAAGCCACATGACATCCATTTATTTCATCTTCCAATCTCTTGGATCGCCACGTGGAAAACCTTAAGCTTAATCTCTATATTGTTTTTTTTTATATTTTAAATCACACGGTATTTCCTAATCTATGTATTGCCTTGCTACAAACCACAAGTTTTCCATAAAACTATTATTTAATAATTATATAAAAAATTTATCTAATAATTTATAAATTTTAAATACTTTAAATTTTAATATATTTTAATATTAAAAAAATGCTTGATAAACACTCTCTTTATTAAAAGTATGTATCATACTAATTCAAAAAAATTATATTAAATAATTGATTTTTTTACTTTAGCTATTTAGATAATAATTTAAATTAAATAATTATTTGTAAAAATTATTCTAAATTTGTATAAGGTAAGAGAACTTCGTCAAATATTTTAACCTAAGTTATTTCTATATTCAAATTAAACTTATATTTTATAAAATCCGTGCGACATACGGAAAACTGAACTAGTGACAAATAAAAAGAAACTCGGTGACTAGTGAGCAAATATGATGGTGTTTAGGGAAATTTTATGAATGTGGTAAACTACCTAATACAAGTTGCTAACTTAAATCTAAGTTTTGATTTTTTTTTGTCAACTTCCTCATATTTGGTTGTCATCTCTCTAACGTGGCACATTTTATCTTTTTTTTTTTCAATAAGTAAGGAAGACCCCTTTCATCAGGCATGCCCCACACCCACAATGTGGGTAAGATGTGTTGTCCCCATGAGTCGAACTCATGACCTGTGGGTAATGACATCATGCCTACACCACTAGACTACGGAGAACTTGACTGACACGAAGAGTATATAAGTCTAAAATGTAGTAGTGACAAACAATGATTAATTACACCTGGTTTTAGCAATATCTCATTCATATATTATCAAGTTAAATTTAAACTTTCGATATTTTAGGCTAAATAATACACGACTATCAAACATTATAATATAATTATCCAAAACGAATTTGATAAACAATTCTCAAAAACATAATACCTCTGGGTACATAATACCTCTGGGTATATGAGCACATATGGGTGCTAGCCGGGACAATTTCTGGTCATCGCCGTGTTCGGGTTAATTATTTCGGTGATTTTCGGGTTTAGAATATTAATCCATTCAAATGAAAAAATAAAAAAATAAAAAATTTGAAATTATATCAAAACAATTATAAAATTCAAAATAAATAAATATTATATAAAAATAAGTTTAATAAATATATCTCGTGCATGGCACAGGTCATTACGCTAATTTTTCGTTAAGATTAAATCGAACTACCGTTAAAAAAATGCCTAAACCAATCTTGTTTGATTTGTAGAGTGGCTATTTGAAAAGTAATACTTTGTCCGTTCCATTATATAGTTCACGTTTCTAATATAGTTTTCACCTTCCATTTTTATCCTACTTTTTTCCACAAAAACTACACTCATCTATCTTCTCTCTCACTTTTCTAGCTCAAAAACTCACATAAAATCACTTTTTATCTTCTCTCTTACATTAAAACCCATATTCACTCACATTCTCTCTCTATTTCCATTTCTTTCTTTCAATTCCTTAATTACAATGCAAATTCAACAATGAGAACTATAAAAGGGGACTAAGGGAGTACATGTGAAGGATTGTTTTTAACATTAAAAATTGAAGATAAAAGGTGCTCAAATACACATAATTTAGGGAAAAGACTCCCGAATTCTTAGACGAGGGTTGAGAAAGATGTAAAAAACCTTATCATCCATGCACATACACGCTAGCTATAATTGATGCATACAATACTTAGAGCATCCACATTGGTGGTTTTTTAACCATAAAGTAATATAGATTTTTTAGCAACAATGAAAGTTTGCTAAAAAACTGAGCTGCAGATTTGGAAGCAAGGAACCGATAAAAAATCAACATTGATAAAGTCACGTTTGGTTATAAACAAAAATTTCACATAAAATCAATGCCAAAACTGGGTTTTCTTTTGAACATCCAAACAAGGCCTTCACATGTGTCAGACTTTCATAAAGAAAGTGGGGGTGATTTTTAGCCATTAGATAAAAAAGATCAATGGTGAAAAAAAAGCCTAGAGTTGTTATATTATTATCATTTTAAAAACATTTTCAACACAAAATTAAATGAATTGATGAAACATAATATTCTCACTTTATTTTTATCTATCTATAGACACCCACTTTGTATATGTTAATTATAAAAACTTTTTTATTTAAAATAAACAATATAAGAAACATTTTTAAATTTAACAATAAACTAGTGTATAGACCCGTGCCATGCACGGGTAATCGAGACTACTTATTATTTTATAATTACTTTAGTAAACTATTAAAATAAGAATTGATATTTTCATGATAACTTATTAAACTACTAATAACTTTATATTGATTAATAATTTTATAAAATAACCTAAAGAAAAAAAAATTATATATCAAATGATATAAAATCTCTTCTTTAAAAGAAATTCATGAATCAAATCGAGAAAACAAAGCTCATAGTTATATAAATTAAATACTAATAAATAATAAATTCTAATGCAACTTCAAAAAACTTATATCCACAGAAATATTGGTTTAGAAGTTAGTTAGAGCAAATTTTATCAGTGATTCCTCATATAGTTTTTGTTGAAATGTTCTCATACGTTAAGTTTATTATTTGTTGGAAAACTCGGTTAATAAAACCCAAAATAAAATATTAAAAAATCATCTTAGAGACTTAAAAATCGATAATAAATCAAGAAGACAAGTTGTATTTGTTAAACATTTAGTAAATGTTAAAAATATATTGGTTTAATAACAAAATGAGTACTTGGCACATAGAATTGATGAAGCTATTAAATACATTTTCTTTAATATTTTTTAAGCACCCTTTGCTTTAAATATACATGTAGAGATATTAGATAGATATATAAAATAGATTAAGATTATTTTTTAAATTGATATATCTATTTACTAAACAATAACTTAAGTAAAGAATAATTATTAAATGAATTTATAATCATTCGGTTTACGATTTGTCAGAAGACTAAAATTGGTGAGGACTTTAAAAAAAGTGAAAATATGTGTATATTATAAGATATGACACATTAATGTAACAAATGTTTAAGTAGTATTTTATTTTAGTAGTATAGTTTGTAGTCAAATTTGTTAGAAGTGATGTTTATATATATATTTACCTACAAAAGTGATTAGAAAATAATGTTTTACTTTAAATCAAATAAAAATATAAAAACAATTAAAAGAGAACCAATAACAAATTGCCACATGGATGTGGTGGGGCCAGAATCAAGGAGAAGCCTTGAAAAGTCTCAGCTTTAATAGATTATATATATAGATATTATTTCAAAGTTATATGATTAAAAACCAGGTTAAAAAACCGAATTTAAAACTATGAGTGTGAAGAAAAAGTAGATTGAGTTGTTAAAATGAAATGAATGAATAAAAAATACTAAATAACTGCTAAAAAACTATACCAATGCAGATGCTCTTAGTACTATTAGTACATACTTTCTATTTAACGCCCACCCTTTTTGCTATTTGCCGCCCAGGTCATCCGTGCGTGACGCATGGATTTAATCCGTGCGTGACGCACGGATTGCACATTCCAGAAAACGCACGGATTGTATCCATGCGTCACACACGGTTAGCATCCATGCATGACGCCCGGATTGTATCCATGCGTCAGGCATGGATTTGCATATATGAATCTAGGGTTATTCAATGTATTGAATGTATTTCTAGTTAAGTGTGCAAAGAAACACATTTTTAGTGTCTTTTTTAAGGCGATAAAGCCCAATTCGACAAAAACGTCATCGAAACTTTATCGAAATGGAATGAAACTTTGTTTCAATCCTTATAATGTCTATTTGATCATGTGTGTAACTTGAAATTCAAATTTATACCTTTGTAAGTGAAACATAGTTTGAAAACCGAACGAGGTCGCAATATGTATGGCGCACCATATACAATTTGAAATATAATAAGGTTGAACATTCGTCAACATAACAACAATATAAGCATTCTAAATATAACAATAAGATTTTGCAACATAAAACCATGCGTCACGGGTGGAATGCATCCACACATCACGCATGGTCTTACACCATACGTGACGCATGGATGTCAATGTATTTTTTTGTTGCTTATGTGGTCCATGTCAATGTATTTGTACTTATGTCACGCAAAATAATTCATGTTCCGTGTGGTTTTAAAGGCTTTAAAACCACAATTCGCCATAACGTCGTCGAAACATCATCGAAATGGAATGAAACTTGTTTACAACGCCTATTAGAGATATTTAACCATGTCGGTAACTTTACATCAAAACCTTTTGCTTTTGGAGTAACATGCTCTTTGTAAAACATCAAACTACTCACCACAAGCTTAACTTGTTGCAATATATATGGTCGCAACATTGATGTTCACGTATGTTTGAAAAATTTTATACACAAATGTGTTATAAGGCATATAAAGTCCCAATAATGTCTCACACATACAAAACGGGATTCGAAACTATGCCAAAACGCTAAAACCACTAAAAACGCCTTAAATGGACTTGAGGCGGTTTTTGGCGAAACGACACTCGAACAATGTCCGAATGTAATGAAACTTGTTTTCAATGGCTATTATGGATATTTAACCATGTGGGTAACTCCCAATCACAACTTCAAACTTTTAAAGTACCGCCTCCTTTGTAAAAAACATACTAGTCGTAACTCTCTAACTTGTCGCAATATGTATATTCTACAACATTGACGATGATTATTGTTGAAAATACTATACAACTTACTCTTATTAGGGATATTCAGTAGAAACAAGGTCTCTCTCACACGAAATGAGGCACGTAAACGCTAAAACCACTAAAAACACCTTAAATGGACTTAAGGCAGTTTTTGGCGAAACGACACTCAAACGATGTCCGAATGTAATGAAACTTGTTTTGAATGCCTATTAGGGATATTTAACCATGTGGGTAACTCCCAATAACACCTATTAACTTGTAATGTAGCATATCCTTTGTTTGGACTTCTTACGTGGCCTAAATGTCCAACCTTTGACAATGTGTAATTTTATTTTGATTGGAAATCATGCACACATCAGTGTTACTAAGAATCAAAGGGATCATGTGTCATTTTGTGCGTCACGCATGGAAGAGAACAGTGCGTCACGTGTGGATTATATCCATGCGTGACGCACGGATTTTATTTTCAGAACTCATGCCAGCAGGTACGTCAGTCTCACCTACTGTAATAACTCCATTAATATTTTTACTATTTCCGTAACACCTACATTAATCCCTATTATCTTCCTTTCTTTCCATATTTCAAATGTCAAAACCCTTTTAACACCATTGTTGAACATTTTTGAGAGCAAAACACCATTTTTAACTATCTTCCTTTCTTTCTATATGGAGAATGAAGAGGAATGCACCAATGAAAGAGGTGGAGAAGCTCCATTTTCAAGTTACAACCTTAATAAGGTAACATTTCTTGTTCATAATAATATTTTTTAAGGTGTTGACTTGTTTTAGGGTTTGTATTAGTTAGGTTTATTGGATTTTACATGTTCAAGGTATTAGTTGTATGACTAAACATGTTGATTTGTGAATTTATGTTGATTTATGATATTTGAAATGTATTATAATATTACTTTTTAAGGTTTTGACTTGTTTTAGGGGTTTGTATTAGTTAGGTTTAATGGATTTTACATGTTCAAGGTATTAGTTGTATGACTAAACATGTTGATTTGTGAATTTATGTTGATTTATGATATTTGAAATGTATTATAATATTACTTTTTAAGGTTTTGACTTGTTTTAGGGGTTTGACTTGGTTAGGTTTTATGGATTTTACATGCTCACGGTATTAGTTGTATGACTAAACATGTTGATTTGTGAATTGTTTTTTACTTTAGTGATTATGATGTTTGAAATGTATTATAATGTATGACTTGTTGGTTAAGGGGTTTGAAATGTATGACTTATGGCAATTCCATACGTCACGCATGGTTCAAGACCGTGCGTCACGCATGGAATGGATCCACATGTGAAGTGTGGATTTGCCATACAGAAGCTTAACTGGTTTGTTATCTGTGTGTTTGTGCATAGATGAACTTTTCTGTGTTTACTGGATTAGACAAGATTACTCTTAATGACTGCCCACCTCCGTCATACCTCGACTACATACCTTCGTTTGATTTGGGCATTGATTTTACAACATGGGAGCAACTGCAATCACAGTTTGGTGATATCAACACTGAATCTTTTGGAACCGGTTACGGTTTGTCACAATGGCCTTCGCATTTGATGAGGCCACTTTCAGACACAAGTAGCTTAAATGTGTTTCGTCCTTTGCGTACTGCACCACAATTTGATATTGAAGTTCAAGAAGAACAATATGTCTCTGTTGATTACTCAGAGTTGTTTGCAAATGACTTGGTATTCGCCTATAGACAACAGGGAGTGAGTTGGACTGTTAACATTGCACAAGCCAACAACTTCTGCATAGTCAATGGAAGGAGTAGAGCACCTACTGAAACAAAATCTGGAAAACTTCAGCTTATCTGTGATAGAGGACGAGTGAATTACTCAAAAGCTAAGGGAGTGAGGAAAAACATCAAGACGGAAAAATGTAGATGTTGGTTCGAATTAAATCTTCGAGAGGAGCACAGAGGGGCTTGGAAACTTACTGTTATGTTAGGTACCCACAACCATCCTATTGGTAGTAGCTTGTTTGGGAATGCGTTTGCAGGCAGATTGACGCCTGATGAAGTGTGTACAGTAGTTGAAATGACTAGGGCTCATTGTAAACCAAATGAGATTTACACTATGCTCAACAAGTCTCCCAAGAACCTTACAAAAAAAACAATTTGATGGCCAAGACGAGGATCGAAAACAAGGAAGGAAGAACTGTTATCCAAGAGTTTTTCTACAAATGCAAACAGAGCGACTATTTCATGGAGTATAGGACAAGCAAAGATGATGCGTCTATGATTGGTGATATGTTTTTTGCGTCCCCGGAATCAATGAAGCTCTTGAAATCATTTACCTATGTACTTATAATGGACTCCACATATGCCACAATCAAGTAAGTTTTGTGTGATTATTGACCATTACATATGATTTTCCATAACATTGCAATAATATTATTTCAAATTATCTCTTTACAGGTACAAAATGCCATTTTTCGAGATTGTTGGAATCACGTCTACATGGAGGAACTTTGTAGTTTGTGGGGCATTTCTTGAGGGCGAGACTAAAGAGCATTATTTGTGGGCAATGCAACAACTTCAAGAGATGTATAGAAGAATTGGAGCAACGCCGACTTGCATTGTCACCGACCGTGAACAAGCTTTAATGAGTGCAACGGATCTTCTTTTTCCAAATGCAAAGTTTCTTCTATGTAGACGACATATAAGGAAAAACATAGAGGCCAAAGCTTCGCTCGAAATGAGATCGAAACTAAAGGGAAAAAACTTATCCAACGACTACTACAACTTGTTCGAGGAAACCACCGTAGAAGGATATGAAAAAAAGTTGGATACTATAGAGAGAGCTTGGAACGCGCATATTCCCGTACTACAATATGTTAGAGACAGTTGGCTTGGTCCTTTCAAAGAAAGATGTGTGTCGGCATGGACGGATGACGTGTTTACTCTTGGAAGCAACACGACAAACAGGTAATTTATCTATAATTGCACTTACACAACTATATTCAGTTTTCTGTGAATTTAAACAGTTTCTATAAACTGCACATTTATACATCACGCGTGGATTACATCCGTGCGTGATGCACGGATTTGTTCCATGCGTCACGCATGGATGTGCAGTTTACAGAAACTGCAGAAGCACATTCCTGTTTGAACACCTTAATAAAAATGCAGAGTGGAAGGTGCACATTCCTTTTTGAAGTCATATTTGAGTGGTGGACAAGGTAGGCTCGACACAGTGTTTGAGGAATACAGTGACATGGCACGAAACCAGCTGAAAGAGATATTGGGTTCATTTAACGAGAGTCTAACAAAGACGTATACACTTGTTCACCAAACATCTTTGTTTGTACATTTGAAGTGCAAAGTTTCGTACAAGGCAATGGAGCTCTTAATTAAAGAATACGAAAAAGGTGTACAAGGCATGTACAATCCACAATATTGCGATTGTGCAACCAAGGTCAGAGACGGGATGCTGTGTGTCCATGACCTTGCGACTTGTGTGAAGAAACAAATGCCAATTCAGCCCGTGTCTTTGCATCCTTTTTGGAGTACGTTGTCTTTGGAAGAAGTGGATACACAGTGTCATCTTGAAACTAAGAAAAACGTGGCAAGACGTTTATTTGATGAATTTTATGAAGAAACATGGAACACCTTGTCACCACATGATCAAGAGAAGTGTATTGAATCTGTCAGAAAGATAGCTAAAGTGGATACACCTCTCAAAGAGCCGCCTATTTCAAAACACACCGGTGGTCGTCCCCAAGGAGCTCCTAACAAAGTGCCTAGATCTACACAAAGAAAGAAGTCTGCATGGGAATACACCGACCAAGAGATGAGGTCTAGAGCTTTGGAAGAAACACCTCCCAAGAAGCAAAGGGTTCCTAAACCCTTTGGTGCACCTCCCGCTCCACAAAAAATGTATGCGCCTTCTAAGTACATTAGAAAGATACCAATGTGCATGCGACCATATGTGGAGGGTTGGTTTGACATCAGAGCCGATGGAAACTGCGGGTTTAGATCTATTTCTATGGAAACAGGTGACCGATATTATCTTCACTCTAATGTACACTTTATCCAAAATATTCTGTCACTCAATCTGTTTTTGAGAGTCATGTAACAGGTGGAACCCAAGAGCATTGGAAGTTCATACAAGAAGAGATGATAAGAAAGGCTAAAGAGATTCGGCATTTACTTAAAGGCACGTGGATTGGTGGAGAAGTAAATCCAAATTGGAGTCCGCTATACATCAACTTACATGGGAAAGCGATTACTACCCAACTCCAAGGGATAAGTGGCTTACCGTACCAGAAATGGCATGTTTGGTGGCTTCGGCATGTAATTGTGTCTTTGTGTGTCTAGGCGAGCAAATTAAACAGACATTCCTACCTCTTAGACTTTCGACTTGGTATGGTCAACCTGGAGCCAAGATGCAAGTTGTTTGCCTATTACTACTTACACAGAAGGAACATTTCATCCCGGTATGTTTTTTTCAATTGCTATTTACCTAGTGCATTACATGTAAATTTAATTATGCAATTCCATAAAATCTATCTCAGATTCGCCTGAAGGATGGATGTCCACTACCACCTGTTTATAATCTTTGGGAGCGTAATTGTGAAGAATCTGCTGCGAACTTGTATGATGAAGTGTGGCAAAGATGTGGGGCTTACACACCCCAAAAAGAGGAGGACAACAATCGTCCAAACAAAGCATCACAATTCCAGACGATGATGAAAACGATTACTAGTTCAAGAGTTATTGTCAGTCCTGACAATGTTGTAATGTGTATTTTATTTCGAGTTTCAAATGACCTTCTAATGTTGTAAGGTTGTATCTTTTGATGCACTTTTCAGTCTTTATGTGGTATTTCTGGGTTAAATTTAATGTGAAATAGGTTCTTTGCATCAACCATTGGAATTTATGCATTCTGAAGGAAAAATGCAATTCCATGCGTCACGCGTGGATTTAGTCCGTGCGTCATTCACGGATTTGTTCCACACGTGACGCATGGAATTGCATTTTTCCTACAGAATGCAGAAATTCCATTTCAGATTTACTTGTCAAAAGCAACACTTCCGAATTGTCTTGTCAAAAGGAGACATATGAGTTGTCTTGTCAAAAGGAGACATATGAGTAGTCTTATTATCAAAAGGAGACATCGGAATTACAACATAAAACAGATACATTAAAACATAAAACAGATAAGTTACAACAAAAAACCGATACATTACAAAATAAAACAGATTCATTACAGCATAAAAAAGACTCATTCTTGAAACGTAAATTAAAACGAACATAACAAAGACAAAACACCAAGACACTTCACATTACATCTTAAAAGGAACGAAATACTAAGACCACTACGCATCGTCAGAATCAGCTGGTTTCTCTTCAAAATCCTCATAGAGCTCCTTGACCCACCATTTAGCCGTTTCGAAATCTTTCTCTTCGTTAAAGATTTTCAGTTTCATGGCTTGTATCCGGTTTTCCTCCAACAATTTCGTCATAACACGGAGATGATGACGGTCATACTCAGGATCAAGAAACACCCACCTGAAGTTACATTGGCATGTAAAAAACCTTCGGCCATACTGGTCTGGTCTCATCTTGTCATTAGCGCTGAAAACCGTGATAGACTTCCTACACCTCTTATTTGGACACTGAATGGTGCTGCCTTCTCGTGGTATTGAAGATGATGATGAGGATGATGCCATGTTGGTTTCCAATCTGTAATACAATGTAAGAAAACAAGTGAGAAAGTAAGGAATAAGATGTGGAATATGGAGCTTCAAATAAGAACTTCAAAAATGAACTTACATGCTGAGGGAGTGAAAAGGAGAGATTAATGAGTGGAAATGGTATGATGAGGGAGTGAATTTATAGGCGATTTGAAACTAGGTTTACACTTCCATGCGTCACGCATGGATTAACTCCGTGCGTCACGCATGGATTAACTCCGTGCGTGACGCATGGAATGCATCCGTGCGTGACGCATGGTTTTGCATTTGACCAACAGAATGTGGATTTATGTCTTGTGCACCCTAAACAAATAATCTAACAACGCTAATCAGAATTGAAAAGTTCAACAACGTCATAACAAACAATCCTTACGAAAAACGGACAATCCTGAAAATCCGAAAACAAACAGTTCATAAAAAACAATCGAACCCAATCCAACAAGATCACCACCGATGTTGTTGATACATAGTTGTCCATGGCTCAATATCTTGAAGGACTTCGGTTATGGCTCTATGCATTGCAGAAACATCATAGGGATCAGGCAAGGTTGCATATGGTGACAAGTGATCGTAGACCCTGTCAAAAACCTACAAATAAAATAAAATATTGAAATCAGATATTTGCATAATGTTTACCTTAAATCAAACTTAAAGAAAAATCAAGATCTCAAGTTACATGAGATAAATGTATTACCTGTTGTGCTTCCAAGCTAGCGTGTCTGTCGGGTATCAGAAATCGATGAGTGCGGGGGATGTACCACACAAGATACTCCGGAGCTTCTTCAAAGCCTGTCTCCGCAGGTGGTCCCATCTGGTCAAGGGTCGCCCTGTGGATATCCATCCCCTCCCAACTCCACGCCATTCTATCATAATTCACCACATATGACCTAGGGCTGATGAGCCTACGTGATTTAAGGGGTGAAATTGGAGGCCTGGGAATCATCTGCACCCTACCAAACTGCCTAGGAGACCTATCGGGATGGTGGGGCTCGGTTATGTCCATGCAGCTCAGCACCCCGAAAAAAAGAGCAGGAGCATAGGCAGGATCATTGAAGTCGATTGCACCATACAGGTTCCAATTAACCTAAAAACGATATCAACGTCTTGTATTACTCAAACAGTAATTTTACAAAAGAGGTAAAAAATATTACACAGTTTTTTTGCAATTCCATGCGTTACGCATGGAATTAGTCCATGTGTGACGCATGAAACAGACCGATGCGTGACGCATGAAACAGACCGATGCGTGACGCATGAAACAAATCCATGCGTGGCGCATGGAATTGCAAAAAAACTGAGGTACCAAAACTGAGGCTTAAAAATATAAACAAAATGCAACACAAATACCTGATCCGCCCTCATTGCATCTAGTTCAGCTCTGTAGTTTCGTGCTTCAGGGTCGTAGTTTGGCAACGCTACCTCTGGTAGAAACCGAAACGCATAAGGATGATCAACTGACCAATCAGGATTAAGCCGAACACTAGCTACTAAGGATGGGAAGTATGTGTATATCCAACCCTAACATTTAAAAAATATAGTTAGCATTAAAACCATAGAAATAAGTTATGATTGCTAAAAAATGTAGTTCCTAAATAATTAAAAACTTACTTGAAGGAGAGTGAAACAAAATGAGATCAAACCACAATTTTGGCGTGTAGCGATGCCCATTTGGCGATAGAAATATGCTAGCGCCGCAGATCCCCAAGACATACTTCTTGCCTCTTCAACACTCCCTAGAAATGCACCAAATCTCACCGGGAGCTTATGTTGTAACTTGTCAGTGAAGATTGTGGAAGCCAACAAGTGGAATATATAGCCCATTCCATGAACTACGGGATCATTTAGGCCCTCAATGTGCGCCTTAAACTCTTTCGCTCTAATCCAATAACTATCGAGCTGTTCATTTTGAAGATGAAAATTTTGTCGTCCCTTTTCACCAAAATAGTTCTTGTTGGTAGTTCTCCCGACTGAAGCGGTGGGGTCGGTCACCATAGGTTTCCCGTGAATAGGAAGCAACATCAGCTTCTTGATGTCGAGCAACGTCACTGTCATCTCAGCAAATGGCATGTGGAAGCTGTTTGTTTCAGGATGCCACCTTTCTATAAAGGCGCAGATGAGCGGATAATCAATCACATCGTACATCAACAGCCTGAGATGAGTCAGCTTCGTTGCAACTGCGTGATTACCCCATGGCAAGTCAGAATTAAGTTCCCAATCTTTCAGCTGTGATTGTCTGGTCTGGTAAGGGAGTACACCTCTGTCCTATAAATTGATTACGTAACACAAATCATTTCAATAACGCATAAATTTTTTCCAGAAACTGCAGAAACTTGACATTCTTTGAAATGAAATTCCACGCGTGACGTGTGGACATGAATCATGCGTCACGTGTGGAACAGAACCATGCGTGACGTGTGGACATGAACCATGCGTCACGCGTGGATTTGCATTTGACAGAATGCAAAGAAACCAATTTCTGCATTCTGTACAGAACACCTTAACAAATTTTCAACAAAACTACAAATAGTTCAACAAATAATCCATCAATTTAATAAAATCAATTCATACATTAACAAATTTAATATCACAACACATAATCAATTCATAAATAAAAAAACACATACTTCATCTTTCATATAATCAAATAATGAACTGAATGTAATTTTTTCATTTTTTTCAACCATTTTCCTAACATTAAATTAGTTATGATAAGTATTGAATCTATAAACCAAATTCTAATTACATACCTTTGCTTTTTGCACAAAAAAGGTTGTATGAGCTTCAAAGCATATGAGCAGCTCCGGAATTTGTGGACCTCCAGGAGTACCCCCCTCTAACTGAGGGACGTATATGTCTCTGACCGGAGGTTGTCGTCGTCGTCGTCGTCGTCTTCTGGGTTGTTCCTCTCGCTCCTCTTGCTCTTTCGCTTCTTCATGTTCTTCATGAACATTCTCATATGTCTGATCCTCTTCCTCACCCTGTTCCTCATGCTCATGCTCCTGCTCATAATCAGAATCAGAATCAACATTTGCACCCCCAGCTGATGGCCCTGCACTGCTACAAGCAACCAGTGCGTAGTGGTCATCACCCGTCTGAGGGTTCTCAAAGTTATGAGAACCAATAGCTTGTCTCATCATCTCCACAAATGATTGCTCTTGTTGTGGATAGCCCGGATAGCCTGGAAACTGTGTTTGTTGTGGAAACAGTGTTTGATGTGGGATCAAAATGGGGGTGCCAGGAAAGTAATGAGGGGAACCCTGGGGATCGAAACTTGCAGCGGACAAAGCTAGCTGCTGATGTTGTTGTTGTTGTTGATGCTGCTGTTGTTGCTCTTGTAGCTGTTGTTGTTGTTGTTGTTGCTGCTGTTGTTGCATCTCACCAGAAAACTCTAAACGACGAGGAGGCGATTCTTGTCTATTCTTCTTCTTCCTTGGTTTTGGAACTATGGGATCTTTTTTCTTCAGTTCTCTGTTTTTTTGACGAGTATCGCGTCCAGGTCGACGACCACCATCCATATCTGCATCATAAAATGTGCAATTCCACAAAATTAATCAGTTTACTGAATTTAATCAGAATATCATCAAAAACTCAATCAGTATATCATCAAATCCAATATGAAACTGCAGTCATGCGTGACGTGTGGAATTGCACATTCCAGAAATTGTTCGTCAACAGTTTCTTCATGTTTCAAACCCTAATTCAACAGTTTTTCTAAAATTCTAACAGTTTTTCAATAATTTCATCAAAATCATACCAAATTTCAACAACCTAATTCATAACCCTAATTCACAAAACCCTAATTCAATATCAAAACCCTAATAACACTATATACACATGAAAATATCAAATTGGTCTATAAATTATCAACAAAGTACACAATCCATTCATATATTACAAGTTTAATCATTTCTAATCAACTAATTAACATACACATTGGATTTTGAAGTAAATATCATCAAAACAACATGAAAACCTCATATATACATCAATACCATATCATAACAATGAAATCTTAATGTTTACATACCTTATATGCAAAAAGATGATGAGAATGATGGTTTTTGGGGTAAAATGGTGCGTTGTGGAGGTGCAGCCGTCGTGAGGTAAGTTGGGGAAGGTAACAAAATGGTAAGATTTGATGTTTTGGACTTTTATAGGTAAAAAATCCATGTGTGACGCATGGTTTGTGTTCATGCGTTACGTATGGTTTTGTTCGGTGCGTGGCGTGTGGAGTTAAAGCATGCGTCACGCACGGATATAATCCATGCGTGACGCACGGCGCCTGGACGGTAAATAGCAAAAAAGATGGACGTTAAATAGTAAGGGCCTACTAGTACTGTTAGTAATGTACATCATCTATAACCCATGTATACGATATGGGCATGAATTTTACCAGATCCCATACATAATTTAAGATAATGAGTTATTTCCGTTATTAAATGCATATACTTAGAAAAATTGGTTAAGAGAAATCCTAACCCTCTAGAATTTTTGCAAATAACTTAACGTACCATTAGCATATCAGTAGAATTATTGCAAACGATTATAATTATTGACAACATTAAAAAGTACTCCCTCCATCCCATAATGTTCTTCCCATTTTTTTATGACACATTTTCCGATGTACATTTTGTGAAGTTAATATCTCTAGTTTTATGTTAATATAAATATTTAAAATTTGATATTATTAAAGTACGCATTAATACGAATCAAACAAGACCACACATGACTATATATTTTCTTATATATCGAGACAAAATGAAAAGATTCTGTTCAACCGTGAATAGTGTACACTGTTGAAAATGGGAAGAACTGTGTGACGGAGGGATTACGTGTATACCACAAATATAAATTCTTTGAATCTAGGAGCAGGAGAAAAGGACATGTGCAATATCATTATATCCATCATATGAACGCATGAAGCCCTACGTCAACCAGAACGTGACATTCCACCAACATCCCTCATCTTCCTTCATAATATAAAATGAAAATTGCTTATATATCTTTCTCAAAAAATAATATAAAAACTTATATGTATTTTTAATTATTAAATTTATTAAGCTAGACAGACCACGATATCTAGTGCTATTTGCCGGAAATCATGGACAGACCCGGCCTTCTTCCAACTGAAATGATTAAATAAGTATTGTTTTCTTATGAAAATAAACTAACCAGCTAACCAACTAACGTAACTAACTTCACAATACAAAATAAACATAAAATAATGTGTTTATATATATATATATATTAATATGACATTAATTGATGGTCCAAGTCTTTAGCATATATACCTTTTTTTTACATTATACATTATGGGTTCGACATACTACCTAATGAATAATTCACCTAACAAACACAATATATATGTATATATATATATAGGGCGAGAATCCCATAATAAACCATCTCTTAGAGATAAATAAGAATGAATCTAAGCATTGGATGCCTTTGCATCCAATGACTTATATTAAACTAGTTACCCCCACTACAAGTGGGGTAGTTGTGGTGGTCCATCAACCTCCCGGCGACTTCCCGGCGACCACCCGGTGGTTGTCCGATAGAGGTCCGGAGGAGGTCCGACGGCGTTCCGGCGGGGGTCCGGCGATGGTCCAATAATAAATGAAAAGGTTAAAGTATAAAATGAAAATTTTAAGTCTAATTCAAATTGGTGAACATTTAAATATAACGTGATGAACATTTAATTATAATGTGATGAACATTCTGTTGGTGAACATTTAAATATAATGTGATGAACATTTAATTATAATGTGATGTTTGATGAACATTTAAGTAAGAGAAGATGAACATTTATCAACATTTTGATGAACATTTAAGTCGATTGTAATGAACTTTGGCTAATGAACATTTTATTAAATTATTGTGAACATTTAAGTATGAGATGATGAACATTTAGATGAACATTCAATTGGTGAACTTTTATGTATAATGTGATGAACATTCAGTAGAGTATGTACAAATGAACATTGTGATGAACATTTATGAACACTTGATGTTCATCAAAAAATTGATGAACATTTAAGTAGAATGTGATGAACATTCAGTTGGAAAACTTTTAAGTATAATGTGATGAACATTTATGAACACTTGATGTTCATCAAAAATTGGTGAACATTTAAGTAGAATGTGATGAACATTCAGTTGGAAAACTTTTAAGTATAATGTGATGAACATTTATGAACACTTGATGCTCATCAAAAATTGGTGAACATTTAAGTAGAATGTGATGAACATTCAGTTGAAAAACTTTTAAGTATAATGTGATGAACATTTATGAACACTTGATGTTCATCAAAATTTGGTGAACTTTTAAGTACAATGTGATGAACATTCAGTAGAGTATATACAAATGAACATTTATGAACATTTATGAACACTTGATGTTCATCCGGCGGCGCTCCGGCGGTGCCACGTGTCATATTATGGGCTCTTGGATCTCTCTTGATCCAAGGCTTCACATTCATTCTCATTTATCATTTTAACAAGTATTATTACATGACTCTTTTCCATATATATTACATTTTCCAGAGGTATATATTTATGTCTAATTGATGTACTCATGACTTTGATTAACAGGAATGGGCACACAATTACAATTACAAACTAGACTCGGAAACTCGCGCGAAGCGCGGGTCTATTACGATTCATGTAGACGTTATGTAGTGTTAAAATAGATTATGCCAATCTAAAGTCGGAGTTTCAATTAAAGCTCTAATTTTATTAGGGATGAGCAGAATTTGGGTCGACCCAGTTTTTGGGACCGGACCGAACATATTTGTGGAAATCCGGGTCCGGTCCGATCCAGGTCGACCCGGTTTTATATTATATATTATATATAAATTATAAATATTTTTAAATAAAATTATATATTTCTATACTAATATTTTTTGATATATTGATAAGAAAATTTGAATTTGATTTTTTTTAAAATTTTATAATTAATTTTGTAAAAAATCTTATTGTCCTCGTCAGCCTTGCTTGGAGAATGATCCTCCCCAATTATATTGCTTGCTTGTGTTGTACTTACATCTGTGTTTGTTGCATACAAATTATACCCAAATTCATCGTCTCATTTTGGAGGTTCCATCTAGAAATTCCAAATCCAATGAGTATCGGTATGAGATGAACATTTATATTTCAAAATAAGGGGATAATATTAATAATTAATAATAATGCATATATAAGAGCAAGTTCCCAACTTACATTGTTAAAATTAGAAAAAAGTAAAAGCCGAATTAACATTCCACATATCAGTCTCAGGCTTGTTTTCAGCCTTTGACCGGCAAGATTAAGAAAAATTCTGCTCAAATCTAACTCTAAGTTTCTTTGCTAATGAAGCTTGTGAACTCACACTATTCTTAAGTTGCTACAACTAACAGAACCAATCCACATATGTTAATCATCACACAACATTTACTCTCCATAAGTTGCTAAAACTAACAGAACCAACACTAGTGGAAAAAACACCTGTTGAGGCGGGCAAAAACCCCCCTGTTGAGGCGGGCAGGGGTCGCTGCAACAGGGGGGGCTGCAACAGGTCATGAGCTGTTGAGGCGGGCGGAGGGTGACCGCCTCAACAGATTAGCCATTTTCCACCTCTATTGAGGCGGGCAGAAGGGTGCCCGCCTCAACAGAGGGGTCTGTTGAAGCGGTCATACATCCGACCGCCTCAACAGACCCATCTGTTGAGGCGCACAAGCTTTCGCCCGCCTCAACAGACCCCCTCTGTTGAGGCGGTCATTCTTCCGCCCGCCTCAACAAGTGTTTTTTTTTTAAATATTCGATTTGTATTTACAGCAACCCAGCCTGTACCAAACAGAATAAGCAACCTGTCGTTCCATTTCACAAACTAACAATCTGTTTCAATTACAAAAGAGTTTACATCATTCTGAACTTCTCGTTCCACTTGCACATACATTTCACATACAATATGTGTTTCAGTTTCAACAGAATATATGCAAGTACAAAAGCTATTATTCAATAATATCCAAAACGTAAGCTCAAACTACTAGATAGTTGGTTGTAAAGAACTTAGCCCATTGCTCACGAACAACATCGAGTTCCTCACTAGTATAAGGCGCACTCCTCTGAACATAGACCTTCAAAAACATATAGATAACATGAAAAAAATTAGATTTTACATATATGAAATGAAAGGACTAGGTAAAGTAACTACCTTATCTAGTCGCTCATTAGACTCTTGATATGTCGTGACAATCTCTAACATGAACTTCATAACGTAATATCCACACTCGGTTCCGCCAATTTGTTGAGCGCACTAAATTAACAATATAATACATCGTCTTAGTTTTATGATCAATAGATATATAAAATAAAGAAAAAAGTAATTTATGATGGTATACCTCTATATGAATGGGTCTCCAAGACTTAAAATTAGTCGTTTTACTCGGACGCACCCCACCATTAAACTTATACACTTGGTATGTCCTATAAAATAAACAACATACAAGTCAAAAATTCTGATTTTGTAAATATTTAAAAAGACTATTTTTAAGTAAAAAAACTTACAAACTCAAGATGCCCCATACATCATACTCTTTGCGTGCTTCTTTGAGAGGATCGAAAATATACACAATGCCTTTACGTAGGTCTAGTACATACAGAATCCAATGATTTCTGCATCATTTATAAAAGATATTATATAACATCAGAAAACAAGTCAAAAGATGTAGTCAAAACAAATATGACACTTACTCTTGATTATATGGAAGCAAAAACCATTTGGTTACGTTAGGATCACTCATCTTCTCCTTTTGAATTTCAGCAATGAAAATCTTTTTTAAATACTCTGTTGGGACATTAGGATCAACCTTGATTCTAGTGCTTGACATCATCTCAGGACATAAGAATCCAATCTGAGACGACCTTTCAAATGCCCAGCTGTGATCATGCAATAAATACCTACAAAATATGCAAGATTACACTATTAGTATCTGTAAAGTAAAAATCTCACAGAAATAATAATTAACAACTAAAACATAAAGATTGATGAAAATGTTTACAATATGTAGACTTGGATCACTGAAATGTTTAAGCACGCCCCTCTAAGGAACTCTTCAACATCGGACTCAGTTACGTATGTATCTTGATCTTGCGAATAATGCCAAACCGAAGCAACCAACTTGATGGGAGTACTATCGTATATATCACCGGGACCTGAAGAGATGATAAAATGCAAGTATTTGCATGACGGGCCAAGACCTTGAATTGCTTCGTTTGCAAAATTCGCTTTCTTGCTTTTGGCGGCTGACTCTTGAGTTTTACGATCACAACTACCCACCACCTCTTTGTTTGACTTAGACTTCATTGGATATGAAAATAATAACAAAATATAAGAACAAAAATAATACAACACAAAAAGTGAACATAAGGTGTGCTTCTAGTGTTAATTAAAACATACAACAGTCCAAAACAGAATAAAAACCAGAAAACCAGTGAAAACTGTAACAACAATGCAGAAAAATAAGAACAACATTAAGCAGTGCATTACCATAACAAATAAACAAGAACAATTGCAAATTGAACATATGTCATGAATAAACATACGAGTTCTAGCTAATCATATACCTGGGCTAATTTCGTGGTCTTCTCTTTGGCCACCAATACTGTTGTCTTGTTTTTAGAGCTATGATCCACCTCTTGAGAAACTTTAGACTTAGACTTCTTTATCAGGCGTGGAGTGAACTCCTACAAAAATATTACATGAGCAAGATTGAGTAGACAAGATGTAGCAAATGCTTGCATTATCATATTCGTTCAAAACATTCATACCTCGTCGTCTTCGAAAATCACTAAGTGGATCGTCCATTGCACAAAACTACCCTGAGCACCGCCTAAGTTAGTGAAACCATCTCCAGTAGGTACCGGAAGAATATCATCAACATGCCCTTCGTAAACAAAATCAATTTGGACTTTATAGTGATCAGGCTTCATTGATCTAAAATGTTGGGGCAATGCACCATCTGAGGGTTGTACCATACCATCCGCCACAATTACTTTGTTACCAGAAACTTCATCCTCAAGGGCAAGATGACATGGAACCCTTTCCTGCATAAATAATGAAATTGATGCAAATATACTCTATTTAATAGATTATAACAGCCTAGCTACTCTTCATATAATGAAGCTAATTAATGTGAATTATTCTAACAAGATTCACTTGATTACAAGTAAAAGAATGTAATATATTCTTTTTAGCCAACATGAGACTAAGTTGTACCTTTAGCTCGCGTGGTTGAGGGGTAGAAGAGCTAGCTAGCATTCATAAACTTGTGATAAACATCCTAGATTGAAGACTAGTAGAGCTAGATTTATCTGTATGAAAACATCCATACAAGTAGACCATGTGCTAGATCGTGATGCTGCAGTGAGATCATTCAGTTCAATAGCACGAACTCAGAGGTGATAGTAAACTTACTCCCTGATGAAGCAGATCAAGGAAAGAATTCCAGACGCGAACAACATGCAAACAGTTAACAAGGATATTGTCAGAATAGTGTAATATAACAGGCTACCTGAATATTAATACAACAAAAAGCAGCATATTCATGTGAATGCAAGCATTACTTTCAAAAGATATCAACTTTAAGATATATTGAAGGACTAAACTAGGATAATGAGGATGAAATTCAGGAAATAAGTGAAACAGTAGGGGCATAAACTATTTGATCAGATATGTTCTAGGAATTGGGAATAGTCACTCCGAATCTCAGACATAGGATAGAATATAAATACGAAGTATCAACATGACTAGAATAGAATAAACTCCTTCCCATCAAAGTGTTGTGCAATATTAATAAATGGACATAAACATGCAGAAAGCCTCATTCTCATATTTCCCATCCTCAAAGCATATGTAGGATTTACTCACACACTCAGATAAGTTAAACTAACATCTAAGCAATCCATGTCAGTTGTATTCAACCAAAATTCATCTGAAAAGAGCAGTTGCTCTCAGTCAGCATCACCTGGAAAGGTAATCTTAGGGAAAACAATTGTGGTCAATTCATGTGTTTGGTATTCAACCAGATTATGCAACATATATATACAGTAACTAAGGCAAATTTTTGTTAAAATTTTCACAAGCAAGCACATATATGTCGATTCTTGTGTTGCAGAAATCATTTGTTTCATAATCTCATATCAACGTTAAGAAAGAACGCTAATCGGGTGATGATTCATTAGCTTGTGAGGAACTTTAATCGGGTGAAGGCGACAGATTGGAGTCGGAACGGGTTGGGTGGAGCAGGAGGCGGCGCGGCGAGATGGTGGTGGAGCAGAGGGGTGGAGCAGGGCAAGATGTACAACGAGGCTCGACGAGGGGTGGTGCAGCGAGGCTCGACGACAGCGAGGAGGCCAGAACAGGCTCGACGACAGCGAGAGGCAGCGACGAGGCCAGAACAGGCTCGACGACAGCGACGAGGCGAGTTGGAGGAGGTGGCGAGGAGGAGGCGGCGGCGCGGCGAGATGGTGGTGGCCGGCAAGGAGGCGAGTTGGAGGAGGCGGCGCGGCGAGAGTACTTGGAGAATTTTGAGGGAATAGAAATGTCGAGACAAATTCGGGCGTGCGCCCAAGTTAGGTTTTTGAGAATTGTTTGAGGCGGGCAGATAGTGACCGCCTCTAATTCTGTTTAAAACGAATGTTGTTGAGGTGGGCGTTTTGTGCCCGCCTCTAATTGTTTTGAGACGACGACTTTTGAGGCGGGCACTAAGTGCCCACCTCTAATTTTATTTGCAACGAGGGCTGTTGAGGCGGGCAGTTAGTGCCCGCCTCAAACTTTAGAGGAGAACGCCCCGGTGACCGCCTCTAAAGCATCTGTTGCAGCGAATAAAAAGACTGACCGCCTCAACAGGGGGGCTGCAACAGGTGTTTTTTCTACTAGTGCAATCCACATATGATTCATTATTGTGTCACATAACATGTCTTTACATAATAAGAAAATACCCATGTAATCATCCTAATGAAATGACAAATGCTACTACTGCATTACATCTGAACATTCTACACTTGTAAGGTTGGAGGTAGCACTCTTCAGGCTGAGTAGCAATCAACATGATAAAACGTCCAAGAACCCAGCGAACTAAAATAGATGTATTTTTTGGGATCATACTCTGAAATCACAGAAAAAGAAACATTGTAAAATTCTGCATATGGTTAGCCATGAGATCAAATGCAATTGATATAGGAAGGCTTGTGTAAATTCGTCCAAATACTTAACTAATCCAATGTAAATAGATCACCAAGGGCTTCAGCTGCAATAACTCTTGTCAACAATTGTCTAATCAAGTTTGAAAAGAGAAGAGCCAAATTCCAATTAAAATAAAGCCTAGAACATGAAACATCAAGTATATTAAAAAAACTCACTATGGCTTCAGGATTGTGAATCAACACAGAGGTGCATCTATAACTAATCAAACCAATAATTTTCAATTGAAAGTGTCAAAAAGAACAAAAATCAAGAAACAAAACAGAACGACCAATCCATACCTCTATTCAGTAGTGGGATCACAAAGAAATGGGGCTGTAATTGTGTACCCTACTAATATTTTCACAAACCAGATACAAAATTAAAGAATAAAGCCTCCAACATTGATTTGATAGTAAACCACAATGTCAAAATTGAAACAAACAAATGTAATAGCAAACCCTACAACGGAAGGTGAATAATAATAGAGCAGGATTGAGATCAAATAAGTAGATCATTGACAAAATTGAGACTTGAAAATCCATCATCATTGATCTTCTATCGGGTGTGAAGTCTAAGTCGACCACATGTAAGAACTCGGATCAGACTGCAGAACAGGACTATAAAACACGGTGATTAATCGTCATCATTTTAAATACAATCTCATATCAACCTACTGGAATTTCAGTAACTGAAGAATGTTTATTCGTGTCACACTTTTACAATATTGTAAATTTATTTATAGATTAAACCTTACTCACAAATTCAAGCCCAAGACCAACCTATCTCCATCAAAAACATAGGAAACAAATGAAAGTTTCAATTATATATAAATGGCATTATATCTTACCCATGTTCTCTTCTACCCGAAGAATAAAATATCTGCAGACAAAAACAATCCAAGTAAGAGATAATATCTTTTAAGATTAGCATCATATGGTAAGTTATACTATGAATATACAAATACATTTACCCTACCTGCTGCTATCACTCACAGGCTTCAAAGGATGAGGATCCTCTTTTCTCAAAACACCCTGAGCATACAATTCACTTATTCCAAAAAATTGTGAATAGATGAATAGAAGTATGTTTAAGGACATGTTGGTGTGGTTTGTTGATGTATACTTCTTATTATGTAACTTGCACTTTGCTTAAGTTGTGGTCTCTTAGAGCCTGGTGCTATTAAGAGTTCCAACAACAATGTTACCAACTTCACTTGGGTTCAGATTTATTTTTTCCCATTAATCCCTAGAAAAAAATTGTAAAGCCACAAATTGTTACAATGACAAATCGAGAATTTAATTTCATAATAGAAAACATCAGGATCATAACTGATGCAAGAAGTTCATCAGGAAATGTATCCTTCAATCCACCACGTTTCACCATGCAAATCGGTGTTCGAAAGCCCTTATAAAATGCAAGGGACAAATGAAACAACATTCCACACTTCAAATAAGATTTGATTTATATAGCTATATAAAAATCTAAACAGAAGTCCATATTGGATCACTATTGACTGTGAGAACCATTTGAAACTTCACAAAATTCAAGCATACTGATGAACAATCAGAGATCTTATATTTTTACCCATCATATGCATTCTTTCATCTACATCAGACTTTGTCAAATGCCTAGCATTCAAAAGCTGAATTATATATATTAATCAAGACCTAGCATCAGAAACGGAAGAAGAACAAATCCAAACTCAGTCATCACAGTAGTGAACAACAGTAATAGGCAAAATCAAATTACCTTAGTGGTGAGCTTGAAATCGTCCTTCTTCCATCTTCCACTACACACATACCGATCACACAG
This sequence comes from Oxyria digyna, assembly GCA_029168935.1. Taxonomy (NCBI): domain Eukaryota; kingdom Viridiplantae; phylum Streptophyta; class Magnoliopsida; order Caryophyllales; family Polygonaceae; genus Oxyria; species Oxyria digyna. The sequence goes on from JAPVLV010000010.1 coordinate 25,379,076, forward strand.
AGGAATCCTCCTCAGAACAACAAGCATTGTATGTGAGAAATCTGCCTATGCATCAACCAATCGACTATCGTATAATCTGCCTAGGTTTAAAAACTCTCAATTCAATCAACTTCGTCAATATTCTTAACAAAGATGATTGTTCGGAGTGCCTAATTTGCCTCACTCATCTAAGTAAGTGCTCATAACAATCTGCAGAGAACATAAAAATTGAACATCATACAGAAATTGATGGGTACCAAAATTAGGAATCTGATGGTAATGTGAGATAAAACGAAACTGTCTGAAGAGTAAAGTTTCTATCTAGGTTAGGTACAAATTCTTAGTTCTAAGCAATTTCATTAGATACTCTTAGAAAAGTTGATTATCCAGAATACCTAATCGATTTGCATCAATCAATTTTCTCCATAACAACTCCTAAGAAGCTCATTGAACGAAAACTAAAAAATCCATACCATTTCAGATTCCGCGCCAATGTCGGGCGAAGTAGGTTAAACCTGCAAGAAAAATTCAAAGCAATTACCTTCTGTCCAATCAAATCAATCGCAGGCAAAAATCAAGGGAGAAGAGAGATTGAAGTCGGTCATCGAGAGAATCCGCAGAAGTGATCGTTTTCTGAGATACCAATGCTTCAGGCACGACAACAACCTTTGTTTGGAGAAGGCTTACTCGGTATTAGGCCCGAGAAAAGCATAGGAAGGAGAAGGACCGACTGTAGTCACTCGGTAAAAATGCTAATTTATACAGAAACCTACCAAAGTAACGCCGAAATTAATGGGATCGGGATCAATGAATAGGGAAGGCGAAAGGTTTACCTCAAGAGATTTTAGAAGTTGCTCAATCGAAGATGGAGGCCTAAGTACAATTTGGGGCAATAAATCATTGGCGACAATTTGGGTGACACAATTGGAGTCCTTGAGAGAAGTCACTGGTTCTGTATTATGTTTGTGGACAGAATGTCCTTGCATTTGTCATTTTCTCACAAAAATCTGCAAGGAGAATTTGCAATATGTCATTGTTTGAAGCATAAAGTGAAATGACAATTATGATATCATCATCCTATTTGCATTAAGAAAATAGAGAAATGTCACAAAAGCATGAAAATGAAAATCATAAAACCTGGGGAGTAAAAAAGCATTGACACCATGCGACACTATGCAATTATCAATAGATAAATAAAATTTTGATTATTAAAATTGAAATAAAGGAAAAATTCACACCTGAGAGTCCATGCTTTCACCTTTGCAACTTATGGTGCAACATTTGTAGCTTCACATGAACTCTACAATGGCAATGGAAAGACATCAGTAAAGTTAGAATCCAATTTGGAGCTAAAAATCTTCAGACAGTGTCACCAAACATTTAAAATTAGGCGATAAGTAATAAATATCTCGGAGGAGGGATCAATGGGTTTGTAATGAAAACAAAAGAAGAGGCATGAGAAGTAGGACCGGTAAAACTTATCAGATTTTAAGAGTCTGCACATTATATAGAACCAGAAAAACTTCTCAGATTTGAAATGTGTATGATATTTTTTTTCAAAGTTAAGACTAAGATTAAGAGAAGCCCACTTCCTAATAGAAAATCTATGCCTTGCAACCAAATCCTTGTTCTACAAACATATAATTGAACTCAAAATTGAAGAAAACACGTCAGAAAATGCATAAATATGATATAGATCACCTAGAAGCAAACACGTAAAACAACTAAATCAACGTCAATATTCACATCAAGGCCAAGCTTCCCGGGATGCTGCAAAACCTATCTTAGAAAATGAGACCAATGTTGATCAATACTTTTTTCTTGTGATGCATATAGTGCTTAAACAACATATGAAAGAGAAGTATTATGTTCTCATATAGAAGCTCTCTAACATCCTAAATTTAAGTGTCTTGTAATTGGTAGAAAGAAGAAACACTGCACTATTAGTTGCTTGGCATCATCAAATCTTGTTAATCTTATCTTCTGCTTTCACTCTTGAGATAGGAAAACTGATGCAAGCAAAAATGAAAAGGCAATATCAACATAGCAATATGGTCTAGATTATGTACTAAAAATAGCACCACCAAATTTCTAATATACGTTGGACTCATGGCTCTAAAGTTTAGTTTATAGTGAAACAATTGTATCAGACCACCAAAATATAATATATTTAAAAACACAAACATGTAGCAGGTAGTACTAAGAATAACAATGGGATAGCTGAAATCAGTTTCTTAAACTCAAATTTAACTAAGCATCCTACTGTATTTCATCTCGATATTAGTTGATACTAAAATAATTCACTATCTCAACCTAAAATTTATGCGACACACATCAGTATATAGATAAGAGGCTCTAAAGCAACACACACAAAAAAAGATAATGGGTTTCATTATGATAAGCAGAACTAAAATTACTCACTGAACTTCTCATCATCTTCTTCATAGTCCAAATCCAGATCAGTTACATATGCACCTAAAATCAAAATTGATCTGGTTAGTACACCATGTCGGTCCACATGTCCCTGATCTTTCTATACCCTCCAACTATGAATCCGAAAAATAGTAGCATTAACAAAAAGATATGAAAATAGCAACCCATCATACAAAATTCCTTAATCACAAATTCAGCAGAGATCAAAAAGCATAACTAAGAAAACAGAAATCCCACTACTAAATATAAAGCATATTGAAACGGTCAAAATTTGTTTCTTAACACCATGAAAACCGTTTCAGTAGACCTAATGAAACGATTTGTGACCGTTAAACAAAGCTTAAACGTGATTAGGTACACAATATCATAAACCAATTCAAAATCCTAAAAAATTAAGCTACTTAATGGTTCTTTTCTTTGTTTTCCAAGAATAGACAACTATATATATATAGCAAAATATTCCTATACCAGATCTTTTTCTTGCATGTCTCCCACTGACTTCTTTTCTTGGTTTCTTCACTCAAACATGTTCTGCAAGAGGGAAAAAAACTCATCCTCATTACTCTTCAATCAAAATTCATTAGACTCTACAGCTGACCGCAACAATAAGATTGAACAGTTCAGGTAAACACAACCACAAATTCACAGATTTGGCTGAACAAAAACAAACTGAACAGAAACAAATCGGGCTGAACAAAAACAAACAGAACAGAACAGAACAAAAACAAACATATGCATTCACTTTGGCTGAACAAAAGCCTGGTTGCTGGTTTGATTGATATAAATCTGGCTGAACAGAAAAACCTACAGATCTGGATAAACATAATTATTAAATCCTATAGATCTGTTTTTTGGTTGAACAGAAACAAATCTGTTCAGTTCAGCTGAACGGAAACAAACCTGGCTGCTTGTTTAAAAAACTAACAAATTTTCATCATGCTATGTATAAGGACATTCTAAGCAATCTCATATCCACATATATGAAAGCAAGTATTCAAGAAAACATACGCAACAACAACATGGCTCTCATATCCACATATATGAAAGCAAGTATTCAAGTACAGTTGCAGAAACGAAGACAACAAATATAATAACATCAAAGTATGTTGAGACTGAGAAGGAAAGACTTTTCTTATACAAAAGAATACATGTCAATACTATGATACTATCTATAAAGAACAATCTATAATAAATAAGATTATTAAATTGGTCAAAACGTAAACAAAGGGGAAATAATTTTGCAACCGCATATAGATGGTAGTCCTAGCAAATATATCATAAATTTGTACTATTTAAGAAACTGAGGCCCAACTGTTCTTTAAGCAATCCAAAACAAAGTATTTGTGTTTGTAACATATCAGAGAAGTTAGCAGAGAGGTCTTTGGATTTTCTTGTACTGCTATAAAGCAGTGCACTGGTCTCTTTAAGTTGTAAAATGAGGTTTTATCTTAATCAAGTGTTGTTAGTTGTGCTAAGTAAGTTTTAAATCCATTTCACCTCAAATATTAGCATCTGAATTGAGTACTTCCTAAGCAAAGCACAGTATTTCTTCTCCCATTGGTTACCTCCAAGGGTTACAATGCAATACGATAAGCAAGTGAGCGGATAAGGTATCAAAACTGCAAGGAGAGAAGCAAGCGAACAACTGAAAACATCAGCAGGCCCGACATCTCCAATATCATTAAAGAAGAACAACTTGCCCTGTTTATCAAACAAATGTCACCGTGAATATCAAATTTCAAAGAAAAGGCAACCCGAAGTACTCTTTTTTTCTCTTACTTTACATATGAACTCCTGATGCTTTTTCATTTTGGAATTTCTCTAGATATGCACATCATTTATCATTAGCATATTCGGAATCGTGTGTCAACTCCGGAAAGGGAGAAAACTTCTTCACGGTGGCTTGATGCACCGGCCGCACTCAAGTGTTTCAGCAATCACTTCCCCCTCGATTTGTCGGAGCCGTTGATGAATGCAAAGAGTTGTGAACACACATTGTTTGTACGGAGGAGTAAAGAAAATTGGGGTGGAAGAAGCAACAAATTAAGGAGGTGAAGAGACTCGACCTTACGAATTGCAGTAGAGGAACAAACGTCAGATAAAGGGCAATTCAGGTGAAGACAGTTGAAGGAGGAGGGCATGAAAGCAGGCGAAATGAAGAGACAGAAAAACAATCGGGAAAATGCAAAATTTAGGGTTCAAGAATAAGAAGCCCATAGGCCCGCGAATTAATTAACTGGCCCAAAGACGACCTGGTACCAATTACCATTACTGCTGCAAACTCATGAATTTTTATATAGAGATAGATGTAAATATAATGTTTTGCTATCCATTCATCTTTCCATTCAATGTTTAACTTATATGCTCTTATGCTCATAAAGTTATATACTCCAATAACTATTTTGTATTTTAAGTCATATATGTGGTGAGGCTAATGGAAAACGTACATAGATTGATGTTAACCAAGGTGTTGGTGTAATTTCCTAAGTTTTCCTCCAAGCTATTAATGTATTCTTAGATTATAAACTTCATTTGTAACTTGTGTTTTTTTATGCGTAATCTTAGGTAGAAGATAGCTAGGACTTAGATCGAATCAAACCTCATAAATCTTGAGTGTTTGGTTCGACGTCGACATCACAAGATTCACAACTAAACAACATATAGGAAGTTGTTTCGCATATGGGTACTTTTTTCTCATAAAATAGAACTATTTTTTTACATAAATTATAAGCCAGTTAATAAATAACTTTTGCGCGGGTTTATATAACCATTAAAAAACAGATTATTGCAAAACATTGAAAACATTTAACCCTATGAACAAAGAGATAAGATCTGAACTGATAATCATTAGCTCGACCACTCTTCGTAGCTTTCGCTGCCATATCACCTTCATATAATTCAAGACCAGAAAAGGGAATTACCGCCTTGCTATATATTGTATAATAGATTAATTTTGCTTGAGAAAGTACCTACTTGATAACTTAAATATAGATCCATGTGGATGAGATCAACGAAACCACCATATACAATTTAGGCAGCAAATCAAGGGTAAACTAAAATGCTTACGTCAACCAAAATTACATCAGCTGCAGGATCAATGGCAACATTGATCAAGCCACGTGTGGTTTCTACAAAAAATACAAACTCGTTATCCTAGCTTCTTCGCCCGAAAGACGGAAAATTCAAGGTAGATTAATTGTTCTAAATTTTACAAGCAAATATACACTGTCAAAATGATTTTTGTTAGAGCAATTATCTTTCATCTTCAAGTTTCATCTTCATACTCAGCTGCCACTTGAGACCTGTCTTGTTGACTCGGATTATCTGAATTAGAAACAATTGGTGATTCCATACTTTTGTTCACATCTGATATCTTGCCATTAGAATTATTCTTGAGGCTATTCAGCCTTCTTGCAAACACTCCAATTGAACCGTTAGTGTCGGCTTTTGTTCGCTCCTGCATTTTGACGTTCAAAGATTTGGTATCGCCATTGTTGTCAACTTGTCATTCTCATCCTTTCCTGAAGAAAATTCTTTCTCGGAATGAGTTGCATTTCCTTCTACTTCTTCTTCTCCTTCTTCTTCGTCTTCATCTTCCATCACATCACTTTTATGATATTCGTCCATGGAATCTACTGATCCATCTTTTTGGATATCATTATCGTCAGATTCTATGTCAAAAATCACATCATTCCCTTCTTCACGCTTATCGGTGTAACGTATCCTGAACCAAAGTACGTGTTAGTAAGCAAAGTAACCTATAGACTGAATTGCTGATATTTTGAGAAAACTTACTTTGTTATTTTTATAGCCTCGTCAATTGCATGGTCATAGTCATCTGCAAAAGAAGGAAACGAATATGCTTAAAGCACAAAAAAGGCAGGAAACGAATATGCACCGATCAATTCTCACCTTCAACCACTTCCTCTCCTCCGACTCTTGCTTTTTCTCTCCTCCCAACCAATCTCATAAAGTCAGTGGGCCGATAAACACGGAGGTCGTGTATATTAGCGCATATGCGCATTGAGCCCACAATACAAGCCCATGGGGTTCCATCCTAAAACCAATTAGCAATAAGAGGAGTAATTCATGGTATTATATAGTGGGCTATATTATCTCTACTTCCGATGTGGGAAGCCTATTCTCACACGCCCCCTCAAGTGGTAACTGGTCTGGCCCAGTTGCCACTTGACAAACAGGTCATCCCATATCGCGCCATCATGGCGGGCTAAACCCAAACTATGTCTTCAGGCCGACAAACCAAAGAAGTCGCCCATAACAAGCCATCATGGCGGGCTAAGCTCAGATAAGCCAGGAAACGAACCCAGATCCGGAACCCGCTCTGATACCATGATAAAGTCCAGTGGGCCGATAAACACGGGGGTCGTGTATATTAGCGCATATGCGCATTGGGCCCACAATACAAGCCCATGGGGTTTCATCCTAAAACAAATTGGCAATAGGAGGAGTAATCCATGGTATTATATAGTAGGCTATTATTATCTCTACTTCCGATGTGAGAAGCCTATTGATAAGCGGTATTTTACATAGCGCTACTATAGGTTATTAGCTCATTTTGTATAGGATTATGCTAGATGTTATGATGTATTCTGTAATCATGGAGTTCTGGAGAGTTGAGTCACATATGAGATTACAGAAGATGATGCGGAGCATTGAGGCATAAGAAGAGGAGTCGAAGCTGATGAAGACCACAGGATGAAGACAAAGACGAAGCATTGGAAGCAGCTAAAGACGAAGCCACAGAAGAAATTCCGCGACCGCGGGTCCCAAACCGCGATCGCGGAAAAGCCACCTTAAAAAGCCAGATCACAGAAGAAAATCCGCGATCGCGGGTCCCAAACCGCGATCGCGGAAATCCGCCAGAGAAACATTCTTCATTTGCCCGATTTAGTATGTTGTGTTAAGTTTTGTAACGTTTTTACCTTCAATTTGGCAGTTTAATTCTGCAGAAGACTTATATGTTTAAGGTGTTGATGATCTTCTAACATCTTACACATTCCATTTCCAAGTTTTGAGAGTTTTCCTCAAGAACTTCATGAGTTTCTAAGTTTCCATTGTTTTGTTTGACATTTGAAGCTTTCGGATTGATTAAGTTGTGAGATTTCTTTCTTTTGTTCTATTCATATTGATTGTCTCTATTCTCTTGTGTGTATTGTTATTGAATTAAATTTGCTCATTTAGATTGGTCATCTAAGTAGTTTCATCTCATTCATATTGCTATTGTTTGGTTATTTCTAGTTGAAATATCATACTTGTTTGTAGCACACACAATTTGCATGAATCGATAACCTGATTCCCTTGAGATTCGACCCTTATTTCCCTACTATACTTGTTAGTGAGCTTGTTAGGATTACTTAACTTGACATACGACAATTCGCCTCGTCACCTATTCTCACACAATCCTCCTCATCGAACGAAAGAGAAAATGAAAACAAGAAGTTGAATTTTTTGCAAGGCCTACTCTTATTTGGGATGCTGATTTTTTAGAGGCTTAAAATGGGATGCTGCTTGAATTTCAATTTCATGGATTAATACAGTTGAAGTTTTGAATAGTAGTTAAAGAGATTTAAGAGAGAGGGGGCAGAAATTTCAGGAGATCGTGTGCGCGAGAGAAGTTACGTGAAGAAGTAAGTGGGTGGTACACGTGTCACACAATGAGAAAGCCGGATGTCGAATAGAAAGATTGCAAGTGGTGCATTGACTTCCGCTTTAATATTTTATGGCAGATTTAAGCAACTTGATCACCAAATTATTATGTCACAAAATCATTGAACTCCTAGTATAAGCTATGCAGAATGTGAAATACAATTTCACTTTCAAATTTTACTATTATGTCTTTCTTAAACTAATTTACTGAAGTGATATTTGACACAAGAATCACAAGGTTGGTCGTTAGAATGAGTCCTTAACTATTCAAATCACACATAAAAATGCCTATATTCATACACATATTTACTCAAGCAAAATTTCATCACAATCATAATGTATTGAAACCCAAATTCTCAATATAATCTTATAAGCATTACATAATTTAAAATCCTTAATCTTACTGCACATGCTCATCAAGAGTCCAACTTTATTTAAAGGGTCAATTTTTTTTCTTCTTCCAGGACATGAAATGCAAGCTCTAGCTATCCAGTATCTTCTCAATCTCTTCAATGGAAATCTATTTATGGCGTAAATACAAAAAAAAGAGGAGATTTCACTTAAAAATAGGAAGATTAAAACAAAAGCATAAAAAGAAAATTTTATTGTCGTGATCATTCTATTCTACATTGAGAAGATTTTCTACAATGATGAACGCCCAAGGACCAATTTATGACACAAACTAAGCATGAAAGAACTTGTATTAACATAAAGGGAATTCTTTACCTTAATTATTGTAATATCGTGCTAAGCTAATGTTGGGAGAAAAGTCATTTTCTTGTCCATCTTAAGCGTATGAAATTGAATTATTTTATCCTAAACAACATCACACATTATGATTTTCTATAAGAATCCGTCTTATTTTCTTGTACCATCTTGAAACAAAATTTTCTCTATCGTGAAATATCTAACCAATAGACTGAAATTCGTCAAAAATTAGCCAAATTCAAACAAATCAGGTAGATTTGACCCGGATTTTACGTCTAAAATGAAAAATGCAAGTAACAACACACAATTCACAAAGTAGACTGCCAGCAAATTAGATTGCAATCAAATCATCTCCAAAAAAAATGAATTCATGCTGATAGAGATGTACATGATAATCCATGTACTGCGTAGCATAGTAACACAACTCCTAAAGTTGTTAGAAGTTTGTTAGTGAGCTGTCCATTTCTTGTTGAACAAACCTTGCTTTATAAGCTTGAGTCTCTGTAATTTGATCAACTCAATTCAATGAAACTCAAATCCTATTCTCTAAACATTGTCATGGTATCAGGCTTAACACCGATTCCTTAATCCTTTCTTCCGCGATTTCTGATTGTCTCGATGACTCCAATGGATTCGAGCAATCCTCTGTATCTTCAGAATTCCGATCATCCCGGATTGATTCTGGTAACACAGCCATTTGATGGCACGAATTATGGAGAATGGCGGCGAAACATGACGATTTCCCTTTCTTCAAAGAACAAGATGGGATTCCTCACTGGCCGTCTTCCTCAACCTTCTCCAGATTCACCAGATTTTGATGCCTGGGAGAGATGTAACAACATGATTCTAGCGTGGCTTCTCAACACCTTAAGCGTAGAGATTCGTACCAGTGTGATTTACAATCTTCTGGAAAAAGGTGTTTGGGATGAAATTACTGCACGATATGGAATGCTCAATGGTGCACAATTGTATTCACTCCAGAAGGATTTGCTATCTCTGAGCCAAGGTGCTTCTTCTGTCTCCATTTATTTTACAAAGATGAAGTCACTTTGGGATGAACTCAGTCATATTCGTCGATTTCCTTCATGTTCTTGTGGTTCTCTCCACGAAATCTTGAAGTATGAGGAAGATCAAAGACTCCTGGTGTTCTTGATGGGGCTCAGTGAAGGTTTCACTGCAATCAGGGGCCAAATCTTGATGATGAAGCCTTTACCTTCGATCAATGATGCGTACAACATGCTTGTTCAGGAGGAAAAGCAACGCTCCATCCACAATTCTCCTTCTGAGTCTGCTTCATTTCATGTCAAAAATAATCTTCCAGAGAAAACTGATAAATCTGGAATTTCTTCTCAAGAAACTCAGATTGGATCTAACAGATCTAATCATAAGAATGATCGCAAATCCTTGTATTGTGAGAATTGCAAGAAGTCAGGACACACCATAGATCGATGCTTCTTCATCATTGGCTTTCCACCAAAGAAACCAAGACCTACAGGAGCTCGTCCTACTACTTCAGATCGTCCTCGAAGCTTTGCTGGTCAAACTTCAATAGAAACTGCTTCAGATTCAGTCTTATCCAACAATCAGATCTCTCAGTTGATTCGTCTTCTTGAAGATCAATCCAAACAGAACTCCATGTTTGAGCAAGATGACTTTGCTGCTTTTGCTGGTAAAGCTCTATTAACTCAATCTGTTCACAATTCTCAGTCATGGATACTTGATACAGGAGCTAGTAATCACATTACTTGTGATCGTAGTTGCCTTACTAATGTATTCCAATTGGCACATCTTTTCACCATTACATTGCCTAATGGTCATATAGAAAGAGTTCACATGGCAGGATCTGTGAAACTACTTCCAAACTTACAGATTCAGGGAGTTCTTTATGTACCTGCGTTCAAATGCAACCTTGTTTCCATTGGGAAACTTGTTTCTGAGTTAAATTCTCTGATCATTTTCTCACATCAAGGTTGTTTCCTACAGGATGTGATGTCCAAGAAGACTATGAGGCTTGGTAATGCTAGGAAGAGTTTATACTTTCTGCATCAAGATCAAGAAATTTCTCCTACAACTGCAAATGTTATTCCCACTGTTTCTATTGATTCATTAGATTCAGTTGTCAATCACACAAACACAAGTGTTTCTCCTGAAATTTGGCATGTTAGATTTGGCCATTTGCCTCCTTACAAACTAAGAGGTTTCCCTTTTGTAATAGGAGATGTAAATACTAATGCAATAACTGCTTGTGAATCATGTGTTAAGGCAAGACATAGACGATTACCTTTCCCTCTTAGCACAATTAAAACAACATCTATATTTGAGTTGATACATTTAGATGTATGGGGACCATACAGAACTACTACTTATGATGGTCACATGTATTTTTTGACCATAGTAGATGACTTCAGGAGATCCACCTGGATTCATTTGATGGCATCTAAAGGGAATGCTTTCACCATCATCAAAGCTTTCTTGGCTATGGTTCAAAGGCAGTTCGGAATTCAGGTCAAGACTATACGTACAGACAATGCACTTGAACTTGGTTCAGGCAAGAGTGCTTCAAAATTTCTTGCTTCAGAGGGCATCCAACTTCAGACTTCTTGCACAGCTACTCCACAACAGAATGGTGTTGCTGAAAGAAAGCATAAGCACATCCTTGAAGTTGCCACGACAGTTCTATTTCATTCCAAGGTTCCTATCATTTACTGGGGTGAGGCTGTTCTTTCTTCAGTTCATATCATCAACAGAATCCCTTCATCTGTCTTACACAACTTATCTCCTTTTGAGGTAATGTTCTCCAAACCTCCATCTTATGACAGATTAAGAGTGTTTGGTTCTTTGTGCTTTGCTTCCACACTTCAACACAACAGAGATAAGTTTCATGCTCGAGCAAAAACCTGTGTCTTTCTTGGCTATGCACCAGGAAAGAAAGCCTATAAACTCCTGGATATGAACACAAAGAAAGTTTTTCATTCCAGAGACATAGTTTTTCATGAAAACATATTCCCTTTTCACACCACTCAAACACCTCCACAAAATTGGCCAACTAATGTCACACACTTTGATATTGATCCATCTTCTTCATCCTCCACCTCTATAACACCTCAAATCCATCCCTTACACACATCCACACCACTCAAACACCTCCACAAAATTGGCCAACTAATGTCACACACTTTGATATTGATCCATCTTCTTCATCCTCCACCTCTATAACACCTCAAATCCATCCCTTACACACATCCACACCTACCCTTCCTCCACAAATAAGAAGATCATCTAGACCACATTCTCGTCCAGCTTATCTTGACAATTACATTTGTCATGTTCAATCCTCTGCTGAACACACTTGTTGTCATACCCTCACTTCCACCATAGACTTCCCTTCTATCTCCTCTCACCAAACCTACACACCAACCACAGAACCTCTTTCTTACCAACATGCCAGTCAATTCCAGGAGTGGCAAAATGCCATGGAACAAGAATTCAAGGCATTGGAAGTCAACAACACTTGGGAGATAGTTCCACTTCCTAAAGGAAAACGTCCAGTAAGCTGCAAGTGGGTTTATAAAATCAAGCACAAATCTGATGGTTCAATTGAACGTTACAAAGCTAGGCTGGTGGTCAGGGGCTTCACACAAAAGGAAGGAGTAGACTACACAGAAACCTTCTCACCTGTGGTTAAGATGACAACCATTAGGTGTTTACTGAGTGTTGCTGTGAAACATAACTGGCCTCTCCTCCAATTAGATGTCAACAATGCCTTCTTACATGGTGACCTCCATGAGGAAGTTTTCATGAAGATACCACCAAGTTTGAATGTTGATAGTGAAGGCAATCTTGTCTGTCGTCTTCTCAAATCCCTATATGGTCTCAAGCAAGCATCCAGGCAGCGGTACTCTAAGTTAGCTTCTGTTCTTCACCTAAGAGGATATAAGCACTCAAAGAATGACTATTCTTTGTTCCATAGACAAGAGGGTGATTCCAGAGTCTACTTGGCCATCTATGTAGATGACATACTCCTAACAGGGAATGACACTGAAGAGATCAATTCCCTTAAGGCATTTCTTCATGATGAATTCAAGATAAAGGATCTCGGCGAGCTAAGCTACTTTCTTGGTTTGGAGTTTGCTCGAGGCACCAAGGGGATCACCATTTCTCAACAGAAATTCATCCAGGACTTACTTGTTGACTATAAATGCACAAATGCAAGTCCTGTACTTAGTCCCTTGGAACAAAATACTAAGCTTCTTCTCACCAGTGGAAATCCACTCTCCAATCCTTCAGATTACAGGCGTCTAATTGGAAAATTGAGCTTCCTTGTTCATAGCAGACCTGATTTGGCTTTCAGCATTCAACACCTCAGTCAATTTCTTCAGACCCCTCGTTCCTCTCATATGGACGCGGCTTTACACACTCTTCGTTACCTGAAAGGTACAAGCACCAAAGATCTCTTCTTCAGTAGTGCTCCTAACTTCAAATTACAAGGTTTCTACGACGCAGATTGGGCCTCATGTCCCAATTCCAGGAAGTCTGTGAGTGGCTTTGTAATCTTCTTGGGTGACAACTTGATTTCTTGGAAATCGAAGAAGCAACAGGCTGTGTCACTCTCTTCTGCTGAGGCAGAGTATCGCTCACTTCGTCGTATCACAGCAGAATTAGCATGGCTCAGTCGACTTCTCTCTGAACTTGGTGTCACTGAGATGATCCCCATTCCTGTCAAGTGTGACAACAATGCTGCCATCTACATTGCACGCAACCCAGTCTTCCACGAACGTACCAAACACATCGAACTCGACTGCCACTTTGTACGTGAGAAGTTGCTTGAAGGGCTTATATCACTCTCTCATGTCCCAACGCAGAATCAACTGGCAGATGCACTAACTAAACCAATCCCTGGTTACAAACTCCAAGCTGTTCTTCCCAAACTCGGACTCTTAGACACCGTCTCGAGTTTGCGGGGGTGATAGAGATGTACATGATAATCCATGTACTGCGTAGCATAGTAACACAACTCCTAAAGTTGTTAGAAGTTTGTTAGTGAGCTGTCCATTTCTTGCTGAACAAACCTTGCTTTATAAGCTTGAGTCTCTATAATTTGATCAACTCAATTCAATGAAACTCAGATCCTATTCTCTAAACATTGTCACATGCGTATTTAAACCACCTCCATGACTCCATCAGGTGAATTGGACTGAATTTGCAAAGTTCAAAATTCCAAATTCACCGAAATCAACAACAACATGCACAATTTCAGATCCTTTAAACCTTAATTTATAAGGTTTTTCATACCCTTTTGAAGACGTGGTCTCCTGCGTCATGTTAGCACTGACCATAGCGAGAACGGACATGGCAATGAAGGTTACCGTCCGCAATGTCTGGACTGCACCCATAGAAGAGTTAGAAAAACCCACATAAGCACAAACCATATTTTTTTTTAAAATAGCAGGAACCGTCATTAGAAGTATGCAAAAGGCAGAAATTGTACAGAATTAAAGATCGAACCTCAATGAAGAAGAGACGGTCATTGCCAGAATTTGAGAAAATATAAGTGCAACCATGGTTAGCTAATGAACGTCGATTATGTTGAGATTTGAGGACCGAGCGCGGGTTTGCTTGGAATCAAAGACGATTTCAGATTCGCAGGCGATACATCTTTCACTATCCTCTCACTCTTTATTTCATTCATATTAACCGACCTCTATTTTGAGCTTGACGAATACTTGTAATCGTGGGTTTCGAGAAATATGGAAGTGGAATCGTGTAGGAGGCAGTTGGAGATTGTACGTGAAGCAGTATTCTTGCTATTTTCTTAAAAATTAATTTTTTTTTTGAAAATATATAATGACATGGCGCTGAGGTGGCGCAAAAAATTGTGAAAACTTGGCTTCTCCCTTATATTGTAGTTAGGTAGATTTCAATTAATTATGACATCTATACTTAAATATCAAAGAGTATACGAACTATTAATTTTACTTATGTATATGTTTTTGAAAATTAATCTTATAATTTATTACAGTTATGTAACTCATTAATAAATTGTATACGAACTATTAATTTTAAGTTACAAAGTTTGGTAACATTTTTGCAAAAAATGTATAATAATTATTTTATTTACTAAATTTGCATAATTATATGAACCATGATTTTTGTAAGTGCAATATTAGTTTATAGTTTGTTTAAATATTTATGATTTGAAGTAATAAAGTTAAAAAAAAAAAAAGAATTAACTGCAAAACTACACATAAGCATCACAAACTAAAATTAAGAAGAGAACTTCAAATATCTGTCCTTTAATACTCCGTATACAGATACTGTGTATTATCGTTTCAAAACCACAATTAATACAAGAGTGGATAATAGTTACATGTTGGATGTTGATGTTAAGCGCCACTAGTACAGTCTTAATTAAGCTCGTTACCCAACCATCAAGTCGGAACCATGCAGAGACGGCGTGGGGTTTTGGTGCGTTTAGCTGGCGAGTTGTAGTTGGGGGAATAATTTGGATAGGACAGTGAATAAGTGGCATTGCATATTTTGATGTACTGAATTCTATTTTCTGGTAATTCTCTCCTTATAACAGAATGAATGCTCTCTACTGGTGCTTCTTCTTCGTTTGATTGTGTTCATCACACTTCAATACATAATTACATACACTTGAGTGTGTTTCACAAGTGTATTTCGTCTTCAATCGCTTCCAATATAAGTACATTACATCAAAAGTCAAAATGATGGGAGTATTATAATTTGACATTGTTTTTACACATTTTCCCTTAGACTCGATCTTGAATAAAATTTGAACAGATACAGAACAAGTGTTGTTGACTTGTTTCATATGTTACATATATGTTCAGGTGCATGGTTTAGATGAGTCGGATCCTATAGGTTGACCCAAAAAATAAGGGTAGAATATGTATCCGTTAAATGGAAGGTATTAATTAGGTAGTAAGTATGACCACACGAATTTAATTTTCTGGAAGCTGCAAATGCAAACTCACCACTCTCTCCATCTCTTGTACGTGTTCGAGCCGGCCAGTAAATGTGCGCCAAAGCAGAGGACGGCTACAAGAATTCTGCTTATTCAGCTTCCGGTTGTAAACCGCGTCTACTCTAATCTGTGACCATATAATGTAAACGGACATTGGAAGTTAGATGCAGTATACACTACATGTTTATATATAGTCAAATATACATAGAGTATATAGTAAGTATCAGTTTGTTACATGCACACCTAACTAATCAAGTAATCATGCATGTGGAATATTCACCGACTTTAACGCGTCATATCTCTCGAAATCTTCATTTTGACTTTTATTTTATTTATTGATATTTGACCGAGCCTCCATCAGCAACTTAATTAAATAATCCCTCCGTCCCCTATTGATCTTCTCATTTGCTTTTGACACTTTTGTCGAGACACGTTTTGTAACGTTAATATCTCTAAAAATACGATGATAAAAATTATAATTTTTTTATATTGTCAAAGTACTCATTGAGACGAATCAAACGATATTTCGCATGCCTATATTTATTTCTATATATTCGAAGAAAACGAAAATATTCTCTCGGTTTGTGAATAGTGTCGAAAAAGCAAATGAACCTTATATTAAGGGACGGAGGGAGTAATTCAGTTACACTACTTTTTACTTAGTTCGTAACCCTCTGCTAATTGATCATGGGATATACTATGGTCCAATAATTAGTTATCAATTATGTTATGACGGATGTGAGGAAGACGAAACAGAAAACAGATATAGACGAGAAGATAACAAAACACACACAGATTTACGTGGTTCACCAACGTTGTGTTGGCTACATCCACGGGCAGATCAGATCAGATTGTATTTCAGAGAAGGAAACGGATTACAAGACTCACAAGAAACGCTCTAGATCTAAGAACGCTCTCTCTTGCTACTTGTGACGGTTATCAAAACCCTAATTTTCTCTCAAGTAGGTTATGAGATAATAGAGAGTATATATAGTCCTCTCCTAAAACACAAAACCTAAACAAGCCAAATACACTTTATATTATATTTAGAAATGCACATACATAAACATATTGGGTCATTTACAAATAACAAAATGACCAATACTTACATACATACTTTTAAAAACCACTTAATTAATTAAGCCACTCCGAATCCCAGCTAAGGATCGAGGGCTGCTCTAATAAACATATATCACTCCTCTTTGTTTACCAAGAGTAAAACATGCAGTAACCTTATATCCCATGCAAAACACTATTATAGCGTACTCGCAATTTCCAAGACAAGGGTAAAAAACATAAGAAAAATATATGTATAGTGAGGGATATAAAGTTATTATTCATTCTAACGAACCATGGAAAGTTCTTGGATGGCGCCATCAAATGAAAGGCGGGAAACCCACTTGGTTAACGACCTCGCACTAGCCAACGACGAAGTGCGTCGGCTTCTGAGTGAGGCAGCGGTACGTCGGCTAAACTTCTCGGCTGTGAGGTCGGCCACGAAATCTCGAAGCCTCTGCATGGCCAACTCCAGTGTCGTCTCTGGTAGATTAGCATAACACATACGAAACCAACCAGGCTCGTCGCAGTGACACGACGAGCCTGGTGAAACATTGAGCTTAACCTCGTACAAAATCTTCTTCCAAAGTTCCATCTCTCCTTGTAGACTCTTCTCCTTTAGGAGATGCCTCATATCGACCCAGCAAAATAGGCCCGAGTTTGATCCGGGTAGGATGCTTATTCCAGCACTCTTGAGCCCCGCGGTCAACTCCTATATATTGACCGTAATAATTAGAATCATTAAGTTAAGTCAGATGTTATTGCCTAGTTTATTATTATTTGTGGTACCCACCTTTTGCCTGTGTTGGAGTCGACTACGGTTTTCGAGGTTGTAGGCAGCTGTGAATCCATTGTCGGAGAGGAGGGCGGCGAGGAGGTGTTGTGTCTGGGCGGAGACGAGGCCGAAGCTCGACATTTTAGTGGCGGCGGAGACGACAGCTGGATCGGAGGAGTAGATCGACCCGACTCGGAAACCGGGTAACCCGAGATCCTTGGAAAGGCTTGAGATTACATGCACGCGGTCAAGCACGTGCCTATAACGCTTCTCATGAAGGAGGGGCTCCATCACGCTGACGTAATCATCCGAGAAAACGGTCCCCGCGTAGATCTCGTCGCTGACGAGGTGGAGATTGCGGGAGGAGATGAAGGTGAGGAGGAGCGTGATCTCGCCACGTGTTAACGTGGTCCCCAGCGGGTTTGAGGGGTTTGTGACTAGAATACCCTTCACTCGGAGCTCCCGCTTTTTAGCGGTCTGGTAGGCTTCTTCAAGAGCGCTTTCGGTGATTCTGAACCCGGTCGAGCTGCTGCATTTTATTGGGATGATTTCCACTCCGGTTCTCCACTTCAGATCTCGGTCGAAACCGGGGTAATAGGGGGCCGGGATGAGGAAAGTGTCGCCCGCTTCGGCCAGGCAAAAAATGACTGTCTCGTTTGCCGCGGTTGCGCCCGCGGTTAGGACCATCTTGTCCGGGTTGAAGCTCACTTTTTTACTACGGATTTCCGACATGTAATCAGCCATAGCCTGAAAGGAATCATTAGTAATTATAACCAAAACTAGTATTAGTGAGTACATTATTATGTATTATAGCCTACTTTCTTGAATTGGGGGAGGCCATGGTAGTCTTGGAAGAGAGCAAGGTCTCTGAAAACGAGCTGACCGTCTTTCTTGAACCCGGCTGCGTCCGGGTTCTTTTCCAGCCAAGATTCAAGAAGATCAAACGAGAGCTGCAATTAAAGAACTGGTTTAGTATACAAATGACATAATAATTACAAGAAAATCAAACGACGAACCTTAGAATTAAGTACCTGATTTTCGGCGAGGCCCATTTGGATGATACCGTTGGGATTATCGATGTGATGGTACGGGTTCTTTTCGTACTCCTCCCATCCGAGGAAGTAAGAAGATTCCTGGCCATGGTTGTTGGTGGAAGCCATGCTCGATAGCATCTTCATTGTTCTTCCGAGCTCTGGATTGGAAAGGGTTGATTACGTAGTGGTTTTTATACGATGGTGTGGAAATTAGCCGAGAGATTAGGAAAAGAGGATGAGTTGTGGAGTGTGTTTGGGGTTGATTAGAAACCCAGAAAGTAGTAATTAAAGTGGATGTTTAAGTGAGGAGTTTGTAAGCAATGTGATGGGGGTATTTATAGGGGGGAGAATTTTGATTGAATATTCAACAAGACACATCAGCTGAAGGTTTTGACTAGCCCATACCTCAAATTCTCTTCATAGCCTGAAGAAGACACAACCAACCGTCCCTGTTTTCATCAAGTGTTTCTCACTTGTCCCCTAATTACTCCACTTTTAATTGCTTTTAGTTCTTCTTCACATCATATTATTACATATATGTACGTTAATTAGGATAGATGTTAGAATTCGCATAAATATAAATTGTAGTTGCATTCTAGAAGTACTAATTGTCTTAGTTGTAATATATATAGCTCGTGATATTTTATAATCCTCAGATCACCTAAGCTCGCTTAAGTGTAACTAGCTAGTCGTATCCAGCAGACATTAGATAACAAACAACAGTTAGATAACATTGCTAAGCCTATCAACAAATATAGCGTACAATTTAGCATAACGTTTCTGTTTGTGTATATAAGTTTAGCGCGCATATATATCATTTGTGTTTCATTATTATATCGATCAATTAATAATGCAATAATAAATCATTAATCTTATACTGAGTATGGTAGACTTTACTTTAAAGTACGTTGGTTAATTTAGCTTTATATATGAATCTTTTCTAATGATGAGTTTATATAATTGCTATCATGATTCATCCTCATTGGATAGACTTACTATATATATACAAATATACAATAAAATATTATAGAAGAATAGGCTTTTCACATAAACTATATAATAATAATAAAAAATAAAGTCCTAATCTGATAGGAGTAAAGTGTATATATTCTCACAAAAATTTAAGAAAACTTTGTTTATAGAGCTCAGACTTAAATCTCTTTAAAAAATATAGTTTTTGTATAGGCGTTCATTAAATCATTAGTTAATTTTTAATCATGAAATTGAAATTAAATTTATAACATTTTAAAATACAAAAGCATCAGAATATAATATATCAATAAGTGTGTTTCATCTGCATGAAAAAAAGGCTGAAAATGCATTTTCATGCCTTTTTTTAAAGGTACATAAAATTTCATTACGAAATCTCATCATATTGTAAGTTAAGTTAACATTTAAAAATAAAAAAGAGGTGGAGCCAATCTCCGTCCAAATTAAACCCTGCGCCGAATATCTCAAAGTGTACTAACGAATTAATTACCCCTTGTTGCATTAATTAGCTCTTTATCATATTCTGCAAGACGCTTTAATCAGTGTCTGCCTCAATAAGGGAGCGACTACTCCTCATGAATACCAATAAAATAAAAATAATACTGGCGTAAGCAAAATACTATACGCCGTTAACATATAATCCATCATCAATCTACAGGTGATACAATTCAACACACTAGAAAAATTGTTATATCTATATCAAAGTTGTCACATACTCCGTATTATAGTTCATGTTTGGCACGTTAATACACTAGAATTTAGATTTGAGGTGCCACATGGTGTTTGTTGTTTGTTTTGGGTAAATAATCAGTGAAAGTTATATTGTCTTACAAGTTAAGCAAAATAGTCGAATAAAGAATTAATAAAACGCCTAAAACAATCAGAATAGAATGATAAACAAAGTTTAAATAAAGGACGAGCTTAGCTAAGTGGGCGATATCGAATGGAATAAACTCAAGAATGGCCAAATATATATGGATTTCTCTTTATGATCGATGGTCACGATTACAAGATAGTCATTTGAGTGCTCAAGATGAATCTTAACAGAGATCTGAGTATTGATAAAGCGTGAAAAACAATGTAAAGAAATCTCCCTAATTTATACACTTTCGTATCCTAAGAAATCTCCAGAAATATGAACGTTAAACCCTAGAATCTCGGAGACGGTTACAGCCTCCTCGTCCTTATCGTCCATGAGCAACGACATTCTCCTCTTTTGACCTACTTTCTTCTTGAGTTGGGCCGAGAGATTATGTGTGTCGTATTCAGGCCCTACAATTTGCCTCAAAGAAATTGCCGACCGTAGAGATGGCGGTTTCTTTCCCAACTTGTCGCCTTCCACACAGACATCATCTCTACCCTTGATTTTGAACTAGTGAAGACTCATCTTTTCTTTAAATTTGACGCGATGGTTCCGTAGAGCCATCATTGTTCTTCCTTCAAGTCCCAAGGTAAATCTCCATCTCCCTCTCTTTCCTTATTCCAACCATGTCTTCTAGTTCCGCCATCGTTTCTGCTTCCGAGTCCCACAATCCTCCTCCTACTCGCTTCTACCACACCAAGCAAGATGTCATCCCGAATCAGATGACCAAGAAGGAGTTGCAGTGGGTGAGGCACATATATGGGTTTCCAGCCACCGCGGAGCTCCGTGTTCCTTACCTTGACGAGAAATCTGACTCCTGGTATGACGGATGGGTATGCTTTTACGAGTATCCATTCAAGATAGGGCATGTTTCCCCTTCTCCAAACTGACACAAGATGTCCTGAAGAATTACCAATTCGCTCCCTGTCAGATCATGCCTCATGGGTGGAGGCTGTTGCGAGTACTGGATCGTCTGAACGAGAGACATCTAGATCTAGGGTTTGACTTCACCGCCTTCGACTATAGTCATCACCCTGGGACTGGGACGCTGAAGTCCAACCAATTCAACTTTCGAACTGGTTTTAAGGTCTTATCCCTAGAAATGAGTCCCAACGACAAAGGGTGGAGAAGACGATTCTTTTTTGCAATGATCTCGACTTTAGATGTGGGAGAGGATTGTCGGTTCCTTCGGACATAGTGAATGTGCAGTGGTTCGTATTTTACCCAGTTCTTGCCTTTGTAGTCATATATTTTAACTTTTGCTTACTTTTCGTTATTTGCAGCACCTGTTGAAGATGCAAGATCGTTGGATCTATCCTTGGAGGCCGAATTGGAAGAAGTGCTTGATGCCCCAAGACCGCATCACGTCTTCCAGAGCCAAACTATTGCTCATCTCATTCCTCCGTAATTCATGGCTCCTGCACCGTCTCCCTCCAAATGTAACCTTTTGAGTTGTGCGAGTTTTTTTGTGTATGGACCATTGATGGAAATCGTGAGGCCGTGTTATTATGGCATATGCAGCGACAAACACACGCTCCGAGAGGTCTAGTGCCAGGCTGTCTCTCAAGTACTTGATGGCTGCCAAGAACAAGGATAAGGCAGGTTCATCAAACCCTCCTCGTCTGATCCCTAAAGGCGGCAACAAGCACAAGAGGAAAGCAGTGGACGTCATCGACTTGGTATCTGAGAATCCTATCAAGAAGATGGTGTCAGATCCTTATGTCATGGTGGAGGTTCCTATCCCTGACGATGTCCACTTGCTCAGTGTGCATGATAATCTAGAGACGGTGAGCCAGTATGTCGTGTGGGTAAGTCTGAATGGGCATGCTTGTTTTTTCTCTAGCCTTCAGGTGGTCGTCTGATCTATAAGGTTTTTATGTTCTTGCATATGGGTGTGATGGTTGGGCGTCACATATCTGTGAGTCTGAGGGATGTACCAACCGAGATATTCTAGAGTAACCTGCCAAGTTGGATAAGCAGGTGGGCCCATCTCATCAAGGGTGATTGTATGAATATCCATACCATCCCAACTCCACAGTTGTCAGTCATACTCGACCACATAACTCCGAGCCTTTGTTTTCCTCAATGCCTTCAAAGATGCCATTATAGGCCTCGAAATACCTTAAACCCGACCAAACTGCCTAGGCCCCCGACCAAACTGCTATTGTCCTTGAGTTGGGCAGTTGCCCTCGAGTTGAGCAGTTACACTTTGAACTGAGTTATTTTCCTCTGAATCAACTTGTTTTCTCCGAGATGAGGTGTTGTCTCCAAACCGGGTCAGTACTCCTTAAGTTGAGTAGTCCCCTTCGAGCCGGGAAGACTGGCCATCTCGGCTTAGAACCTCCCCCCAAGTTGTTTCTGAGTCCGTAATTTGGGGATTCGGTTGGTCCCGGGTCGTGGTCTCGTATTAGTCCATATTCATCCCTTCTGGGCCCATCTTTGCACGACCTTATGGAAAAACATGTTGCTCGTCTGGGCCTCATTCCTAGGCCGACACGAGGCTTTGGCGAGTTTCAACATTTGATTTTTTTTTCCGTTTTCTGTAACCCGAAAATACGAGGGTGCTATTTTGGGCTCTCAGAGTATTGACATATAGACTAGTCATCTGTGGTACTTCGTATTATATATGCAGTTGGAATAGAACACGTCAAGTGCGCGATCGACTTTTGTTTTTGGTGTGTCAACATAAGTCTGACCAAAATAAGTCTGCTTAGACTACATGACTAAATAATACGGAGTATCAGGTTTTATATGACAGATCGATATGCATGCATGGGTATGCGGATTCATATTTGATTTAACATAAATTTACATACTATTTGAGACAGTTGCGGAGCCAGAAATATATTGAAGCAAGTGCTCAATTTTATATATTATTAACGTGATTATTTATTTATTTTAAATTGAGTTATATATTTAGTAATATAATAATAATAATTATTATTATTATATTTTTTATTTTTTATATTATAAAATTATGGTAAGATAAATTTTATTTTATTTATCTACAAAACTAGAGTAGTTATTATATTATAATGCTCAAACTAGAAATCTAATATATAATGGGGTGACAAAATTATATAGAAAAAATATAATTTTCCATATTTACTAGTTTTTATATTATTTTAAATTTTATAATTTTAAAAATATTAAATTATCAATTGTCTAAGGCTTTATACACTAAAAAAGTGATTTATTGACTAAGGCTTTAAATATAACAGGAACGGCAACATTTATGCTTGTTGGACTCAAAGGAATCTGATTTGGGCTAGGCCCATCACAAAAACGTGTTTCGTGCTATGTGCGGAATAAAAATGCTAATTAAACGACAACGTTTTGATGTCTGAAATTGAAAAAGGTAGGAATCCTTCTTCTTCTTTCTTCGCTTACAGTAGCACGTTACAACAGGAGCCGACCCTAATAGCAGGTGCTCCAATGGAAATTCGTTGAAAATAAAGCTAATCTTGATGGATCCCGGCGACGAAGGAGGTGCGTGAGCACCCTCAAGCACCCCTAGCTCCGCCACTGATTTGAGATGCATGTCCAAAAATTGAAAATGGCGACGAACAATCCCTGTGTATATATTGTCTGATTAGAAAACTTTGTTTTGCATGTTTCCTAAAGCAAAAACCAAGCCCAGCAAGTTCTGAGATATAATTAATACGGAGTACTCCGTAATGAGTTTGGGTTAAAGTAGCTACACTTAGAGAAATCTGGTTTATTGTTTTGTTCACAAATTGATATAGATCACGTATATGGACTTGTTTGAATTGGTGATTTGGTATGAGCCACGAGGAAAAAAAAGTCACCAAAGGTTAAAAAAACTCACAAGAGAGAGCTAATTAGCATGGAAATTACATGCAAAAACTTGTTTCAATCACATGGGGTGATTATGAAATGAAGTGTAAACACACCTTACAAAACTCTTGCAGTCGAATTAATTGATGATAAAATTGAACAATCAGCCGTAATCATCTATAAGGAGAAGATTCATCTTATATAGCATCATCGATCACGTACATGCGCGCATTTCAACCAAAATAAATGTTTTCATATGTATTTAAGGAAACATCAATCACAGATTGGTGACCGTTAATTATAGGAAGCTGAACATTTCGATCAAATGCCAATCTCGTGAAGGTACCAAGACTTCAACGTACTCTTGATCATGCTCTATCAAAAGATCCCCATGCATGCATTAAGATGGTGTTATACTACAAGATAGAGATTAGTGAGGAATTAAGATATAGTATTAATTTGAAATGATATATCCGCAGATTTGAGAACATTTTTTTTAAAACATAAACTTATGTGTGTGATACACCACTTTTTCTGTTTGACATATCAATGATATCAGGAATTTGTGCAAGACACGAAAATCAAATTAGTTTGACTCAACACTACTTTTTCCTTGAAAGAATGAAATTATGTCGAATTGAATGTCTTGCCATTTACCAAACTGAGACAATATGGGCTATATACAGTTGGGGCCCCAAATAAAACTATGCCCATTGGTCTGTGGGTCACCTGTTTTTCCGCCTCCCTTTTCATGCCCCTCATATTTATTTCATTTCGGTTTTGTCTGAAAGTTTTGGTTGGTGCGTACTGCGTACCAATAGAAAAATAAGTCATGATAATTTTACTAAGGAAATAATTTATCTAATGAGTATATTAAAGCTGAGATTTTTAGAACTTTTTGAGTGATTTTAGCTTTGGTTGTTAATCTATTTTTATTTTTTATTTTGAACTTTAATTAAAAATATATTGAATAATTAACTCAATAAAAAAATCTTGTAAAACAATCACTTCATTCAATATAAAAACAATACAAATTATCCTATCTTATTAAGAATAAATTTTAAATTTAATTATGATATATATAATGAGATATTTATATATATAATTAAATTATATATCATTCATGAAATGAATAATTCATGAAATGAATATGTATTAATTAATATTCACAAAAAAAGTTAAATTTATTTCGCTTATTTGGTGAGAGTTAAACTTAATTTTTAGAAAAACTTGACTTAAACCGTATGAATTTTTACGACGAACAATTTAGAATATCCATGCATGACACGGATCACTACACTTTTTGGTTTCCCACTCTAGTTCAGCGGTTAGGAGACTGCCCTACTCCCCTTACATCTAGAGTTCGAGCTGCGTGGGTGACTCTCCCAACAAACAATTTTTAACCTCCACCAAGTCTCGAACTCGAGACCTCATGTTGGGTGGTTGGGGTCCCTTACCACCCGACCACATGCTTGTTGGTACGGATCACTACACTAGTACTATCTAATTAACTCACATTAGTGTTGTACTTAATTTGAAAATTTAGAAAGCTTTCGGGGTACAATATTTAAAATTCGTACTTGTGGGGGCGAAACTGTAAACCGAAACTCTCACATGAATACGTTTTGATTTGGCATTTTGGTGCATTGGAAATCTGGAAGTGGTCGGTGATTTAAACTTTTTTGAAAATGGAAGCTTAAAGCCTTAAATCACAAAACACCAATTGCTAATCATAAGGACTACAATTGGAAAAATCAGGAAAGTGGAGATCCCTTTCTTGTCATTTGTTCTTTTCTAACTTTTGCCCTTCATGAAAAGTTGTTTAGGAATTTGGATGGATCGGTGGGTGTAGAAGTAAAACCATCAAAATTAGTCTTTAATTTTGGAAATATTTCACAATCAGAGAGTGTAATTTGTACGATGTATAAACCAAGGAAGCGCCAATAGTTTTTGTGGGGTCTATTATATTTACACGGATGCTATATACAGCCCGTGCCTTTATCAAACATCGTCCATCACCTAAGTATAATAACTATTTTGTTTAATAGATGTCTTGTCCCCACCTAAGTATAATAACTACCCTCTTATTTTAAGTAAACCGTAACACCTTTTTTTTATCATCTTTCACCTCTTCCACCCTCCATTAAAACTCGTTTTCAAAACCTTCAAACTTCAAAACACTCTAAAAACACCAAAAACAATGGAAGATGAAGAGGAAATCAACAAAGGAATGAATGGAGATGGTGGTTCATCAAGTTACCATGCAAATGAGATAATGTTCTTACTTAATTTTTGAATTTTATTTTGTTTTGCACCATTAAGAGCTAAAATGAAGTTATTATGTTGTATTTCATGTTAAATGTAGTAGTAGTAAGTGTTGAAGAGATGACTTTTGTATATAATGTCCAAAAGTTTTGTTCTTCAACCTTATTTTGTTTAGGGTTTATGCTTTTAGGGTTTTTAATGTAGAAAATTTAGATTTGTTCATGTTTATGTTAAATGACCCTGTTTCACTGTGTTTCAACCTTAGCAACTACTCGCGTTCTGAGAGATGTAGCCCTCGCGTAACGCGAGATGTGTCTCCCTCGCAGAACGCGAGAAGTTGCACATTACAGAGTATTAACTCTTTATTGTGTATAGGTGAATTTTTCTTTGTTCACTGGATTGAATGCAATCCAGTTGAATGACTACACCTACCCCTCGCGGAATACGAGGCCATGTTCGCCACCGTCATTTGATTTAGGGATTGACTTTCGTGATTATCATCAACCATCTACATATGAATTGCATGTGCCATCTACTTATCAAGTGCCCGTGACACCTACATATGAATTGTCCGTGCCATCTACTTATCAAGTGCCATGTACATATGAAGTGCCATCAAGATATGATGTGTTTGATTCACAGTCTGCTAACCCACCTACAAACGTAGGAGAGGAGATGTGGTTTCTTCCTTCTTTACGCACTGCACCAAAGTTTGATAGTCCCGTATGCGAGGAAGATGTTGTTTCTAGAGATTATTCGGAATATTACACCACGGAGCAAGTGTTTGCCTCTAAGGAGATTGGTCATTTGTGGGCGTTGAATGTTGCAAAGCAACATAAGTTTATGATCTCTATTGGAAGGAGTGTACCATCTAAACCGGGGCAAAGTGGAAAGGTTCAAATCATTTGTGAGAAAGGCGGAAGTTATAAGCCTAAAGGTCTCGGAGTTAGAACAAACAAAAAGAGAAAGAAAACGGGGTGTCCATTTCAGTTGAAGCTCATGGAGAACCGTTTTGAAGAAAATTGGAGAGTAACAGTTGTTTGTGGTTTGCACAACCGTCCTATTGGAGATACTTTGATCGATAATGCATTTGCTGGGAGGCCCACCCCTGATCAAAAGAAAATGGTTCGTGAGATGGTACTTTTTCATTGTTCTCCAAATCAGATTTACACTGAGATAAACAAGGATCCCGGAAGCTGTACAAAGAAGAGACAAGTGTACAATTTGGTAAAAGATATAAGGGAAGAGGAAATGGAAGGTAGAATTGTGGTTCAAGAATTCTTTCACCAATGCAAAGAGAACAACTACTTCATGCAGTATAGGCCAAGTGCAACAAAACCTTCCACAATAGGCGACTTGTTCTTTCCTAGCCCCGAATCAATGAAGCTCTTAAAGGCGTTTCCATATGTCCTTTTGTTGGATTCGACTTATAGCACGAACAAGTAAGTATTTATCATTATGTTTTTATGTTTTATTTTTAAAATTCATGAAAAAATTAAGATTTGTGGTAAAAAACACTTCTCGCGTAACGCGAGGACACCCCACCTTGCGTAACGCGAGGAGTACACATGATTCAGTATGTCTGCATTTTGAAAAACACCGCCTCTGGAATAGAGTACATTCTCGCGTTACGCAAGGTGGGGTGTCCTCACGTTACGCGAGAATGTGCATTACAGATGCTATTCCGCAGTAAAACATTTAAGACTCTGAATTAAAGGTGTAATCTTTCTGTATTTTGGTCTAAGGTACAATGTTCCCTTCCCGGAGATAGTCGGTTTGACTTCTACATGGAAGAATTTTGTTGTATGTGGGGTATGGTTATAGGCCGAGAGTGAGGACAGTTGTTTGTGGGCGTTGCAGCAGCTGCAGACGATGTATTTGAGAATAGGAGCATCGCCTACTTGTTTCGTCACAGACCGTGAGATGGCTCTTATGAATGCAGTGGACATGTTATGGCCAAATGCAAAGTTTCTCTTATGTAGATGACATGTAAGGAAGAACATAGAGGCGAGAGGCAAGATAGCTATGGGCACACAAGCATTGGGGATTCATATTTCTAATGATTATTATGACTTGTTCAACCAAACCACTGAAGAAGGTTACAACAAAAGGTTGAAGAAACTTGAGAAAGAATGGGGAGCTTATCCAACCATATTGAACTACGTGAAAAAGAATTGGTTAAACCCTTACAAGGAAAGACTTGTTTCAGCATGGAAGGATAATGTCTTCACTCTCGGGAATAACACGAAAAATAGGTATGTTCTCTAATTTATGTCTACCTTCTATATTTGAGAATAGGAGCTTCTGTAATGCACAATCTCGCGTTCCGCGACATTGGGTCCCCTTGCAGAACGCGAGACGAGTACACCTCGCAGAACGCGAGAATTTGCACATTACAGAATGATGCAAAGTCACTGTTTTGTATTTGCATATTATGTTTGTTCTCATTGTTTTTCGAACATTTTAGAGTTGAAGGAGCACATTCGTGTCTTAAGTCTTACTTGACAAGTGGAAAGGGTAGGCTAGACACAATGTTCGGTGAATACAAAACAATGGCGGCGAACCAACTTAAGGAGATTAATGTGTCTTTAACCGATAGTTTGAATAAGAGCTTCACATTTGTTAAATGGGTCGACTTGTTTAAAGTCTTGAGGTTCAAAGTGTCTTACAAATGCATAGAGGAATTGCTTAAGGAATACACGAAGGGCCATACATTTGGTCTGTACACGCCTATGTTTTGTAGCTATGAGATCAAGATTAGAGATGGGTTGATGTGTGTTCATCAGATTGGCAGAAATTGGAAGGACCAAAGACCATTAAGAGCATCAGAGTTGCACCCTTTCTGGAGTACATTGAGTTTGGAAGAAGTTGATGTTCCCGGCGTACTCGAAGTTAAGAGTAAGGTGGCAAGACGTCTTTTTCAGAGTTTCTATGAGGAAACGTTTCCGAACTTGTGCCCCTATGATCAAGAGAAGTGTGCACAAACTGTTTTAAACATTGGGAGAGTAAATACTCCTCTAAAAGAGTCGGCTATTTCAAAGCACACGGGGGGTCGTCCAGTCGGAGCTCCTAAAAAAGAGCCAAGGTCAACGCAAAGAAGACCGTTTGCATGGGAGCACACTAATGCCGAGATTGATGCTAGAGGTTTGGACGAAACACCTCCAAAGAAGCAAAGAAATGCTTATAATTCTGAAACATTCAAGAAACAAAAAATTAAGGCGATTGGCAAGTACAAGCCTCAGATACCGGCGTCAATGCGCACCTTTGTGAATGGTTGGTTTGGAGTAAATGGAGATGGAAATTGTGGATATAGATCAATAGCGTATGTGTTGAGATATGATGAGGTTTTGATTGAATGACAAACATCCACTAATGGTTTACTTGAGTGCGTAGGTATTGTTACTAGTTTATGCAGGAACGAAGGAAGTCTACTTGTGTGTAGACAGGAATGAAGGAAGTCTTATTGTACGTAGACAGGAACAATGGAAGTACAAGCAGGTACGAAGGAAGTCTTGCTGGAATCCATGAGACGTAAGGTTACGACGAGTGGAAGACAGCTGTGAAGAATAAGTTCATCCGAAGAAGATTATTGGTCTAAGATATCTTGGAGAATGGACTTGAAGAATTATGGAAGAGTTGCATTTCAAAGAAGGAAAGAAGATCTTGTCAAAGAAGGAAAAGAAGATCTCGTCAAATAAGGAAAGTGGCAACTCGGCAAGGTTGGGCATTGGACGCGCGTGTGAAGTGGTGCCAAAGGAATAAGGAAATATTACGCGCAAGGAATATTTCCTTATTCGCTTTGTTTCCTTATTTGTTCAAGGAGGCGCGCCGAAGTGTAAGGCCCAAGGTGACTACTTGGAGAACAAGTTGGAATGTCACACGGAAGGAAAAATTTCTTAGGAAGATAATTCCTTGTGAAAGATATTTTAGGAAGCGATTTCCTTGTTGAAAGATATTGTGAGATTTATGGTAATATTAGAACGACTAGATTGGTAGTTAGGTTTGAGCTATTTAGTGTGCTATATATT
Organism: Oxyria digyna; assembly: GCA_029168935.1. NCBI lineage: Eukaryota > Viridiplantae > Streptophyta > Magnoliopsida > Caryophyllales > Polygonaceae > Oxyria > Oxyria digyna. Next base: position 25,409,659 of record JAPVLV010000010.1, read on the forward strand.
GCATGGGAATTGCATAGCTTAGTAAGACTTTGAAGAGAGAAAACCTAATACTCGGTTTAGAGTTGTTCTACGTGTGTGAGATTGAGATTCAAGTGAGAAGAGTGATCCGAGATCTAGCTAGGAAGTCTAGGTGAGTGATCCAAGTTCTATTGTAATCAAGATATCAATACAACAAGTAGACTCGTTCAAACTCTCTCTAGTGAAAGCTAGAGATGAGTGGTTTTTCGCCTCGAGGACTTTTTGGTACTTGGGGTGTTTCCACTATATATCATCGTGTCCAGGTTTGATTTACATTATTGTTCGTCTTTCTGTACTATTTACTTATCAAGGAACAATAGATTTTGTTCCTTGAGTTTTTATACGCTAATCGATCCAACAATTGGTATCAGAGTCTGGTCTCTAGATTGTTTCAATTAGCTTTGCAGGTAAAAAATGTCATCCAACAATGCAATCAACGATTCATTCTGGAAACCCCCAATGCTGAAGCCAGGAGAGTATGATTGGTGGTCTATTCAGTTTGAGTCACATACTCAGTTTCTTGACGCCCAGATCTGGAGAGTTATTGAATTTGGCGATGTCATCATCCTTGACTTGAATGATGATGACAAAACCAAAGAGAAAAAGAGATCTGACTATAGTGACGCAGACTACAAAATCCTTGAGAAGAACACCAGGGCTAAAAAGATCCTTCACATGGCTCTAAGTCCGGGCGATCTTCGAAAGATTCTGAAGTACAAGACCGCCAAGGAAATCTGGGATGCACTAAAGAGGACATACTCTGGAAGTAATGATGTCAAGAGGAACAAACTCCTTGTTGTTCAAAAGGACTATGAGCAAGCTGTGCAGGAGAAAGGTGAATCCTTGGAAGACTTCCATGCAAGGTTTGAAGGCTATGCGAGTCAAATTGAATTTCTAGGTGAAGAGCTCCCTCAGTGGAAAGTCACTTATCAATTCATGGAAGCACTGAACGCCCAATGGGACGAGTTCATCAATGCTCTTCAAGCTCAGAGCGATATCAAAGAAATCTCCTTGGGAGACCTTGTGTGTCGTCTCAAGAGTCACTCTGAAATTCTGGAGAGGAAGCTCTTGACAAGGAAAGATACGGACAAAGGAAAATCAATTGCTTTAAAGGTGGAAAAAGCTTTTGATCTGTCTCAGATGGAAGACCATGAACTTGAAGAGGATGACACAGTTTCTCTCATCACAAGAGCCTTCAGGAAATCATGGAGAGGAGGAGAGACACTTCACGCCGAAGGTAACCAAAGTCCAAAAGAAATTATTTGCTATAATTGCCAAAAAGCATGTCACTTTGCCAGGAATTGCTTCAAGAAAAGAGCAGAGGAACCACCAGAGAAATCCGCAATGATGGCAACCTGGGAAGGAACAAAAGACAACTTGTGTCTCATGGCAACCTGGAGTGATCAAGATGACACCAACCAGGTACCTATTCATTCTTGGTATATAGATAGTGCCTGCTCATGTCACATGACATGGAACAAAGAATGGTTTCAATCACTAAATTTCCAAGGCGGAGGCTCCATCACTTTCGGGAACAAAAGAAAAGGAGAAGTTCAAGGATCATGCAAGGTAAGTATCTCCGACAAACTCTCTGTCAATAATGTGAATCAAGTAGACAATCTTGGTTTTGACTTGTTAAGCGTGGCTCAACTGTGTCATAAAGGGAAGAATAGGGTTGTCTTTACTACTAATGATTGTCAAGTTGAGAGTTTAAGTTTAGGGAAGATTCTCCTAAAAGGGATATGTATCAGCAACATCTACAAAGTAGACTCAACCTTTATTCCTGAGGAGGATCTGTGCTTTACCTATGTTAAAGAGGACTCTCTTCTTTGGCACAAAAGATTTTGTCATGCAGATTTGTCACACCTTCAAAAGCTCTACCAAAAGGACCTGGTAACCGGTCTTCCCAAAGTAGAAGTCATCCAAGACATGGTGTGCTCGTCATGCATAAGAGGCAAACAAGTAAGGTCCTCCTTCAAATCCAAAAGGGAGGTAAGCACTTCTCGTCCTTTAGAGATGATCCACATGGAATTATGTGGACCTATGCGTACAAAGAGCCGTGGAGGAAATATATATCTTTTTGTTATTGTGGATGACTATTCTAGGTACACCTGGACCATATTCTTGTACTCAAAAGATGAAGTATTTGAGGAGTTTGACGCATGGCTAAAATTTGTGGAGAACAAATTGGGAGTCTCCTTAGTCTCTATACGCTCCGACCACGGAACTGAGTTTAAAAACTCTCAGTTCTATGATCTGTGTAGGAACAAAGGGATAAACCACAACTTCTCAGCCCCAAGAACTCCTTAGCAAAACGGAGTTGTGGAAAGGAAGAATAGAACTTTAGAGGACATGACAAGAACTCTCCTAATCTCCAGCAATCTTCCAAAGAACTTCTGGGCTGAGGCACTCAACGCCTCATGCTATGTGCTAAACAGAGCCACTCTCAGACCTATCATCAACAAAACCGCCTATGAGCTCCTAAATGGAAGAAACCCAAGTGTATCTCATCTTAAAGTATTTGGATGTAGATGCTTTGTTCACAACAATGGGAAGGAAAACACCGGAAAATTTGATCCAAGAAGCGATGAAGGTACATTCGTGGGATACTTTCTCCAAAGCAAAGCTTACAAGGTCTTCAATAGGCGAACATGAAAAATTGAAGAAAGTATTCACGTAATCTTCGATGAGTCCACTATGGCTGGCGAAGCCATACAAGAAGGAGATAGCACACCCTACACTCAGGAAGATAACTTTGATCTAGTCGAAGTTGCCAATCTCGGGGAACGAAGCCCGAATAGTGGTGAACCAACTCAAGCCTCAGAGTCCGACAAATCCGGAGAAAGCAACTCAAAGGAAACAGAGGAAGAAAGTGATGAGGAAATCAGCAACAATCCTGACAGTCCGGATGCAAGTCCCTCCCCAGGGAACACAACAGAAGAGTGCATCAACGAAGAACCTGCCACAAAAATCAGACGCACCTCTCGAAGCACTGGACCACCAGGATGGTTGGATGACTACATATGTAATGCAGTCATACAAGATCCATTACCTTCAAACACAATCACGAACAATCCTAGTGAAGGTACGTCATCTCTCTTACCTCTAATGAATTTTGTGCTTTCACTTCTTTTGTCTCCCTAGCAGAACCAAAGACAGTAGATGAAACCCTAAAGGATCCAGAATGGGTCAAGGCTATGCAAGACGAGCTTCATCAGTTCGAAAGAAACAAGGTATGGAGACTTGTTCCTAACCCAGGGAACAAAACCATAATAGGAACAAAATGGGTGTTCAGAAACAAGCTAGATGACAAAGGACAAGTAAGAAGAAACAAAGAAAGACTGGTGGTAAAAGGGTACAACCAACAGGAGGGGATTGACTACGATGAAACCTTTGCTCCTGTGGCCAGATTGGAAGCCATAAGATTACTGATCGCTTACTCAGCAAATCATGGTTTCAAGCTTCAACAGATGGATGTAAAGACTGCCTTTCTCAATGGGGAACTCAAGGAAGAAGTCTTTGTGGAACAAACTCCTGGGTTTGTTGATTCAGCTCACCCAGACCACGTCTATGTACTGGACAAAGCTCTTTACGGTCTCAAACAAGCACCTCGAGCATGGTACGAGAGACTATCTCGCCATCTGCTGTCCAATGGGTATGTTCGTGGAGAGGTAGACAAAACTTTGTTTCTTTTGAGGGAAGGAAATGACACTCTGTTTGTGCAAGTCTCTATGTGGACGACATCATCTTTGGGTCCACAAACAACAAGCTGGTTGAGAGATTCGTCAAACTCATGGAAAGTGAATTCGAGATGAGCATGGTAGGAGAACTCAAGTTCTTTCTCGGACTACAAGTAATACAAGGAGTGACGGAACTAGAGTCCATCAGCAGAAGTATCTCAGAGAAGTAGTCAAGAAGTTTGGAATAGCAAATTCTAAACCATATGCAACCCCAATTTCTCCAAATGACTCTCTAGGCAAGGACGAGAACGGCGGCAAAGAAGATCAATCTCTCTACAGAGGAATGATTGGATCCCTACTCTATTTGACCGCCAACCGACCTGACATAATGTACAGTGTGTGTGTCTATGTGCAAGGTTTCAAGCTGATCCAAGAGAATCACACACCGTTGCAGTCAAGAGGATTCTGAGGTACCTAAGGGGAACAAATGATCTGTGCCTATGGTATCTGTTGGGCAAGATTTCGGCCCATGAACATAATCCATTAAAGAAAGCCCATAACGTGAGGTGATCCGGATGAAGAAAGTGACGTTGCAATTAGACGACCTAGGATTTGCCCAGTCCAAGCATTAAACAGGGTAACAGTCACAAAGGCGAGAATCAAGGGATTTATGTAGTAATTAGGGGATAACGGCTTGACTAGAATAAGGATATAAAAGAGGAAATGCCCATATCTGTAACACAGGCTGTCGATAATGATTATGGTAAAAAACTTGTATTACGATTGATTCAAGAGCATTAGAAGAGATTTGAGTGTTCTTGGTTTATATCAGCCCGGTTCCTCGAGTCTTACGTTCGTTGTTCATTCCTACGATTTGTCCTTTCATTCGATCCAGCTTATTGTGTTGCTTGGGAAGTCTTGGTATTTGAGCTTGATTCGGTTGTTTTGCCTCATCAAAAGGCATAATAATTCTTTGAAATTATTTGCCCAAAACAATTTGGCGCCCATCGTGGGGCAATCGATCGATTTCGGGTTTAAGCTAAGTCATCCTACAGTCAACCACAATGGTGAATGAAGTCATCGATGCTTCTTCTCAAGGTTCAAGCCCTATGGATCTCAATCCTGAGGGAACCCCAATCGTGGAGATTCCAAGCGTGGAGGTCCCGAGTTCAACTGAAGAAGATCTGGTGACGAAGTCCGCCGGTGACGTTGTTTCTGGAGATACGGTGCAATCAACCCGGGAAGAGATACGTCTCATGCACCAATCCATGGAGTCCCTGTGCAAGGAGATGGATGAGCATCGCCAACGCTATGAGGCGATATCTGCATCTAACAACCAACTGATGAATGAAAATTCTGTTCTTAGAGTGCAGGTACGTTCTGTGGGATCCAATGGGGCGAGGACACTAAGGACCAATCACCTGGCCGATGTCTGAGCTCGACTCAGCATGGAGGACGTAGACATGACGCCTGCGCCGAACCATCGAACGTCAATTGGTAACCCTGAACTCAATGTTGAAATTCCGGTTCCTACTAACACGGTTACATTTGCTACTCCCGCCGGTCCTGTCATAGATCGAGCAACTGAAACACAGGTTCAACCTACCAGTAATATCCAGATGCTCATCGACCAAGCTCTTAGCGAGCGTCTCAAGGCTTTAGACGATCGGATCGCTCACATCCCGGGGGTGCCTCGTCCCATCGAAAAGGAAGCCCCGGATGGATTTGAGGATTCACCGTTCGTCGAAGAAATTGCACGAGCAGAGATCCCGAAGAAGTTCCATCTACCAAATATGTCTAGTTACGACGGAACCAGCGACCCAGATGACCACGTTGCCCTTTACAAGCAGAAGCTCATGGCTATCTCAGTTCCTCGTGGGAGTCGAGAGGCAGTCATGTGCAAAAGCTTTGGGACGTCGCTGTCTGGGCCAGCCCTCACGTGGCTCATGAATTTACCGCGAGGATCCATTGCGTCGTTCGCAAAACTAGTGGATTCATTTAAAAATCAATTTGTTAACAGTTGCAAGTTGGAAAAACAATCGAGCGATTTGTATTATGTTGTTCAAAAATCTAATGAATCTTTACGTGATTACTTGCACATGTACAATAAGGTTAAGATGTCCATCCCACATTGCGACCCTCAAACCTCGATCCAAGCATTCCGTCGAGGTCTGACAAAGGGAAGTGAACTCTACCGGGAGTTGACCAAGTACCCATGTCAGACGTTCGAGGACGTGCAGGCAAAAGCCACTGCCCAGGTCCGACTGGAGGAAGATGAAGCTCTACGCGGTAGTCCAGATCGAGTTGATCGCAGATCTCGAGAGGATAGTCGACACGACCATCGCAGTCAGCCCTATCCTCGAGAGAGGCGAGACCGAGATAGGACCGCTCCCAGCAGGGAACGTGGGAGCGAATGGAAGGACCATCCGTCCCTCCCACCAAAGGTCCAATCTTACAACTTTAGTGTTTCTGTTGCAGAGCTAGTGAAAACCTTCGATCGATTTGGGAAAGACGTCAGATGGCCTAGAAAGAGTGACAAGCCGGAATCGAAGAAAGATATGAGTAGATGGTGTGATTTCCACGCTGATCATGGTCATTACACGGATGAATGCGTCGCTCTCCGAAAGGAGGTCGCCAGGTTGTTGGCGCAAGGTTTCCTCAAGGACGTCATATCCGAGCGAGCCAAGGAAACACTTGATCGACTTGACAAGGGACTCGAAAATCGTCCACCGTCTCCAGTTCCGGCCAAAATTATTAACTGTATTTTAGGTGGGTCGGAACTGTGCGGGATATCATACTCAGCGCCTAAGAGACAGGCTAAGTGTTGCGCCCTTGATTCGCCTCCACCGTCGGAGTCAAAGGAAAAAAGGGTGGGTGATTTGCCCTCCATTACCTTCGATGACGCCGACGCGTGCGAGGTCGAACATCATGACGGTTTGGTTATCTCTCTCTCAATTGGAAATTGCCTTATACGTAGGATCCTTATCGATATGGGTAGTTCTAGCAATTTGATGAATTTGTCAACATTAAAACAGATGGGACTGGGGGAAGACGATGTTAGTCCTAATCGTATTGCTTTGGTCGGCTTTAGTGGTTAGGTAAAGTACACGGTTAGGGACATTGTCCTAGCCGTGTACGCGGGGGGCGTAAATATCCAAGTGAGGTTCAACGTCGTGGATTGTAAGTCGCCTTATAATTGTATTATTGGGAGACCTTGGATCCACGCGATGAAAGCCATCGCCTCGACCTACCACCAAACAATAAAATTCCCTACTAAATGGGGGATTCAGGAAATTAAGGGCGAACAAAAGCTTGCGAAAGAATGTTATATGGTGTCCATGAAACAAGCAGTCGAGGAACAGTCCGCGTAGCAATCAGAGGACAGAGAGAGATCGAAGCGTTACGTCGAACCTTAGACGGAAAGGTTGGACGAAGTCGCACTCGATCCCTCTTCGCCCAAGAAGACCGTCCACATAGGGGCTGACCTGGATGACGAAACACGAGTATCTTTATTACGATTTCTAAGATTGAATTCAGATTGCTTTGCATGGTCCCATGAGGACATGGTGGGTATACCATCTAGTATAATGACTCATAAACTTAACGTCGATTCCAGTTTCCCCCTGTCAAACAGAAACGCAGGAAATTTGCAGCTGAACGCAATAAAGTCATCGATGAGGAGGTGACGAAACTCCTCGAGACATACAAGATCAGGGAAGTCGCATATCCCGATTGGTTGGCGAATGTGGTGGTCGTAGAGAAGAAGAACGACAAATGGCGAGTATGCGTCGACTTCAAAGACCTCAACAAGGCTTGCCCGAAGGACTCATTCCCGCTCCCCCACATTGATGCTATGATAGATGCGACAGCGGGGCATGAGATGCTGACCTTCATGGATGCCTTTAGTGGGTATCATCAAATTCAGATGGATCCGGACGATCAAGAGAAGACTGCTTTCGTGACCAGCCAAGGGACCTATTGTTACAAGGTTATGCCTTTTGGTCTCAAGAACGCAGGGGCAACGTATCAGCGCTTGGTCAATAAGATGTTTAAGGACCAGATTGGAGATACGATGGAGGTGTACATTGACAATATGTTGGTAAAGTCAAAGCAGAAGAAAGATCACATAGAACAACTACAGGAGGCGTTCGAGGTACTCAAAAGGTACAATGTGAAATTAAATCCTACTAAATGTTCTTTTGGAGTGTCATCAGGGAAATTCCTGGGTTACTTGGTCAACCAGAGGGGGATCGAGGCTAGCCCAGAACAGATCAAGGCGATTATGAATCTGAGATCTCCCAGGTGTGTCAAGGATGTTCAAAAGTTGACAGGACGCATAGCTGCCCTCAACAGGTTCATCTCGAAATCATCTGATAAGTGCAAACACTTCTACGACGCGTTGAAGAAGAGCAAATCCTTCCACTGGGGCGCGGAGCACGAGATGGCATTCCAGAACCTTAAGACGTATTTGTCCAACCCCCTGTTACTGGCCAAACCTATGGTTGAGGAAGCATTGCCTCTTTATCTAGCATTGTCCGAATCATCGGTAAGTGCAGTTCTGATCAGAGAACAGGATGGACATCAACTCACTATCTATTATGTCAGCCGATCCTTGCTACCAGCTGAGACAAGATATTCATCATTGGAGAAACTCGTGCTTGCTCTGGTCATGGCGTCCAACAAGTTGCGACCCTACTTCGAGTCACACACAATCGTCGTAAGAACCAATCATCCATTAAAAGCCGTATTAAGGAAGACTGAATTCACAGGATGCATCACGAAGTGGGCTATACATTTGAGTGGATATGAGATAGAGTACGAACCCCGAACGACAGTCAAGTCGCAAGCTTTGGCTGATTTTGTGGCTGATTTCAGTCCTACCTTCGATGAAGAAGCCGTGAAGGAGGCATCGGAACTACCGTCACGGATCAGAAAGGAACATGGGAACTTTTTACAGACAGAGCGTCAAACGTCAGGGGCACAGGTCTTGGCGTCGTACTGAAATCGCCACAGGGGGACAATATAGCCCAAGCTGTAAGATGTGAATGGGATGCGACGAATAACAAGGCTGAGTATTAGGCACTTATATTTGGATTGCATTTGGCAGTCGACATGGGTATAGAGGACCTTAAAGTCACATGCGACTCATTGCTCATAGTCAACCAAGTCCAGGGATCGTATGCTACAAAAGATGATAGGATGGCAGCTTACGTAGTCGTCGCTCGGGGATTAATGGAAAAATTCAACACATTTGAAATATTCCAGGTTCTTAGGGAACAAAACACTCAGGCAGACGCACTGGCTAACTTGGGATCCGCCTTAGACCCCAAGGATTTTCCTTTTGTGCCTATCGTCCATGTATCGACTCCCGCCATATCAAAGACAAGAGAAGTTCTAGCTAACGAAGAAGACCCCAGTCAAAAGGAGACAGAAGATACAGTGGAAGTTTGGACTAAGCCACTCTTAGATTACATGGTCTGAGGCATCCTACCAACTGACAAAGCGGCAACCAAGAGACTTAAGGTACAAGCACTTTCTTATGAACTAATTGACGGCTTCCTTTTCAAACGATCTGTCACAGGGGCAAAGCTCAAATGCTTAACGCCGTCCGAAGCGCAAAAATTACTACACTCAATCCACGACGGTGAGTGTGGAAATCACGCAGGAGGACGAAGTTTGGCTTGCAAAGCAAGACGCTAAGGGTTCTTTTGGCCGACTATGAACACGGATGCGTTGAGCCACGCAAAGAAGTGTGACGCATGTCAGCGGCACGCACCCGTCCCACATCAACAGTCTGAGTTGTTACATCCTACGATAGCTCCATGGCCCTTCATGAGATGGGGGATGGACATCGTTGGTAAACTTCCCCCCAGCACTGGGGCAAAGAGTTTTCTTTTTATCCATGACAGATTATTTCTCAAAATGGATTGAAGCCGAGGCTTATAGAGAGATAAAAGAAGCACAAGTGATATCCTTTATTAAGCGTAACATTTTGTGCAGATTCGGCATACCCTCAGAGATTATTTGCGACAATGGTTCCCAGTTCATAGGGGGAAAGACCAGGGCCTTCTGTGCTCGATGGAACATAAGTTTGGTCACTTCTACCCCTAGATATCCACAATCCAATGGCTAGGCAGAGTCTAGTAACAAGATCATCATCAACAACTTGAAGAAGCGACTAGAAGGAACTAAGCGACCATGGGCCGACGAGTTACCCTACGTCTTATGGGCAGATCGCACGACACCGAAGAACGCTATGGGACAATCCCCCTTCTCACTTGTGTATGGGTGCGAAGCGCTGATCCCTGCAGAAGTTCTCCTTCCAACTACCAGGTATGGATTACAAAATTTTGATACCAACGACGAGGCTTTGTCACATGATCTAGACACCATTGGAGAGCTCAGGGAGAAGGCTAGGATCCGAATGTTTAAATATCAGTAGCAGGTCGCAAGGAGTTACAACAAGAACGTCAAGATCAAAGTATTTAAGTTAGGAGATTTGGTCCTAAGAAAAACCTTTCAAAACACTAAGGATCCCAGAGATGGAAAGTTGGCTCCACAGTGGGAAGGGCCATATAGGGTCGTCGAGGTTGTAGGACAAGGAGCATACCGATTGGAAAACATTTATGGACACCCCATCCCACGAAGTTGGAATGCGACCCACCTGAAACTGTATTATTTCTGAAAACTCCACTTGTCCTTCAAATGCTACAAATTTGTTATCTTTTAATTTTATAAAGACAGACACTAACACTAGTAGGGTCATTGCGTCGTAAGACCGATTACCACCCAAAAGTACATTTGTTCTTTTTCTAAATAAACGCAGGTACGACGTCGAAGGTCTAACGACAAACAAGTGGATCCACATACACACACTCATGAGCTCACACATACATACAGACACGATCGATCGAAACACGAAGGATCACAAAGGCACGTCGTACCCTGTTCGCCTTATGACAAACAATAAGGTACGATCGGCATACATCACGCAAAATCTATTGCTAACTCATCCTTCGGACATACGTCATGACTCTAATACATATACATTTACATTACAGGCCACCTCTTCTTGCCTTAAGAGTTGCCAATTTGCAAAAGATCCGAACAATCCTACGACGAATAGGGGTCAGACGCCTGGGCCAACGTACCCTGCGACCTTATACACGTCATAAGGTATCAGATCCTAAACATACGTAAATACATTTACAATCATCATAAGGATCAACAAACTCATGACCTACGAACTCATATAAATAGGTCGTCATGAAGCAAAAGCGGCAATGCATTAAAAAGGGATGACACAGCCAAAAGTCTTATACAGTGGGACGCGATCCGCGATGGAGGACAGATCGCCAAAACCATTGTCTTAAATAATACGCGACCCGCGATGGTGGACGGGTCGCCAAAACAAACCAAAGTCTAACAATGAACATTCAAAAAACAAGTTTCAGGGTAAAAGAGGAGAGGAAGAGTCAGTCGCCAGTCTTGGAGGCACTTTCCTTGGACACGCATTCGCCAACAACTTCGGTCCGACCTGAGCTTGATTCAGCTTCACCAGCGTCATCCTCCGGCCTAGGGACAACGTCCAAGTACTCTGCGTGAGGAAAGCCATCGGGGAATGCAGGCACTAGTTGATCCTTAGCCTCATCCAGGTCCCAAGCCACATGTTGTCCCTTGGAGTACTCCTCCATGATCTCGATGCGAGACTTGGCCCCAAAATACAGACCAATGGCCATAGCCTTCGTCCCATAAGCGTTCTTCTCCTCCTCAAGGGCCTTGTTAGCTTCGTCCAAATGCTTGATCAGCTCGGTCTCATTCTTCTCGGCTTTCTTCAGCATACTCTTCGAGTCCTTGACGCGGCCCTCAGCAGTCTCGGCCCGATACGTCAGATCATCAATATTCTTCATAAACTTGTCATGACATTCCCGAACGTGTTGGACAGCCTGCGACAAGAAAGGTACAACATAAGAAGCGTGAATATAGAAAGGAAAGGGACCTACACGGATAAACTCACCGCCCACAGACTGTTGCCGGCATATGTAACATTGTCTTGAAGACTCTTGAGCTTGACGTCCATAGGTATGACGACATCTGAAATCCTAGATATGCTCGTCACAGCATCAGTGACGATGACGTCCTTCGAAAGGTCGATGAGTTCAGAAGACTTCCGCTTTTCTCCAGATCTGGGTTTAGGAGGTAGATCTTGGGACGAGGAAGCTTTACCCTTCCCTTGCACAACCACCAAGTCTTTGAAGGATAGGTGCGTGCTAGACCGACCTGCGCGAGTGCTAGTCGCTTCCATCACAACTTGGCCTCATGGTGAGCAATCGCCGACAAATACAATACAAAAAAAAGAAGAAGAAGAAGAAGTTCAGAGACTTACACTTGGAGGGAGTAGGACTTGGACCCATGTCACTTAAAGGGATTGGTTGACCGATCGAGGAATTCTGGAAGGTATGGTGAGCGACTGGGATCGACAGAATTCGCTTCAACTTGGCCTCAAGTGCAGGATCAGAAAGACGTTCGATCTCCTCTGGAACTGCAAGGAAGAGAAAGTAAGGCAAAGTTAAGAAGTTGCAAAGAAAAATCACCCCAAGAAAGATGCATATCTCGACGCAACCATTGAATTCTCAGAAAGTCGCGATCTTCCACCGTGCCTAGTGTCGACACCTGTGCAAAGAAGTAGCGTTTCTTCCAACCTCTGTCGTTACAACTTTGAAATAAGGCTAAAGGCTTATAACCAGGACGGGCCGAAAAGCAATACATGTGGGACTTAATGGTCATGGGTTGGTGGAAATACTCGAAGGTGGCTAAGTCAAAATGAAAATTGGGATACCTATCATTCAAACGATCAAGGATTCGGAGTAATCTCCACCCGTGTGGCATAATTTGGCAACAGGCAAGGTTGTATCGGGCTAGGACGTCACGGACTAACTGGGAAAACGGGAAGACATGGCCAATTTTAAAGGGATATTCAAAGAAGCATACCCATTCGTCATCTTCGTCGTCAGCCCGGTGATCTTCCCCTGGCACTCGAAGCGTTGAATGAGAAGGGAAGTTGTACCAGAGACGGAAGAGTTTTAGATCCTCCTCAGACAGTTCGCTCGGGACGGCGTCTTGAATACACAGGTACGGCAAAAGATCAGCAGCATCTTCTCGCAGTTGGAGCGCCATGGAAAAAGGAAAGTAGAAGACGAAGAGAAGAAAGGAAGAGGAAACCCACCTAGGGTCTCGGAGACGGCAGAAGGGGAATGATGGTTTTGGGGAACCGTCCCATCAATTTAAAGCTTAAGATATTGCATGTGAGGATTCAAACCATCGACACATTAGAGAACACGTGTAGGGTTGAGTAAAAGGGAAAAGAAACCGTTGGATTCACCGGGCCTTAGCAAACGCTTCCTTTTGGGGCAAATTGTTGGGCCAAATTTCGGCCCATGAACACAATCCATTAAAGAAATCCCATAACGTGAGGTGATCCGGATGAAGAAAGTGACGTTGCAATTAGGCGACCTAGGATCTGCCCAGTCCAAGCATTAAACAGGGTAACGGTCACAAAGGCGAGAATCAAGGGATTTATGTAGTAATTAGGGGATAACGGTTTGACTAGAATAAGGATATAAAAGAGGAAATGCCCATATCTGTAACACAGGCTGTCGATACTGATTATGGTAAAAAAAACTTGTATTACGATTGATTCAAGAGCATTAGAAGAGATTTGAGTGTTCTTGGTTTATATCAGCCTGGTTCCTCGAGTCTTACGTTCGTTGTTCATTCCTACGATTTGTTCTTTCATTCGATCCACCTTATTGTGTTGCTTGGGAAGTCTTGGTATTTGAGCTTGATTCGGTTGTTTTGCCTCATCAAAAGGCATAATAATTCTTTGAAATTATTTGCCCAAAACAGTATCCCAGGGGAGGAAGCATGAGCCTCATAGGGTATACAGATGCAGACTTCACAGGGAACAGAGTAGATCGCAAGTCTACATCTGGCATGGCTCAGTTCTTAGGACCATGTTTCGTCTCATGGGGATCAAAGAAGCAGACCACGGTGGCCCTCTCCACAGCAGAAGCTAAGTACATCGCAGCCGCAGCTTGTTGCTCACAACTCCTATGGCTTAAACAAAAGCTAAGTGATTTCGGTATCAATCTCAATTCTGTTCCTATTCTTTGTGATAATACTAGTGCTATAAATATTGCTAAGAATCCTGTGCAACACTCTATAACCAAACATATTGAGATTAGACACCACTTTCTGAGAGACTGTGTTGGAAAAGGGCTAGTAACAATGGAGTTCGTTCGCACTGAGGAACAAATCGCAGACATCTTCACCAAGGCACTACACACGGAACCTTTCGAAAGGCTTTGTCTAGAACTTGGTATGATCTCTCTCGAATAATTCTGTCTATTCCTAAGATCCCCCCATGACCGGTTGAAGTGTGGGTGAAAATTAGTTGTTATTTATAGGATTATATGAACATGTGACTGTGTCTTGATGGTATGAGTTATTTGCTTCTTCTTGTCTTGATCTCAATATTCTTGCAATCTCTTTGAACTCGAAATGCTAGCATCATGATTTCTTTACATGAGAAGGTCTTATTTGTTGCCCAAAAGAGTCCTCTTGATGATTTGAACCCTCATTATAAGCCCAAAGGATAGAGGATCTCTACAGACATCCCTGAAGCCTTGTCATGATTGCACATTCCTATGAGCCCCTTGTATTCATCTACATCTGGAATCTTTCATCATGACTTAATAATTCACATTTTTCATCTATAATTTCTGTATAATGTTCTATTGTACCACTTTTGGTAACCCACCCCCACATTATACTATTCTATTTCTTTTGGAAAAATTGTGAAAGTGGAAGGAATGTTCTGGTCCTCAAGAAGGAAGGGAGGCGTGGTCTCAAGATGGCGTGAGAAGAAATTTCCGTGTGTTTTTGGTAAGTTACTCAAGTAGTGATGTTGTCTTGGAAAAGGTGAAGCATTACCCAGAACCCTAAGATCTTATCAATTTGGAAAAAGATCTTTTTCCTTTCCAAATTGAAACGGTCTCCATCCGTTATATATACCCCTCCCTCAAAAGTACCAAAAATCCCATCCCACTTAAACAAGAAAACCACCTCCTCAAGATCATTGACCCTCTCCTACTCATACTCAACTCTGCAAGCGCCATTCCCTCATCACCGCCCACTTTCACCTTCAACCCTACAACCGCCCTCTTCACCCTCTCTCCCACACATCTATCAATATCCATTCCGCTGCAGACACTAACCCAATAAGTAAGGATACCAAAAGGATCACTCAGTGACGTCTCTGAGATTGTGGTGATTAAGGAAGATGATTACAAAGGTTGAAAGACGGTTGCTAAAGAAGAAAGCCTACAGAGTACAGCACAACGGGTAGGTTTAATACCCTCCAACATGCAAAAGAAACACCCAAGAAGGCCGTGTACTATGAAAAGATGGGTTGGTTCAAAAGCTTCAGTTACAGAAGCTCCTAAGAAACAACTGTTGGGCCTGATTTCGGCCCATGAAATCAGAGCGCTGGAGAAGCCCAAATCGCGTGCCAGTAGAAGGAAAGAGAATTGTTGCTGTTGAAGATCTTAAGATCTGGTCCACGCGTCTTAAATAGGGTAACGGTCGGGAAAAATGAGAGATCTCTGGGATCACATTAATAAGAGATTAACGTCTTGATTAGGAGAGATTCTAGGGATATAAAAGGCATAAAACTAGCATTTGTAAGGACACACTCTGAATACTCTAAGAACTTGCTTGTACTCTGTAATCCATCCACAAAAACAATAGAATTCGTGTTCATTGGTGTTCTTTGCTTGCGTTCATTGTGCGATCTGATACATACGACCGTCGGTCCTATAGCTAAGCTTGTTCCATCCTTGTCTCATTCTATTTATCTAGTTTGATTGTTTAGAACGTCTTAATATTCAGATTTGTTTCGATTGTTTTGCCTCATCTAAAGGCAATTTGGTCTATTGAGATTATTTGCCCAAAACAATTTGGCGCCCACCGTGGGGCAATCAATCGATTTCAGGTCTTAACTAGGTCATTCTGCAATCAACCAAGATGGTGAATGAGATCCTCGATGCCTCCGCTCAAGGTTCAGTTCCTTTGGCTCTTAATCCCGATGGAACCCCGATCGTGGAGATACCAGGCCAAATTGAGGAAGATCTGGTGACAAAGTCCACTGGCGATGTTGTTTCTGAGGATGCTTCCCAGTCAACTCGGGAAGAGATGCGGCTCATGCATCAGTCCATGGAATCTCTGCGCAAGGAGATGCATGATCAACGTCAGCGTTACGAAGCAATATCTGCATCTAATAATCAACTAATGAATGAAAATTCGCTTCTTAGAGCGCATGTACAATCTTCAGGGTCCAACGTAGCTAGGACGATGAGGACTAGCAACCTCGCTGATGTCCGAACCCGACTCAGCATGGAGGATGTGGACATGACACCTGCGACAGATCGTCGGACGTCCATCGGTAACCCTGAACTTAATATTGAAATTCCGGTTTCTGCTAACACGGTTACTTTTGCTGCTCCTGTCGGTCCTACTATAGACCGAGCGATTGAAACGCAGGTTCAACCACTTAACAACATCCAGATGCTCATAGATCAAGCTCTCAACGAGCGTCTCAGGGCTTTGGATGAACGAATCGCCCGGATCCCGGGGGTACCTCGTCCTATCGAGAAAGAAGCTCCGGACGGATTTGAAGATTCGCCGTTCGTCGAGGAAATTGCACGTGCAGAGATCCCGAAAAAGTTCCATTTACCAAATATGGCTAGTTACGATGGTACTAGCGACCCGGATGACCACGTCGCCCTTTACAAGTGACGCGGCTAATTTGTCCTGTGCCAAGTCAAGTAATCCTAACGTGCAAACTAAGTAATATAGTGTGCAAGCAAGGGTTGAATCCCAAGAGAATCAGTTTATCAAATTCTTAAGTTATCACAATGACTAACCAATAAACGTAACCAAAGAGGGGGTTTTAATGGTTTTGATACGAAGTATCGAATGTCAACTTGGTTATAACAATATTAAGCGAAGTGTTCCACTTAGCGATTATCCACAATTAGATTAACAAGTTGATCTTAGAATCCTTTTCATCCCTATGTCAAGTTCTCAAGTGATCGTTCTAATTCCTGTTCTTGAATAGTTATTAGTCCAACTAGTCCTAATAACCCTTACTCAATTATAACCTTGAAACTATCAAAGTTCAATAACAAAGTAGCAATGCATTCAGGAATAGATAGATACATGCAATATCATGGACAACTAGTCGGATACTCGACATGTACTCAATTCTCTTCTCTAATAACAATCACAACTAGTTCATGCAAATAGATTGTGCTACACAACAAGTATGGTAATTCAACTAGAAGTATCAAACTCTAGCAATATGAATAAGATAAAACTAACTTAGGTGATCAATCTAAAGTAGTAAATCTAGTTCATGGACAATACAAACAAGAGAGTTGAGACAATCAAAGAGTGGACAAAGGGAAAGGATAAACTCACAACTTGTTGAATCCAAAAGCTTCAAACGCCAAGTGAAACAAAGGAACTTTAGCAACTCATAAGTTTTGTGAAAAACTCTCCAAAAACTTAAGTAAACAAAAGGTATCTCATCAAGGATGATCATCCACAACCTAAATAGTCATCAGCTATTGTAACAGCCACATTAAGGTAATAAAAACGTGTGGACAGTTGCAGAATTAAACACAAAATACTTCAATTGGCAAAGACATCAATTTGATTCTTCTGTCGAGGAACCGCACCCGCGGGTTGAGAGCCGCGGGCGCGGTTTTGGATTCTCCAGAATTTTAGGATGGCAGAGGGCCGCGGGCGCGGTTTGGGACCCGCGGGCGCGGCTTGTGCTTTCTCGGATCCTTGGCTGAGGGTGAAACCCGCGGGTGCGGCTGTGTCGTCTGAGGTAGCAGCTACTTATTTCTTCAAGTCTTCGTCTTCGTCTTCGTCTTAAGCAGCTTCTTCCTTATGCTTCAATGCTTCCAATGCTTCGTATCATCTCTTGGAATCTCGTATGTAAATCTTCTCCCGAACAGCTCCATGATACAGATTACATAGAAACAAATAACATAATCCTATACAAAACTAGCTAATAATCCATAGTTGCGGTATGTAAAACACCGCTTATCAACAAGCAAAAGCTCATGGCTATCTCGGTCCCTCGTGGGAGTCGAGAGGAAGTTGTGTGCAAGAGTTTTGGGACGTCGTTGTCCGGGCCCGCCCTCACATGGCTCATGAATTTGCCACGAGGATCCATCACTTCTTTTGCTAAACTAGTTGACTCATTTAAGAATCAAATTGCTAGTAGTCGCAAACTAGAGAAACAATCTAGTGACCTATACTATGTCATCCAAAAAGCTAATGAATCATTACGTGATTACTTGCACAGGTACAACAAGGTGAAGGTGTCAATCCCACATTGTGACCCTGAGACCTCAATCCAAGCGTTTCGTCGGGGCTTAGCTAAGGGAAGTGAGCTCTATCGGGAGCTGACCAAGTACTCGTGCCAGACGTTCGAGGACGTACAGGCAAAAGCTATGGCACAGGTTCGACTGGAAGAGGACGAAGCACCATATGGGAGTCCTGATCGAGTCGATCGCAGACCTCGAGATGACCACCGACGAGACCACCGGAGTCGGCCTTATCCTCGAGAGAGGCGAGACCGGGATAGGGCAGGACCAAGCAAAGAGCGTGGGAGTGAATGGAAGGATCATCCGTCCCTCCCACCGAAGGTTCAATCTTACAATTTTAGTGTCTCTGTTGCAGAATTGGTTAAGACTTTCGACCGGTTCGGGAAGGACGTCAGATGGCCACGAAAGAGCGACAAGCCGGAGTCTAAGAAAGACATGAGCAGGTGGTGTGATTTTCATGCCGACCATGGCCATTATAGAGACGAGTGCGTGGCTCTCCGGAAGGAAGTCACCAGATTGTTGGCCCAAGGCTTCCTTAAGGATGTCATATCCGAACGATCTAAGGCAACGCTTGATCGACGTGACAAAGGACCAGACAACCGCCCACCATCACCAGTTCCGGCCAAAATTATTAATTGCATTTCAGGTGGGTCGGAACTGTGTGGGATATCATACTCAGCGGCGAAAAGACATGTTAAAAGTAGTGTCCTTGACGCACCTCCACCGTCGGAATCAAAGGAAAAGAGGGTGAGTGACTTACCCTCGATAACCTTCGAAGATGCTGACGCGTGCGAGGTCGAGCATCGTGACGGTTTTGTTATATCACTATCCATCGGTAACTGTCTTATATGAAGAATCCTTATCGACACAGGTAGCTCTAGTAACTTGATGAACCTCTCCACACTGAAACAGATGGGACTGGGGGAAGACGATGTCAGTCCTAATCGTATTCCCTTGGTCGGTTTCAGTGGTGAGGTAATGTATACGGTCGGGGACATTGTCCTTGCCGTATACGCGGGGGGCGTAAACCTCCAAGTGAGGTTCAACGTCGTGGATTGCAAGTCGCCTTGTAATTGTATTATTGGGAGGCCTTGGATCCACGCGATGAAAGCGGTCGCCTTGACCTACCACCAAACGATAAAATTCCCTACCAAGTGGGGGATTCAGGAAATTATGGGAGAACAGAAGCTTGCAAAGGAATGCTATATGGTGTCCATGAAACAAGCAGTCGAGGACAGATCCGCATAGCAATCAAAGGACGAGGAGAGATCGAGGCGATACGTTGAGCCTCAAACAAAAAAGCTGGACGAAATCGCACTCGATCCCTCTTCGCCCAAACGGACTGTCCGTATCGGGTCTAACCTAGACGATGAGACATGAACGTCTCTGTTACAAATTTTAAGATTAAAATCAGATTGTGTTGCATGGTCCCACGAGGATATGGTGGGTATACCACCTAATATAATGATTCACAAGCTTAACGTCGGTCCTAGTTTTCCTCCTGTCAAACAAAAACGCATGAAATTTGCAGCCGAGCGCAACATAGTGATCGATGAGGAGGTGACGAAGCTCCTCGAGACAGGTAAAATCAGGGAGGTCAAATACCCCGACTGGTTGGAAAACGTAGTGGTCGTAGAGAAGAAGAATGGCAAGTGGCGAGTCTGCGTTGACTTCAAGGATCTCAACAAGGCTTGTCCGAAGGATTCATTTCCACTCCCCCATATCGACGCTATGATTGATGCGACAACAAGGCATGAGATGCTTACCTTTATGGACGCCTTCAGCGGGTATCATCAAATCCAGATGGACCCGGGCGATCAAGAGAAGACTTCCTTCGTAACCAGCCAGGGCACTTACTGTTACAAGGTTCTGCCCTTCGGACTTAAGAACGCAGGGGTGACCTATCAACACCTGGTCAATAAGATGTTCAAGGATCAAATCGGAGATACCATGGAAGTATACATCGACGACATGCTGGTGAAATCCAAACGAAAGAAGGACCACATTGAACATTTGCAAGAAGCGTTCGAGGTACTTAAGAGATACAATATGAAACTAAATCCTACTAAGTGTTCTTTTGGTGTGTGATACGCTGCACTTTGTATAGCGTAACTAGGGGTTATTACATTAGTTTAGGAGTATTATCATATGTGTTTCGAGTCATTATTATGTTCTGAGATATTTATTAAGAAGTGAAGAAATGAAGATCAGAACCAAAGAAGAAGAGATCAAAGATTGAAGACATGAAGATTTGAAGATATTATGCGGAGCAGCGGCGATCGCCACCATCACTATTGCAATCGCCATTCTACAACAGAA
Source organism: Oxyria digyna (assembly GCA_029168935.1). Taxonomy (NCBI): domain Eukaryota; kingdom Viridiplantae; phylum Streptophyta; class Magnoliopsida; order Caryophyllales; family Polygonaceae; genus Oxyria; species Oxyria digyna. The sequence continues at coordinate 25,430,135 of JAPVLV010000010.1, forward strand.
GCATTTCATGAGTTCGAGAGAGCATGGCGATCGCCATGACTCTACGGCGATCGCCATAGGGTGACAGAGGCTACGGCAGAGCTTTACATGAAGATGGCAATCGCCAGGCATCTATGGCGATCGCCACAACAAGGCCGAAGATATTCCGAGCTTTCCTTATTTTGCTTTGTTTTTATTTCTTTTATTATTTTCTTATTTTCCTTATTTTAGTTCTAGGATTTATCTTTTACCATATATCTTTAGGGTTAGACTCTTTATATACCCTAGTTCTTTCTATCATCTTTTCTGGCATCATCTTTTCCATCAGACAATTTAGTTCTGCAACCATGAGAAGGAACTAATCTCCATTGTTTTACTTAGCGGTTGAAACCTTCAGTTATTAAGTTGTGAGATTTCTAAACTCTTGTTCTTTTCCTATGGGTTTGTATTAATTCTCTTGTTCTTCATCTATTGATTTCTATTAGTTTTGCTAGCTTGATCACCTAGTTTGATTGATAGTTTTCTATTGCTAGACTAGGAATATATGGTGGAATTCCTTGTCATTGTAGCGCTCATATCTGCATGATCTGGTAGTTGATTGCTTTTATGAAAGAGAATTGATTGCATGTTAATACTTGACGGTTGTAAGTTATTGCATGCATCCTTATGATTCATGTGCCCTTTGCTGCTATTTCATCTAATCTTGAGAGGTTTCCCTGATTGTTGAATAGTAAGTATTATCAGGACCGGTTGGCCTGCTGATATATTAAAGATTGGAATAGGAACATTCCCTATGATTGAATAGAACTTGAGATAAATCTATGATCAACTTGATTGACTGTTGTGTGGATACTTGCTAGGTGAAACCCCTTCTCATCATATTCTCACCCAAACTCCCTTTGCTTGATACTTGTTACTTTTGTGTTTCATACAATGAAAGCCCCCCTGGTTACTTGTTACTTGTTCGTTAGTTGGTATTTCGCTTGACTGCATAGCGATTGGTGTTTTGATTCCCTTGGGTTCGACCTCTACTTGCTTGCTATACTTTAGTTAGTGTTTATAGTTTTCTTTGATTTGGCACCACGACTTTAGCCTCATCAGTGTGTCGTCAGGAAAATTCCTAGGGTACCTGGTAAATCAAAGGGGCGTCGAAGCCAATCCTGAGCAGATCAAGGTGATCGTGAATTTGAGGTCCCCCAGGTGTATCAAAGACGTCCAAAAATTGACAGGACGAGTCGCAGCCCTCAACAGATTTATTTCAAAGTCATCCGATAAGTGCAAACACTTTTACGACGCATTGAAGAAAACTAAGTCCTTCCAATGGAGCGGGGAGCATGAGATGGCTTTCCAGGATCTTAAGACATATCTGTCCAACCCCTTGTTACTGGCCAAACCTTAGACCGAAGAAGCATTACCTCTCTATTTGTCAGTATCTGAGTCATCGGTAAGTGCAGTTTTGGTGAGGGAGGAAGACGGACAACAACTGCCTATCCATTACTTCCGTCGGGCTCTGCTGCCGGCTGAGACAAGGTATTCGTCCTTGGAAAAACTTGTACTTGCTCTGGTCATGGCATCCAACTTGTTGCGACCCTACTTTGAGTCGCATACGATCATCGTAAGGACCAATCACCCATTGAAATTCGTGCTGAGAAATACGGAATTCACGGGACGCATAACAAAGTGGGCAATACATTTGAGTGGATACGAGATAGAGTACGAACCACGGACAACAATCAAATCTCAAGCTTTAGCTGACTTCGTGGCTGATTTCAGTCCTACTTTAGAGGAAGAAGCAATAAAGGAAGCATCAGAGCTGACAACCGCAGATCAAAAAGGCACATGGGAACTTTACATCGATGGAGCATCGAACGTCAGAGGCACAGGTCTAGGCGTCGTACTGAAATCACCACAGGGGGACAATATAGCCCAAGCTGTGAGATGTGAGTGGGATGCGATTAAATAACGAAGCCGAGTACGAAGCACTCATATTTGGTTTGCACTTGGCGGCTGACATGGGCATAGAAGACATCAAAGTCACATGTGACTCATTGCTCGTAGTCAATCAAGTCCAAGGATCATATGCCACTAAGGATGACAGGATGGCAGCCTACGTGGTCGTTGCTCGGGGGTTAATAGAAAAATTCAACACATTTGAGATACACCAGGTTCCCAAAGAACAAAATATGCAAGCAAACGCATTGGCCAATTTGGGATCCACCTTAGATCCCAAGGAATTCCCTCTTATTCCTATTGTCCATGTAACAACTCCTGCTATATCCAAAGCAAAGGGCACACACCCCGAGGTCTTAGTTAATGAGGAAGACCCCGGTCAAGAAGAGACAGAAAACACTGCAGAAGATTGGACCAAACCATTTCTGGACTACATGGTCTGAGGTGTCCTACCAACCGACAAAGCAACAGCCAAGAGACTTACGGTACATGCCCTCTCTTATGACATAATCGATGACTTACTCTTCAAACGTTCTGTCACAGGGGAAAAATTGAAATGCTTAACGACGTCTGAAGCACAAGAGCTACTGCACTCGATCCACAATGGTGAGTGTGGCAACCACGCAGGAGGACGTAGTCTAGCATGTAAACCTCGGCGTCAAGGGTTCTTCTGGCCGACTATGAACACAGATGCGTTAAACCATGCAAAGAAGTGTGACATGTGTCAGAGCTATTACATCCTACGATAGCTCCATGGCCCTTCATGAGATGGGGGATGGACATTGTCGGTAAACTCCCCCCAGCACCGGGGCAAAGAGTTTTCTTTTTAGCCATGACATATTATTTTTTTAAATGGATTGAAGCCGAAGCTTATCGAGAAATAAAAGAAGCACATGTAATATCTTTCATAAAATGTAACATTTTGTGCAGATTCGACATACCCTCAGAGATTGTCTGCGACAATGGCTCCCAGTTCATAGGGGGCAAGACCAAGGGCTTATGTGCTCGATGGAACATAAACTTGGTCACTTCTATACCTAGGTATCCTCAATCCAATGGACAAGCAGAGTCTAGTAACAAAATCATCATCAATAACCTGAAGAAAAGATTGGAAGGAGCCAAAGGATGATGGGTCGATGAATTGCCCTATGTCTTATGGGCGGATTGTACGACGCCAAAGAATGCTACGGGACAATCACCTTTTTCACTCGTGTATGGATGCGAGGCGGTGATCCCTACTGAAGTCCTCCTCCCGACCACAAGATATGGACTGCAAAATTTCGACACCAACGACGAAGCTCTATCACACAATATAGACACCGTCGAAGAACTCATAGAAAAAGCACGGATCAAGATGTTCAAATACCAACAACAAGTCGCTAGGAGTTACAACAAGAACGTCAAGGTCAAAGTTTCTAAGCAAGGAGATTGGGTCCTAAGAAAGACGTTCCAGAACACCAGGAATCCCAGAGATGGTAAGCTGGCTCCACAGTGGGAAGGACCATACAGGATAGTCAAGGTCGTAGGACAAGGAGCATATCGCTTAGAGAACATCGATGGACACCCCGTCCCACGAAGTTGGAATGTGACTCACCTAAAGGTGTATCATTTCTGAAAAACTCTCTTATTTACTCAATCATATTGCGCAATAAACTGGTTACTCCTTAATCTTATCACTTACTTCCTCCCATGAATAAGTACTGACACTAGTATCCCAGGGTAGTCGCGTCACACGACCGATTATCACTCAAGGATATATTTGTTCTCTTTTTCCAAAGCAATTGCAGACACATCAATAAAGACCTGCGAAGAATAAGTGGATCCACATACACACATTCATGAGCTCACACACATACAAACACGATCGATCAGAACACGAAGGATCACATAGGCACAACGTACCCTGCTTGCCTTATGACAACAATAAGGTACGATCGACCCACACTACGCAAACACTATTGCTAAAAATCTTATCCTTCCGACATACGTCATGACTCTAACACGTGCACATTTACATCACAGGCCCCCTTTTCTTGTCTTAAGAGGAGCCAACACACAAGGATCCGATCAATTCTACGACGAATAAGGATGCGATACCTGGGTCCACGTACCCTGCGACCCTATATACGTGATAAGGTATCGGATCACAGCACATACACAATCAAACACGTACTTATCATAAAGGTTACAAGACTCATGTCAAATGAACCATATTACAGGTCGTCTCAAATTCAAGATGACAAAGAAGATAACGGCAATGCATTAAAAGGGCCTATTCGGCCAAATGTCTTATATAAAAACGCAATCCGCGATGGAGGACGGATTGCCAAAACCTTGTCTTACAACCATGCGACCCGCGATGGTGGACGGCTCGCCAAAACAGTTCAAGTATCAATACACACCACACACAAAGCAAATGTTTAATAGAGAGAGAAAAGGAGGATCAGTCGTTGGTCTTGGAAACACACTCCTTGGGCATAGACTCCGCGGCGACCTCTGTGCGACCTGAGCTTGATTCGGCTTCATCGGCACCCTCCTCCTGCCGAGGGACATCATCCAAATACTCCGGATGTGGGAAACCGTCAGGAAACGCCACCACTAGTTGAGCCTTCGCGTCATCCAGATCCCAAGCCACATGTTGTCCCTTGACGTACTCTTCCATAATCTCTATGCGAGACTTAGCCCCAAAGTACAAGCCGATGGCCAAAGCCTTGGTCCCACATGCGTTCCTTTCATCCTCCAGTGATTTGTTTGCTTCATTAAGACGTTTGGTTAACTCAGTCTCAGTGTCCTCCGCCTTCTTCAGCATACTCTTCATGTCCTTGACACGACCTTCAGCAGTCTCAGCCCGATAGGTAAGATCGTCGATCGCCTTTGAAAACTTGTCATGACATTCCAAGATGTGCTGAACGGCCTACAAGGAGAAATACATATTTAAAAAACAGAAGTACGTGATAGAAGATCGTTTACAAAATGAGACTTACCGCCCACAGATTCTCCCCAGCATATGTCACATTGTCATGGAGACTCTTGAGTTTGACATCACCAGGGATGACGACGTCTGAGAGTTTTGAAATGCCCGCCTCAGCTCCAGCATGGACAATGTCCTTCGATAGGTCGATGATATCAGACGCTTTCCTCTTGTCCCCTGATTTGGGTTTGGGGGGAAGGATTTGGGACGCAGATGCCTTGCCTTTCCCTTTGACAGCCATCGGATCTTTGAAGGACATACGAGCACTAGACCGCCCTGCGCGGGTGCTGGTCGCTGCCATCACAACATGGCCTCACGGTGAGACAAAACACCATACAAATACAAAAAGAAAAAGAAAAGAACTTGAGACGCTTACACTTGGAAGGAGAAGGAGACGGACCCATGACGCCGGAAGGAATGGGTTGAGCGATTGAAGAGTTTTGAAAGGTGCGATGAAGGGTCGGAACGGCCACGATCTGTCTCAGCTTAGCTTCGAGAGCGGGGGTCAGACGAACGGTCAATCTCCTCCGGAACTACAAAAAAGAGAAAATAAGACAAGTTAAAACGTCACAAAGAAGACCAAATGCAGGAAGAATACATACCTTGGCGTAACCACCTAGTTCTCAGGAAACTGCAATCCCCCACCGTGCCCAGTGACGATACATGCGCAAAGAAATAACGCCTCTTCCAGCCTCTATCATTAGGACTCTGGCCTAAGGAAAGAGCCTTATAGCCGGATCGAGCCGTGACACAGTACATATGGGATTTTATGGACATAGGTTGGTGAAAATATTCAAAGGCAGCCAGTAGAAGGAAAGAGAGTTGTTGTTGTTGAAGATTTTAAGATCTGGTCCACGCGTCTTAAATAGGGTAACGGTCGGGAAAAATGAGAGATCTCTGGGATCACATTAATAAGAGATTAACGTCTTGATTAGGAGAGATTCTAGGGATATAAAAGGCATAAAACTAGCATTTGTAAGGACACGCTCTGAATACTCTAAGAACTTGCTTGTACTCTGTAATCCATCCACAAAAACAATAGAATTCGTGTTCATTGGTGTTCTTTGCTTGCGTTCATTGTGCGATCTGATACATACGACCGTCGGTCCTATAGCTAAGCTTGTTCCATCCTTGTCTCATTCGATTTATCTGGTTTGATTGTTTAGAACGTCTTAATATTCAGATTTGTTTCGATTGTTTTACCTCATCTAAAGGCAATTTGGTCTATTGAGATTATTTGCCCAAAACAACAACATGAAGAAGAAGTTGATAAAATAAACAAAACAGTTGGGATTCGATCTTTTGGTTCAGGAATATTTGAAAAGTCGCTGCTTCAGAGTCATCTGGCCTCATTCTTCAAAGGGAACAGAACATCTCTGACTACTTTCCAATCACTCCAACCCCACTTTTCTTTCTCAGCCGCATTATCCCTCTTCTCTTTGATCTTATTGTACACTTTCTCATGACTTATTATTCTTGGTTGCTAGCATGCCGATTCTCATATCTTTTCTTGATATTGTGATTTCTTGAGCAATGAAGTTCCTATAGGTTATACCCTCGATTGCTTTCCTGTGTTTTGTATACTTCCTGTTTATGACTTCTTATTTTACTCTTTTTGATGATGCCAAAAGGGGGAAATTAGAGGATAGCATGACTTGAGGGGGAATTCATGACTTAGTTGTAGTTCGTTGTTTTTCTGAGGGAGAATTTTTTTTAGTGCTTTGATAGTCTCTGTACCTTAGCTAGTATATATGTCTCATGTTTATACTCTTATTGTTAAGGATGTTTGTCATCATCAAAAAGGGGGAAATTGTTGAGATATGATGAGGTTTTGATTGAATGACAAACATCCACTAATGGTTTACTTGAGTGCGTAGGTATTGTTAATAGTTTGTGCACGAACGAAGGAAGTCTACTTGTGTGTAGACAGGAACGAAGGAAGTCTACTTGTACGTAGACAGGAACAATGGAAGTACAAGCAGGTACGAAGGAAGTCTTGTTGGAATCCATGAGACGTAAGGTTACGACGAGTGGAAGACAGTTGTGAAGAATAAGTTCATCCGAAGAAGATTATTGGTCTAAGATATCTCGGAGAATGGACTTGAAGAATTATGGAAGAGTTGCATTTCAAAGAAGGAAAGAAGATCTTGTCAAAGAAGGAAAAGAAGATCTCGTCAAATAAGGAAAGTGGCAACTCGGCAAGGTTGGGCATTGGACGCGCGTGTGAAGTGGTGCCAAAGGAATAATGAAATATTACGCGCAAGGAATATTTCCTTATGCTATTTGTTTCATTATTTGTTCAAGGCGGCGTGCCGAAGTGTAAGGCCCAAGGTGACTACTTGGGGAACAAGTTGGAATGTCACACGAAAGGAAAGATTTCTTAGGAAGAGAATTCTTTGTGAAATATATTTTAGGAAGCGATTTCCTTGTTGAAAGATATTGTGAGATTTATTGTAATATTAGAATGGCTAGATTGATAGTTAGGTTTGAGCTATTTAGTGTGTTATATATTGCATGGGAATTGCATAGCTTAGTAAGACTTTAAAGAGCGAAAACCTAATACTCGGTTTAGAGTTGTTCTACGTGTATGAGATTGAGATTCAAGTGAGAAGAGTGATCTGAGATCTAGCTAGGAAGTCTAGGTGAGTGATCCAAGTTCTATTGTAATCAAGATATCAATACAACAAGTAGACTCGTTCAAACTCTCTCTAGTGAAAGCTAGAGAGGAGTGATTTTTCGCCTCGAGGACTTTTTGGTACTTGGGGTGTTTCCACTATATATCATCGTGTCCAGGTATGCTTTACATTATTGTTCGTCTTTCTGCATTATCTACTTATCAAGGAACAATAGCTTTTGTTCCTTGAGTTTTTATACGCTAATCGATCCAATAGTATGAGACGGAGGAGAACCAACACTAATGGAGGGAAGTAAGAGATTTGCTGATAGCTAAGGTCAAGGATATTTGGCATTTAGTTGAAGGAACTTGGATTGGACCTCAAGAACAACCAACTTTTGTGAGCGTCCTATACCAACTTACATGGGAAGGAATAGGAAGGGATCCAGAAGATCATTGGCTAGCAACCCCGGAAATGGGATGTCTTGTGGAATCCACATACAACATAGTGTTCGTAACTGTGGGAAAAAACGTTAACTACACATTCCTTCTTCTACAATTTCCTACTTGGTGGGGACAAGGGTGCACACTTTCCACGATCTTCTTATTTTATATTGAGAGGGAGAAACATTTTGTTCCGGTAAGTTTCTAATCTTCTTTTGAATTACTTACTAATATGAAACTTCCTAACGTTGTTGTTTTATTGTAGTTGCGTCTTCATGAAAACTACTCAGTACCTCCTGTGTTTACTCCTTGGTGGCGAAACGCGGAATATGATGCTCATTGTTTGCACGATCTTGTGGCACATCGATGTGCCGCCTATAGTTTAACGTAGTGAGTGGAGAAGAGATAAAGTGGAGATTATAAAGAAGACAAGTTGTTTGGCCGCATAGGTTGTTTATGAGACAACCAGTTCCTTTCTCCATAAACTTGGCCTTGTAAACGGCTATGAACAGTCTTGTGCAGCTTTTACCATTTTAAAAACAGAGGATTAACGTAGTTGAATTTATATTTTATTCGCTGAATTTGTAATGTAATGTTGTACTGGATCATGGTTTTTTCAACAACTAAAACAAGAACTGGTGTAATGGACAATTTGGGAAAGATGCAACTTCTCGCGTTACGCGAGGTGTGTGTCATTCACGTTACGCGAGCGACACAAACTGTGCCAGAGACCGTGCATCTTCACTGAGAGCGAGAAGTTGGCTATGGGCTCTCCACGCGTTACGCAAGATGCACTAACCTCGCGTTCTGCGAGATTATGCATATGATTTTTCTACATGTTTTAGACCGTGGTTCTCAATGGTTTTTCCCATATATTTTTTTCTAGCGTTACACGAAGTAATTGTACGAGTATGTTAACTAAAATAAACCAACAAAATTATCCAACAACTAATCCAACAAACAAATTCAAACAATCCAACAAACAAACAAATTCAAACAATCCAACAAACAAACAAATTCAAACAATCCAACAAACATAGACAATCCAACAAAAAAAGCAATCCGAAAACTATACAATCCAAAACACAATCGAAAATTATCCATCAACTTAAGGAAATTCAAACAATCCAACTTAATTCACTCTTGTGGTGGTTGGAAGGGAGCGAGATCTTGAAGAGATTGTAGCATTTGAGCGTGATATGAAGGAAATTGCTCTTGAGTTGCAAACCGATATCGATCCATGTCATTGTAGACCCGACCAATCACCTAAAAGCATGTAAACAAATAAGTTATATTCATATTATAGACAAACAAAGACTAATGCAAGATAAACCCAAACAAATAATATTACTTGTTGCTCAGTAATCATCCCGGGGACTGCAAGACGGATAAACCTATGTGTCCTCTTGCTCTACCAATCCATGTAATCCTCGGAGCACTCATGTGGTACATAGGCAACTGGCCCCATATCATTAAGAGAGATGGAGTGAACATCTCTTGCCTCCCAAAGCCATTGGTTGGCGTCATAAAAAACACTGTAACTCCTAATGTTTTGTAGCCTATGAGCTTTGAGCGGTTCGATCACTGGCCTAGGAATACGTTGCAGTCGCCCAAATTACCTCGGACACCGATCCGGCATGTGTGGTTCGGTGACGTCGCAACACGATAGAACCCCATGAAATAGAGCGAGCGCTTTATCGGAGAAGTCTACCGCTCCATACGGGTTCCAACATATCTAAAAACAGACAGAAAATGCAGAAAATTAAAGAAACGTCTAACAAACGAACAGACTTGAACGCGAGAAAATGGGCATTTTCTCGCGTTCTGCGAGGTCACGTACCCTCGCGGAACGCGAGATGTGCCATCTCGCATTCTGCGAGAAAATGCCCATTTTCTACTGAACATTCCCTTTGTGCAGAAGCTGTTGAATATGCACCAATGCAGAAACTTAACACAACCTAATGCAGATGAATAAAAAAAGAGTTAGATAATTACCATCTCTGGTAACATAATATCGAGTGCGCCTCTATAGTCCCTTCCGACTTGCCCCTTCTTCAGCTTTAAATTATGAGGCATCTAACGGTAAACTCATGGTTGTGCTTCCGTCCACCGAGGTCGTTCAGCAGGTCGAAACTGTGGGAAATAATTGTAGATCCATGCCTAGGAAATATAAATTACGTTAAATATGAAAACATAAATAAGTAGGTAAATTTAATGCTTAGAAAGCAAAATACCTGCAACAACGTGTAACAAAAAGACATATGGGCACAGTTTTGACGTGTGCATACCCCCAGCTGCCTATACAGATGTGCCAAAGAAGTCGAGCCCCACGAGATTTTCGAAGCTATGTCAAAGGATTTCACAAAAGGCCCATATCTAAGCCGGATCAAGTTCTGTGACTTGTCGGGAAATAAGATCAAGGCAGCAGTATACAACACTCAACCTAATCCCTTTCGTTCTTAAGAAAGGGTTTGACAATGACACCTAAAAACCTCGGCTTTCACCCTCCCAGAATCGCACGTGTCATAATCTATTCCAAAAATTTCCGCCCCACTTGGCATAGTATATTTTAGTTTCTTCATGACTAAACTTGACACCCAATCTCTTTTTTGGTGCCATAGCTTTCCCATCTATGGCAAGGCCTAATATCTTATACACATCAAGAAGGCCAATAGTAATCTCACCACAAGGGAGGTGGAATGAATTTGTCTCTGGTTGCCATCTTTCAATGAACGATTCAATCAACGGGAAGTCGATTTCGTCGTACATCATTCTGGGGAGATTTGACAATCCAACTGCACAGTCACCAATCACTGTCGTCTAATGGCCAATCACTGCTCTGTTTTGTCCTTTGTTGTGGCTTCATCGGACCTTTGATCTGCAGAAAAAAATACATATTATAGAGGCGCAGAAGAAATTAGCGAAAAATACAGTTTCTGCAGAGAAGGAAGAAAATGCAGAAAATGTGCATTTTCTCGCGTTCTGCGAGGTTGCCTACTCTCGCGTTCTACGAGGGGTGTCATCTCGCGTTCTGCGAGAAAATGCACAGTTTCTGCAGAAACTGTGCAAACTGGATTATAATGTTGTTAAAAAAAATGACTTACAATCCCTTTTTGGATGTGGTAAGCCACATCCAGCTACGCTTTGAGTGAGCTCAGGATCATATATTGGCTCGTTCTTCTTTGACTTCCTCTTTCTTTTTGTTTTCACGACCACTTCTTCTTCTTCTTCTTCTTCTTCTTCTTCTTCTTCTTCTTCTTCTTCTTCTTCTTCATCATCATGTTCTTCCTCTTCCTCTTCTTGATCCCCAACAACTTCATCCTCGTTTTCTTCTTCCATCGGTTCTGGTTGCTGATTGTAAGAAGAAGAACAAGCTTCTCCACTTCCCTCGACATTTCCAGACCCATGTCTTGATGAACACTTCCCTCACCATGTCCACCGCCCCAACTTTGTCCAGCCCACCCCTGTCCACATTCCACTAGTGCACCCTGTGGAATTAAATTGTCCCAGCTACCCGGTTGTCCACATGAATAACTATCTTGAGAAAAAATGTCCCAACCACCACAAGGGTAAGCCCCTTGGTATGAACCTCCTAGTTCTCTCGCACTAGGCACATAACAGTTTGCCCCACCATAACTATGGACACCACTGTAATCCAGATATGCTTCGAGGAGTCCATCAGGGTACAACTCCGGTAAGTTTAAAGGGAGTTGTACGGGGCGTTCATCAACGTTGGGGAGTCCCTCAGGGAAGAGCTCTACGGGTGTTGTCTTCTTTGCTTTCCTCTTCCCTTTTGGGTTTTCAACCGGTGGTTCTTCCCTCACAATGTTTCAGTTTCTCCGACGAGTTGAACGACCAGGACGTTCCATTACCTAAAACAATACAAAGTAAAATCAATAAATAAACGAATTCAGAAAAAAAAAAACAGAAAACAAATGTGCAGAATACACATGTTCTGAAGAAGGGGGAATTGCCAGTTATGGCAATTCCTCGCGTTCTGCGAGGGTTGCACTCTCGCGTTCTGCGAGGGTACCCTTCTCGCGTTCTGCGAGGTGTGACGTCACGCGTGACACGTGATTTCACACTTTCTTCTCCGGTCATCTCATTCATTCCGTCCAGTTTTCGGCGACATTTCAACACAAATTCAACATAAATTCAATATTTTAACTAAAAAACCTATCAATTTAAGTAAATTACCAAATAAACATCAAATCCCTAAATAAAATGTAAACCCTAATAAAAAAAACCTAACCCTAATGAATTTCAACCTATTCAACATAAAAAAAACATCCACTCATCAACCATAATTCAAAATCATCATCTTTCATCCTTTCCAAACAACCTAATACTATATACAACCATTTCCAAATCAACATTCAATATCAAAACATCATATAATATGCAATTTCCTATACTAACAACATATATTCATCTAGAATCAACATTAGAAAGCATAAGGGAAGAAGAAACATACTTTAATTGAAGATTTGTGTTGAAAAGAGGATGATTTTGAAAGCATTAAGGTATGTTTTACCCCTGACGTCTTCACAAACCTAATACTATATACAACCATCTAGAATCAACATATAAGAGCGGCGGTAGAATGCTGTAAAAATGGGTCAAATAGGGTTTTACCCCTTTTATAGGAATTAAACCCTCGCGTTCTGCGAGGGACACGCCCCTCGCGTTCTGCGAGGTGACGCTCCCTCGCGTTACGCGAGGGGCCGGGCGTTATTTAGTAAAACGCCCGGGCTGTATTTAGTAAGGGCCTATATTTACAACCGGATTTTGGGATTTGGTTTTCAACTACCAGATCGAACCCGCCCAGTTACTATAAGAATGAATCAGAAATAGAATTTGGGGAAAATGTAACACTCCATTGAAGAGAAAGAAGACAAGCTTCTTGTTACATGAGCATAGTATTTCTGTTACAAAATCGTTAGTGAGCTGGCACGCAGGCCTGTGTATTTATACAGTGGACCTATCTGTACAAGCACTAGAATATTACACTTACACCCCCTCTCAAGTTGAAGGTGGTTCAGCCAGCAGCCATGTAACACCCCGTGTTTGTAATCCATTATAAGGATAAGATTGTTATCTATGTCAACAAGAGCTCTTCCTTTTCCTGGTTTGAGCGAGGACAAAGAACTAGGAAGTTCAGCGTGCTAGGGTGGGAGTAGTCCAGGGATGGGTGACCTCCTGGGAAGTTCCTACATTAACATGGGGATAACGCTTCTAAGGCGTGGGCCTTACAAATGGTATCAGAGCTGACTCTTGGTTTCGAGTGGGCTTAGCCGTAGTGCAGTCACTCGACCAGGAGGGTGGTCTTTGGGCTTGGCAGGCCTTGACGAGGTCGTCAGGGTTTAAGTGGGGGTGATTGTAACATCCCGTGTTTGTAATCCATTATAAAGATAAAATTGATATCCATGTCAACAAGAGCTCTTCCTTTTCCTGGTTTGAGTGAGGACAAAGAACTAGGAAGTTAAGCGTGCTAGGGTGGGAGTAGTCCTGGGATGGGTGACCTCCTGGGAAGTTCCCACGTTGACATGGGGATAACGCTTCTAAGGCGTGGGCCTTACAAGCCAGTTGCAACTTGGAGAGGACTTCACTACGGCGAGTACCAGTAAGGGACTTTGTGAAGACGTCAGCAAGTTGGGATTGTGTAGGAGTGTATGAAATGGTAATGAGGCCATCTAGCAACTTGTGACGAACGAAATGGCAATCTAGGTCGATGTGTTTCATCCTTTCATGAAATACAGGGTTGCGAGCAATATGTATTCCGGCCTGGTTATCACATTTGATTGGAATGGAAGCAAGCCAGGAACTTCAAATTCATGGAAGAGACGAGATAGTCAAGCCAGTTCAGTGGTGAGGCGTTTCATGGATCGATACTCTGATTCTGCAGAAGAGAGTGAAACTATAGGTTGTTTCTTTGATTTCCATGACACATGACAACCTCCAAATAATATGAAAAACCCACTAATAGATCGTCGGGTATGGGAGCAAGCAGCCCAATCTGCATCACAGTACCCAAGAAATTGGAAATCATTGGAGGAATTGAGGAAGATACCCATATTGCAGTGTGCCTTGAGATAGTAAAGGGTATGAACATCATCTCTTAAATGCACAGATGAAGGAGCATGGAGATATTGACTGAGGAACTGAACTGTAAAAGCAATATTTGGTCGGGTATGTGTGAGAAAATTTAATTTTCCAACAAGCTTACGATATAGAGAAGGATCCTCAAGTGGTGTAGCAGAAGGATCGGTGATCTTCAAAGCAGATGGCGGAGGAGAAGATGGCTTCTTGTCATCAATAAGAAGGTCTTCAAATTCCAAATGAACTTCTGTAAGAAATTTTCTCTGACCGAGAACCATACCATTAGGAACAGATAGGAACTCGAGACCTAAGAAGAAATGTAGAGGGCCTAAATCCTTGATTTTGAATGTGTCATCGAGGTAGACCTTTAGCTTGGTAATTTTACAATCATCATTGCCAGTCAACAATATGTCATCGACATATATTGAAAGAAACACAGCTGAGGAGCCAGACTTCTTAGAAAAGAGAGAATAATCATTTTGAGAGTGAACATACCCCTGAGATCGAAGAGAATCTGAAAGCTTGGCATACCATTGACGGGAAGCTTGTTTAAGTCCGTAGAGTGACTTGTTTAACTTTCACACAAAAGAAGGGGGAACTGAGAGACCGGGTGGTGGCTTCATGTATACCTCTTCATGGAGATCTCTATGAAGAAACGCATTGTTGAAGTAGAGTTGAGTCATTGACCATCCCTTCTTAAGAGCCACTGAAGCAAGACATCTAATGGTTGTCATTTTCACAACCGAAGAGGTCTCTGTAAAATCAATTCCCTCACGTTGTGTAAATCCCCTGATTACCAATATGGCTTTGTGATGTTCTATGGTGCCATCTGCTCTAAACTTGGTCTTATAAACCCATTTGCAGGTAATTGGTTTCTTACCTTTAGGTAATGGAATAGTTAAAGAGATAGGAGGTTGGACAAAAGATGGATCATCAGGGATGTCAGTAGATATGTCATTAGTAGGTAGGGAAGGCAGGTAGTAGGTGAAGAAGAGTAGTATGGAAAAATGGTTTCATAGAAGAAGACATCTCTAGAAGAGAAGACAGAGTGTGTAGCCAAGGACAAAACTTTGAAGGCCTTTTTACCAAAGGGAAAGCCTAAAAAGATACAGGGTTGTGCTCTTGGTTGACATTTGTCACGGTCGGGTTTAGTAGTAGAAACCTAGCATAGACAGCCAAATGCTTTGATGTGATGATATGTAGGAGTGGTTTTAAACAAGAGCTCGTGTGGAGAAGCACCATTAAGGACAGAAGAGGGGAATCGATTAATCAAGTATGTGGCCATAAGCACACACTCACCCCAGTATTTGGTGGGTAACTGTGATTGAAATAATAAATCTCTTGAGGTTTCAAGAACATGTTTGTGTTTACGTTCAACAACCCCATTTTGTAAAGCAGAGAATTCATCCCACAAGCATTTGATTCTTGTAAAATATGTTGAAATTCTCTCGTTACCTTGTGAAATAGTGCAAATATCTTTTGAGATAGAGAAGCTATGTGCAAGATTGGATTCAGAAAACCTAGCGCAGAGTTCCATCCACATATCTCTCGCTGACTTAGAGAAGATAATACTCTGTGCGATTTCCTTGCTCACAGCACACAAGATCCAGGAGACGACCATATCGTTACACCTCTCCCAAGAACGAAACTCAGGAGAATCAACCCTAGGACGTTGAATTTCGCCATTAATGAAGCCTACCTTGTTCTTGGCTGAGAGAGCATACAACATCGATCGTTTCCATACTGCAAAGCCAGTTCCATCAAAGGCTTTGGAAACTAGAGACAAACCTGGAGTGTCAGATGGATGAATGTACATCGGATCAAGATGGAGCGTCTGAGAATTGCTCGGAGTGTCGTCGCCGATCACCATATCTACGGAACGAATGGACTGAGCGATCAAGAACAGATAGAGGATGAATCAGGAGCAAGATCTCTGCTCTGATACCATGTAGGAATGAATCAGAAACAGAATTTTGGAAAAATGTAACACTCTATTGAAGAGAAAGAAGAAAAACTTCTGGTTACATGAGCACAATATTTTTGTTACAGAATCGTTAGTGAGCTGGCACGCAGGCCTGGGTATTTATACAGTAGACCTATGTGTACAAGGACTAGAATATTACACATAAAATTACGACTTGCACTGCCAATATATTTTTGCTTGTCTTATTTCAAAATATCTTATCGATCAACTTATTTCATTGAAATTATTGCATCAATACTATATTATTGAATATAATTCGTAAACTATAGTACAAGCCATAAATAAATGTTCCACATATGCACATAGGATGTTTAGTCTTTCAAACTAGCGATGTCAAATTGTCAATGGAGTGGGAGTTTCCTGTAATCCATAGGGATTTTCTACAACCAGAAGGAAATGGGGGTAAAAGTGTCCACCCACATGGATTTTATGCAGTTCCCTATAAAATATACTGATTTTTGTAAATATTTGAATTCCAAATCCAAAATATCACATCCTTTAAGTTTACTTTTTTTAATTTTATTAAATGGAAAGGTTTAAAGTTCAAAATATCTACTATATCTTAGACAATAATAACAAGTGTATTTATATAAAATTAATAATCTACTATTAAAGCAATCCTCAATTTTTGTCAGATGTCATCTTCTCACTAAAATCGCCACATGTCATTCCAATATTCATTTTGTCACATGTTATTTTTCAATCATTTTCTTTTTTGATAAAAAAATTCATATAATAGCAAAATTATAAATATCTGTAAATGTTTATTTTAGGATAATTAAAATATACAAGATAATATGCTTCTTTATTTATATTTTTAAAATTCTCCAAACCATATTCTATGCACTTTAATATACAAAGAGTTATTTAATAATTATATAGAAAGATTTCATCTTATAATTCTTAAATTTTAAATACTTTAAATTAAATATATTTAAATATTTAAACAATGCTTGATTAACACTCTCTTTATTAAAAATGTTTATCATACTAATTCAAAAAATTTATATTAAAGAATTGATCATCTTTTCCAATTATAAAAAAATTATTTTTGAATATTGAACTTTTTTCTGGTTGGGCAAGCAAAAACTCAACTCAAGATGAATATATTGATGAACAACTTTGTAAATATATATATGATGAACATCTTTATGAATATATAATAAACAAATATCTTTAATAACATAATTTTCCCATTTTATGATGAATATTCCGTTTATAAACTTAATACATTTATAAAATACTAAGCACAAAAATATTTATTCAATTATATAATCCTTATAAAAATAATTTTGTTTTTAAATTAATGTGGTTTCTTAAAAGATAATCTGACTTTTTTTTTCCGATGGGTCAAGTATTGATGAATACTTTTTCTTATTTTGTATATTATATAAAATAAAATTTAGGCCATCGATTACTAGTATTGATGAATACTTTTTCTTATTTTGTATCTATATAAAATAAAATTTAAAAAAATAAAAGCAAGATCCAATTTACTTGCGTTAATAATGAAAGACAATGGTAAAGAGAATTATTGAATAACTCCTTTCCTAATATATTGACGAAACCAATTAATTTAGGCCATCGATTCTAATCAACGGATGAGATTAGTTGAAATTCATCCATAGAGTTTCTTGAAACTCCATGGGAGCTGGACCGTGCTAATACTGTTTGAAAAACAGAGCCTACATTCCAACGGCTAATTGACGGGATCTCGATTGTCAAACCCTAATTCCAGTAAATCAAGCACGACTAATCTCGCTCTCCTTCTCTGTCTTCCTACTCGCTCTCTGTCACTGCCTTCTCTCTCGCTCGCTCTCCTTCTCTGTCTTCCCACTCGCTCTCCTTCTCTCCTTCTCTGCCTTAACAGGCTAATATCGGGCCTGGTAAGGACATTTCAACGGCTAGTTGATCTCGCCTCTAGGTTACGGACGCTCTCCTTCGCTGTCTTCCCACTCGTTCGAACCCTAATTCCCAAATCTTCCCACTCGCTCTCTGTCTTCTCGCTCGCTCTCTCTGTCTCTCGTCATCGATCTGATCACTGCTGCTCTATACTTTGTTATACTGTTTTCTTACTTGATTGATTAGCTATTGATCCTGAATCGGCTTTAATTGTTAACATTTACTTGATCCTCTCATCTTTTGTTGTGTTGTAGCGTCCGTTCTGCTTTTCGTTTGTGTTTGCAGTTTGAATTTTGCAGGATATCATGGAATCAAGCACTGCATTTCTATCGAGGAAAAAATCCAAGAAAAATGTAATACTCTAAATTAACTGTCTAATCGTCATCCAATTAGCTTTTCCCTTGCTTATATAATTTTCTTTCTCAAATCTATGGTAGCTCTCATGCTTTGACTTCGAATTAATGTTAACTTCAGCGTTCTACTGTTCTCTTGGGCGTGCTTAGTTTTATTAAGTTAATTTGGTAGTATATCATAGCTCAGATATGATTGCTCTGATAATTTGGACTCAGTTGATAGTCTCTGGGGTAATAATATGTTTTCGATCGAAAATATATTTTATCCGAGAATATTAGGTTTTCAGACTCTAATTACCTGATCTTGCCGATCCCCTCAGAGCTCATTTGCTATGTAAATTTATGCTGAGATAATAACTACAAAATTCTTAATGTGAGAAGTATAATTCTCAGGTTCTAATGAGCTCTTCTTATAGATGATTGATTTGGGGACAAGATATGGAATCAATTTAAAACATGTTTATTTGAGAACTGTTGAACATTATCTAATTAAACTCTTGTTCTGGTGTACACAGTTGGACAGGTTTATCCCTAACAGGTCAGCTATGGATTTTGACTATGCACACTACATGCTAACAGAAGGGTGCAAGAAGGAGAACCCGGTTCCGATCTCTCTCTAGCAAAAGCGGCATACCAGCAGCAGCTGAAAGAGATTTTTGGCATGAACAGGACAAGGATTCTTGCATTCAAGAACAAGCCGCCTGCTCGTGCTGAAACTACAGCGCAGCTGAAAGAGATTTTTGGCATGAACAGGACAAGTATTCTTGCATTCAAGAATAAGCCGCCTGCTCGTGCTGAAACTACAGTGCCATGGGAGTTATCCTCCTCTCTCCAGCAGTCGAAGCCACGTCGTAATATTCCTCAGGTAACAATGTCGATCTCTGCATTTGTAGTTCAAGTGTTTTCTGTTTGTGGATTCTTATTGATATGATGTGTGACTATGCAGAGCTCTATACGACCCTTGGACGCCCCTGATCTTCTGGATGATTATTACTTGAATCTTCTAGATTGGGGCAGCAGCAATGTCCTTGCAATTGCTCTTGGAAGCACTGTATACTTGTGGGACGCTTCAGATGGATCCACATCTGAGCTGGTTACAGTTGATGAAGAGCAGGGTCCTGTTACAAGTGTCAACTGGGCTCCTGATGGAAAGTACATTGCTGTTGGATTGAACAACTCTGAAGTTCAGCTTTGGGACTCCACATCTAACCGCCAGGTAGATTAATAGTTTTTCTTGTGTCTTGCCTTGCTTCTCTAATGAATGAATGCTGATGCAATTGTTTTGATACTCTTTTTGCAGTTGAGAACACTAAAAGGTGGGCACCGATCTCGTGTGGGGTCACTAGCATGGAACAGCCACATCCTTACCACTGGAGGAATGGGCGGAAAGATCAATAACCACGACGTGAGAATCAAAGACAACGTTGTAAGCGTCTACAGTGGACACGTCTACAGAGGACACGGGCAAGAGGTGTGTGGGATCAAGTGGTCAGCCTCGGGACAACAGCTGGCAAGCGGAGGCAATGGCAACCTCCTTCACATCTGGGACTCGAAGACCACACGGTGGCTGCACAGACTCGAAGACCACACGGCTGCAGTGAGGGCTCTTTTCTGGTGTCCATTCCAGAGTAACTTGCTGGCATCGGGAGGGGGCGGGCGGTGGAGACCGCACCATGAAATTCTGGAACACGCACACGGGGGCTTGCTTGAATTCAGTGGACACGGGATCCCAAGTGTGTTCGTTGTTGTGGAGCAAGAACGAGAGAGAGTTGCTCAGCTCTCATGGCTTCACTAACAACCAACTGACTCTTTGGAAGTACCCTTCAATGGTGAAGATGGCAGAACTCACAGGCCACACCTCCCGGGTTCTTTACATGGCTCAGCTCTCATGGCTTCACTAACAACCAACCAACTGACTCTTGTTTTGATTAGACTTGCCTTAATTCGTGTGCAAAGTACACAATAGGAAGAACTTAAAGGGACGGAGGGAGTATATCATTTCTTAGATATTTGTCTATCTATACATTTAATCATGTAAAAAGTGTGAAAATGGTACATCTGTCTATCTATAGTTTTTGCTGTTAACAAAGATATTACTTGATGGAATACTCGAGGTTCTCTTCTATTAGTTTGTGTATTGTCAGTGAACAAGCTTCTGATTCAATTTTTTTCCAGGTTTCCTTGAGTAGTAATAGGCTTTAAGAACTTTGGTCAAGGCATAATGCTGATAATTCCCTTGTCATGGAATTCAAGAGTGTTTTGCAATGATCTGCAACATTCTCATTGTTGCTGACAGTTTTTGTTTGTCATATCCTGCCTCTTTGAAGTTGAGAACAAGCGCCTGAGAGAACATACATTTCTTATTTGAAGTAGGGATTCTCATTGTTACAGGTGGTTCATTAGGATATTCATGAGGAAGAAATATGCTGAAAAAGAAAAGTTAGTGGAAGCCAACATACATTTCTTATTTTTGGTGATTGATTCTAATGATAAGTGAATCATGAATCATCATTCCATGTACGTATTATTCATGAATCATCATTCCATGTACGTATTATTCATGACTGTCCTTGATTTATAAGTTGCTTGCTTATCCGACTGTATGATAATGTAATAAGGATATATAGACGTTGTTTACGCTCTCAAAACATGTACTTGTTAAACTTGTCTATTTGAGTGACACCATTTTAGGTTTTCTCACAACAAGTGCCGTGGCATGCTTGTTGTACGTACGTACAGTCAAGGCTATTTGACCATAGGATTATAATAAACTAGTTCAGTTTTCCGTGCCTCGCACGTGTTTTATAAAATAATAAATTTAATTTTAATATATAAATAACTTAGGTTAAATTATTTTATAAAATAGATTTAGTTCATTTACCACATACAAATTTAGTTTAATTTTTAAAAATAGTCGTTTAATTTGAATCATTACCTAAATAAAAAAGTAAAAAAGATGATCAATTATTAAATATAAAGTTTTTGAATTTGTATGATAAATATTTTTAATAAAGAGATTGTTAATCAAGCATTGTTTAAATATTTAAATATATTTAGTTTAAAATCTTTACAATTTATGAATTATACGATGAAATCTTTCTATATAATTATTAAATAACTCTTGGTATATTAAAGTACATAATATATGGTTTGGAGAATTTAAAAAATACAAATAAAGAAGCATAGTATCTTGCATATCTTAATTATCCTAAAATAAACATTTACACATATTTATAATTTTTCTATTATATGATTTTTTTTATCAAAAACGAAAATGATTGAAAAATGACAGGTGTCAATATGAATATTAAAATGACATGTGGCGGTTTTAGTGAGGAAGTGACATGTGGCAAAAATTAAGGATTGCTTTAATAGTTTAATAGTACATTGAAATGACATATTATATCAAATGCATTTTTAGCAAACAAGTGTAACACCAACAACACTTGCTATAATTTTGTCATTTCAAGTATAACACCAATTTCTCCCTCTTTCAATTTTCAATTTATTAAATAAATATCATTTATTTAATGAACCACACACATTTGACTTGCTATTTGAATTGCTAAATTTAGCAAGCAAAATAGAAAAATAAAGCATCTCTAAAAGAATATTCTTATTATTTTTCATTTTAGCTTATTGTTGGTGTTTGCTTTTTGTTATAAATTTTCTAATCTCCATTTATAGCAAGCAATTGGAGATGTCTTACACCCTTTGATGAAAGCAATTAGGCTTGCGCCTTCAGCATCTAAAGCAATCCCATTCAAATCCGAGAACGAAATTAGCTCTCTGCACCACTGCGACACAAAAATAATCTCCATATAACTACTAAAACAAAACACTATATTCATCAACAAGCTATGTCAAATCATCTATTCATCAATAAGTTATGCCACATCATCATTTGACACATTGTTTTTTTTCAAAAATAAAAAATTAAATATATGTGTTTAAAGATAATTAACCTAATTCTAATGATATTATTTCATTCTTTAAACACAAATAATATAAAATATGTATACATAAATCACTATCATAAATTTGTTAATATCATTTCCTTATTTAAACAAATAACTATATAAAAAATTATAATCAATTGAAATTCCTTTTATTTTTATAATATTAATTTAAAAATCAATTAAAATAAATATAATTATATAATGCATACTTTTATTTATATTAATATTATTTTTTATGTGTTTATAAATTATATACATAGTTATAAAAATCATTATTCAACTTCCGCGCATGATGCGAGAATAAAGCTAGTACTGTAATAATAAATAATATAGGATTAGTGATGATGTCTAACAACTTCTAATTTATATACTAGTGTGGGATGCACAAAAAACAGTCCAACAAGTCAACTTTGTTACATTACATGCAAGTATGCAACCACTTTTAAGCCCTCATTTCCCATTCAAACGAAACTCGAATTAGACGTATGAGCATGATACGAAATAGTGCTTGCGAAGACGAAGTCAACGCTCCTATAATATGGTGTCGAAGGTGGTTGGAGCCCACCGGAACACTGCCCCGAAAATTCGGTTCCAAAAAACCCCACATGGATAGAAATGACTCTATAACACATGAAAAAGACTCGACATAAAGACTTTTGAGAGTACGGTCAGAGAATCACTGCATTTGCGCTGGTAGCGTTTTTTCAGCCTTGAACCACGATAGTGAATAGCAATCGGATTCACTCGAACAGGTTGTGAACGTGTTGTCTTGAACCTCCAGGACTTTGTCGTAAACCTAAGACAACAACTATCACACAGTTTCATCTTCTCACAGAACTAGGTTCTCTAATTGTGTTCATTTTGGCCTTGAACATTCCTGGTTATTCATGAGTGAACTTAGATAATTCATCCTTTGCATATTCTCCTAGAACGGCCCCATTTCACACTCATAAGGTGATCTACCATAAATAATATTCTATTATACCCCACTTTGCATTTCAAAGCTTATGGAATCATTAAAAGCCAACGTTTAACCTATACTTTACCAACACACTTTTATCATCCTAGGAACTGGGAGAAGATATAAATCTCCAAGTTAGATTCAACGTGATTTCGTTGTCCCTTTTGAACCTACATCTTGGGATCTCCAATCATGTAAGTGGAGTTTACTATCAAGAAACGTCTTTTTTCATAGGATTTATACTCACTTCTCTTGATGATTTCACAACTTGATCTCGTGACAAACCTTTAGTAAACGGATTCGCTAGGTTGTCGGCCGATCAGACATAATCAATCGTGATTACTCCGTTTGAGAGCAATTGTCTTATGGTTTTATGTCGTCTTCTAAAATGACGAGACTTACCATTATACATGGAACTCAGTGCCCAAGCTGTAGCCGCTTGACTATCACAGTGTACACCCAAAGCAGGCACTGGTTTTTCCCACATTGGTATATCCTCCAGAAAGTTGCAAAGCCATTCTACTTCTTCTGCCGCTTTGTCCAAAGCAATGAACTCAGATTCCATTGTGGATCTTGCAAGTAGCGTTTGTTTGGAGGATTTTCAGGAAACAACCGCACCACCTAGAGTAAAAACACACCTGCTTGTGGATTTTGTGTTTTTGGAATCTTATATCCAGTTGGCATCACTATAGCCTTCCATCACCATTGGATATCTTCAATAGTAACCCATAATTTTGAGTATATCGCAAATAGTTCAATACTCTAGTTATGCCCTTTCAGTGACCATGTCCTGGATTTCTAGTGTAACGACTTAATACATTCACAGCGTGTGCTAAGTTTGGTCTTGTACAATTTGTTAAGTACATGAGACTTCCAATCACTCGTGCATATTCCACTTGGGATATTCCATTACCCGAGTTTTTCTTTAGGTCGAGATGAGGGTCCACGAGACTCTTAACATTACCTCTTGAGTAAGTCTTGAACCTTTGAAGTACGTTCTCAGCGTAATGATCTTGAGTTAGAATGATTCCTTCATAATCACATCCGTTAATCTCAAGTCATTCATGTCAAATTTCCCACTAAGCATACTCTTAGTCTGTTGGATCATATCTTTATCGCTACCAATAATGAGCATGTCATCAACGTATAAGCACAAAAAAATATATCCTTTTGGAGTTGTTTTGACATAAATACATATGTCACATTCATTTATATTGAAACCGTTTGACATCATCACGTTGTCAAATTTTTCATGCCAATTGTTTAGGTGCTTGTCTTAACCCATATAAGGATTTCACAAGCCTACACACCTTGTGTTCCTGTCCAGGCACGACGTACCCCTCAGATTGTTTCATATAAATTTCATCTTCTAACTCTTCGTTTAGAAAAACAGTTTTTACATCCATTTGATGTATTTCTAGACTGCGTAAAGCCGCAATTGCAATTAGCACTCGAATAGAAGTAATCCTTATTACCGACGAATATGTATCAAAGAAATCTAGACCTTCTTTTTGCCTAAATCCTTGTACGACAAGCCTGGTTTTGTACTTCTCTATTGAACCATCAGTTTTGAATTTTCAAAAGAAAATTCATTTACAACCAAGCGCCTTTGAGCTTGGTGGCAAATCAGCTAGTAGATCTTGAATTGTTCTCATGATGGAGGAAGCTTCTGAATGAAGACACCCACTTGAAATGCCTCACATATCTTCTACCTCATGAACGATTAGTTATAACTCTTCAACTTGATCCATGGCGGGCCTTGAATCTATCTTTTTGTAGTTCATAAACTTTGCTACTACCGCTTTCTTTGTTTGTGCCTGCATCTTGAGTCTTGTACTTCTTGTTCAAAGTCTCCCACAATTCCTTGGCGGTTTTGTCGTTGGAGTATACTTTGTACAACGGATCAATCCTTCGAGCCGAGACATAGCCTCTACACACGAAGTCCCCTTGTATCCAGTTATCAAGATTTTCTTGAGCAAAGACATTAGTTTCACCTAGGGAGACATTAGGTTTCTCCTCCTTCAGATATTTGCCCAGATTCATCGTACTCAGGAAGAAATGCATCTTCTGAGACCGTATCTTGAATCCATTTCTATCAAACTTGTTGGGCAAAACCCCAACATGATATGCACTAGGCAGATTCGCCATAAAAGGAATGTTCGGTTGTACATCCCTTAGCTTCACAGGGGGAAATTGCACATCAGGCAAGTCTATATGATGACTCATTTGAGACTCCATAGATGGTTCTGAATGACTGAAGGCTCATCAGCGACCGAAGTCTTCTTAGTAATCTGAGTCATATCCTGAGGCAGACTCATTGGTGGAAAACCATTCCCGAACTGAATTTGAGGCGTCGACTCACTAGTCTTTAACTTGTTCTAGCAGAAGCACCTTGGTTCCCGTTATCGTTAGTCATCTTTCAGTATTGTTTCAGAAAACAAACCCGAAATTAGTAAGAATGTTGAAAAACGATACAATAGGAAATAATGAAAATATTTCCGATTTAAATTAACAAATTAAATTAAATTTCCGATTTAATTTAAAAAATTAAATTAAATTTCCGATTTAATTTAACAAATTAAATTAAATTTCTGATTTAACTTAATCAATTCAGATTAAATTCCGAATTTATTAAATTTCAAGAACAATTTCGGAGTCTTCTCGTTCAAACGAGAACAATTTTCACCAATTTCGAATCAACCTCTTGTACTCAAAATAAACAAATAGGTTAGTCGTAGAAACGAAAGAAAAAATTCAGGATTAAGAGTGTAGGAACCTTAATTTCTAAGACACTCGAATCCACACATCTCCACAATCTTCTTGACCACACTTTCCCTCTCTTCTTCGTTCGTGAAAGGATACCCCCATGAACTCCGCCAAGTTCCTAACATGCAACTCGACATCATTCATCATATCCTTGTATTTCTAAAACACAATCTTCTCAAGATGTTCCAAACTTGCCTTCCAAAACTCGAGCACATGATCCCAGTAGGGCCCATATAGCGAAATCCCTTCGGAAAAGAGATCAAACGCCTTCTCCATAGGAAGAGGCTCTTTTGTTGAAATTGCCTTATGCATGAAATACCACATCGAAATGAAAACAACCTTAGGATTTCTCCAAATATACACAATTTTCCACCCTAAAAATAGTATGGATTCGGGTAAGACCGAGTTGGGCATATGGGTTGACATCAAGGGAAGATTCGGATCTCGAGGTGTTCGGTATCGAGCGATGTCGATCTCTATGAACGCGATCGAGTCATGGGGAATCGAGGCGAAAAGAGGGTGGTTTTCGGAAAACAAATCGAATCGGGTTCGGGTTACAATGGAGAAAGCTAGAGTCTTTAACCAGGTAGTGCCGATTTTCATACTACTACATAAGATGATATCGGACGGTGAGAGATTGAATTCAGATGTGGCTAGTTCTTGGACATCTATGAGTCCTTGTATGTACATATCAAGGTACCAAAAGCCTTGATATTTGTATATAAGATAATCATCTTTTAGCCACTCGTAATTTTTTTCAAGTTTTGAGATTAGGCTTGTGTGTTTGTGTGTTTTTGGGGATTCAACTCTATCTCCTTGAGAATCCATGGGAGGGAGGATGAACTCCATAGTGTCTTCTCTTTTTTTTGTGGAAAATGAAACTTGTTGAATATCTTAAGAGAATTTTTAAGTTCTTGAATTTTTTAAGATATAATGTTATTATTGGAACAATGTCTTTCTGTCATCTGTTTCATACAAGTGTTCCTCTAGGTTTTAGTGATAACAAACTCCATTGAACTATTTTCTTGAGTGGTTTCTTAGTGTTTTCACATGTATAAATGATTAAAGAAACAACTAGGACAGAAAAGTGATGGAACCAAAAACTAAAGAGAGGAACAACTCAAGTCCAGCGGACTAACGCACTCAAAGAGGAAAGATGAGATGCGCACCTAGGGTTGTGACACAACTTTTCATTCCTGAAAAGTGGCATAATAGAAAGATTTCCTGGGAGAAGATTTGCACTCGCATCTTGCGCTCCAAGGAAGATTCGTTGGGATACTATTTTGTATTTTCTTTATTTTCTTTTAATAAATTTTTGGAACATATCTTAGATTTTGCTTCGGCGTTGGTTTTAACATTTCTAGAGTTTGTTAGTTAGTACTAACAGAAGACTACGCCCTCTAGTGATACTTGTCAAAGTTGGTTAAGAAGAAGATCCAAGAGCTCATTGAAGAAGTCGATCATTGGTGAAACAATGTGATTAATGAATAAGTAACTCTTTGATAGGATTTTGTGTACGTTATATTTTTAGAACTATGATTTACAAGTAAGGGTAGCTTGGATACTTGTGGCGAATTCAAGTTGAGAGAGTTGACTTGCTTGTAAGAGTCTCTGATTAATAATAAAAGTACACAGTTCAAATCCTACTATGTTAAAAGCCTAGAGGTAGAGGTTTTACTCAAGGTCGGGAACTAGTTGGTCACATGGGATTTCCTCTCTAAAGAACACTCTCTATCTATTGTTTCTGCATTTTACTGTTCCCTTGCTCAAGGAACAGTTCATTGTTCCTTGTCTAACGCATGAGCGTTCCTACAATTACACTTTTTTTTTTTGAATTGTTTACGTATATATACAAAGGTTTTGCTTGAAGATTTTTTGTTATAAAGACTTTTTAAAGGTTTATAGATTTCGTAAAACGTATATAAAATTAATTTAAGTTTTCTAACCTCCTCACACCTTTGATAAAAACTACACAATTTCCTATAAATACCACCATTTTATGAACCATACTTTTTTTTTTCCAAAACCTATTTTTTTTATCTATTTATAAACCAAAACTTTTTTATATACTTCTTTACCTAACAAACCCAAAGTTTTTAAAACGGCTAAATAAATGTGTACTCAACTATACTACTAATCTAGTAATAGTTTTTCAATTCTTGAGTGTTTTAAATAGAGATCCGAAATTCGATTTCAATATTGAAATGATCAAATCTATCAGTTTATGAACCAACCGTATCTTTCACTCTAAATGAAAGTAGTTCCGAACAATTAAATTAGACAAAAGATAGAATAAAGAAGGGTTTTGTTCGTCGTTCCGAACAATTAAATTAAACAAAATAAAATTTTAACTATGAACAAATATTTTAATCTTATCAAGTTAAGTTTATAAGTATCAAAGATAATTATTACGGAACATATACAAAAATACCAGCAGCATTTTATATAAAAGTACCAACAACAACACCAGGATAAAGTATCAGCATCATCATAGACAAACAAAACAAATCCTAAGTCATGGAGTTTTTAGGACTCCTTTAAGGTACGTCTCAATGTACCAAAAGCCTTTGTATTTGTGTAGAGAAATTGTTAACCACTCGATATTTTTCTCAAGTTTCGAGATTAGGGTATTGTGTTTGTGGGCTTTTTGGTTATGCTCCTTCTCCTTGAGAATGAGTGGATAGGGATGAAAGACTTTCTCCATACTCTAAATGTGAAGTGGTTTTAATGATTGGTGAAAAACGATGATCAAGACTCAAGAGAGCGAATAAGGATGACTAGTTGTCTGAATTAATGTTTGGGTGCAATAATTATGACACTTGATACATTGAATCAAATCCCAATGTTGTAGATGAAATCATCAGACACTCTCCCCCCAGAGCTATGGTAGTAGTACAAATGAATTGTGTACGTTTAGTAAAATGTCCAGATTAAAAAAACAGACATACAAAAAATAATCAAACCAAATAAAAATACCATTCACCAAGCATGTCTCATGGAGACACAAACACGACAGTTGGACCCAGAAAACGATAAATCCAAAATATAAAAAAATACGAAACGGGAGAAATATTTTAGTATTATACATGATTTTTAAAGCTATTGTAATGAAGAATACATTAATATTACTAAGAGGCATATATATAACATATGTAATTTAAGTCTAGTTTGTCATGGGAGGTCGGTGAGATATAAGGCCGACAAGTATGAAATGTAGACCGTGTGATGGGATTTCCTTGACCGTGTCCCAGTGTGTCAAGGTGTGTGCCACCGTGTCCAAGTGTCTGACCCCATACTTCACAGGTGTTCGTGTTACGTAGACAAATGAATCATTTTAAAAAGGTATTTTACCGGAATCCCCAAATTTCACCACATTACAGAAATTAAAACACTAAACCTAATCAGATTTGGGTTTGCTTTCTGAGTAGGAGAAGATGAAGATTTTAGCCCCAACTATTGGTTTAATTACATTTTTTTCCTAAATTTTTAAATTATGGGAAAAATGGAACTAAATATGTAAATATTTAACGGATTTTATACGAAATATGAAAATGAGTGGTTTTCGATAATCTATACATATATATTAAAACAAAGCTATTTAGAGCTCTCTGGTTAACTCTGGTCCCACCAAACTGACGTGTCAAATTATGGTAAATCCTCTTTTATTTTATTTTTTAATTAATTTAAACTCTTTAACTCTATTGATAAATAAAGTTCACCACTAACAAGATAGATTCTGAATTTGAATTTTGAGATTTGGTAACAAACCCTATAACTTAAAAAAAAGAAATTGTGACTTCAATATAAAAAAATTGTGATTTTTATTTCCTTTTATTAACTATCGTATTTTTTCATCACTAAATTTGTAAAGTTAATTTAATAAATTTCAAATCCACGATCTCAACAACATCTGTATACTAGCTTTGTTTTTCTCCCTTTAAAACTTACCCTTTATTTTTGGGGTGAGAATCCCATAATAAACCCTCTCTTAGAGATAAATAAAAATGAATCTAAGCCATTGGATGTCTTGTCATCCAATGGCTTAGATTAAACTAATTATCCCCACTACAAGTGGGGGTAGTTGTGGTGGTCCGTCGACCTCCCGGCGACCACCCGGTGGTTGTCCGGTAGAGGTCTGGCGGAGGTCCGGCGGGGTCCGGTGGGGGTCCGGCGGAGGTCCGGCAGGGGGTCCGGCGGTGGTCTAATAATAAATGAAAAGGTTAAAGTATAAAATGAAAATTTTAAGTCTAATTCAAATTGGTGAACATTTAAATATAATGTGATGAACAATTAATTATAATGTGATGTTTGATGAACATTTAAGTAAGAGAAGATGAACATTTATCAACATTTTGATGAACATTTAAGTCGATTCTAATGAACTTTTGCTAATGAACATTTTATTAAATTCTTGTGAACATTGAAGTATGAGATGATGAACATTTAAGTATGAGATGATGAACATTTAGATGAACATTCAATTGGTGAACTTTTATGTATAATGTGATGAACATTCAGTAGAGTATGCACAAATGAACATTGTGATGAACATTTATGAACACTTGATGTTCATCAAAAATTGGTGAACATTTAAGTAGAATGTGATGAACATTCAGTTGGAAAACTTTTAAGTATAATGCGATGAACATTTATGAACACTTGATGTTCATCAAAAATTGGTGAACATTTAAGTAGAATGTGATGAACATTCAGTTGGAAAACTTTTAAGTATAATGTGATGAATATTTATGAACACTTGATGTTCATCAAAAATTGGTGAACATTTAAGTAGAATGTGATGAACATTCAGTTGGAAAACTTTTAAGTATAATTTGATGAACATTTATGAACACTTGATGTTCATCAAAATTTGGTGAACTTTTAAGTATAATGTGATGAACATTCAGTAGAGTATATACAAATGAACATTTATGAACATTGTGATGAACATTTATGAACACTTGATGTTCATCAAAGATGGTCCGGCGGTGGTCCGGCGGTGGGGACAAGGGGTGCCACGTGTCATCATATGGGCTCTTAGATCTCTCTTGATCCAAGGCTCCACATTCATTTTCATTTATCATTTTAACAAGTATTATTACATGACTCTTTTCCTTATTTTTTTAAGAAATTGTTAATCTGATTTATATCAACTCAAAATCGTTAATGATAAAAACAGTATGTACGTTTACAATATCAATTATAACATAAGTATTAATTATAGGAAAAAGATCGCATGAGGATGACATCCCATATGAGGAATAAGGATCCATCCCCACCCTCCATTCCTTAACAGCCCAACCCATCCTCACCCTCCACGTGTCACTTTTATCCCCAAATCCGTTTTTTTTCTCTCTCCTCCAGAAATTCACGTCTCTTCCCTGGACTTCGCTCGCTCTCGCTCAGAAATTCGTCTTCTGGCTTGAAGATCAAGCCGTCTCAGAGAATTTGAAGATCAAGCCGTCTCTAAGCCTCGATTGTTCATCGTCCTCTCGATTGTACATCGTCCGCTCAGATCTACATCGTCATCTCGATTCCGTCACTTCTCTGCTTCGATTCCGTCCGCTCCGTCCAAACCGCCTGCCACTAATGGAGGTTTCCATGAATTCCGTCGCCGGTGAATTCTCTCCCTCCGTCCAAACCGCCTCTGATTCAGGTTACGAACTGATAAACAAATATTCTTTCTCGTTCCCTCTAACTCGGTTTCTGTCCTTTGCTTGAAATTTTGTGTCTGTTGAGATTGTGTGATTGTAGTACTAATTTGTTGATTGAATGCGAATGTTAAGCGATTAGGTCAGAATTTCATGAAATTAGATTGTATTTTTCAGTCAGGATTGCATTTTAGTGCACACAAACAATTTTTGGATTCATTGATGGTAAGGTATTCGAAGAATGGAAGAAAACTATAGGAAGCACACCACCTGTTTGATTAAATTCCCCAACCACATGTTTTTTTTTTGCTTTATTGTATGATTTTAGGTCGAATGTCTTGTATAGCCATCCAATACGAAGTTTTCATGTATATAAGAATTTTGGACGAACAAATTTGTTTTTGCATTGGTTTTGTATCTCTAATGCACTCCTAAGAAGTTTCTGTTGCACACACAAACTAGAACTAGTGTATAGTTTGATATAATGTATTCGTGAAAAAAGTGATGCACACATGAGGCATAATTACTGCACACACAAGACAAAGATGATGCACACAGAAGTTTAAATGTGTTCTGTTGTTTCATTCCTTTTTCAGGAAATGAAACTCATATTGAAGAAAGCATCTCATCTATTTCTCCCGGTAGTTTAGCTCAGTTTTACACCCCTGAGTGCGATGTTGCCTTGACGCCATATGTTGGTCATTTATTTCCAACTCTTCTTCATGGCATGCAATTTTATGCATCTTATGCAAAGGCGTGTGGTTTTTCTACTCGTGTGTGTTCAACAAAGAAATTCAATGATTTAGAGAAAATAATAAAGTGGAGGTATCTTTGTTGTTCGAGAGAAGGATTCAAATATGTATCGTCATTTGTAGATTTCAATCAAACAGGTGAAAATGTTGTCAAAAGAAGGTGGGTGTCTAATCGTTGGTGATGTGATGCGAAGATGTGGCTTAGACATGCAAGCAACGATGGATATCGAGTGACCAATTTTATGTGTGTTTTAGACTCATGGTTTTGTAATATTCAGTTTTTAGACCTAAATATTATTGAAAGACATCTTTTTGTTCAAAGTGATGCACACAGTAGTTGTTTTGTGTTGCACACACACATTAAAACCTCTGCACACACAAACCAAACTAATGCACACGCACATTAAAACCTTTGCACACAGGTACCCAAACCGATGCACACACAAATTAAAACCTTTGCATACACATCCATTCTATAGTA